>CM075810.1:35889054-36503737 GCA_037975025.1 Excoecaria agallocha | reverse complement strand
TCAGATTTTTCAGCAGATGGTTCACCAGAGATGGGCTCAGAGTGATGTTCAGAATTTGTTGCAGAATTTCCATCAGATTTTGCTTCGGAGTTGGCATCAGATATTGAATCAGATTTCTGACCAGATTTATTTTCAAAAATCTGAACTGCAGATACTGGTTCTCCAATGTGCACTCCCTAGGATGATTTGATCAAGGCTAAGATTTGAGCAAGTTGTGCCTCCAAACCTGCAGATTTCTCAACAGTGTCAATTTTTACAATTTGTTTGCCCTTAGTAGATTTGGCCACTGAAGATGCTTTGGGAGGCGGTGCAGGAGCCTCAATCAACTTGCGTTTTCCAGTTACCGTCTTCTTTCCTGTGTCTTTATAAAAAACAAAACTGATTTTTTCCACTTTAAGAGGCACAGAAACAGAGTCAGCAGAAGTTAACTTCCAATGGTCAAAAAGATGATTCAGAATCAGGCTATATGGTTTCTTTTCATCACTAGTTCTAGTGGCCATATAGTTGAAGATAAGGAACGGCAAGTTGAAATTTTTGGAAGTATGAAAATGCCATAAGAAAACAATGTCAAAATCAGACAAGTAAGAAGTACTTCCAGAGCGAGGGGTAACATATAGGCACACACATTTTGACAAAATTCGAAACTGAACCAGTAAATTTGAGGCAAAGGGGTTTTTTGAGGAGGCACTACCATAAGATGAAATTTGACTTAAAAAGGTTTCTTTATCAAGATCTCCAAAATATGAAATATTGCTGACACTACGAGTGCATTTTGAACCTTTCAACGGCATAGAAAAAAGTTTTGCAAGAAGAGAAGGACTTACAGTGAACTCCTTGTCATGAATCCGCACCTTAAAACTTTCATATTCTATATTGAAATGAGAAGAATAGAAGGCACTAACTAGATCCGGATAAACATACTTGTGGCGGTATGTGAAAAAGGTTTTCCATCCTTGTTTTTCTACGTAGCGCCCCACATCAGGAGCACTGTTAATGAGATCTTCCCAGGCAATAATCTTATATGGGAGCAATATTTGTTTAGAAGATTGTTTTTGATGGGAAGCAGCATCTGATTTTGATGGTGTCAGTTTTGAGGATGGTTGAGAGACTGGTGAGACCGGAGATGGACTCCGACGAGGATTTCGTTTTCCTTGGGATTTTGAACGACCCATTATCGCAAGGAAGAGAAGAAGGAGTAGAGAGATGAAGAAGATGAGAGAAAATGCTAGTTTTAGGGATTGGAAAAAGGAACGGTTTTTGAGCGTTTTTAAGAAGTGGGAAACGTGTTTGATAAATTGGACAGTTTATAGTTTTAGAGGAAAAAAATATAACCTGCATCCACTTAAAAAACGATTTGACTTTAGGTGTCTAAGAGGTAAAAGATAATTATGAAAATAGTATTGGGAACCCGCATAAACACGGTAACCAAGGTGCAAAAATCGAAGATTTGAGAAATACCAGGGCTGTCCCTATAAGAGTTAATTCTATGAGGTAAATAAGTAGGGATAAAAAGGACAAATTAAACTTAGACAAGATTTAATACTATTTCTTTTCTTTTCCAACACGTAAACCATCAACTTTCTCAACAATAAGAAAATACACGTGTAGAAGAAGAATATTTGAAATAAAAAAGAGTTTAAGACAAAAGGAAATTTTACCTTCTTCTCAAAAAAAACTTTAAGATGAAAGACTTATTCAATTAAACCCATACCCATTTTTCTGCTTAACTCACAAAAACGATCTTCCTTCAAGGGCTTGGTGAGAATGTCGGCAAGCTGGTTTTCTGTAGACACAAATTCCAGCAAGATGTCTCCTCTTTGGACATGATCTCTAATGAAATGATGGCGAATTTCTATATGCTTTGTTCTTGAGTGCATAACTGGATTTTTGGTAAGATTTATGTCACTTGTATTATCACAGAAAATAGGAATTTTATCAAATTCTATACCATAATCGTTTAGTTGCTGCCTAATCCACAGAATTTGAGCAACACAACTACCAGCTACTATGTATTCAGCTTCAGCAGTAGATAAAGCTACGGAGTTTTGCTTTCTGCTGAACCAGGTAATTAAAGAATTTCCTAAGAAATGACATGCTCCAGAAGTGCTTTTTCTATCTATTTTACATCCAGCATAGTCAGCATCTGAGTAACCAATTAGGTTGAAGGATGTTTTTCTTGAATACCATAAGCCCAGATTTTGAGTTCCAGTTAAGTATCTCATAATTCTTTTTACAGCAGTCAAATGAAATTCTTTAGGAGCAGATTAAAAGCGAGCACATAAACATACACTAAAGTGTATATCCGGTCTGCTAGCAGTAAGGTAAAGTAATGATCCAATCATCCCTCTGTACAGTTTTTCTTCAACAATTTTTCCTTTCTCATCTGCTTCTAATTTGATAGATGCACTCATAGGAGTACTGGCGGGTTTTGCATTAAGCATATTATATTTCTTTAATAATTCTTTTGTGTATTTTATTTGACTGATGAATATGCCTTCTGAACATTGCTTGATTTGGAGTCCCAGAAAGAATGTTAATTCTCCCATCATGCTCATTTCAAATTCTTTTTTCATAATACCTTCAAAATCTTTACATAAGGAAACATTAGTAGAACCAAATACAATATCGTCAACATAAATTTGAACAATTAGCATGTGTGACTGTTTGTGCTTGATGAAAAGTGTATTGTCTACTTTTTCTCTATTAAAATCATGATTTAATAAAAAATAAATGAGTCTTTCATACCAAGCTCTAGGAGCTTGCTTTAAACCATATAAAGCTTTTTTAAGTTTAAATACAAAATCTAGATGCTTAACATTTTCAAAACCAGGAGGTTGTTCTACATACACTTCTTCATTTAAAAGACCATTTAAGAATGCACTTTTTACATCCATTTGATATAATTTAAAATTTTTAAAACATGCAAATGCACATAAAATTCTAATAGCTTCTAGTCTAGCTACGAGTGCAAAAGTTTCGTCAAAATCTATACCTTCCTCTTGATTGTAGCCTTGGGCCACCAATCTTGCCTTATTTCGAACAACATTACCTTGTTCATCTAGTTTGTTTCTAAACACCCATTTTGTCCCAATAATGGAACAATTTGAGGGTCTAGGCACCAAGTTCCATACTTTATTTCTTTCAAATTGAATTAATTCTTCTTGCATAGCATTTATCCAATTTTTATCATTTTTTGCATCAATAAAATTTTTAGGTTCAATATTTGAAACAAATGCAACATTACCATAATATTCTCTTAATGCTCTTCTTGTCATCATTCTTTCAGATGGATCAGTCAATAGATCATCCTTAGGATGATATCGATGAAATCTCCAGTCTTTAGGTAGTTCAGGAGTATGAGATTCGGTTTGTTGTTCTTCTTGAACTTCTGGTACGTTTTCTGATGAGCTTTCTGGTTCTTTTTCCATTTCTGGATTATTTTCTGTTTCTTGAATTTTGCCATTTGGATCTTCTTGTTGATTTGGTACATCTTCTATATCCACAATCTTTTTTGTGTTTCTTTTTCTTCTTCAAGACCTGTCTCATCATCAGAAGAATTTCTATCTCTAGAATTTTCGTTAGTATAATCAAATCTAACATTTATGGATTCTTCAACTTTATGAGATCTTTTATTGTATACTCTATATGCTTTAGAATTTAATGAATATCCTAAAAATATACCTTCATCAGATTTAGCATCAAATTTATTTAGATTAACCTTATCGTTAAAAATAAAACACTTACAGCCAAAAGGTTGAAAGTAGCTGATATTTGGTTTTCTTCCTTTCCATAGTTCATATGGAGTCTTCTCCAATACTATTCTGATCAGAATTCTATTTAAAATGTAGCATGTGATGTCATGTAAAATGTCTACTATTTTATGTGTGTTTTTCTTATATTTATGTAGTTAAATATGTAATGTTAATTGTATTTTTATGTGTTTATGTCCCATTTATGTGTTTATGTTGTTTTTAGGTAGAAATTGGTGAAGTGAGAAGAAAAGGAAGAAGATGGTGAAATTTAGAAGAAGTGGCTCACAAGTAGTGAAGAGCATCACGAGTGGAGAAGGAGTGAAGAAGAAAGAAATTCACGAGACCCAGCAAAAGTTCACGAGACGTGAAGGGAGTCACGACTCGGTAAGGAGAGCAGGATGGAGATCACGACTAGGCAGCAGATTCACGAGTAGTGAGAAGGCTCACGACTCGTGATGGGGCACGACTTCAGAATGTCTCAAGGAAATCACGACTCGTGAAGGCAGTCACGAGTCGGACAAGACGCTGTTTTCCAAACGATGTGTCTTCTGCATCTGATTTTTCAGCCAAACAAAGTGTCTTTCCAGAAGCAACCTTTCGTGGAGAATCAAGGGACATATCTGTAGAGAAGATACATATAAATAGATGGGAGAACAACATTTAAAAGGTGGTTACTTGAATAGAAAAAGGACGTATTTTTTTACTGTGTTTCTCTTAAGAACATTTAGTTGTTTTGGATTTTCTATTTTTACTTATTATTAGAGGATGACAAAAGAGCAAAGCCAAAGGAATAAGAGATTCATAAGAAGGTCAAATTAGAAAGTAAACACTGGGGAGTGATGTTTTCTTAACTCTTATTCTATCTTTACTGTAATATTGTTGTGGTTATGTTCTTTTGATACATTTTAACTATGCAATTAAGTTTGTTATTCATCTATTTAATTTTATCTTATGAATGATCAATTCTATTCATGTATGAATTATGATTTAAGTTTGTTTGAGTGCTTGAATTTACTTATTATGCTTGATCACCATACTAAGTATGTTAGTCAATTAATTCACAACGAGAGTTGGGATTCTTTGATGGAAAGTCAAATAAATTTACTTGAAGCATTGAATTCACTTAGAGATAAGGGATTCACTTTGAGGGGTTAAAGAATTGGCATAGAGCTTTATGGTTTTTATTTATCTCTATAATGACATGAGAATGCTTATAGACTCTAAATAAAAACACTCTTTATTGACAATGAGAGTTGCTTTAAAGAACCTTGGCTAAATTCTCCATTCATACCATTCATACAATTGTTAATTCATTCAAAGATGAACTTGTTGGTTAAAATGTATATTCATCCTATCTTTTAAGTAATCTATTATCCAAAATCAACTTAAATTACCTTAAGTAGTTTAGAGTTTATATACATTGCATGATTATAAATGAAATTGATACCTATCCATTTACTTGCTGTTATTTCAATATAAAATTTACCCGTTCCCTTTGGATCGACATCCTATTCCTACTATACGCAGTCTAGTGAGACTAAGGGTTAAATTAAATCCCCCATCAGATTTTGGCGCCATTGTCGGGGAACGGTTCAAAATGAATTTTTATTGATTGATACAAAAGAGTGGATGTTTTAGGATTGTATGTTATATATTAGTTATTTTGATGTATGAATTCTTATATTGCGTTTTGTTTGTTTTATTATTAGAGTTTTCTGTAATAGTTTTAGACTAAAAATATTGTTTATTTGTGTAGGGAACTTAGAAAGGAAGCTACAAGAGGAATTTAGTTTGCAAGTAAAAGGAGAACAAAGTGTTAAATTGGAGGAAGGTCATAATTTTCCAATTATGGCGGGTGAAGAAAGGAGAACTCTTGGTGATTTTGCGATGCCAAATATTTCGGAAAGTTTTGGAGGAATAGCGGCACCGGCTATTGCTAATAACAATTTCGAGATTAAGCCGGCTGTCATTCAAATGGTGCAAAATAACCAATTTGGAGGTTTGCAAGGGGAAGACCCTTACGCTCATATCCTTGCTTTTCTTAATGTGTGTGCTACATTTAAAATTAACGGAGTAAGTAATGATGCCATTAGACTTAGGTTATTTCCATTTTCTTTAAAAAAAAGGCTCAAATTTGGCTTGCTAGTATACCTAATGAGACAATTACTACATGGGACCAATTAAAACAAGCTTTTCTTCATAAGTATTTTCCACCACATAAAACGGCAAAATTTAGGAATCAAATATCTACATTTAAACAATTACCTAATGAAACCATTTATACCTCTTGGGAAAGGTTTAAGGAACTCCAACGGCAATGTCCTCATCATGGCTTGCCGGATTGGATGATTCCTCAAATCTTTTACAATGGGTTGATGGAGGAAAATAAAAATATTGTTAATGCTGCTTCAGGTGGTAAATGGTTGGAGAAAACTGCTAAGGAAGCTGAAACTTTGTTGGAAGAGTTAGCTTCACAAGGATACATGGGAGAAGAACCCACTATGGCGAAGGCTAAGGGGTTTTTGAAATTGGATTCCATTAATCTTTTGACGGCTAAGGTAGAAGCTTTGACAAAAATGGTAAGTAATTCTCATTCCAATGTTGAAAATGTGAGTCATGTATGTGAGAAATGTGGTGGACCTCATATGTATGTTAATTGTAGTGAGGGCTCTAGTGAAGATGTGAGTTTTGTTCAAGGGAACTATAACCAAAGGATGGGTCAAAATTCTAATTATTATAACCCACAATGGAGAACCCATCCCGGTTTTTCTTGGTCTAACCAAAATGCCCAATTGAACCCTCCTAATAATAATAATCACAATCATATGAACAAGTTACCTAACCCATCACCTTTTCCAAATAAGCAACCTTTTAACTCCCAACAACCTAAATCCCATTTAGAGAATTTGATGGAGCAATTTGTTAATCATCAAATGACAACTAACAAGCAAAATGAGGAACAATTTAGGCAAATAAACACTAAAATTGATCAACTTGTCACTCATAATAAGATGCTGGAAAACCAATTGGCTCAACAAGCCACTTCTAGTGCTAAACCTTTAGGCAAGTTACCAAGTCAACCTGAGTTTTTGCCTCATGAATCGGTTCAATCCATTATGTTAAGGAGTGGGAAAAAGATTGAGAGTAATAGTAAAAGTGATGAGAATCTTATTGTGAATGATGATCATGTTATGGATGCAAGTGAAAATGATAATAAGCTTGATGAACCTAAGGAAAAGATAACCTCATCTAGGGAAGATGGACCTAAAGTTAATTTGAATGTTTTGCCTTTCCCTCAAAGATTTATTAGAAGGAATCTTGATAAGCAATTTGGCAAGTTTTTAAATTATTTGAAGGAACTTACTATAACTATACCTTTTGTGGATGCCATTAAAGATATGCCTTCATGGGTAAAATTTTTAAAAGAAATTGTGAGTCACAAGGGTAAGCTTGAAGAGTATGGTTATGTTTCTTTGGTAGAAGAGTCTAAGGCTATGTTTTCTAAATACCCACCTAAGCTAAAGGATCCGGGTTGTTTTACGGTTCCTTGTGTTATAGGTGGTAATTATTTTGATAAGGCCCTATGTGATATGGGTGCTAGTGTTAGTCTTATGCCTTTCTCAATTTATAAAAAGCTTGATTTAGGTGAGTTAAAGCCTACTAATATGTGCTTATCAATGGCGAATAAGTCTATTTCACACCCTATAGGCATATTAGAAAATATTCCAACCAAAGTGGGTAAGTTTGTGATTCTAGTTGATTTTGTTGTGTTAGAAATGGATGAAGATCCTGAAATTCCTATTTTGTTTGGTAGGCCTTTCTTAATTACTGCTGGGGCTATTTTTGACATGAAAATGGTAAAATATCTCTTGAGGTTAATGGTGAAAAAATTGAGTTTAATGTTTTTGGCATGATTAAATCTTCACCAATAGAGGAGGTAAATAGAATTGATTCTTATGATATTCTTGATGAGTGTATTGATAGTGTTGTGCATGATTGTGTGAGTCAAAATCCTATTGCACCTTTTTGTTTAAATGAGAGTTCTGATAAGGTTTTGCAAGTTGCCTCATATCCTTTCCAAGGAAAATTCTCAAAGTTTGAGTCTTTGAGAAAGGATGAGGATATGTCATTAAAGCTATCTAAGGAGGAAATCAAGCTTGAACTCAAGCCACTACCAACAAGCTTAAGGTACGAATTTCTAGATGCACATTCTAAATTGCCTTTCATTGTTAATTCATCAATTGCTAAGCATGATGTGGATGCTTTACGTGGTATTTTACTTGCTCATCGAAATGCCATGGGATATTCAATTAATGATTTAAAAGGAATTGCACCTAAGGTTTGCATGCATAGAATTTTGTTAGAGGAGGATTCTAAGCCCTCTATTGAAGGTCAAAGAAGGCTTAATCCAACTCTTAAAGAGGTTGTGAGGAAAGAAATAATTAAATTGCTTGATAATGGTATAATTTATTCTATAAGTGATAGTAAGTGGGTGAGTCCAATTCAAGTTGTCCCTAAGAAGGGTGGTTTGACTGTAATTCGTAATGATAACAATGATTTAATTCCTACTAGGACTATCACGGGTTGGCGTATGTGTGTGGACTATAGGAAGTTAAATAAGGCTACTAGAAAGGACCATTTTCCTTTACCTTTTATTGATCAAGTTATTGAAAGATTGGCTAATTTTTCTTACTTTTGCTACTTAGATGGGTTGAGTGGTTTTTATCAAATCCCTATTCATCCACATGACCAATCTAAGACAACTTTTACATGCCCATATGGAACTTTTTCATTTAGGCGAATGCCTTTTGGTTTGTGTAATGCACCAGCTACATTTCAAAGATGCATGTTTTCTATCTTTAGTGATCTTATTGAACAAAGTGTAGAAGTTTTCATGGATGACTTTAGTGTGTATGGCACTACTTATGAGGATTGTTTATCTAATCTTTCTAAGGTGCTTGATAGATGTATGGAGCATGGTTTGGTTTTAAATTGGGAGAAGTGTCATTTTATGGCTCAAGAGGGCATTGTTTTAGGACATTTAGTTTCCAATAGGGGGATTGAAGTTGATAGAGCTAAAATTGAAATAATTGCTAATTTGCCTCCTCCTAAAAATGTTAGAGATGTTAGAAGTTTTCTAGGCCATGCTGGTTTTTATAGGAGGTTTATCAAAGATTTTTCTAAGATAGCTAAACCCCTATGCACGTTGCTAGGTAAAGATGTTGATTTTCAGTTTGATGAGGCATGTCTTAAATCTTTTGAAACTCTTAAACATGCTCTTGTCACTTCACCGGTGTTGCAACCACCAAATTGGAATCAACCTTTTGAATTGATGTGTGATGCTAGTAATTATGCGGTAGGGGCTGTTTTAGGACAAAGAATTGATGGAAAGCCTTCTGTTATTTATTATGCTAGCAAATTACTAGATGATGCCCAAATTAACTACTCCACAACTGAAAAAGAACTCTTGGCTATTGTGTATGCTTTTGATAAATTTAGAGCTTATCTTATAGGGTAAAAAGTTATTGTTTATTCTGATCATGCTGCCCCTAAGTACCTTTTGAGTAAGAAAGATGCTAAGCCTAGGTTGTTAAGATGGATTTTAATGCTACAAGAGTTTGATTGGGAAATAAGAGATAAAAAGGGGAAGGAGAATTTAGTTGCGGACCATTTATCTAGGTTGACCCAATGTGTTTTGCAAGATAATGATGATGGGGTACCTATTGATGAAGCTTTTCATGGGGAACATCTTTTTAGTGTGGTTTCTAAGGAAACTCCTTGGTTTGCTGATATAGCAAACTACCTAGTGAGTGGAATGCTTCCTTATGGTTTAAATTATAGGCAAAGGAAGAAATTCCTTCATGATGTGAAGTTTTACTATTGGGAAGAGCCTTTATTATATAGGAGATGTGCTGATGGATTGATTAGGAGGTGTATCCCTCATGAAGAAGTTGGTGAAGTATTAGCTCATTGTCATTCTTATGCTGTAGGTGGTCACTTTGGGGTTTCTAAGACAGCTTCTAAGGTTTTACAAGCTGGATTTTGGTGGCCTACATTGTTTAAGGATGTTCAGGACTTTGTACTTAGTTGTGATAAGTGTCAAAGAATGGGAAATTTGTCTAGGAGGAATGAAATGCCTTTACAAGGTATTTTGGAAGTTGAATTATTTGATGTTTGGGGTATGGACTTTATGGGACCATTTCCTAGTTCTTTAGGGAATAGGTATATTTTAGTTATGGTGGATTATGTGTCTAAGTGGGTGGAAGCAATTCCAACCATTGCTAATGATGCCAAGGTGGTTAAGAAGATGCTTAAGAAAGTTATATTTCCTAGATTTGGAACACCTAGGGCCATTATTAGTGATGGTGGGTCTCATTTTTGCAATAAAGTTATAGAGCAATTATTGACAAAATATAATGTGACTCATAAAATTGCTACACCTTATCATCCCCAAACTAGTGGACAAGTTGAAATTAGCAATAGAGAGCTTAAGTGGATTTTAGAGAAAACTGTCTCTAGGTCAAGAAAAGATTGGGCACTTAAGTTAGATGATGCTCTTTGGGCATATAGAACAGCTTTAAAAACTCCTATAGGTCTTACACCTTATCAATTGGTCTATGGTAAGTCTTGTCATTTGCCTGTTGAGATTGAACATAAAGCTTATTGGGCAACTAGGGTGTTAAATTTTGATATGCAACAAGTTGGTAGGAAGAGATTGCTTCAATTACAAGAGTTAGAGGAACTTCGTATGAATGCTTATGAAAATGCAAAGTTGTATAAAGAAAGAACTAAGTTATGGCATGATAAACATGTTCTCAAGAAAGAATTTCAAGTTGGTGATATGGTCTTGTTGTATAATTCTCGATTGAAGCTATTTCCTGGAAAATTAAAGTCTAGATGGTCAGGACCTTTTAAAGTTGTTCAAGTTTTCTCTTATGGAGCTGTTGATATTGTTAATGAAAAAGGTGAAGTTTTTAAGGTTAATGGACATAGATTGAAGCCTTATTTCATTGGTGATGTAATGGTTCCTACACATAAGGTTTCTTTGATAAATTCTTCTTTTGCATAATCCTAACATTTTTGTTTAGTTCTTTATATTTGTAGTTCTTTTAGTTTGTGTTTATTTGTTTATTTTCTATTTTGTGTTTAGTTTGTAGATTATATTATCTGCTTTTAGTTTTTATGTTCTTTGGGTTATTTTTCTTTGTTGCTTAATTTTTGGATCACATTTGTTATGATTTTGCAGCTAAGTATTTTGGTTTCACGAGTGCTTCACGACTCGTGAGAGTGTTCACGAGTAATACTGTGGCTTAAATCATTCAGTCGTGAATGCACTCACTTGTCGTGAAAATGTTCACGTGTAGCACAACAGCGTCAGGTTCATGAGTCGTGACTTAAATTCCGAGTCGTGATGATTTCTAGTTTGTCTAACCCTGTTTTATTTTCACGTGTCGTGAACCATGTTACGAGTCGTGCCTTTTGTTTCCATTTGTTTGTTCATATATTATTTTTCTTCACGTGTCGTGAGATATGTGTCGAGTCGTGACTTTTGTTTCACCATTACATTCTGCCTTATCTTCACGAGTCGTGAAGGCCATGTCGACTCGTGAAGTACTGTTCAGCAATTACGAGTCGTGATTTTTAACTCCTTATTTTTTCATTTCTTTTCATTTTCATTTCTTTATTTCTCTTTTAATTCTTCTAATTACGACTATAAGCGGTTTTTAATTAAGATAACTGCCATTATTAACTTCCATTTAACAGGGGGAACGGTTATAATTTCAAATTAGGGTTTTTCTAACGTTATTTTTCTTTCACTTTTCCTTCTTCTTTTATAAAAACTGTGGCAGTTTCTTTTACAGTTTCTTTTACATTTTCTTCTCTTTTACGACTTTTGTGTTTTCCTATATCTTCAACCGTGAACTACATTAGTGATTGTCTGTTGTTTTCTCTTCCTCTTTCACATTTGCTGTCCCTTTCTTTTCTTTCTTTTCACTACACACAAGCACTTTTTCTTCAAGATACACAATGGTAAGGACAAAGAATGTTGCTGTTGCAAGTGGTCAGCAAGGAGAGGAGGCAGCACCATTACAGAGTTTGCAGACAGATTTTGGTTCTCCATTCCCTCTTTCTTCCATTCATGAAGGTAACAGATTTCTAGTGTTAAAGGATAGAGCTAAATCTCTCTGTAAGTATTTTCCTAATTCTCTGCTTGAACAAGTTGGTGTTCTTGAAGAAGTTAATGAAATGCTATCTGAATGTGGCATTTTGAGGTTTGTTAATATGCATGAAAAATTTTATGTTGACTTAGTCTTGGAATTTTATACAAATTTCAAAGAAAATGCTGATAATCCTAGGCTTGTTGACTTTAAATTGAATGGTGTTGATTATACTCTTACATATTTCATGATGCATAGGATTTTTGGTTTTAGCCCAAATGGATTATGTAATCCTCCTAAGAGTTATAGGCCTAATGAGTTTTGGAACTTTCTTACTGGATTGTCTACACCATATAGGGCTAGAGATGCTAAATCTATGTTTATTTCGGATTTAAAGTATTGGATTTTGCATAAGATTCTTGCATCTATTGTTTTCAACAAGTCTGAATTTAATAGAGTTTCAAGTCATGAACTATTTTTGATGTGGTGTGTGCATAACCGTAAATCAATATGTTGGTCTTATTGGATTTTCAAACAATTGTTAACTTGTGTTAGTCGCCCTGAATCCCCTATCACCCATGGTCATGTTATTGCTGCTATTGCTAGGGGGATTGATATTGATTTGCGAACATATGATGATGTGCTTCCATGCTTATACTTTTCTAAGCATTTGTTTGTGAGGGGAGAGGTAACTAACAATTCTTTTGAATATATTCCACCTATATATCGTTCTTGTTGGAAAGAATTGCCAGGTACTTCTACCACACCGGTGGCTCCTATGGACAGTACATCGGAAGAATCAAGGCCAACCGAGATAGGGCCAAGTGATGAGCCTATGGAGGGTACACCTAGTCATTCACCAGTTTTCACACCCACTGTCGCTTCTTCATCAATTTTCACCAATTCCATGTTTAACCAGCTGCTCCAAAATCAATCTGCCATTCAAAGCCAATTGGCTTCCTTGGAGCAAACCACCACTCAATTAGTTCATAATCAACGCCGCCTTGAGCACAAAGTGGATGCTTTCATTGCCCAATCGGGCTACGTGGTTGTTTCGCCTCCCACTTCACCATGATTTGAGGGGAGTTTTTCTTTCCTCTATGTTTTTGTTTATTTGTGCTTTTCTTTTTGTGTGTTTGTTTTGTTTTTCCACATTGAGGACAATGTGTCTTCTAAGTGTGGGGGATCACTTTTGTGTGTTTTGTTGTTTGTTTATTTTTATAGTGAGTTTTGTTATGAGTGTTGCTCATAGTGTATGCCATATAGGTTGTTATGAATATTCATTTGCCTTTATACTCATTTTATTAGTTTTTCAAGATCTTTTTGCATGAGTTTTTTTTTTATTTTTAAGTCATCTCTTTTTACTTTCTTTAACATTTTAGGTTATTTAGTCTCTTCATTAACTATGCTTTAAGGTTAGAATATGCTCATTTTGCTTAAGATTTTAGGATTTTAGTTGCTTCATGGAAACTATAGCCATAATGCTTACCTTTAGGCCTTTCAATAATGGATGAGGACTAGTAAAGCAAAAGAAAGAAAGTAAAAAAATTAAAGCAAGATGCATATCTAAAAGTTCAATAAGGTATGGGATGGAGCGTAAAACGCACCCAATACTACATTCTCTTGCTAATCATGGGATGGAGCGTAAAACGCACCCATGCTAAAAAAAAAAAAAGAAGAAAAAAAATAGTCTAAAATGCCATGAGATGGGTTTAAAGGTATGTGAGCTTCTTAATTGTCCTAAAAGGCATCTATAGTCTTTGAATCTTAGGTTTTATGATCATTATTCTTTCTTGAGCATGGTTAGTCTTGAGACTTTATATTCTTGATGTTGAATTTAGTAAACTTTGATGACTTGATGATTTAAGATGCATGTTTTAAGTCTTGATTTACTAATATTTTGAGTGTTAAGGTGTTTGACTTCATATCAATCTTATCTTAAGTAAAAATTGAGCAATGCTTTATAATTTGACTTACTTGTTTTAAACTTGAAATTAGATTTTCTCATTCTTTTCTCTTGCTTGGGGACAAGCAAGGTTTAAGTGTGGGGGAATTTGATGTCATGTAAAATGTCTACTATTTTATGTGTGTTTTTCTTATATTTATGTAGTTAAATATGTAATGTTAATTGTATTTTTATGTGTTTATGTCCCATTTATGTGTTTATGTTGTTTTTAGGTAGAAATTGGTGAAGTGAGAAGAAAAGGAAGAAGATGGTGAAATTTAGAAGAAGTGGCTCACGAGTAGTGAAGAGCATCACGAGTGGAGAAGGAGTGAAGAAGAAAGAAATTCACGAGACCCAGCAAAAGTTCACGAGACATGAAGGGAGTCACGACTCGGTAAGGAGAGCAGGATGGAGATCACGACTAGGCAGCAGATTCACGAGTAGTGAGGAGGCTCACGACTCGTGATGGGGCACGACTTCAGAATGTCTCAAGGAAATCACGACTCGTGAAGGCAGTCACGAGTCGGACAAGACGCTGTTTTCCAAACGATGTGTCTTCTGCATCTGATTTTTCAGCCAAACAAAGTGTCCTTCCAGAAGCAACCTTTCGTGGAGAATCAAGGGACATATCTGTAGAGAAGATACATATAAATAGATGGGAGAACAACATTTAAAGGGTGGTTACTTGAATAGAAAAAGGACGTATTTTTTTACTGTGTTTCTCTTAAGAACATTTAGTTGTTTTGGATTTTCTATTTTTACTTATTATTAGAGGATGACAAAAGAGCAAAGCCAAAGGAATAAGAGATTCATAAGAAGGTCAAATTAGAAAGTAAACACTGGGGAGTGATGTTTTCTTAACTCTTATTCTATCTTTACTGTAATATTGTTGTGGTTATGTTCTTTTGATACATTTTAACTATGCAATTAAGTTTGTTATTCATCTATTTAATTTTATCTTATGAATGATCAATTCTATTCATGTATGAATTATGATTTAAGTTTGTTTGAGTGCTTGAATTTACTTATTATGCTTGATCACCATACTAAGTATGTTAGTCAATTAATTCACAACGAGAGTTGGGATTCTTTGATGGAAAGTCAAATAAATTTACTTGAAGCATTGAATTCACTTAGAGATAAGGGATTCACTTTGAGGGGTTAAAGAATTGGCATAGAGCTTTATGGTTTTTATTTATCTCTATAATGACATGAGAATGCTTATAGACTCTAAATAAAAACACTCTTTATTGACAATGAGAGTTGCTTTAAAGAACCTTGGCTAAATTCTCCATTCATACCATTCATACAATTGTTAATTCATTCAAAGATGAACTTGTTGGTTAAAATGTATATTCATCCTATCTTTTAAGTAATCTATTATCCAAAATCAACTTAAATTACCTTAAGTAGTTAGAGTTTATATACATTGCATGATTATAAATGAAATTGATACCTATCCATTTACTTGCTGTTATTTCAATATAAAATTTACCCGTTCCCTTTGGATCGACACCCTATTCCTACTATACGCAGTCTAGTGAGACTAAGGGTTAAATTAAATCCCCCATCAGCATGCTGTATTGATTGCTTTCGCCCAGAAATATTTTGGCAAATTGTTTTCATTCAACATTGTTCTAGCCATTTCTTGAAGAGTCCTATTATTCCTTTCTACAACACCGTTTTGTTGAGGCGTTCTAGGAGCAGAAAAGGTATGATTTATTCCAAAAATATTACAGAATTCCTCAAATTTTTGATTCTCAAATTCTCTTCCATGATCACTTCTAATGCTTGTTATTTTATATCTTTTTTCATTCTAAATCTTTTTACTTAACTTCTTGAAGGCTTCAAAAGTTTCATCCTTGTGTGCAAGAAACATAACCCATGTATAACATGTATAGTCATCTACCACATTTAATACATAGGATTTTCCACCAATACTTGAAGGATTTATTGGACCAAATAGATCCATATGTAGAAGCTCTAACGGTTTTTTAGTAGAAATCACATTTTTAGACTTATGTGAATTTCTGATTTCTTTTCCAAGCTGGCATGCCTTGCATATATGATTTGTATCAATTTTTATTTTTGGCATTCCCTTTACCAAGTCTTTTCTAACCAGCTTTTCTAGTGCATGAAAACTTGTATGTCCAAGTTTTCTATGCCATAGAATACTTAAGTCTTCTTTAGTAAGCAAGCATCTTGCTGAACTGTTTTGAAGATCTTCCAAGCTAACCAAGTAGATATTTCCAGATCTTTTTCCTCTTAGAACAGATTTTCCAGTTTCAGTATCTTCTACTCTACAATAATCAACTTCAAATATTACTCTTTTCTTCTTATCACAGAGTTGACTTATGCTAAGTAGATTGTACTTGAGACCTTCAACAAGAGAGACATTATCAATTACTGGATTAGTTCCAATAGAACCAATGCCAATAATTTTTCCTTTCCGATTATCACCAAAACTGACAGAACCACCTTCAGAATTTTTCAGCTTAGAAAATTTTGTTCTGTCCCATGTCATATGCCTAGAGCAACTGCTATTCATGTACCATTTTTCTGTTTTGGTGCTCCTTAGGCAAATCTGCAAAATAATCAAGTATTTTTAGGTACCCAACTCCTCTTGGGTCCTTCATGGTTAGTTATAAGGGTTCCAGAATTTTTGATTACCCATTTAACCGAATTTGTATTTTTCTTATAATAACAGAATTTTGAAATATGCCCCTTTTTACAACAATAAAAACATGTAGCATAAGGGTTGCTTATCATTTTATTTGACATATTTTGCTTGTATTTCTTCTGATTACTTCTTCTATAGTATTTTGTTGATGTATTTGTATGAGAAGTGTGAGCAGATTTTGTAGTTAAGTTTTCAACATATTTTTCGTTACATACACATAACTGTTTAACTTTTACATTGCATTTTTCTTGTAGATCAATAAATTTACTTTCCAGAACTGAATAATCATTTTTATTTTTTAATTCAGCCTCTTTTGCATTTTCATATTCTGTGAGCAATTTATCATACTTTTTCTTTATCTCAATATAAGTCTTTTTGAGCATTAGATATTTATCATGCAGATTTTCAAAACATTCTAGCATTTTTTCATACTCATTTCCATTTTCATTAGAATCAGAATTCAAATCAGAATCACTTACCTCAGAATTTTCTGAATCATTTTCAGGTGAGCTGTTATCAACATTTTGTTCACTGTCAGAATTGAAGATTTGCTCTTCATGATCAGAAGTTGCCATTAGACCAATATCATCAGAATTTGTTGATTCTGATTCGCTATTGTTGGATTCTTCACTATCACTCCATGTTGCCTTCATAGCTTTCTTCTTGAATCTTTTCTCTTTTCTTTTTAGATTTGGACATTTAGATTTTATATGACCAGGTTTGTTACATTCATATCAAACTATTTCACCAGACTTTGATGAATTTTCGGCTTTGTGATGGAGAAATTTTTGATGTTGCTTTTTGTATGATCTTCTTCCTTTTCTGTACAGCTTTTTGAATTTCTTTGTAATCAACGCCATTTCATCATCACCTGTAGAGTAATCACTTCCAAATTCTGCTTTGAGAGCAATAGCTTTTAATTTTCTATCTTTTTCTTTTTCTGCATCTTGAGACTTGATATAAAGTTCATGAGAAATAAGGGATCCACAAACAATATCAAAATTTAATGTACTAAGATCTTTATCTAACAGAATTGATGCTTTTGATTCCTTTCTAGGTGTAAGACCTCTAACTAGCTTTGCAATTTTGTTATGTTCATCAAGTTTTTTACCAAGAGCCTTAATTTCATTAGTTAATTTAACATACCTGTTTATTACCTCAGAAATTGACTCTTCTGGCTTCATTTTAAATGCTTCATAGTCTACCATGAGAACATGAAGTCTAGTGTCTTTAACTTGATTTGTTCCTTCATATGTTGCTTGAAGCTTATCCCAGATTTCTTTAGCTGTATCACATCCAGAAACTCTGTTGAATTCATTAGTATACAGTGAGCAGAAAAGTATGCTCATAGCTTTGGAATTTAGCTGCACTTTTCTCTTTTCAGCTTCTGTGAATTCTTTTCTGGTTTTTAGAACAGTGGCAGTTTCTGAAGCTCCTTCCTCATCAGAAATCTTTCGTGGATGCTCATATCCATCTTCAATAATATCCCAACAATTCATATCTTGTGATTGAATAAAGTGTCTCATGACAACTTTTCAAAAAGGATAGTTTTCACCACTAAACATTGGAGGACGATGAACAGAATGTCCTTCTTTGAATGGAGTAGCAGTAGGAGCATTGCTTGATTCAGCCATTTGCAAGATCACTCAAGGGTATTAATCCTTAGGGAATAGAGAACCGCTCTGATACCAAATGTAGGTCTTGAAATACACTCAAAAGGGGGGTGAATTTGGTGTATAAAAATTTCTGGCTAAATTTTTAAGTAAACAGAAATTCAAACAAAATAAAAATATTGATGACTAAATCGTAAATATGTTTCTAGAGAATTGTATTCAATTAGATTGCAGTGACTCAGAAATTCGTTTTACAGAATTTTGACTAAAATAGTTTTTCAGAATGTAAAACAGAATTATAAATAACTGAGCAAAAATGTAGAGAACACTCAGAAATTATAGTGGTTCGGCCAACTTGCCTACATCCACTCCTCAAGAATCTATCTTGAGAATTCTCTCCACTCTTAACTCTTTTAAGGGCAAGAGTCAAAGCCAATATATAACCTATGTATATCTACCCATAATATTTTTTCCAAGTAAAATATTGAAACACTTACTAGAAATTCACTTAGGTTCTAGCCAACCCAAACTCACAATCTTGAACAATAAAGATTCCTCACAAATAATTACAACAAAAGCTATAATCAATTGAGGATGATGAGTAAAGATGAAGTGCAAGATGGAAAGTGAGATTTTAGAAGAAGTAGACTTTCTCTTAAGAGTTAGAAAATCTTTCCAATATTTTCTCTAACTTTCTAAATGATAAAACAACACATATTTATACCCAAAAACTTAGTTTGAAGTGAGAAAAAGGAAAACTAGTCGTTTATGAACGTTAGAAAACGGAATAGACAAATCTGTCCCTTACTAGCCGTTTTATTACCGTTATTTTGTCTTTTAGCGCAAAACAGATTTTCGATCAGAAATTTGTTCAGATTTCTAATTCA
Organism: Excoecaria agallocha; assembly: GCA_037975025.1. NCBI lineage: Eukaryota > Viridiplantae > Streptophyta > Magnoliopsida > Malpighiales > Euphorbiaceae > Excoecaria > Excoecaria agallocha. The sequence goes on along the minus strand of CM075810.1, from coordinate 36,484,701 downwards.
ATTTCTAATGTAAATTCTGGCGGACCAATTTCTAAAGCATTTTCTGAAAGAAACCAATTTTAACTAAAAACGAGATTTATGACTTAAAAACATTTTTATGCAATTTTAAAACTTAGAATATGTATGTATGAATGACAATTTGATCCTTAAATTGATCTTACATTTTTATAACCTAACTTTCCTTAGACTAAAATATTCTTCAACTTTGATCTTCATTAATACATTCTTTAATCTTTATTTTGAATAATTTCATCAGAAGGATAAATAAAGATACCTGCAAAATAAGCTTAAAACAGATTTTTCAATAGAGTTTATTTAAGATTTGATTATCATCAAAATTTAGATGTGGCCTTGGGCCAACAATTAATCACTAATTCAGTGCGTTGCACAAATGATGTGAAAATATTTACAACAATAAATCATATATATATATATATATATTTTTTTTTTGATCTACCGGTTCAAATACTTATATGATCATCTCAAATTTATTTGTTATAAAAAAAATAAATAAACAAATAAAATAACTCAGATAACAAGGAGAAAGTAAAATATTTTTTATAAAATTTTTTTAAAAAATAAATATATTTTATAAATTTTTTTGGTAGAAGGGAGGAGAAAGTGGAAACACAAATTTAAGGAATTTAAACCCATTGAAATCAGTTAGAATGTATTGAAGTGAATCATTTGCATGCATTGCTTATATGTACATTTAGCAGAGAATTTTATATTAAAGATAATACTGAATTTAATTTTAATGACAGGCAACCTTCTATATATAAAAATAATATGGAAATGGGGTTTAAATGAAAAAAATATGTTGATTTTTTAGATTGGAGATTAATAAGATATTAACCGGCAATTAAGGGTGTTGTTAAGTAGTTGCTTGATTGGACAAATGACAACGACATACACACCTTAATTTGCTTCCAAATTTCTCCGTATCATGTGGCAAGAAATTTACTCCAATTTATTATGTGAACAATGTGAACTGAATTTTTCCAAACCAACGAACTAAATGGCTTAATTTAGAGAATACCTCACTGGTCAGTAGGGATGATCACGGGGCGGGGATTCCCCGTCCCCGGCGGAGACCCGCCCCGTTCGGGGCGGGGAATCCCCGAATTTTTCCCCCACGGGGATGGGAACGGGGAAAAAAAAATCCCCGTTGTAAATTCGGGGACGGGGACGGGGAATGGGGTATCCGCCCCGCGGGGATCCCCGCCCCGCAAATAAAATTACTATATTAACCTTAATTTTATAATTATTTACGTACATGCCATTAGGTATAAATATTCCATTCAAACCCTAATTCCCTAATCTCCTATCTTCCTGCCGTCTCCTTTTTCTCTAGACACAGCTCCTCTCTCTCCTTCTTCTCTCATCCACAGACCATACCATCTCCTCCTCCTCTTCTTCTTCTTCTTCTTCTTCTTCTTCTTCTGCTTCTCCTGTGGGTTCTACTTCTACAGTTGTCTCGTGAAAATTGAAGCTTTATTGAGAAGTAAAGCAAGGTTTATTACCTCCAGATCTTGAACGTTGATGTCGCCGCTCCTTCGTCTCCGATCTTGGAGTCCATTCCCATCGACGTCTCGCGATTTGAATCGGTAGGTGTTTTTTCTTAAATTTCTCTGTAATTTTTAGATGCCTTACTATTCTACCATGTGATCTGTTTTGTATTGTTCCTCCGAGCGCGACAGTGAAAGAGAAAGAAGAAGAAGCACAATAAGAAGAGCGTGGGAGGCATGGGAGTCGATTACTATAAAATTTTACAGGTAGAACGTAATACTAAAGAAGATGAAGATTTCCAGGGATGTTGCTGATCCTAATACTGGGTGAGCTTGTTTTTCTTTTTCTTTAAAATATTTGTTGTTCTTTTTAGCCATTTATGCATTTGATCTTATCATCTGATATTTTTGAAAGAAAAATTTGTATAGTTTTGTGAGTCTGTTAATTGGTGATTTCAAATTAATTAAATAGGCTCCGAATTTCTTGTTTAAGAGTTACATTGGTGTACCTTTCTGATTTATTTCATCTTGTTGCACAGCTATATGTCTATTTGTTGGTTTACCTCATGAGAACCAGCCTTGGATATGATATATTTGGTTTACAGTTTAGAGGTTTTCTTCTTCCACATTGCTTACCACTAGGTTTTAATGCAATGGGCATTGTAACGTTGTGCAGAGCACAGGGTGGTATAGGGTTATGTGTTCAGTTTCTGTGAGTTGAACTTGCAGAATTACTTGTATTGTAGACTTTTGTCCATGAGATGTGATTGTGTATTTCAGTGGGACTTAGTGGTTAATGGGTGCAATCTTTGTTAAATTGATTTCCTTGTTACTGTTTTCTCATCGGTATTTATAAATTAATTTATAATTGCTATAAATGTAAGAATTGCAATTGAACTTAGGCAGTCGTGGTATTATATTTTATGAGGTTTTGAGTCTGATTACCATATGTTTTCTAGAATGCACTTCTCTGAAGGTGATCTTTGGACAATTTAATTAGCACAAAACAGCGTTTCTAAAATTTTGGAATTTTATTCTTTTTAATGCATTATACTCTGTTTAACATATGTTGTATTTTCGGGATACATTAAGTTGGAAGAAATGAGAATGAATAATTTCTTTTGAAAAATGAAAATAAAACAAACTTGAAAAAGAGAATTGAAGGAGCTATGACTGTTGAAACCCTAGAGCATCTGTTTGAGAATCCTCTGGTTTTTGATTTGTTGTCACTAGATCGGGGCGGGGCGGGGCGGGGAATCCATCGGGGAACGGGGATCCCCGCGGGGAATGGGGATCCCCGTGGGGCGGGGACGGGGGGAGTTTTCTCCCCGTGTTCCAGGCGGGGACGGGGACGGGGAATCCCCGACATTGCATGGGGCGGGGAGTGGGGACCCCTTCCCCGCCCCCGCCCCGCCCCGTGAGCATCCCTACTGGTCAGTGCATCCTACTATTAATCAAGCAAAGTACAATGCTGACAGATAGCAATAAATACATAACAGACATAAATAAAGTGTTGAAAAAATCATTCAAATACTTAAAACAGCTGAATTGAAAGATATGGTTTATTTTTATATAATTATAAATTTTATATTTAAACTTTAAATACAAGTATTTTAAATATTTGAAAGTGATATAATTTGAGTACGTTTATAACTTTATTTAAATAAATTTTATTTAGATTAGGATTATCGAATTCTAATTCAAAAAGAAATCAAAATTTAATTAAAATTATGACTTTAGTGAACCTTTATAAAGGGGAGTCAGAAAATCTTTTTAGAGGTTACTGAATTTGCGGACTCTAATTTACCGGCAAAATATCTCCCTTTCCATTTGTTTTTTTCTGCATTTTAAGGTTTTTAGACTGTAAATTTGTTATTTTTTTTCCGTTATGCTATTACAAGGGTATCTATGCAGTAAAAGGTATTTTACACTTATTAATTATTTTTCATGTATATTTGTATGCATATTTTTTCAACAAGAAGTAAATATTCTATGCTTTTTATTAACCTATTCCACACATATTTAAATTAATTAATTATACCAATAAATATCGGACATCTAATGACTTAAAAAAAAAATCTTTTATATGAAAAATCAACCAACCAACCCAACGAGCCATCTTCAATGCGCGTGCACAAATCTAACCGCCCACTATTTATCATTCAAAGCCCATTTGCAGTGTTCCTTGCTTTTCCATATATATAGAGAGAGAGAGAGAGAGAGAGATTAAAAGTGCAAAACCGATGTGAAATCAAAGATTCAATGAAAAAGAAGTTAAAATCCAACAACACAACACATACTTGAGCAACTAAAGTTACAGAATTGAATTAGATTTGTCAATAAGCTATGGCCACAACTCTAAATTTGATAAAGAAGAGTCCCCATTGTTTTTTTTTTTTTAAATATAATTCTAGTGCTTTTTCTTTTGGATTGAGTTATATGTGATAACTATAAAAAAAAAATATCTCCAAAGGTTCAATTAAATCGATCAAATAACATTTGATATGGCTCAAATTCATTAACAAAAAGACAAGACAGAAAGACGATGTCCGATCGAACTAATGGGATAGCACGTCCTGTCAATCCACTGACACAAGCCAATGTCCATATGCTTCAGTTGCTTCCTGTCACATCGCCGCTCACCTGCTCCTACTGCTAGTTATTACTCCCCGAAATACTCAAGTATCATTCTTTTATCTCCCATAAATAGCCAAAATATAAAGGCTTCAGGTATTGATAATCTGAGACTCTCTCTCTCTAAGCACTCTTTCTTTAAAAGCTACTAACTTAAGTTTTAGAGTGCTAAAGCCTGGTCCAATCGGGCACTCCTTTTTGCAGGTCCAGCCATCCGACCGGACACCTTCAACTGTCAGCTCTTTTTTTTACGGATAAAGATAAATCTTGCTTTATCATTTGATGCTTTCGTTAAGAGGATGACAGATTTCGGATCCAATGAACATACAGCTTCTGGGGAGTATAATCACAACAATCAGGGCATATCTAGGCCCTCAGAAAGAAGAGAGAGATCTCACAGATCTCCTACTAGGGGCAACCTCCTTTAGGACTTCAACGACGTAGTCATGAGACAACCGAAGGATACTCCTGTTACCATCAGGGACATACGCGTCATTCTTAGTGACTTCACTAAAAGCATTGTCCAAACACTAAAAAAGGGCAAAGTGCCAAAGACTTTCTAAATAGGCCATAAAATGGATTTCATAGCAGAAGATTTCGGAAGAAGAAGGAGCAAGGGGATCTCCATCAATGAGCCACGAGCTCATGATGGTAGAAGAGCGGGAATCAAAACCCTAGGCAGATACGACAAAGGAAGGGGACAATGTTCTCGAGCAGAGACTTGTCGCATATCCCCAGCAGATCCTCAACCTCATCCATCGGGGATGATTTTTCCTTCATATGCATGCCACATCACAGTCGCATGAAGGGACAAAGAGATGAGTTCGCCTCGACAACCATGAGCAGGGAGGACAAATGGTTTAAGCAGAAACTCAAACAGTTTGGCTTGCAGGTTCCAGAAAATGCATGTTCGAGGAAACACCTATAACAACACTGCCTCCCCATTTTGCAAGGAAATCACAGGGTCAGAGCTACTTCCCAGGTGGAGAGATGTCATAATAGACAGTTATACAGGTAAAACTGACCTTGCCACTCATCTTCCAGAATAGCTAACAAAAGTGCAGGTGTACACCTATGACAAAAGAATTGCCTGCAGGATTTTTCCTACCACTCTAGGAGGAGACGCACTCAACTAGTTTCACGAACTCCCCTAGGAGTCGATCACCTCTTTTTGACAACTCAAGGAGCTATTTATCACACAGATTATCGTACATACACGAGCGCTAAAATATGTGAACGATCTGTGCAACCTCTATTAGAGGAACGACGAAAGTCTTTGAGACTACGTCGACAGGTTTCAAGCCACAATGTCGGAGGTAAGGAATGTAAGCGTGGAGATGGCATCCATCGTTCTGGCCAATGGCACCGCTGATCGGCCATTATTTGAGTCGATCACAATAAGACCTCCAACCAGCTTTTACGATCTAACGAAAAGGGCTAAGCAACACATCCAGTTGGACGATGCCTTGAGGTCCAACCGTGGCAGAATAAGCAATGTCATGAACAGGCTCCAGCACCCAGATGGACGGACATTTAACCAAGCCCCTGCATCCGATTAGATTGCAAGGAGTCCTGAGAGAGCCTCTACTTTGAGGAATCTGGGAAAAAGAAAAGAGGCCGATCGATTTAGATCCGATAGGGGAAGTGGCCAGCAGGCTCAAACCTTTACTCCACTTAATACTAACCCAGCCCAAGTGTTGATGTGGATCAAGAAAAAGCACCAAAAGGTGAACTGGCCCAAAAGGTTGAACGAAAAGAGCAAAAATACTCGAAACCATAACAAGTATTGTAAGTTTCATAGAGATATCGACTACACAACCAGCGAGTGTTTCCAGTTGAAGGAAGAGATTGAGCGACTCCTGCAAAGAGGGTACTTCAAAAGGTTTGTAGGTCCGACCAGAGGGGCAAGTCCCTGTAGATAGTCATACCTAAAGAAGGATGATTTCGACAATGAAGATGATGACAAACGAAAAAATAGAGGAATATGGATCCTCGCCGGTTGTATGCCGTGGTCATAAATACGATCGCTGGTGGATCATCCTATAGAGAAGACCTTTCTAGAAAAAAAAGGGAAAGGAGTCTATATTTCTCAAACATCCGAACGGCCAGCTCCAGTCACCATATCCAATGAGGATGCACGAGATGTGTTGTTTTCTCATGAGGACGCCCTTGTCATCAGGGCACGGATCAATAACTTTGATATGAAGAGGATATTGGTGGACAATTGAAGCACAGTAAATGTGCTTACCTTCCAAGCTTATAAAGCCATGGGTCTGCCAATCGGATAACTCAAACCGAGTGCCACACCACTGATCGGACTCGGCAACGCTACCATTCTAGTAGTAAGATCTGTCGAGCTCGGTCAGGAGGCTCTAGCTCACGCTTGCAAGGTAACTTTTATGGTTATTGATATGATCTTTGCCTATAATGCCATTTTTAGCAGGCCTTTACTCTTTCAAACTGGAGTTGTCACTAGTATAATATACATGGTGATGAATATCCCAACCAAAGGAGGTGCCACCATTCTAAAGGGTGACCAAAAGGCATCTGCCTATGTCACCATGATAAAGCTCCAAAAAGAGGCCATGATATAGGACAACACGAACAGGCGCATGGGCAGAGAATGGATCCTACGAAAGAAATCAAGCCAAAGACACTTGCAAAAGGAAAAAGTGTCCAAATAGACACCTTGCATGGATGAAGGGGTCGAGGAGGTCGTCATGCAAAGATTGAGGCAGAGCCTCTAGTGACAATCACGGAAGATAATGGAGCACTTTGCAGGTATGGCTTACCTAATATTTTTATTGCAGATAATGGCAAGCAGTTTGACATCTCGATCTTCAGAAACTTTTGCCAAAACCTCAATACCAGCCTTAAGTTCACCTTCGTCACCTATCCATTAAGCAATGGGATGACCGAGGTCTCCAATCAAACACTCTTAGAAGGATTGAAGAAATAACTTGGTGAGGCAAAAGGCAAAACCCTCAATATAGTTACTCTAGTGCTCAGAAAGACGGATATAGGCATGAGAAATGCCGAGAATGGGAAGCTAATGCCAAACTGAAAAGGTCCCTATGAAATCTCCGGAAGTCAAAATGTCAAAGTACTCAAGAAGCACTAAGTACAATCATGTACAAATTGACATTCAATGAGAAAAACATTCTCTATTTCTTCTCTGTCTTTAAAACAGAAAAAGGTACTCTTTCATTGATTTGTTTTTAGGATTGATGTTTGTTTGCATGATGCTTGTCTAATTGATGGAAATCCCGACTGATGAATTTTCTAAATCCGAGCGGTATAATCCAATCATGGTATTATAAAAAAGCTCCTTTGCTAGGCTCAACGCTCATCCCGAGCCCAAAATGCGAAGGCTTTTCTCTGTTTTCAAATTTGTCTGCTAGGTTTGACATTTTTTCCGAATCAAAAATGTAAGACGCCTCCATTTAATCTCCACCGATTCATTCGCTAGGTTCGATGTCTATCCCGAATCGAAAATACAAAAGTCTACAATTAAGTACAAAATCGCCAAATCTCCATAAAGCCAATAATTGGCCAAAATATCGCGGAGCGAATAATCTCCATAAAGCTAATAATTGGCCAAAATATCTTCAGATGAGACGATCTCTACAAAACAACTGAAGGCTTAATTTCGATCGAAGCTTTATCCCGATTGATAAAATCAATATGGTGCAACTTATCTGTTAGGCTTAACATAGCCGAAGATGCAGAAGTTGAAGTCCATTCATTTGCAAGATAAGTTTCTCCTCTAGGCTCGATATTCATACCGAGCCCAAGACAAGGCAAGAACGAATGGTCATTCTATCTTTGTATCCGATTGAATAATGCTTTAATCTGTTAAAAGACTGACAAGTCACCTACTAAGCTTTGACGTCATAAATCTAAGTCGCAACTAACGCTAGAGCAAATGACTCTTATCTTATTAGTTTCGATCGGATTAATCAATTAGAACCCTAAGAATTAGGAATTACAATGCTTGAAAAGTATCTTCAAATTCAGGAAGTATTATCCTTATTCGATTTCATATATTCTCCATGGTCGATTCTATTTATTCTCCTTAGATAATTTCATGACAAGTTCTACATAAAATAAGAATTGCAATATGAAGGCATAATTGAAAGGTGAATCGACTTTTATGTATGAAAAATTCTTACAAGCTACAAAACGAAGGAGAAACCATTACAAAGAAGAAAACATTATAAAGAAAACCTATGTTTCTACATTTAAAATTTCTGCATCAGCCGATCGGGTATGCGAAATGAGGGCCTCAGCACCAGAAGACCTCTCACCCGATTGGTCAACGAGCGATCCATTATTTGAAGCTGATACAGAGCAAAATCGGACATGTTGACAGCCTTGATGATGATAATTTTCCTTACATTAATGCCAATTCGCAGAGTGATGATATAGTAATTGAAAAATACACAGAATCTGGCCGAGGTCATAGTATAAAATTAAAACACGTCGAAGGAGGCATAGTCCAAAAGGTTATCTTGATGACGAAGCAAAAAGCTTACGCTGCAGTGTCCCTGAGATTGTGTCCACACATGGTGAATGAATGGCTTACTATTCTCAAGCCTAAACATCCCATCATTCATCACCTTTGAATTTGGGCAAGTCATCATAGAGACCTTTGCGAAAAAATCGTATTGTGAAGGAATTTCAGCCACTTCCTCCTTTGTGATTTTCAAAGAATGAGCCACGGCCTCGTGGTCTTCATAAACCTCAAGAAATCCCTCATCTATAAACTTGATGCTACTCGAAACCATCCCTAATGAAGGGGAGAAATAAAAAATGATGTTATGAATGAGAAATTAATAGGGTAATCTTGCGAAAACTCTGAAATTGCTAAAATGGCAAAGTTTATGAAAAAATGCATGACAGAGTTTTGCTAAGGGTCACTGAGGAATGAGAAAAAATCACCCCAAAAGTCACCTATTTATAAGCTCTAAGCTTCTGAAATTCTCCAATCGCCTCTCAACTGGATAATCGCCACATGTCTCCCATTCGTTAAATGCATAGCGGAGAACGAAGCGTCGTCCTCGGTACATGTGTTGGCATTAAATGCATAGCGTAGAATGAAGCGTCGCCCTCGGCACATACACAGGCATTAAATGCAAAATAGTTGTTTGAGCTGAATGGAGGCGTCTCTTTAGATGGGCAACTTCTGAAATTTAAAATCTCGCCAAAAAGGTTGAATCGCCCGATCGAACCGTTTGAAGGGGGGTCAAGTGATAGCTATGGAAAAAATATCTTCAAATACCCAATCAAGTCGATCCAACAACACTTGGCATGGCCCAAGCCCATTAACAAAAATGCAAGAGCATGAGCTGGAAAGACAAAATAGGAAGGTGATGTCTAATCGGACTGATGGGACAGCACGTCCTGTCAATCCACTGATACAAGCCAATGCCTATACACTCTACCTGCTCCCAGTCACATCGCCGCTCACCTGCTCCTACTGCCAGTTATTACTCCTCGAGGTACTCAAGTACCCCTCCTTTATCTCATATAAATAGCCAAAATATAAAGGTTCCAAGTATTGATAATCTGAGACTCACTCTCTCTCTAAGCACTCTTTCTCTAAAAGCTACTAACTTAAACTTCGAATTGCTAAAGCTCGGTTCGACCGATCACTCCTTTTTGCAGGTCCAGCCATCCGACATGATACCTTCAACTGCCAGCTTTTTTTTTTACAGATAAAGATAAATCTTGCTTTATCAATATGAAAATGGTATCTTTGTTTCCATATTCATTTTGCACTTTATATTATTCTACTAATAATTTCGGCATCAATTTTTTTTCCTAATTAATTTTGTATATCTACTTATTTAGTATGCAATTTTTCTTTTTACAACCTAATTTACCCTATCTCTCAGGGGTGAGCAACGGTCGGTTCGGTTTAATAACCGAACCGAACCGAAATAACCGAAAATCGAAGTTCTCTTATTTTTATCAACCGAATCGAACCGAAATTTTAGAATAACCGAATTTAAACCGAACCGAAATTTTCGGTCGGTTTGGTTCGATTAACCGAAAAACCAAAATTTAAAATTATTTTTTAAAAAATAAAAAATATTGTGTTTAAAAATTATAAAAAATTATAAATTATAATATACTAAAGTAAAAACATCTAAATTGTACAAATAAAAGTTCAAATTAAAGAAATAATCTCAAAATATATAATAAATAATACAACAAAATCATTAAATTTTTTTTTATTTAATCGATTTTCAATTTAATCGTCAAAATTTTAAATTATCACCTAAAAAATAGATATTAATAATTGATAAATATATTCATATAATTTACAACTAAAAATAAAATAATTTATATGTATAAAATAATTATTTAATAAAAAATAAAAAAAATATATAATTATATAAATTTTGGTTCGGTTCGGTTTCTATGCGGTTTTCTCCTTTAAAAATCGAACCGAACCGAAAAACCGAAATTTCTCAAAATTAAAAACCGAAAACCGAATCGAAAAACCGAACCAAATTAAAAAAATCGGTTGGTTCAGTTCGGTTTTTCGGTTTTGTTCGGTTTTTGCTCACCCCTACTATCTCTTCCTCAAGAAGACTTTTATTTTTAATCTTATTTTTTTCAATCTTTTTGTTAGTTTTAAGTGGTTATTTCAAGTTAATAAAATTCTAAATATCTATAAATAAATAAGCTTTAATTGTGTAAATCAGTCCTGCTTGTGAGTCATCAAATGGGATCAATGTAATCCAATAAAATAATAAATTTTTACACATCTATCTTTTGTGAGTGAATATGTAAGTTGCATTGAAATATTAAAGTAGAGCAAATATTGTTTTTTTTATTTAGTTTATTTCAATTCGAAAAATCACGTGCACACCTTAAATTATATGTGCCTTCATTATTGCATAATATTGTATAGAAATATAACAATTAGATATTAATTATAGATTTTGAATCTAAAAATTAGAACAAATCAAGTCTACATATTATTGACGTTTTAATTTTTTTTGTCTAATTGAAATGTTAAAGATGAGTGAGAATTATAATTGAAACACTAACGATAGAGTTCAATTATTTTTATTTTAATGTTCATAATGGAATCTTGCCACCGGTAGAGCAGAGCTTGAGTATGTCAACAGTATAGGCTGAATTTGTCTTTCGAGCATGCAATGCGCAAAATTTCTGATTGACTTAGGCAAGATGGCATAGCCGTCCTATAAGATTTTGACAATATAGCTGTGAGCCAGTACATGAAATATATCTTTTTTAACTTGTAGTTTTTGTGCTAATGATAACTTTTTGTTTCGTTGTCTCATATAAGGAAGCCGTGGTGTCAAAGTAACTTTTTATGAGTTACTCATATATACTTGCGAATTGTAATGCATGAGAAAGATTGTTCTATTTACTGTTTAAGCGTGGTTCTTTATTAGGAACAGTTTACTACGAGGATTATGCAAATGTAAGTAAGTAATCACGTACACTATATGCAGTTATGATTGTTGGGGGCTAAACAAATGGAAGATGGGGAATGTAGCAATGACTCAAATTGGGGGCTGTCAGCCGTGAAGGCGATACGAATGCGACGATGTCAAATACCGGTAAACGACATCCAGTGTGACAACATCGAATCCGCTGCAGTCGAGAAATGTGCAGCAGCCAAGGACGGATTAGCGGACGACGACGAGTATGGAAGTGAGGATTATGCAGTACGTGTGTTCAAAGAGGTTCAATTTGGAAAACATCCAAAAAAGATAGATATAAATTGTCATTTTTTATAAAAATTATCAATATTAAAATAATTATTGATTTTGCTATTTTTTATGAAATATTATATTAAACAGACTAAAATACTTGTCTTAATTTAAACTATTACAGCAAAGTGTATAGAAAAAAAAAAGAAAGAAATATTTATGAAGTTATTAAATATTTTGTTGATATTATATGAAAATAAAGTTGAAAATATGCATTAAACTTTATTTTGAATTTATATCAAAGTGAAATTTGGTGAGATGGAAATATTAATAGATTATTTTGTAAGAAAAATAGTTTGATTTTCTGACATTATGTTACATCTTAATAAGAAAAATGAATTTTTCAATTGGACTTCAGTAAATATATAAAAGCCATGTGAATTAACTTGATGCAAGTCCCTATTAATTGTACGTAGCTAGTTTTCAAGAAAATCTATTTTTAAATAAACATTAAATAGTAAATGTATAAAAATAATAAATCATTTTAAAATTTCAAATTTTAGTTAAGGACATTTTTGACCATATATTTTTTTATCCATATTATTACATACAATTTGTACAATTTTTTTTTCTCGCACAAATCATTTTTTCCATTTTACTTTCAGATTCTTATGATATTTTGAATGATCTCTTGCAATTATGCATAGAGGAAAGATGCATTGCAAGCTTCCCTAAAACAAAAAAAAAAGCATTGCAAGCTTACATAATTTATACAGAGAATTATAATTTTAACAATTAAATATTTGGATCTTTGAAATTAAGTTTAATTTGAATGTTTTTAAGTTCAAATTTCACATTTAATTTTCCAAATATTAACTAATTATTCCTTGAAATCCAATTGTGAAAAAGGAAAATTAATTCATGACAATATACAACCTTTGAAAATTCAAAATGGCTTTAAACCATAAAAGATTGTAGAAGCCAGCCTGGTCTGGTTGTATGAGGAACTACCTTACTGTAGTACTTCACCTCACTCGATCCCAACCTCCTTCCTAATTTTAACCCACCAGAAAATTAACTGCTCATTCTCTTTCACCTCCAGTAAAAATAAATCAACTTTAACTGCGTTTTTTTTTTTTTTTTCTATACAACCAAACCACTTTACCGTTGAAAACTCCTCTCCCTTGCTTCGGCTCCGAACCAAACCACATTACCGTTGCGCCGAACCAAAATTTAAAAATCTTATCCCCACGTGACACCCTTTCCTCGTTTGTTTACAGGCCCAAAAATTTCAAAGCTCCTCTCTCTTTTTCTCTGTTTCTCCATTTTCGGTTCGTTGTTCGAAGAACAGAAATGGTGTCCAAGGCGGTCAGGAAAACCCCAATTAAGTCGATTAAAGACCGTCGGAATGGCCACTGCCGCCAGCGGAAGAAATCTCCAACGAAAATCCAGACGGGGGTTTCCTCCTCCGCCATTTTTTCTTCCATAAACAAGACTCTGTTCTCTTGTAAGCGCCGTCTCGGTACGATCTTATCCAGATTGGCTTGCATTAGAATTAGAACACCGTGCAGCCGATATAAAGGCTACAAAATCTTGAAGAAGGGATTTAAGGTGGAAAATAAAGAATCCCAGAAACAAGATTTTGAAAGAGAAAGCATTTGCAGAACGCTTTTCTTCAACGAAATTCTACCCCCGTTGATTTCTCCGACGAAAAGAACCGTCTTTCTTGATCTTGACGAGACATTAGTGCATTCCAAGGCAGACCCACCTCCACAAAAGTTTGATTTTGTAGTTAGGCCAATTATTGATGGAGAAGTGATGAATTTCTATGTTTTGAAGAGACCGGGAGTTGATGAATTCTTGGAAGCTTTGGCAGCCAAGTTTGAGGTGGTTGTTTTCACCGCCGGATTAAAAGAATACGCCTCGCTGGTTCTTGATAGACTAGACGTTAAAGGATTGATTTCGCATCGGCTTTATCGGGATTCTTGCAAAGCAGTTGATGGGAAGTATATTAAGGACTTATCTGAGATGGGAAGGGACTTAAAGAGGGTGGTGATTGTTGATGACAATCCTAATTGCTACGTTTATCAGCCGGAAAATGCGATTCCGGTAAGGCCTTTTATTGATGATCTTGGTGATGAGGAGTTGGGGAAGTTGGGGAAGTTTTTTGATTGGTGTGATTGTTTTGATGATATGACGGATGCTGTGAAACGGTTTGTTTGTGAGGGGCAGAATAAGAATTTGAAAGTCTCAGGTGTAGCTTGTTTGTAGTTTTTTGTTATCTTTTACAGGAAGAATGTGTTGAACATAACATTGTTTAATTTCAGATGAAAATAAATTGTTTTATTAGTATTTAATTGTTGTGTTTAGTGTATCATTAAGATTTCAGCAGAAATAGTAAGTTTACATTTTCACGTCTGGCAATCGTTTCAGATTTATGAGGCATTTGGTTTTGTTTCTGTTTATCCTTAGGAAAGTGCTTCAATGAAGACACATAATACTATATAAGTTTGAAAAATTAAGAAGAAAAGGAAGAAAGTATAATGTAACTGTTGAGAAAGCATAGATTCAAACTCCATCATGCAAAACAGTAAGTTTTTTGAGAGAGATATTGATTAGCTACAAACTCACTACTAGGAGGTATACACGGTTCGGTATAATTCGGAGATTTACAAATTTTCGTATTGTTTTGAAATTTCGGATATTTTAAAAATCAAGTATTGGTATTATTTTGAAAATTCAGGATAATTCGATACAGTTCTATAAAAGGTCGGAACAATTCGGTACAATTCTTCAATTCTTTCAGTACTAAACAATACAGTACAGTACAATTCGGTACTTCGGATAATTCAATATTTTTAAAATTTTATAAAATGAATTCAAACAATAATAAATACAAATACAATTAAAATATCTCAACAAGTATAATTAAAATTTAAGTCAAAATACATTACTTAAAAATCAACATTTAACAATCTTCCTCTACATTATGTTGATACTGATTTCAAAATCTCGAGTAATATCTAAAAAATATAGATTTTAAATAATTAGATCACCAAAAAATATAAACATTAAATAGAAATTTAAAAAAAATTATCCAAAAATAATAATTACCTGATTCAAATTTTTTAAATTCTTCGATCGATGCCTCTAAAATCAAAAGTGTAGTCGATCTCAATCAGTTTTGACAGCAAATGAAAACCTCTGCTATAATCGGAGTTAAAAAATTCTAAATTTATCTAAAATCCTTTCTTCGGTGCTAAAATCTGATTCAGAAGCTACAGTCAAGTTAAAGATGAGATTAGTTTATGAAGATAAATATTTATTGGATATGATGAATTGAAGGTTTTAGCTGTATCTCTATTGTGGCAAATTTTATTTACATTACTAGTGTTGTGTCACCCCACTAATATTTAAAGGCTAAGTTATTTTCGTGAAATAAATTTTTTTTTGAAGCATGGGACATAAAAGCAAATAAAATTAATTATTCATTAGATAAATCATTATTTATGAAGATAAATATTTAAAAAAATATTAGAGCACAAAATAAATGAATATTATTTGAGTAATACTAAAAATAAATAAAATCAATTGTTAAGATGATTATGTATTCATATAAGTATATTCAATCATTCATGATATAAAAGTAAATAAAGTTAATTGATAAGGTAATTACATACTCATAATTATATTAATTGGTAGAATTTTATTATATATAATAATTATATATAATCACATTATTGATTTACAACTTCATTGTTAATATAGATATTGTGCAAAAGTATATAAATACTAATTGAATGACACTAAAAATAAATAAAATTAGTTGGTAAAATGATTATACACTCGTATAATACATTAATTGATAATATTTTATTATATATAATAAAATTAATTGATAAAATTTCATTAATATAATAATTTTATACAATTATATTATTAATTTAAATACTTAATTACTTATATAAGTATTGTGCAGAAATAGATAAATTTTAGTTGATTGATGCTGAAAAGAAATGAAATTAATTGCTAATGTGATTATATACTCATATAATTATGTTAATTAGTAAGGTGATTATATACATATATAATTACACTATTTGGTAAATTTTTATTAATATAATAATTATATATAATTATATATAATTATATTGTTAATTTGCATATTCAATTACTCATAAAAATAATGTGCAAAAATAGATAATTACTAGTTGAGTGATACTGAAAGAAAATAAAATTAATTGTTAAGGTGATTATATACATATATAATTACACAAATTGGTAAAATTTCATTAATATAATAATTGTATATAATTGTATTGTTAATTTAAATACTTAATTACTCATATAAGTATTGTGAAAAAATTAATGAATGTTAGTTAAGTAATACTGAGAGTATATGTACACATATAAATACATTTAATCATTCATGATATAAAGATAAATAAAGTTAATTGATAAGATAATTACATACTAATATAATTATATTAATTGATAAAATTTTTATATACAATAACTATATATAATCATATTATTAATTTACAACTCCATTATTAATATAGGTATTGTACAAAAATATATAAATACTAATTGAATGACACTAAAAATAAATGAAATTAATTGATAAAATAATTATACACTTATATAATACAATAATTGGTAATGTTTTATTATATATAATAAATATATTTAATTACATTATTAATTTAGATATTCATAAAAGTATTGTCCAAAAAATATGAGTATTAGTTAATTGATACTTAAAGTAAATGAAATTAATTAATAAAGTACTTATATGATAAATTGATTAACTTACATATCTATATAGATATTTATAAAAATAAAATAAAATAGTAATTGAGTGATATTAAAGATAGATTAAATTAAATATAAATTATTTTAGTTATATATTCATATTTATATATATAGAATGATTATTATAATAATTAAATTTATGTTCTTAATAATTAAAATATTTAGCTTAATTTATTAACTAATTTGTTGGCCCAAGACCATATCCAAATTTTGATGATAATCAAATCTTATATAAACTCTATTAAAAAAATCTGTTCTAAGCATGTTTTGCAGACATCTTTTGTTAGAGTCATCAAAATGAAGATTATAGGAATGAATTTTTGAAGACCAAGATTGAAGAATATCTTAGTCTAAGGAAAATTAGGTTATTAAATTATAAGATCAATGTGATGATCAAATTATCATTCATACATACATATTATAAGTTTTAAAATTGCATAAAAATGTTTTTAAGTCATAAATCTCGTTTTTAGTTAAATCTGGTTTCTTTCAGAAAATGTTTTAAAAATTGGTCCGTTAGAATTTACATTAGAAATTGGATTAGAAATCTGAAAAACTTTCTGATCGAAAATCTGATTTGCACTAAAAGACAAAATAACGGCTAGATAGAAATAAAATTGTCTGTTCTGTCTTCTAACGGTCATAAATGACTAATTTTGTGTTTTCTCTCATCAAACCAAGTTTTAGGGTATAAATACATATTATTAGATCATTTAGAAGTTTAGAGAGAAAATATTGAAAATATTTTCTAACTCTTAAGAGAAAACTTACTTGTTTTAAATCTCACTTTCCATCTTGTACTTCATCTTTACTTATCATCCTCAATTGATTATAGCTTTTGTTATAATTATTTGTGAGGAATCTCTATTGTAAAAGATTGTGAGTTTGGGTTGGCTAGAACCTAACAAAAATTCTAGTTAGTGTTTCAATCTTTTACTTGGGAAAAAGATTATGGGTAGATATACATAGGATTATATATTGGCTTGAACTCTTGCCCTTAAAAGAGTTAAGAGTGGAGAGAAAAGTTCAAGAGTGATTCTTGAGGAGTGGAGGTAGGCAGGTTGGCCGAACTACTATAAATTCTACATGTGCTTTACTTTTCTACTCTATTTTCTATCTTTTACAATTCTGTTTTACATTCTGAAAATTTGTGTTTTCAAAATTCTGTAAAATGAATTTTTGAAACATTCACAATCAATTTAACATACTTTTTCAGAAATATATTTGAAGTTTAAAAAGAACTTGCAAAATCTATTTCTATTGTTATCTTGCATAAAATTCTGTTCCTTTAGTAATTTGGCCAGAAAATTTCAAGACACCCAATTCACCCCCCCTCTTGAGTGTCTTTCGAGACCTACATTTGGTATCAGAGCGGTTCTCAATTCCCTAAAGTTTAACCACCTTGAGTGATCCTAAAAATGGCCGAATCAAGTAGTTCTCCTAGTGCTACTCCATTCAAAGAGGGACATTTTGTCCATCGTCCTCCTATGTTTAGCGGTGAAAATTATCCTTTCTGAAAAGTTATCATGAGACACTTTATCCAATCTCAAAATATGGATTGCTGGAATATTATTGAAGATGGATATGAGCATTCACGAAAGATTTCTAATGAAGCAGGAGCATCAGAAATTGCTACTATTTTAAAGACCAGAAAAGAATTCACAGAAGCTAAAAAGAGAAAAGTGCAGCTAAATTCTAAAGCTATGAGTATACTTTTCTGTTTGTTGAATACAAATAAATTCAACAGAGTTTCTGAATGTGATACAGCAAAAAAAATTTGGGACAAGCTACAAGCTATATATAAAGGTACAAATCAAGTTAAAGATACTAGACTTCATGTTCTTATGGTAAATTATGAAGCATTCAAAATGAAGCCAGACGAGTCAATTTCTGAGGTAATCAATAGGTACGTTAAATTAACTAATGAAATTAAAACTCTTGGTAAGGAACTTAATGAACATAATAAAATTGTTAAACTTGTTAGAGGTCTCACACCTAGATGGAAAGCAAAAGCATCAATTCTGTTAGATAAAGATCTCAGTACTTTAAATTTTGATAATGTTTGTGGATCTCTTATTTCTCATGAGCTTTACATTAAGTCTCAAGATGCATAGAAAGAAAAAGATAAAAAATTGAAAGCTATTGCTCTCAAAGCAGAATTTGGAAGTGATTATTCTACAGGTGATGATGAGATGGCTTTAATTACAAAGAAGTTTAAAAATTTGTACAGAAATGGCAAAAAATCATACAAAAAAAGCATCAGAAATTCTCGCACCATAAAGCAGAAAATTCATCAAATTTTGGTGGAGATGTGATCTGCTATAAATGCAACAAACCTGGTCACATCAAACCTAATTGTCCCAATCTAAAAAGAAAGGAGAAAAAGTTTAGAAAGAAAGCCATGAAAGCTACATAGAGCGACAGTGAAGATTCAAGCACAAGTGAACCAGAATCTGTGAATTCTGATGATGTTGGTCTGATGGCAATTTCTGATCGTGAAGACCAAAATTCTAATTCAGATGCCGATGACAAAAGTTCACCTGAAAATGATTCAGAAAATTCTGAGGTAAGTGATTTTGATTCGAATTCTGATTCAAATGAAAATGACAATGAATATGAAAAAATGCTTGAATGCTTTGAAGATTTGCATCATAAATATCTTATGCTTAAAAAGACTTATATTGAGGTAAAGAAAAATTATGATGGGTTGCTTATGGAACACGAAAATTCAATGGAGACAGAATTAAAAATAAAAAATGATTATTCGGTTTTGAAAAGTAAATTTATTGCTTTGCAAGAAAAATACAATGTAAAAGAAAAATATTTTTGTGTGTGTAATGAGAATTTTGTTGAAAATCTGAATGCAAAATCTATTCATAATTCTCATGCAAGTACATCAAAAAATTATAACAAAAAATACACCTATATAAGGTATAAGAGATACTCATCTGATAAAATGATAATTAGCACTTCTGCTACATGCTTTTATTGTTGTAGAAAATGACATATTTCGAAATTCTGTTATTATAAGAAAAATGCTAATTCTACCAAATATAAATGGGTTGTTAAAAATTCTGCAAATATTGTAACTAACCATGAAGGACCCAAGAAAGGTTGGGTACCTAGAAAAACTTAATTTCTTTGTAGATTTACCTAAAGAGTGCCAAGACTAAAAAATGGTATATGAATAGCGGCTACTCTAGGCATATGACGTGGGACAAAACTAAGTTTTCTAAACTGAAAATATGAAAGTAGTTTTATCAGTTTTTGTGATAATAGAAAATAGTAAAATATGTTGAATCGAAAAAATATATTTTACAAGGGTGAAGGTCTAAAAATTTATACAAGAAAATTGGGACATGCAAGCTTTTATGCATTAAAAAAGTTGGTCATAAAAGATTTGGTGAAGGGAATGCCAAAAATGAAGATTGATAAAGACCATGTATGCAAAGTGTGCCTACTTGGAAAACAATCTCGAAATTCAACAAAAAAAAATGATAACAGGAAGAGCCATGCATGAATCTTGTGAGATGTTTAAAAGAAAATTGGATGAGCAAAAAAACTTTGAATTATTGGCTTAAGTCCACAATGAAGAAGAAGAAAGACAAACCTTATCAGCAAAAGAAGAATAATTTAAATGGATATAAGCATTAATTTTCTCTCTAAAAAGGTGCATCTTCTTTAAATCTCAAAAAGCAAATTTTAATTTTTTTGAGATGTGATTCTTTATTTTTGGTCTGCTAAAGTTATTTATTAAGAAGGGTTTGCGTGTTGAAGAAGTTGAATATATGAAGAAAAACTCAAAATTTATGCAAATTGTCTTTGTTACCCCTAAGCATGATGTGTGTTGTTTTAAAATTATATAGGGACAACCTTGACATTTCTCTTATTTTTGGTTCATGTGTTTGGATAATTATAAAATTGCAAGTTCCCAAGTAATATCATTACATGAACATGCATAATTTTTCAATGGTCAAACTACTTCATTTTAATTTTGTATTTAAAATTCAAAAAGTTGCTTTTTACCCCTAAAAATCGTGTGCTACTTTTACAAGTTTCAAGTCAAATATTTTTTTTTCAAAAAGTTAAGTCTTTATTATTTATCTTTTATGAATTTTCAAAAAGCAAATTTTTAATTTTTGACAAAATGTGATTACAAGTGTGATTTTTTAAAAGTTGTGCTTTTTCATAAATATTTAATTTCTTGGAAAAACATAATCTACATTTGTAAAATTGGTTTATTAATTTCCTTCGAAAAGATTTTGTTTCTTCTCTTATAAAAAGGCTGAAGGAAAATTCATCACTCCTAAAAAGACTAAAGAAATTCTTCAAAAGAAAAACTTTTGCCTAACACGTTGGTGTTTACAAGAAAGAAAATTTAAAATTTCTTTGGGGACTGAATTTTTTCTTGGGGAGATAATGTTTGCATGCTGGATTAGATTAAGTTACAGATTCAGTAAAAATTCATGTCTCTAGTCAAATTCCTTCTACTTAATTTCCAAAAGCAAATCTTTTATTAAAAAAAAAAGTTTGCTTTTAAGTTAAAACAAAACAAAAACAAATGCTTTTCACGTTTAACAAACAAAAAGGAAAAGTAATGTTAAGTTTCCTTTTTATGTGAAACAAATTGTTTGAATTTTAGTCTTCCTTTTACTTTGAAAAAGCTTTGTAAGGTTTTTGTTATTTGTTTTTTGTGTTAATTTAAAAAGAAAACCAAAAGCCACCATTTTACAAAACATGAAAACGTATGAATTTGATTAAAAGAAAATAAGCAAAAGTGGTTTGTTGTCTTTGAAAATGATGTTACTTTTAAAAAGTTAACTTTTTGTCTTTAAAAATTGTGCCTTACTTTTAAAAAGTTAACTTTTTGACTTTAAAAATTGTGATATTTGTTTATTCCAATAAGTCAACTTTTTTACTTTGAAATATGTGCTTTCCACTTTTCACATTTTATCTTTTAAAAATTTTCTCTTTCACACTTCACCTTACGTAACTTTACCTTCAAAATTTTTAAAATATAAAGTCTGTGTTTTTTTCATACAAATTTGATTTCTTCTATTAGGAAAAAACGTGACATTCATTTTTTTCTTTTTATCTTTTAAAATCCCACTTTCACATGTTTTTAGTTAAAGATTTTATTAATTCTTTAACAACTTTTCAAAAAGCAAATGATACTTTGATTTTTACGGAACCCTTCTCTCTTCAAAAATTATAATTTCATTTAAAAAAAACAAAGTCTCTTACTTGGGTAAAACAACTTTCAATTACTTGGGTTAAATACTTTGTCTTCTTTTAAAATCCAAATCGGCGTTTCTTCAAAGTACTCAACCTCCCTTATTCTTTCTTTTATTCCTTCTTAATCTGAATTGTTACTACAAATGGGTTGATAAAAATGGTTGCCAAGCATCATCCTAGCCGGTCTCCATTGCCATCACCGACGCCTTCTCTTTCTACCCAAGCCTTCATCATTCTGATTCATAAAGTTTCAAAATCATTCCTTTAAAATTCAATGCCACTTTAATTTTAAATCACCCATTGAAGCAACATGCTATATCCCAATCTAGTTTGAGAGTTCTACATCTCTTGGTTCGAAATTGAGAAAGAAAATTTCAATGTAATTTTTCAAGGCTCCATCTCCTTCAGTCAATCACGTTATAGCAAAAATCAAGGATAGACAGGTTTTTCTTTTTGAATTTTTGTTGGTATATTTTGGATAATTAAATGTGATTATCTTGGATGATTTTTTTGGAATTTATTTAAATCTCTTGTGCACATTATGTTATCTCATTTCTTTTTGATTGATGACAAAAAGGGAGAGAATAATGGAAAAACGTTGATGAATAACGATAATTATAAAGGGGGAGAAAAATGGAAGAAAATAGATAAATTTTTGGAGAAAATTTGATAATTAAAAATGGAGAGAAACATATGCATGATTTCTTGTTGATGGAAAACTATTGAAAATTTAATATGATGATGCATTAATGCTATTTGATTCATTGTAATGCATGATTTCTTTAAAAATATTTCTTGTAAAATATCAAGTTAAATTTTTATAAAATTCATTAACATGCTTATATTTTGATAAAATCTTAAGTTCTACATGGATTTACACTTACTTTACAGATTTTATTTTTTCTGTAAATATCCTATACATATATTAGGGGGAGTTTTTTAGAAACCTAGATAGACTTCTAAGTGGAGTTTATTAAGGTTTTGTCATCATCAAAAAGGGAGAGATTGTTGGCCCAAGGCCATATCCAAATTTTGATGATAATCAAACCTTATATAAACTCTATTGAGAAATTTGTTCTAAGCATATTTTGCAGGCATCTTCTGTTGGAGTCATCAAAATGAAGATTATAGGAATGAATTCTTGAAGACCAAGATTGAAGAATATCTTATTCTAAGGAAAATTAGGTTATTAAATTATAAGATCAATGTAAGGATCAAATTGTCATTCATACATACATATTATAAGTTTTAAAATTGCATAAAAATGTTTTTAAGTCATAAATCTCGTTTTTAGTTAAAACTGGTTTCTTTCAGAAAATGCTTTAGAAATTGGTCCGTCAGAATTTACATTAGAAATTGGATTAGAAATCTGAAACACTTTTTGATCGAAAATCTGCTTTGCACTAAAAGACAAAATAATTGCTAGATAACGGCTAGTTAGAAACAAAATTATCTGTTTTGTCTTCTAACGGTCATAAACGGCTAGTTTTGTATTTTCTCTCTTCAAACAAAGTTTTTGGGTATAAATACATGTTATTAGATCATTTAGAAGTTTAGAGAGAAAATATTGAAAATATTTTCTAACTCTTAAAAGAAAGCTTGTTTTAAATCTCACTTTCCATCTTGCACTTCATCTTTACTTATCATCCTCAATTGATTATAGTTTTTGTTGTAATTATTTGTGAGGAATCTCTATTGTGAAAGATTGTGAGTTTGGGTTGGCTAGAACCTAAGAGAAATTCTAGTAAGTGTTTCAATCTTTTACTTGGGAAAAAGATTATGGGTAGATATACATAGGATTGTATATTGGCTTGAACTCTTGCCCTTAAAAGAGTTAAGAGTGGAGAGAAAAGTTCAAGAGTGATTCTTGAGGAGTGGAGGTAGGCAGGTTGGCCGAACCACTATAAATTCTACGTGTGCTTTACTTTTCTGCTCTATTTTCTATATTCTACAATTCTATTTTACATTCTAAAAATTTGTGTTTTCAAAATTCTGTAAAACGAATTTCTGAAACATTCACAACAAATTTAACATACTTTTTCAGAAATATATTTGAAGTTTAAAAAGAACTTGCAAAATCTATTTCTATTGTTATCATGCATAAAATTCTGTTCCTTTAGAAATTTGGCCAGAAAATTTCAAGACACCCAATTCACCCCCCTCTTGAGTGTCTTTCGGGACCTACATAATTATTATCTTAAATTTGTGTATTAAATATATATCATTTAAATAATTATGAAGTTAAATTTATGCAATACATATATAATAAAAATTATAAGTAATATTTATATATAAATTACTAGTATTATATATAATAATTAATAAATATCGGTTCTTTCGGTACAAGATAATTCAATACAGTTCAATACGGTTCTCGGTCAAGTTCTAGGTAAAATATCCAGATCTGTTTCAAATAAAGTCAATGGTACAATTCGGTTCGATTCTAAACAAAAAGTCAACGGTATAGTTCGGTTCTAGATCTTTTTCTTCGGTACTTCAGTTCGGTACAGAAAGATTCAAATTCGTGTACACCTCTACTCACTAGGGATGATCACGGGGTGGGAAAAATTCGATACCCGTGGGGACCCAACTCGAACGGGGCGGGGAATCCCCGATCTTTTTCCCCGTGGGGGCGAGAATGTGGATAAAAAAATCCCCGGGGTGAATTCGGGGAGGGGTCGGGGAAGGGCGTTGACCGGCGTCTAGCAAGTGTACTAGATCGGCTAGTAATACAGGGAAATATAGATTAAGACCCCAAATATCGTACCCAAGGGAACATGGATTGCTAAGGATAATATCTATGTATGAATTAAATCAACCTGAGATTGTTTCCCAAATGTTTTTTGATTTGAAAGCAAAAATTAAACAAAATAAACAATTAAACAAAATAAAAGATAAAACATGAATTAAAAACAAAACAATAACTGAAATTCTTTTGCTAAGGAAACTATCTACCTTAAATTTCATTGTAATGACTTAAATTCAAAGAATAATACCAGTGATTATGGAAAAACTAGTAATAAAGCCAGATATCTTTATTCAAGTCTATCATTCTTAGTATTAAACTCATAGACAAATCTAATACTTAGCATGCAAATCTAGTTTTAACTTCCTAAATATTCATTGAAGCCTTTCTCAAGTGATTCAATTCCAATTCATTCTTGATTCTTCCTCTCTTAGTATTAACCAATAAAATCCATACATAATCATCTCATATTTCGGATAATAATCATACATAAACATTAAAGAGTTAATCCAAGAACATGCAAATCATTAACTATGTCAAAACCAATTCTTAGTTATTTATTCAATAAACCAACAATCAATCTCAACTCAATCAAGGATAAGAATATGCTTAAAACCAAGAAATAATCAACCGATGTTGAAATTAAGCTCAAAATAAAGTCATAACAATGAAAATTCAAGATTTCAAGAATCCATTAGCAAAAGTTAAAGAAAACTACTCAAAAGACATGGTTAAAACTATAGACAAAAGCTTGAATAAAAACTTGAAAACTAAGAACGTAAAAGAAAAACTTTAAGAAAAACAAAGCTAAACTAAGGATCTGATCTCTATCTATCTCTTTTGTATATCTTTCTTCTGTGTTTTGGGGCTCTATTTATAGGCAAAAACGTGGTAGATTTCTTCCAAAATTGCAGAATCAGAATAGGAAAGGAAGTCTGCTCAAAACAGGAAGCTGACGAATCCTTCGCGCAATTGGAGAATCAAAGCACGTGACCATGCATCAACTTGTGCCTTCCTACACGTGGTCACGTGTAGATGTTGTCCTTCCTCACACGTGGCCATGTGTGAGTTTTTACCTTGGGTCACACGTGGTCACGTGTCTTGCTTATTTTCTCCCTTGTTTCTTCACTTCTACTTCACTTGGCTACGTTACTCTTCATTTTACTCTTACACGTGGTCACGTGTAAATTCCTTCAATATCTTCACGTGGCCATGGCTCCATCCTCTGAACTAAGAGCTAGTTTTCTCGCTTAAACTTCCAATATTTACGCTTTTGGCCCAAAACTTTGCACTTTTCACACTTTAAGCCCTTTTTCATCATTTTAGCCCTGAAAATCATGCAAAACACGTAATTAACTCTAAAAACACAAAACTAACGAATTAAACTCAAATTAAACCTAATTAACGCAAAATTAACTTAATCAAACACATAAAAACATACTAAAAACATCATATAATTCACCATTATCAGGCGTCTTCGCCCCGCAGGGATCCCTGACCCTGGTTATTTAATATCCCTATATTCCAATTATTTACGTATTTGCCATCGACTATAAATATCCTAATTAAAAACCCTAGGCTCATTCATTCAATTCTTTCTTTCTCCTACCATCGTCTCCTCTTCTCCCTCTCAACGGTGTAGTTGAATTTAGGATCAATCGCTATCGAAAGCATGCAAAACAACAAGCAACCTCTGCTACCATCTCAGGTAATAAACTGCTATTTTAAGGTTTGCTGAGTTTTCTTTTCTTTTCTTTTGTTTTTGTTTTTCTGCTTGTCTAATCGTTTTGCTTAAGAACAACTCATTATTCTTGGGTTTTATCACGATACACATATATATACCTGTTTGATTCTCAATTTTTGAAGAACTCAGATTTTTGTTTGGTTTAAATCCCCGAGGCAGGGGAAATCAATGAATTCTAAAACTTATCTTGGGTTCTTGTTTCCTGAATAATGATAAATCGCATACATGCAAGAGTCCTTTTTTTTTAATTAATCTTGAAACATTCATTTCAAGATTCAAGACATAAAAATCTATCTTGTATCTTTTAGCTACAGAGCTTTTATTTCTCTAGTTTTTGCATGCAACTTTCTTTTCATTAATTCTCAACTCTATCGGCTGAGATTAAAAAGAAAAAGGAACCTCCAAAAAACAAATTAAAGGTTCGATTATCTTTCAATTATAAAGAAATGTAGGAAAAAGGCATTGGTTTATAGGTTGATGGTAATGTTTTGATAAGTTTTAACCGGATTTTGGTATGAAAATAATGTATGTGCAGGTGACCTTTTTGACCTTATTCTCTTTTTACAGTAACGGTTATTCTTTGCTTCTTCTTTTTATACTATTTTTTAGTGCTTAAAACAAGTTTTGTTGTTTCTATCCCGTATAAGATTACTCCCTCATAAGAAATAAACATCCTTTTGACAATACATTTTGCTAATAGATTGAATGACGTGGTAGGCATGCATGCAATGGTTGCTGACTCATTCACTCACTCTATCATGGAACTTGTGATATGCTAGCTCATTAAGGTATTTCTTTACTAATGGCTGGGCATGACATGCATTTTTGTGGCTCATTTAACTACTTTCTTTTCCTTTTATACTAAACCTCTTAAAAAGAAGACCACTGTAGCACAAAGAGAATATTGCTTTACCTCTTTCTAAAATTTAAGATTCAAATGTTTTTTACTCTTTTTTGTTTTTTCCCTTATTCAAAAAAAGAAATTGATTCTTCCATTTTTGTACTGTAACTCTTGCTTGTCTCTCCATGGTTGAATTGTCAGCTAAAATAAAATGAAAAATAAAGCTAAAAATAGATATTTTCTTTAAGGTTCACAGCAGATTCATTTATTTCTACTTTGGATATATTGTAGACATTAGAATTTTGAGGCCATTGCACAAATCTAAATCAGAGAAACCAAAGTAATAAAAAAAATCTTAAAGCTTTCCTGGTTGGACAGTGAGGTTGTTCGGTTACAAAAGGAGTCCTCAGTCATTTTTGGAACTAGTTGAACATCTTTCAATAGTGGAAGCTTTCCTGGTTGGTACCTCCATTTAACTTTTCTTTTTATTTCTATAAATATTTTAGATTATTTAGTTTTACTTTTTCATTTAATTATAATTTTGGGTTTAGTTGGTGAGTGTGGTAGCAAAACAGAAATAATGTTTTAAAATAGAATTACACTTCATACACCAAAAAAAATTCAAAATTAGGACAGACCATTCTTAATTAAAGAAAAAAAATAATATTACATAAGAAATTAAGCCTACCTATAATTGTCTGGAAATGAAACATTTTATTAAGAATTTGGAAAATGTTTTAAAATAGAATTACTTAGGATATGAACACATAATTACATACCATAATGAAAGTTATTAAATCATCCCCAGTTGAAATTTCGTATAATTTTGATAATAACATGTTAATTTGGCCCAAAAATAATCTCAATGTGGATTATGGCAATAGTATATCATCAATTGTAGGAGGATCCCTAAAAATAAAAAGAAAAAACCTTTAAAAATTATGAAAATTAACTAATATGCATGTGTGAAGAAATTAATTCAATTTAATTATCTTTTGATGAGTCCAACGCTATTAGACCATATGAAGAGGATAGCCATAAAGAACATGAGAATATGACAAAGAAGAGTAATGAAATGATACTCCACAACCTCAAATAGGAACCATACTAAACTCAACCCAATTAAGATTCCTGTTGATACATACTTGTTTGTTTGTTTTATGCAGTATTTGTGATATTATGGATAAGGGTGAACAATCCATTGAACAACCAATGAATCAACAACATAGTAGTGAACAATCTAGGGTGCAATTAGACTCTCAGGCTCCTATTGAATCAAGTCAAGCTAATCTCGTAAATGAAAGTGAAGAAACAAATCTTAATTCTAAAAGCCGTTTGAAATCAGTTGTGTGGAATCACTTTAAGAGGCAAAAGATCGATAATAATTGGAAGGCAATATGCAATTATTGTGGAAAGAAACTAGGAGGGGATACAAAAAATGATACTAAGCATTTACATGATTATTTTGGATCATGTCCTTTGAGAAAGAGTAGAGATATAAAACAAGCAATTTTGAAATCTAAGATAGATAATGAAGGGAGAGTTTCAATTGGGACGTATACCTTTGATGAAGAGATTGCACGAAAAGATCTGGCAACTGCAATTGTTGTGCATGAATATCCATTAGCAATGATTAAACATGAATATTTTAGAAGATTTCTTAGAACTATTCAACCAATGTTCAAAAGGATAAGTAGGCACACAGTGAAGAGAGATATATTGAAACTATTTGAACAAGAAAAGGAAAAGATTATGAAGCTGGTTGGAAAGAATGATAGCCGAGTTGCCATCACAACTGATATGTGGACGTCCAATCAAAAGAAGGGTTTTATGGCCATTACAATACATTTTATTGATACTTCATGGACTTTACAAAGTCAAATTATCAGGTACTATTTTATTTATTTTAACTATTAATTTATTTTAAATATAAATTTATTTTTTTATTAGGTTCATTTATGTGCCAGGTCCACATACAGCCGATGTTCTTTGTGATGTGCTGTCTAATTGTCTGATGGATTGGAATCTAGATGACAAGTTATCTGCATTAATTTTAGACAATTGTTCGACAAATGATGCAATGTTTAATATGATTTTGAGCAAATTAGCAGCTAATAGACTTTGGTTGGATGGACAATTGTTGCATGTGCGTTGTAGTGCTCATATTTTAAATTTGATTGTCAAGGATGGTTTAGACATTATCGAGGATTGTATTGAAAAGGTTCGGGATAGTGTTGCATTTTGGAGTGCTACTCCCAAAAGATATGAAAGATTTGAGGAAACAGCCCGTCAGTTGAGAGTTTCTTGTACTAAAAAATTGATTTTAGATTGTAAGACTAGGTGAAACTCTACTTTTACGATGCTTGACGTGGCTATTATTTACAAAGATGTGTTTAAAAGATTAAAACAAATGGAGCCTCTTTATAGATGTTTGCCTATGGATGAAGAGTGGGAAATGGCTGCTCAAATTTGTGAGAAGTTAAAAATATTTTTGGATGTAACTGAAATCTTTTCTGGGACAAAATATCCTACTGTCAATCTTTTTTTTCCAAAAGTGTGTGAAATTAAGATGGAATTGATGCAGTAGGTTATTTGTGGGTGTCCTTATATTGAAGTTATGGCTCGCAAAATGATTGAAAAATTTAATAAATATTGGTCTCAAATTCATGATATTATGAGTGTGGCGACTATTTTGGATCCTAGGTACAAGACTAAATTTTTGAAGTGTTATTATCCTCTATTCTATGGAGATGAAAAAGCAAAAATAGAGGTTGAAAACATTAAAAATTTTTTTTATAATTTGGTTGATCAATATTCATCAAATTCGAAGTCAAGTGAAAGTGGTGTTGTAGCTGACTCATTAAGAAGTTTTTCTTCTCAATCATCAAGTCATAGTATGGGGTCGTCTTGTATGCGCAAATTTGAATTATTTGTTGCTTCCTCTGAGTCTCAAAGTGATAGCATGCATATTGAATTAGACCTTTATTTGGAAGAGAAACTGTATCCACTTAAAGATGATTTTGATATATTGAGTTGGTGGAAACTGGCTCTTAAGTATCCCACATTGCAATTACTTGCACGAGATGTATTGGCAATCCCCGTATCTACGGTGGCATTTGAATCAGCTTTCAATACAAGTGGAAGGTTTATAAGTACTCATCGTAATAGATTGCATGCTGACACGGTTGAAGCATTAATGTGTACACAAAATTGGATACTAGCTTCAAATAAAGGTATGTTTAATTGTATTTAATTATTGATTTTGCTTTTCTGACTATAGTTCGTAATAATAATTTATAAATAACAATTGTATTTAATTATTCAAACTTTTAGGTTCTTCAATTGCTCATCCACAGTGTTACACAATGCTTGAAGATATAGATGAAGATGATGAGGTAAATTATAAATGTATTTATTTTGAATATTATAATAATAATTGTTGTCATCAATTTCAATTTATTATCAATTTATATATAAATATATAAGTAATTTATTATATTTGATTAATGGATATCTCAGGTTGATACACGACGGGATGAAAATGTTCCAAGTGAAGTTATTAATTGTTAATGAATGAATGTTATTTTATAATTTGAATTGTATGGAATTTTTATAAATATTTGTATTTGAATGGTATGAAACATTTTTGATTTTAAGTTATTAATTATTAAAATTTGTATTTTAATTTTATGTGAAATTTTTTAAACAAATGAAATATAATTTATAATAAATATTTAATTCGGGTCGGGGTCGGGGAATTAAGGACAGAACGGAAAATTTATCGGGGGACGGGGATCCCCATGGGGACAGGTAGATTTTTCTCTCCGTGTTCCAGGCGGGAGCGGGGAATCCCCGACAATGCATGGGACGGGGAGTGAGGACTCTTTCCCCGCTCCAGTCCCGTTCCGTGAGCATCCCTACTACTCACTACAAAACAAATCACCGATGCAATTAGACTGAGGGGGGATTTTAATAATAATTTAAACTTTTTTTTCTCCAATTTTTCTGTTTTTGGTTCCAAAGTAAATATTGACAACTTGGTCACCGCCACATGTGCCAACTCTTGAAGTGTTGCCGTGAGAGATGATGAGGTGCCATCAATGGAACGCTTTTAAATTGAAAACCTCCATACACCAGCAAACTGTTGCAGATCATAAACATAGATTAATAATAATTTACACTTTTTTTTCTCCAATTTTTTCTGTTTTTGGTTCCAAAGGTTTTACTGTTATTGACAACGTGGTCACCACCATATGTGCCAACTCTTGAAGTGTTGCCCTGAGAGATGATGAGGTGCCATCAATGGAACGCTTTTAAATTGAAAACCTCCATACACCAGCAGTTCCTGGCACCAGCATACTGTTGCAGATCATAAACATAGATAATCTTATTTTTACAATTATAATGGAAAACGAAAAAAAAGAAGGAATATATTCCAGAATGTGGGGTTCTGCCGGTTCCTTAGTACATCTCACTCAGCTCAAAGCCTCACATCACCCTCTGATCCTAAGTATGCTTCATCCTTAAAATGCATAAGAAAACAGGTTCATATTGCAGGCTTTATTAAACAAATTAAATAGCATCAAGCAAAGTAATTAATGGATGTAAATGCAACAATTGATTAATACAAAATACATTCAATTCAAAGAGGAAGAAATCAAGCATGCCTACAATCCCCTAAGAACCAGGGATATTTTATTGACGCGGTCCAAAAGAATATTGCCAAAAACCCTGTAAAGAAATTGAGTGACATATTATCCATTTAATCTAGTGCGAATTAATAAGTTTTTCGTAGTGGTACTGCCCATTGACCAAGACAACGAGGTCATGAATTTGAATCTCCCTCAGAACCCTTGTAAAAATTTTACAAGGGAAAAAAGTCTAAAGCAATTCCCATTTTCCAGTGCATATCAGACATTTAATCTAAACCCTGATCTTTCAAGATGTTTAGCCATCATTTTCCATTTGGCATTATGGTATTCAGATAGAAACCAATAAAATCATAATTGTTGCTAATTATGATAATAGCCACTTCCCCATTTCCCATGTTTATTAGGAACAACAAATCATGTAAAGCTAAAGATAGTCAAAGCAACGAAAATTAGGGAACTCAGCCTCGAACTAGTCA
Source organism: Excoecaria agallocha (assembly GCA_037975025.1). NCBI lineage: Eukaryota > Viridiplantae > Streptophyta > Magnoliopsida > Malpighiales > Euphorbiaceae > Excoecaria > Excoecaria agallocha. The sequence goes on along the minus strand of CM075810.1, from coordinate 36,452,356 downwards.
AGAAAATACCAACATAACACACAAAATCAAAAGCAAGAGGCAGTACCACTCTCAACTTTCATAAGATTTCATGTAGGAGCAGCATATTCCCATCACCAGCTTCCTTCAGAAATCAGATGGTTGCTTTAGTTTAAGGGAACGTGTTCAACGGTATAGGTCATAAAGATGTGAATTTGATATACTAAAGGACAGCTTCATCATCTTTGCAGTGAAGTTAAGTACTTTATGAAAAATAAATACACGCAGCAACCGTTCTAACTTCTAAGATCCAAACCTTCAATTTCTTTAACAAGAACATAAATAGAAGTTTCTACCAGATGTACATATGTGCAAAATAATCAATCTTTTTCAACTTAATAAAACACAAGCAAAGTCAACAAAAACGAGAATTTCATTAAAATTCGAATCAGTGAAACGTAATGGGATTACAGATACACCCATTTCAGAAGTCTGAAGACTAAGCAGCAGCAGCAGCAACAACAACAACAACAACAAATCCCCCCCAATTTCATACATTTCACATCTGAAACAAATCAATCACAAACAACAACCTCTCGAGGCAGCCTCCAAGCTTCAGACTTGCTAAAGCACATATCATCAAGCGCCTCACTTTTGCACCACCGGCACTTGGGGTTCTGAAAACACTGAGATCTAGAACCCATCCCACCGCAATTCGGGATCTGCTGTTTAATATTTCTCTGTAGAGCCACTAAGCTGCGATGCGAAGCAACGGATAAAAGGTGTTCGGTGTTTGTCCTCTGAGAAAATGATGATGGAAGTAGAATTACAAAGAGGAGAAGAAGGATTGGAAAGGGGATGATAATGAACTTCGTAGAGTCGACTGATGCCATATTAAGATTAAAAAAGAACATCTGGGAATTGATTTGGACTCGACTGAATTGGGAGTTTACTAATTCGGGTCAGCTGCTTTGTGTTTGGGCCACTTTGCAGTCTCTTTCGTGTTGTTTTGTTGGCCGAAGAGCGGCCTTTTGAATCAAAGGGGAAAATACAGTCCAAAGACAATATGAAAAGAAAGGGTTGGCGGGGCTTTGTACTAAAAATCGTGATGTCAAGATCAGTAGGACAAAATTACCTGTATGCAAATAAAAAGGAATAATACACTGAAAAACACCAATATATGCATTCTTTTGATTTATCAAAAATGATGTATTGATAAAAAGAAAAAATTATACTTGTTATCTCCTAAATTCCTCTGGCTCTTGAATTTTTTTATTAAATTCAGGAGTAATTGTAACACCCTTATCACTCCGATCTTACTGAACAGTGCACGCACACAGGTAAATTTTTCTTTTTTTTTTTTATCTTTAACTAATGTCAATGCTTAATATTGTATATTTGACTTATTTGTTCGATGTCCTATAACTGTCCCAGATTACTTATTTATTTAACAAAAATTTTGGCATTATAACGGCTGTATTTCTAACTAGCTCCCTGAAAATCAGACAAATCGCAGCCTCTCAGAGGCACAACACTTCTAAAACAATCATTCCATCCTTCAAAACTCCCATCAACCATTCCACAATTCAAAATAGATCATAACCACACACACACACACATATGTTTACATATTTTTACATAATCAAGTACTTATACAAAATCGTCTGTTTATATACATGCCACAAGCTACATAATCTACATAACAAACTAACTTTTCCCGCTTTTTGTGCATCTCTGCTCCTTCAACTCAGTACCTGCATGCAGCAAAAACTACATGTTGAGCATAAATTATGCCCAGTGGTGACTAACAATCCTAGTACTTTTATATAGTATTAAAATTCGATTATTTAATTTAAACTTTGAATATAAACACATTTTACTCAAAAATCAAGGAAAACAGTTATTACTTACATAACTTACTTTTATTCTCATTTATTGCTTAATTATTATCAAAATTCAATTTAATCCTTAAAGTTTTACTAATTTACAAAGTTGTCCCTTTTTACCTCATATTTACAGTTTTGCCATTATAGTTATTTATTATCATTTGTCTTATACTATTTCTTCATTTATTCATCATTTATGCCTTATTTTACCACTTTTAGGTAAAATTATATTTTAGTCCCTGTATCACAAAAACTTTATATTTTAGCACTGTTAAGTCCCCAAATTACCATTTTACCATTGTTAACTATTTCTTATTCATTCACATATTAATTATACATTTGGTAAAATTATCATTTTGCCCCTAAACTTTTATTTTCTTTCATTTAGGTCCTTTTTCTACTTAAACTTCACTTTTATCTTCTTTTCCACTTCTTTTTAACTTGTTATCAATTTCATGCCCCTAGTACAGACCGACAGAAATTCTCAGACAGGATACTCGGAACGTGGACCCCAGGGGCCCCAGACAGACTGAAAAATGACCTCACAGATCATTTTTTCACAGAACATATATCAGATACGGACAAAGCTATGGAGATCAGTGATCCTACTATAGCAAAGCAAGTCGCCATGACTTGCACCGCGGTTCAGATGTCCCTATGACTAGCCAATTATATCCTGAACTAGGATTTCACTGCCAGATAACTAAGGGCATAATTTCATTAAAATCTCAATCAAAGCTTCATTTTCTTATTATTTCTTTACTAACTTATACTTATTTTCCTTATTAATTATTCTTTTCAAATCCTTCACAAGATTTGTGAATTATTTCACCATAATTCACCAATATCATTCATTTTCTCAACAAAGTACACATTATTTCACATTATTTCAATACTTTCATTACTTACATAATTGTTAATTTATCTCTAAAATATTCATTTAATTTCTATAAATTCCACAAAAATTTATATGTGTATTATTTCATTTCTAACATCATTTAAAGGCTTAATTTCATCAAAATTCATCAAATAAACTTTAGTTTCCTTAAGTATACCATTCGGCCAACAAAGGAACCCTACTATATATTCATTCAATCATTCATTTAAGCATTTATTCACACTTAATTAAGGTCTTCTAACACTAGTCTATCATTATTTTAGTTATACACCACTTTAGTCATAAGTTCCTTAAGTTACATAAAGGATATTCATTTAAAATCAAAGACATTACTAAGATTTATTAGTCACTTACATATTCTCCTTGCTTTAGGATGCTTATACTTCCTTTTCCTTTCCCTTAGTTGGATTGGATGGCTCTCCTCCTTGAATCCCTAAAGAAACCGAATTTTCCATTAAAAGAAACCCTACTTTTTTGATCTTATTTACTCAATTTAACTACATATATGAACTCTAGACACCCAAATATACTTAAAGATGCCAATAAATCAACTTAAAACCATGATTTTCACTTACCTCCTTAAGACACCTTAAACTTTCTCTTAGAATTTTTCTTGCTTTAATCCTTCAAATCAAAGGTTTGAGGCTGGAGTTGTAATGGCCCAAATACCAGGCTAGTTGAAAATAGTACTTTCCGAAAGTAAATAGTGACACCGGGAGTGAATAGTGATACCGGGGTGAATAATACCTGCCTGAATCGAAAAATATTTTATTTAATCATTGGAAAGAACAAGTTAGCTGGAGCCCAAAGATATAATATGGATTGAAAATGAGGCCAAACGGATCATTAAAAGTCAAAAATAAGGAAAAAGTCATGGTTCTAGTTAAAAGGATGTTTGTGTCAACTAAGAGCTTATCTGGGACTTTAAAAATAACAAATGATATTCAAAAATTATCATATTTTTCAGATCTACATTAAATGTGATGTAGAATCATATGGTAATAAAAAATTAATGTTCGGTAACTTTGGAAATTGAAATATCGGACTGGTAAAAATGAACCAGACCGAAAAATAGTCTCCAAATGACTCGAAAACATTCATGAAGCCTATTAAATATATTTTAAGAATTTTAGAAGTATTTTTAATGATATTTGACTTCAAGAAGTAAGAGAAAAATAATGATTTCGGTTTAAATAGTAACCGGTCAACTATAATTTCACCAGGGCTTTAAAAATAGCAAATGATCTTCAAAAATTGCAGAAATTTCCAGTTAAGCCTTTTATGAGATGCAAAATCATTTGGCGGAAAAAAATTAATTTTTCGGTAACATCGAAAATTTATTAATCGGACTGGTTAGACTGAACCGGACTGAAAACGGATTCCGATTGAGCCGAAATTTTTCATGGAGGCTCAATATATTATTCTAAGAATTATAGAATTAATTTTGAGTGAAATTGAGCTTTGAAAGTAAGAAAAATAATTTATGGATGCTTATTGGGCTTAAAAAGGGCATTGGCTTGAGTTAGGCCCAACCAACTTGGTTGGACCAAGCCCAGCCCTATTATCCAATATTTATACCTTAAAAATCTCCAGATTTCCAGAGCCTTCACGTCCTCTTCCTTCCTCTCTTGGCCGGATGGCTTTTCCTTAGTTTTCTCTTGATTTTCTCCTTTCTTTGCTAATTTTCCACCAAATCAAGGCCTCTCAAGTTAATTCCAGCCTCTTAACTAGCTTTTGGAGGTCTCAAGAAGCCAAATAAACTGCTGAAAGTGCAAGAAAGAGAGAGAGAAAGTTGGTGTCCCAAAAATGAGGTATATAAGAATGGAAGTTTTAATTTGATTTAAGAGTTTGTATAGATAGATTTAAGGTTGTAGAGTAATATTTTGTAGTTATATTGAGCAAAGAAAGCAAGAAAATGATGGATTCTTGCCTTGAATTTTCAGCCATAATAGAAAAATATTGATGGAATTAAAGCTTTTAAAGGAGAAATGGAGGAAGCAAGGACCAAGGTGTGAAAGAGATAAATTTGAGGTTAGTGGATATATTATCCCTCAATTTCCATAATTTTTACATGAAGATTTGTTTATGTATATGTGTGATTATGTGAAATTATGCATGATAAATTGAATTAACATGATATATGTAAAATTGGAGGCCTAAATTGATGAATAAAATATTTATTTGGAAGAAAGGAATTTGGAATGCTCAAATTTGTGAGTTGGCCGAATTTTATGTGTGTGGGTGTGTGTGTTTCTTTTGGTTAGTTTGTGATGAAAATGTTATAAATTGGAGGAAGGAATAACTTTAATGCTAAATTAATTTAATGAGAATTTTTGGAATGTAATAGAATATTTTTAAGTTAAATTTTATATTATGTATAGTAAAAATATTGAGTTTTAATGAGAAAAATTGAATTTATGGCATAAACAATCTTAAGATAATCCAATTAAATAATTGGAATAAAAAGGAATGGAAAATAAATTAATAAAAAAATGATGACTTAAATGAAAAGAATTATAAGTTTAGGGGCAAAAGAAAAATATTACCAAATATTGAATAACAAATGAGTTTAAATGAATTAAGATGAAATTGGAAAAGAAAATGATAATTGAAATAAGAATTTAAGTATGAAAATAAGTTTAGAGACTAAATTGAAATTTTACCAATAAATAAGGACTTAGTAGTGAAACATGAATAATTGATGGCAATTTTATAAATAAAATAAAATAAAGGGTATTTTTGAAATTTATGAGAAATTGAAAGACTAAACAGTAAATTAGCAATTTTAAGGACTAAATGGTAATTTAGCAAGTTTAGGGATTAAATGGTAATTTTACAAGTAAATATTGAATTAATGATAATTAGATAAATAATGATATCTTGGTAAATAAATTAATAGAAAAAGGGTGTAATCGTAATTTAATAAAAATTGTAAGACTAAATGATAATTTAGTTAATGTAAGAATTACTATGTAAAATAATTAGTAATAAGCAAAATGAAAATAATTATTGAGAATAAATAAGTTTAATAATTAAATATATGTATAAAATTATGCGTATATGTATACGTAGACGTGTATATACGTATATGTGTATAGATATAGGTAGATAAATATGTACGTATATGATTATAAATGCATGTAAATATGTATGTATATATATGAATGTATGAGCATGTAATAAATATGACAATAATAAACTAAATATGTACGTACAGAATATACATGATTATTTTAATAAATTATATGTAAAGAACAAAGATAAAAACCATAGTAATGTTAATTTAATACTTAAGGAAATGCAAATTTCAAGAATAAATAATATAAATTTGTTTATGGCATAAATTATATGGAATAAGACAAATGGGTATATATGGAAACGTGAAAGACTTGTATGATAAATAATAAATGAATTAAAACGTGAATAATTAATAATAATAACATTAAAAGTAATATAGAAATAATGTGATAGATTTGATAAAATGAGCATTTGGGATTATAATATTTATAATACAAGTTAGTAAATTATAGATGAGAAGCATATAAGCAAATAAAACTATAAATAATGATATTACACGAAAGATAGTATTAAATAAAATTAGTGTACAATGTAATATATGTTTAATAATGTGTGTATTATGTATGTATATGGTGAACTTTTAGTTATGGCCGAATGGAAGGTAAAAGGAAGACTATGAAATCTTTAGTTATTTTAAGGTAATTAAGCTGTACAATGATAGTACAAGTGAGTATGGATGTTCATAAATTTTTATAGAATTTATGAAAATTAAACGAATATTGTTGGAATAAATTTTAGTTAGGTATTTATTTGAAAAATATGAAATTATGATGAACTACTGCATAATTTATTGATTAAATGGTAAATTATTGTGAAATAATTCACTAATTGTGTAAAGAAGATAGACTGCAAATGTAATGTACTGTTACAGAAATGACAAGTATTGAAAAATATTGTAAAGAATAAATAATTGAATAAGAAAATGAAAAGTAAGTGAACGTGTGCCCTTAGAAAGAGTCAGGCAGTAAAACCTAGTTCAGAATATAATTGGCTAGCCATAGGGATACCTGTACCGCAGTGCAAGTCATGGCGACTTGCTTTACTATGGTTGAATCGTTGATCTTCATAGTATATATATCATACGTACTGTCATATGTTCATATATTATATGAGGAATGATTTTTGGGGGTCATTTCTCATTCTGTTGTGGCCCTGTGGGGTCTACGTCCCGCATATCCGGTCTGAGAGTTTTCTGCCGGGTCTGTACTAGGGGCATAATGATAAGAAAATGTTAAAAGTGTAAAATGAAAATTTAAATTTAAATTTAAGATAAAAAAAAACCTAAAATGAAAAGAGTGAAAAAGTATAATATGTATATGTATGTATATATGATATGTATATGTATGTATATATTTGTATGTATATGTATGCATATATATGTATGTTATATGTATGCATATGTATGCATGTATGATATGTATATGTATGCAGGTATGATATGCTAAGTATGTATGTACGGTATGTGCATGTATGTAAAGTATGTGGTTGTATGTTTGTATAGGTAGGTGAACGCATTTATATGCTATGTATGTATGTACATTGAATGAATGTACGTATGAGTAAATTCATGCAAGTGTGAATGTGTATTTCTGCACTTTATTATGAAAAGTTTGGGATACGTATCCACCACTGAGCGTTTCGATGCTCAGCGCGTAGTTTGTTGACTGCGCGCAGGTTATGAAGACGATAGGATTTCACTGGCTGGTATTACAGGAGTAGTCAAGTTCAAGAAACAGGAACAAGATAGGAATTAATTTTGGCATGTATATGTAGGTACGGAAAAATATAATTACTATGCAAGTATATGTTCATAGTATAAGAAATCTGTTTGTTATTATTGGGAGATAATATGCAATTAATGATTATATTTTAAAGTATCTTTATACAAGTATGTTTATCAGTACTGTTAAAAAAAATTTACTGTTTCATGTAGGGTTTGACATCCGATTACCGCGTACATTGTACGGCGGTATAAGGGTGTTACAATTTTATTGGTATCAGAGCGATGGTTTAGACGATTCTAAGATCGGAGTGGGATAAGACTAAGTGATAGGTTTATCTGTATATACATGCCAATTAGAAGTGAAGAAGTGTTAAGCAATTTAATGTGTACTTGCTCCCCATTATGTTTGAAAGTGAAAAGTTGACATCTGACTGAGATTATCACGTGTAAAGTGATTGATTCTGAATAGTAAAAACAGTAGAGAGTCAGAATGAAAGTGTTGCTATTTAAAAATCTTATGAAGGCTAAAGTAGAACGACGAATTGCTGACTGAATTTGAGTGTGACCCGAATGCCTATGTATAGTGAATGAGAATCAGTCCGTTGATAAGTAAAATAAAAAGGATATGTTAGAAATTCGAAAAGCAATTGTATATTAAGTTAAGACAGATTCTAAGGAACATAGAGAAATCTTGACTTCTGTGTCATGGTTTAAATGGTTATTGAATTAGAAGTGTTACTGTCAGAAAAGATTTCTGATAGTTGAAATGGTTATGAGAATAAGTTGAGGTCATTTAAGATGCTCTATATATATATCTGTCGGTGGTTCCTTGCAGGGGTGGGTATTTGATTAGATGTTTCATAGTTCTGGGATGGACTATGATATCTGCATTATATGAGAATACTTGGCAGTATTCCATTACATACATGAAATCATTCATTCATTGCATAGCATTTCACATTGTGTGATAGCATCTAATTTACATCATATCAGTTGTATAGACCCCACCTGATATGGAAAAACTGACAGGAGATATGATGAGCGTAGAAATGACCTAATAAAAAAAAAGATTACCATTGTACTGTGATGAAGTAAAAAGGAATAGTGTATCCAAGATTATTTTTTTTCGATTTTTAATGTGGCCATTATGAGTTATTGGTCATGTCAATATTGACTGCCTATATAGACTTGATAAATAGAATTTTTGACTCCTATTTGGACTTGGTCATAATTATTTTTATTGATATTATTCTGATGGGTTTTAAGACACTAAAAGAATGTGATAAGTATTCGAGCGTAGTTCTACCGATATTGAAGAAAAAGTAACCGTTTGTTGAGATTAGTTCCTGGATTTATCCGGGTACCACCAGAGAACTAATGCATTGGCTAATGTACTCAGCCTTAAAAAAAAAGAGAATGTGTTGCTATGAGTAAGATTTTTGATAATCTTTACTTTAGCATAGTATGTCACTTCGGACTGATGGTTAATCAGAGTGGATACTTCAGATATTAGAAGAATTGTATACATGAATTTGGTAATGATTGTGGAAAGTACTCACTTTTAGTAGAGATTACTTATGATGATAGCTATCAGTCCAACTGAAGATAGCTTTGGTTGGGGGTATTATCTGAAAGGAAATGTAGAGGTCCTTAATATAGGACATATTTGAGTATCAAGAAGTTAATAAAGGGTGATTTGATTTGTGGTATAAATGAGATCTATATACAGGATGATATGGCCTGTGAAGTAAGATTGGTAAATATTTTTGACTTAAAGAGTAGTCAGCCCAAGAATGAATATATGTTATAAGTAAGCACTTTTGGAACCACCAAATGAGGAATAATCTTTGATAAGCTGATAATTTTACGTCCTTTATTCTTTACTATAAGAAAATTTCGAGGACGAAATTTTTATAAGTAGGGGAGATTTGTAATGGCCCAAATACCAGGCTAGTTGAAAATAGTACTTTTCGAAAGTAAATAGTGACACCGGGAGTGAATAGTGATATCGGGGTGAATAGTACCTGCCTGAATCGAAAAATATTTTATTTAATCATTGGAAAGAACAAGTTAGCTGGAGCCCAAAGATATAATATGGATTGAAAATGAGGCCAAACGGATCATTAAAAGTCAAAAATAAGGAAAAAGTCACGGTTCTAGTTAAAAGGATGCTTGTGTCAACTAAGAGCTTATCTGGGACTTTAAAAATAACAAATGATATTCAAAAATTATCATATTTTTCAGATCTACATTAAATGTGATGTAGAATCATATGATAATAAAAAATTAATGTTACGGTAATTTTGGAAATTGAAATATCGGACTGGTAAAAATGAACCAGACCGAAAAATAGTCTCCAAATGACTCGAAAACATTCATGAAGCCTATTAAATATATTTTAATAATTTTAGAAGTATTTTTAATGATATTTGACTTCAAGAAGTAAGAGAAAAATAATGATTTCGGTTTAAATAGTAACCGGTCAACTATAATTTCACCAGGGCTTTAAAAATAGCAAATGATCTTTAAAAATTGCAGAAATTTTCAGTTAAGCCTTTTATGAGATGCAAAATCATTTGGCGGAAAAAAATTAATTTTTCGGTAACATCGAAAATTTATTAATCGGACTGGTTAGACTGAACCGGACTGAAAACGGATTCCGATTGATCCGAAACTTTTCATGGAGGCTCAATATATTATTATAAGAATTATAGAATTAATTTTGAGTGAAATTGAGCTTTGAAAGTAAGAAAAATAATTTATGGATGCTTATTGGGCTTAAAAAGGGCATTGGCTTGAGTTAGGCCCAACCAACTTGGTTGGACCAAGCCCAGCCCAATTATCCAATATTTATACCTTAAAAATCTCCAGATTTCCAGAGCCTTCACGTCCTCTTCCTTCCTCTCTTGGCCGGATGGCTTTTCCTTAGTTTTCTCTTGATTTTCTCCTTTCTTTGCTAATTTTCCACCAAATCAAGGCCTCTCAAGTTAATTCCAGCCTCTTAACTAGCTTTTGGAGGTCTCAAGAAGCCAAATAAACTGCTGAAAGTGCAAGAAAGAGAGAGAGAAAGTTGGTGTCCCAAAAATGAGGTATATAAGAATGGAAGTTTTAATTTGATTTAAGAGTTTGTATAGATAGATTTAAGGTTGTAGAGTAATATTTTGTAGTTATATTGAGCAAAGAAAGCAAGAAAATGATGGATTCTTGCCTTGAATTTTCAACCATAATAGAAAAATATTGATGGAATTAAAGCTTTTAAAGGAGAAATGGAGGAAGCAAGGACCAAGGTGTGAAAGAGATAAATTTGAGGTTAGTGGATATATTATCCCTCAATTTCCATAATTTTTACATGAAGATTTGTTTATGTATATGTGTGATTATGTGAAATTATGCATGATAAATTGAATTAACATGATATATGTGAAATTGGAGGCCTAAATTGATGAATAAAATATTTATTTGGAAGAAAGGAATTTGGAATGCTCAAATTTGTGAGTTGGCCGAATTTTATGTGTGTGGGTGTGTGTGTTTCTTTTGGTTAGTTTGTGATGAAAATGTTATAAATTGGAGGAAGGAATAACTTTAATGCTAAATTAATTTAATGAGAATTTTTGGAATGTAATAGAATATTTTTAAGTTAAATTTTATATTATGTATAGTAAAAATATTGAGTTTTAATGAGAAAAATTGAATTTATGGCATAAACAATCTTAAGATAATCCAATTAAATAATTGGAATAAAAAGGAATGGAAAATAAATTAATAAAAAAATGATGACTTAAATGAAAAGAATTATAAGTTTAGGGGCAAAAGAAAAATATTGCCAAATATTGAATAACAAATGAGTTTAAATGAATTAAGATGAAATTGGAAAAGAAAATGATAATTGAAATAAGAATTTAAGTATGAAAATAAGTTTAGAGACTAAATTGAAATTTTACCAATAAATAAGGACTTAGTAGTGAAACATGAATAATTGATGGCAATTTTATAAATAAAATAAAATAAAGGGTATTTTTGAAATTTATGAGAAATTGAAAGACTAAACAGTAAATTAGCAATTTTAAGGACTAAATGGTAATTTAGCAAGTTTAGGGATTAAATGGTAATTTTACAAGTAAATATTGAATTAATGATAATTAGATAAATAATGATATCTTGGTAAATAAATTAATAGAAAAAGGGTGTAATCGTAATTTAATAAAAATTGTAAGACTAAATGATAATTTAGTTAATGTAAGAATTACTATGTAAAATAATTAGTAATAAGCAAAATGAAAATAATTATTGAGAATAAATAAGTTTAATAATTAAATATATGTATAAAATTATGCGTATATGTATACGTAGACGTGTATATACGTATATGTGTATAGATATAGGTAGATAAATATGTACGTATATGATTATAAATGCATGTAAATATGTATGTATATATATGAATGTATGAGCATGTAATAAATATGACAATAATAAACTAAATATGTACGTACAGAATATACATGATTATTTTAATAAATTATATGTAAAGAACAAAGATAAAAACCATAGTAATGTTAATTTAATACTTAAGGAAATGCAAATTTCAAGAATAAATAATATAAATTTGTTTATGGCATAAATTATATGGAATAAGACAAATGGGTATATATGGAAACGTGAAAGACTTGTATGATAAATAATAAATGAATTAAAACGTGAATAATTAATAATAATAACATTAAAAGTAATATAGAAATAATGTGATAGATTTGATAAAATGAGCATTTGGGATTATAATATTTATAATACAAGTTAGTAAATTATAGATGAGAAGCATATAAGCAAATAAAACTATAAATAATGATATTACACGAAAGATAGTATTAAATGAAATTAGTGTACAATGTAATATATATTTAATAATGTGTGTATTATGTATGTATATGGTGAACTTTTAGTTATGGCCGAATGGAAGGTAAAAGGAAGACTATGAAATCTTTAGTTATTTTAAGGTAATTAAGCTGTACAATGATAGTACAAGTGAGTATGGATGTTCATAAATTTTTATAAAATTTATGGAAATTAAACGAATATTGTTGGAATAAATTTTAGTTAGGTATTTATTTGAAAAATATGAAATTATGATGAACTACTGCATAATTTATTGATTAAATGATAAATTATTGTGAAATAATTCACTAATTGTGTAAAGAAGATAGACTGCAAATGTAATGTACTGTTACAGAAATGACAAGTATTGAAAAGTATTGTAAAGAATAAATAATTGAATAAGAAAATGAAAAGTAAGTGAACGTGTGCCCTTAGAAAGAGTCAGGCAGTAAAACCTAGTTCAGGATATAATTGGCTAGCCATAGGAATACCTGTACCGCGGTGCAAGTCATGGCGACTTGCTTTACTATGGTTGAATCGTTGATCTCCATAGTATATATATCATACGTACTGTCATATGTTCATATGTTATATGAGGAATGATTTTTGGGGGTCATTTCTCATTCTGTTGTGGCCCTGTGGGGTCTATGTCCCGCATATCCGGTCTGAGAGTTTTCTGCCGGGTCTGTACTAGGGGCATAATGATAAGAAAATGTTAAAAGTGTAAAATGAAAATTTAAATTTAAATTTAAGATAAAAAAAAACCTAAAATGAAAAGAGTGAAAAAGTATAATATGTATATGTATGTATATATGATATGTATATGTATGTATATATTTGTATGTATATGTATGCATATATATGTATGTTATATGTATGCATATGTATGCATGTATGATATGTATATGTATGCAGGTATGATATGCTAAGTATGTATGTACGGTATGTGCATGTATGTAAAGTATGTGGTTGTATGTTTGTATAGGTAGGTGAACGCATTTATATGCTATGTATGTATGTACATTGAATGAATGTACGTATGAGTAAATTCATGCAAGTGTGAATGTGTATTTCTGCACTTTATTATGGAAAGTTTGGGATACGTATCCACCACTGAGCGTTTCGATGCTCAGCGCGTAGTTTGTTGACTGCGCGCAGGTTATGAAGACGATAGGATTTCACTGGCTGGTATTACAGGAGTAGTCAAGTTTAAGAAACATGAACAAGATAGGAATTAATTTTGGCATGTATATGTAGGTACGGAAAAATATAATTACTATGCAAGTATATGTTCATAGTATAAGAAATCTGTTTGTTATTATTGAGAGGCAATATGCAATTAATGATTATATTTTAAAGTATCTTTATACAAGTATGTTTATCAGTACTGTTAAAAAAAATTTATTGTTTCATGTAGGGTTTGACATCTGATTACCGCGTACATTGTACGGCGGTATAAGGGTGTTACAGGAGTACTAATCTAGAGGGATAGAATTAGGGGTGAGGTGCTTGAATATCAAACAAAATGGAGCAAAATTGATGAAATCTTGAAAGAGAAATGGGAGAGAAGGTTTCGGCCAAGAGGAGAGGAGGAAGGAGATGAGAGAATTTTCTGGAACTTGGTAGATATTTCCACTTTATATACTCCTCCAAATGGGCCAAAATTTGGGCCAAAAGTCCATAGGCTTGATTTAATTCTTTAAGGCCCAATTTCACCTCTCTAAAGGCCCACATAAAATTCTCTCACTTTCTCACTTCAATTCTCTTCAATTTTGATTCCATAATTCTTAAAATATCAAAAATAGGTAGTACGTAAAATTTTGGCTCAATCGGAGTCCGTTATTGGTCCGATTCAACCGAACTAGTTCGATTCGACAACTGTCGACTTCTCCGAAAAATTCATTTTTTTGCACTAAAATATTCTACATAAAATTTCATTAAGACATGAAAAATTTGGTAATTTTTAGAGTTTATTTACTATTTTTAAAAATTTATGCAAAATCGAGTCACATTCCCTACTGGGGAAATTGACTCGCTAACTTTTTCATATTTTTGACTTTCGGAGGTTTATATGACCTCAATTTCACTTTAAATTTCAACCCCGGGCTCATCATGACCAATACTTTCCAATGGTTAAATAAAATATTTTTCACTTTCGGGTCCGATTTTCGACCGGGGTGTACTATTCATCATCGAAATTTACTATTCCTGACTAGACCGGTGTTGAGGCCATTACAATTCTCCCATACTAAAAGAAATTTCGTCCTCGAAATTTACCTGTATTGAAGAGGTGGGGATACTGATGTCTCATAGCCGCTTCCGATTCCTACGTAGCTTTTTCCATGTTATAATGGTGCCACAGAACCTTCACTAGTGGGATCTGCTTGTTTCTGAGTTGGCGGACTTCTTTTACTAAAATCCTCACAGGTTCTTCTTCATAGGTCATGTCATCTGCTACTTGAATTTCTTCTGGTGTAATCACGTGACTAGGATCTGATCTGTATCTACGGAGCATAGACACGTGGAACACATCATGTATCTTCTTTAGGGCAGAAGGTAACTTTAATCTATAAGCTACAGGACCCACTCGTTGCAGTATCTCATAAGGGCCAATGAATCTTGGACTTAACTTGCCCTTCTTTCCGAACCTCAGAATCTTTTTCCACGGAGATACCTTAAGAAAAACTCGATCCCCAACCTGAAATTCTATATCTTTCCTCTTCAAGTCAGCATAAGACTTCTGACTATCCATGGCTTCTTTCAATCTACTTTTAATAACCCGAATTTTTTCTTCAGAATCGCGGATCAAATCAGAGCCCATTAACTTTCTTTCGCTCAGTTCCGTCCAACAGAGAGGAGTTCTGCACTTCCTACCATAAAGTGCTTCAAAAGGAGCCATTTTTAAACTGGACTGATGACTATTGTTGTATGCAAATTCCGCTAAGGGTAATTGCTTTTCCCAACTGGTGCCAAACTCCAGAATGCAGCATCTGAGCATATCTTCCAAAACCTGGATCACTCTCTCGGACTGACCGTCTGTCTGAGGGTGAAAGGCCGTACTAAAATGAAGCCTTGTACCCAAAGCATCTTGAAAACTGTGCCAGAAACGAGAAGTAAACCTCGGATCCCTGTCAGAAACAATAGAAGATGGCACTCCATGCAATCTCACTATCTCATTAATGTATAGTTCCGCCAGTTTTGACAAAGGATAGTCCATCCGTATTGGCAAAAAGTGGGCAGACTTGGTAAGCCGATCTATGATCACCCAGATGGTGTCATGTTTCTTCTGAGTCAAAGGCAAGCCTGTCACAAAATCCATAGTTACTTGGTCCCATTTCCACTCTGGTACTAACAAAGGATGCAGCAATCCTGAAGGAACCTGGTGCTCAGCTTTTACTTGTTGACAAATTAGACACTTACTTACAAATTCTGACACCTCCCGCTTCATACCTAGCCACCAATAGAAAGCTTTCAAGTCTTGATACATTTTATTGCCTCCAGGATGCATAACATAGCTGCTGTGATGTGCTTCAGTTAGAATACTTTTCTTCAATTCCTCTTGATTTGGGACACAAAGCCTTTGCTTAAAATAGAGGCTTCCCTCATCATCTAAAGAATAGTTCTCTACATTGTCATTCTGAAGCCTATTCTTAATACTCATCAACCGATCATCTTCTTTCTGAGCAGTCTTAACTTGATGCACAAAGTCTGGCTTTACTTGCAGTTCAGCTACCAAAGCTCCATCTGAAGTCAGACTTAAACAGGCATTCATAGCTTTTAGAGCTGCAAACAAAACAATTAATTACTAAACCATATCAAGTATCTATGCTAACTTACTTAATGACATTAACATCACTTGACATAAATTTCCTGCTAAGTGCATTGGCTACAACATTAGCTTTTTCGGGGTGGTAGTCAATATAGCAATCATAATCTTTGATTAATTCTAGCCAACGTCTCTGTCTAAGATTGAGCTCCTTCCGGGTGAGTAGATATTTTAGACTCTTATGATCTGAGTAAATATAACATCTCTCGCCATATAAGTAATGTCTCCAAATCTTCAGCGCAAAAACAATGGCTGCTAATTCCAGATCATGAGTAGGGTAGTTTTTCTCGTGTGTCTTCAGCTGTCGGGAAGCATATGCAATCACTTTGCCTCCTTGCATCAGAACACAACCTAACCCATTCCTGGATGCGTCACTATAAATGACAAAATCCTTACCCGACTCAGGTTGAGTAAGAATCGGAGCTTCAGTCAGCATGCTTTTAAGTCTTTCAAAGGCTTCTTGACAAGCATCGGTCCAAACAAATCTGGTATTCTTCTGTAGTAGCCGGGTTAAAGGTGTTGCGATAGTAGAAAATCCTTTAATGAATCTCCTGTAGTACCCGGCTAAACCCAGAAAATTCCTTACTTCGTTAACATTTTTGGACGGTTTCCATTGGAGGATTGCATCAATCTTCGAAGGATCCACTTTAATACCCTCTGCAGATATCACATGTCCTAGAAAAGGTACTTCATTTAGCCAGAAATCGCATTTGCTGAACTTAGCATATAACTGTTTTTCTCTCAGAGTCTGCAGGACAATTCTCAAATGCTTATCATGTTCTTCAGGCGTCTTAGAGTAGACCAGGATATCATCAATAAAAACTACTACAAACTGGTCTAAATAGGGATGAAAAACCATATTCATCAAGTCCATAAATGCGGCTGGAGCATTTGTAAGTCCAAAAGGCATAACCAGAAATTCATAGTGGCCGTATCTGGTACGAAAAGCATTCTTCGGCACATTTGCTTCTTTAACTCCCATCTGGTAATAGCCTGATCTCAAGTCAATCTTTGAGAAAACACCTGCTCCCTTAAGCTGATCAAACAAATCTTCGATGCGAGGGAGAGGATACTTGTTCTTTATCGTAACTTTATTCAGTTGCCTATAATCAATACATAACCTGAGCGTGCCATCTTTCTTCTTCACAAACAACACTGGCGCTCCCCAGGGAGAAACACTAAGTCTGATGAACCCCTTATCCAATAGCTCCTGTAACTGAATCTTCAATTCTTTTAACTCTGCAGGTGCCATCCTGTAAGGGGCAATAGATATCGGTGCAGTACCTGAGGCAATATCAATAGAAAACTCTACTTCTCTGTCAGGTGGCAAGCCTGGCAATTCATTAGGAAAAACATCCTGAAACTCTCTGACAGTAGGTACTTCTGATATCTTTGGACTGATCTTTTTGGCCTCCACTGCATAGCACATATAAGCCACACATCCCTTTCTAATTAACTTCTTAGCAGCCGTAGCAGATAGCACATCAGACAGAAAATCAGTTCTTATACCTACCACTGTAATCTCCCGATCATCATCAAGCTTCAAGGTGACTCTCTTTCTTTTACAATCGACAGTTGCTTGATGGGCGGATAACCAATCCATCCCGAAGATCACATCAAACTCGTAGAAAGGTAAAGCAATCAAATTGGCTAGAAAGGTATGTCCCTGAGTACTAATAGGGCACTGTCTGTATACTGTATTTACCACTAAACTATGTCTTAGAGGATTGCTCACCAAAATATCCTGGTCCAAGCACTCCTCTTTCAACCCTTTTTCCCGTGCTAAAACAATGCCAATATAAGAGTGAGTGGAACCCGAATCAATCAATGCATGCACCGAATCAGATAACAAAAGAAACGTACCAACTATCAGGTCTGGGGCATCCTCATCTGTACGGGCTCTGACAGCATAAGTCTGACCCGATCCTCTCTTCAGGCCCTGTGATGCCTGACCAATCAGTCTAGAGGCTGAAGTATGAGGGGCGGCTCCTCTACCCCGACCCCTAGGTACTGAAGATCCTGTACCTGACACTGGTGAATTAACTGAAACAGTCTGCATAACAGGACAGTCTCTGATCCGATGGTCTCTGGACCCACATCTAAAACAGGCTCCTATCAACAACCTACACTCTCTAGGGTGAATCTTGCCACAGTGCTCACATGCCACTACAGAACCACTATCCTTGGCTCGAGGTGTATCAGTAACTGAAGCTCTACCTCGCGATGCACTTCCCTGACCACGGCCTGCTACTGCTGGTGACTGTCCCTGAAATGCCTGAGACCCTTTCATCTTCTTCCCTTTACCACTGAACTGGCCCTGTTTTCGCTTTTGCTGAAATCTGGACTGCCGCTCAACCTGCTCAGCCTGAGTAGTTTCTAACTTAATAGCTACTTCAACCATGGCACGTAAGGTGGGATACTTCTGAGCTCCAATGATCTGTCTGAGCTTGGTGTGTAGGCCTCTCTCAAATCTGAAGCACAATTTCTCCTCTGTAGCTTGGCCTTCATCCAGATAAGCACTTAGGCGCTCAAATTCTCGATCATACTCTGCCACTGTCTTGTTTTCCTATTTTAATCTCCAGAAAGCCTCTTGCATAGTAGCTTTATATTCGGACCCAATATATTTCATCTCAAACTGGTCCACAAAGAACTCCCAACTCAACTGTTCTGCAGGAGTGTGTCTTCTGACTGAATCCCACCATATGAATGCAGGACCCTGAAGTAATGCCACAATGCCTTCAAATTTTTCTTCTAGGGGGCTATGGGTTATTTCAAACAGCCTTTTTATCTTGTATAACAATTCTTCAGCCACTGCAGGTGTCAGAGGTTCTCGCCCAGAAAAGTCTTCCGCCCCCAATCTTTTTAATTGCTCCAAAATAGGTCTCCGCCTAGGTGGGGCTGCCTGAACCTGTACTACTGTAGGCTGAGGCTGCACCGGAGCTGGAGCTGCCTGAAGTCGCTGTTGAATATATTCAGCCATCAAATTAAGAAAATCGGGCTGAGGAAAAGGAGGCGGTGCCACAGGAGGAGGATTTTGTTGTGGGCCTTCTTGTTGCCCAACATTACTTGACGCCTCACTCCTGCTTTCAGGCGCCTGCTGCCCTTGCTCGGCAGACATCTTTCCACTATAAAACAGAAGGAGCAAATGCACATTAGTTTTAAAATACTCAATTTCAAAAAGTAATTGGCATGTATATACAGACAAATCATTTCATACCCACTCCGATCTTAGGATCGCCTAAACCTTTGCTCTGATACCAATAATAATTGTAACACCCTTATCACTCCGATCTTACTGAAGAGTGCGCGCACACCGGTAAAATTTTTTTTTATCTTTAACTAATGTCAATGCTTAATATTGTATATTTGACTTATTTGTTCGATGTCCTATAACTGTCTCAGATTACTTATTCATTTAACAAAAATTTTGGCATTATAACGGCTGTATTTCTAACTAGCTCCCTGAAAATCAGACAAATTGCAGCCTCTCAGAGGCACAACACTTCTAAAACAATCATCCCATCCTTCAAAACTCCCATCAACCATTCCACAATTCAAAATATATCATAACCACATACACATACACATATGTTTACATATTTTTACATAATCAAGTACTTATACAAAACCGTCTGTTTATATACATGCCACAAGCTATATAATCTACTTAACAAACTAACTTTTTTCCCTTTTTGTGCATCTCTGCTCCTTCAACTCAGTACCTGCATGCAGCAGAAACTACATACTGAGCATAAATTATGCCCAGTGGTGACTAACAATCCTAGTACTTTCATATAGTATTAAAATTCGATTATTTAATTTAAACTTTGAATATAAACACATTTTACTCAAAAATCAAGGAAAACAGTTATTACTTACATAACTTACTTTTATTCTCATTTATTGCTTAATTATTATCAAAATTCAATTTAATCCTTAAAGTTTTACTAATTTACAAAGTTGTCCCTTTTTACCTCATATTTACAGTTTTGCCATTATAGTTATTTATTATCATTTGTCTTATACTATTTCTTCATTTATTCATCATTTATGCCTTATTTTACCACTTTTAGGTAAAATTACATTTTAGTCCCTGTATCACAAAAACTTTATATTTTAGCACTGTTAAGTCCCCAAATTACCATTTTACCCTTGTTAACTATTTCTTATTCATTCACATATTAATTATACATTTGGTAAAATTACCATTTTGCCCCTAAACTTTTATTTTCTTTCATTTAGGTCTTTTTTCTACTTAAACTTCACTTTTATCTTCTTTTTCTACTTAAACTTCACAAAAATTCATATGTGTATTATTCCATTTCTAACATCATTTAAAGGCTTAATTTCATCAAAATTCATCAAATAAACTTTAGTTTCCTTAAGTATACCATTCGGCCAACAAAGGAACCCTACTATATATTCATTCAATCATTCATTTAAGCATTTATTCACACTTAATTAAGGTCTTCTAATACTAGTCTATCATTATTTTAGTTATACACCACTTTAGTCATAAGTTCCTTAAGTTACATAAAGGATATTCATTTAAAATCAAAGAAATTACTAAGATTTATTAGTCACTTACATATTCTCCTTGCTTTAGGATGTTTATACTTCCTTTTCCTTGCCCTTAGTTGGATTGGATGGCTCTCCTCCTTGAATCCCTAAAGAAATCGAATTTTTCATTAAAAGAAACCCTACTTTTTTGATCTTATTTACTTAATTTAACTACATATATGAACTCTAGACACCCAAATATACTTAAAGATGCCAATAAATTTACTTAAAACCATGATTTTCACTTACCTGCTTAAGACACCTTAAACTTTCCCTTAGAATTTTTCTTGCTTTAATCCTTCAAATCAAAGGTTTGAGGCTGGAGTACTAATCTAGAGGGATAGAATTAGGGGTGAGGTGCTTGAATATCAAATAAAATGGAGCAAAATTGAAGAAATCTTGAGAGAGAAATGGGAGAGAAGGTTTCGGCCAAGAGGAGAGGAGGAAGGAGATGAGAGAATTTGCTGGAACTTGGTAGATATTTTTTCTTTATATACTCCTCCAAATGGGCCAAAAGTCCATAGGCTTGATTTAATTCTTTAAGGCCCAATTTCACCTCTAAAGGCCCACATAAAATTCTCTCACTTTCTTACTTCAATTCTCTTCAATTTTGATTTCATAATTCTTAAAATATCAAAAATAGGTAGTACGTAAAATTTTGGCTCAATCGGAGTCCGTTACTGGTCCGATTCAACCGAACTGGTTCGATTCGACAACTGTCGACTTCTCCGAAAAATTCATTTTTTTGCACTAAAATATTCTACATAAAATTTCATTAAGACATGAAAAATTTGGAAATTTTTAGAGTTTATTTGCTATTTTTAAAAATTTATGCAAAATCGAGTCACCTTCCCTACCGGGGAAATTGACTCGCTAACTTTTTCATATTTTTGACTTTTGGAGGTCTATATGACCTTAATTTCACTTTAAATTTCAACCCCGGGCTCATCATGACCAATACTTTCCAATGGTTAAATAAAATATTTTTCACTTCAAGTCCGATTTTCGGCCCGGGTGCACTATTCATCATCGAAATTTACTGTTCCTGACCAGACCGGTGTTGAGGCCATTACAGTAATAAAAATATTTTTGTTAAGATTAAGAGTTAATGTATACTCATGTTTAAGTTCACATGGCCAATAGAATCACATGTAAATAATAAACTTTAATATTAATTAATAAAATTTTCAATGTATTTTGACATATCATATTTTTATTTTTTATAAATAACTATATTTAATAAAAATAAAAACTCCGAGTCAATCCGGTCCAACTAATTGACTCTTGACTCAGTTGGTAGACCGAGTCAATCTCCGAGCCGTTTCTGAAAACATTGCTAATGATTTGAGTTTTTGGTGAGTTGCAGTGTGTTAAAGCTATTACGTGCTGTTCGTGCAGTTGATGTATGAGTTAAAAAGAAAATCACCAGAAGCCCAAAATTAAAGAATCCAAGGTGAAGAGCCAAAACTGGAAACACTCAGATTCAGATATCAATCTTAATTGGGTTTGATTTGGTTTTCATTTGGTATCCTTATTTGGAATTGACCTGGATGTCCATATATGTTAATAAACTCATATATGTTAATGTATACTTCGAGATATATTCAAGCAAAAAGGTAGATAAATAAGAAAAGGCACTTGCAATTTCTCTGCCAAACATGGAAAGGAAAGCTATATTGCTTTCAGTGAAATGAAAAATGTTGATTCTCTTAAACTGCACGCACCTATCTTGGAGACAGCTGAATCATCAAGCAATTCAAATTTTGGATCACAAAATTATTTGTTACATGATTCTCAAAATCCTTGGAGTTTTGACAATAATTTTATAGAATCAAATAATCCGGATACACAGGATTATTTAACTATTTTTTATCAAGAGCTAGAATGGAAACCCGACAAATAAGATACAGATCCCGAAAATATGAATATGTCTCCGTCACATGAATCAATAATAAAATAAAATGGTTGACTCTATTTATCTTTTCTTTTATGCAAAGATATATAATCGGAATCTTATTTTATCTTCTATAATTCTTATTTTATCTTGTTTTGTAGAAATTGATTTAATCAGTGATGGAAATTGATATAATTGGTGATGTAATTTTCCACTTCTGTTGCCTATATAAAGTGTATGTATTGTTGTACGCAAGATCAGATTTTTTGAAACATGCCTTTTGAATCAATAAAGTATGAGTTTCTAAAAATTCTTTCCTTCTCATATAATTACTGTCTATCCTTAAATACTAACCTGCGTTTTTGTTATTAGATCCACAGATTTTATGATACATTTCTTAATCAAAGAGAGCAGATCCGCCAGTGACAAAAGACTGCCTATAGGATTAGTCATAACTGATTAGTCTTTGGTTGGTAGTTCTTAATTGTTGTGAGCATCATTTAAGTATATTTTACGGCATGCAAACAAGGCATCCCCAAGCACTATATCAACGATAAAGTTTCTGTGCTGCTGCAAATCTTTGACTTCGAAACAAGGCTCCATCATGGAGAAAACATCACACTTCTCTTCCTGAAATTTCTCCCATTTAAATATGGAGAAAACAAACTGATTTTGACTTTCTCCTTGGTTAAAGCAAACTGCCAGTCTGACTAACAGGAAATAGAAAACTTAATTTCGGGATAGCTAGTAATATTGTATAAGAGTATAATATAATCGAAACCGGTTATAACTTGAGGACGACATCTCTCCAAGAAAATACCCATTGTTACGCAAATAATAAACACAAACAGCTGTCTTCTTGCTCTTTTCCAGAGTCCAAACCGTACGTATACAACATTGCCATTATAAGTATCCTGAGTAACTTAAAAATTTGAACATATTCGGGACAACAGGTGGATGGTATGAAAATGAAGTGAATGGCAAATAATAAGCGACCCACACTTTCTCAGCCAAATGAAAATGTTACCAACAGCAACATCATGCAGTAGAATTTCAGGAAAGCCATCATCGTCATAGGATCTTTTAAAGGGTGGTTGGAAAGTTTTTCCCAAACTATTTTCTGAGAATTCAGGTCTGATACCTCAAATGCGCGTTTGGGATGCTCGAAGCCATTCCTCCTGCAGCCGTGATGAGCTGCGACTGGAGAGAGCGTAAATCTTCCCATTCGCCGCCACTAGCAGAGAATGTGGCTTATGCCTAACGAGACGGGGACGGACCATTCTCCATCTTGTAAAACATCTCAAATTCTCACATTCCTAGGCTAGCAACGAAGAGGACCGTTCTTACCTCTTTTGGAAGCATATTCGCGACCGTTGGTCTGACAGTTGCTGCCAATGATGTAGAGTTTAGATCAATAATTATAAGTTATTGTAAGTTGAGTTAATTTATAATTATTCTTTGCTAATTTGCTAATTTATGCTAATATTTTGCTAATTGTAAAATATTATTTACGTTTTATACGTATGTTAATTGTTTATTGGTTGCACACAATGCATAAATTACCAATAATTAATTGGAATAACATAAAAAAAAAAAAAAAGGTACAGGGAGTCTGTTATTATAGTTGAAAATTGGAGACCATTATTATTAGCAAAGGGGAAAAAGAAGATAGACGTAAGCAAGACGTAAATTTCAATCAAAATTTTCTTCTACTCGATTATTGATTCCTTTTTACCTATCTCTACCGCTATCTTATATCCGAATCCATAGTTGTCCAATTAGTTCCAATTTCTCTATTTTTCTCTTCATCTAATGTCCTAATCTCTGATCAAAATCTTATTTGGATTTTTATTTTCTTGTTCTATGCTGAAATTTTGCTTCTTTATTTGCACGGCATGGTGGGCGACCCTGTGAATTTCAAAACTTTAGTTGAAGTCGAAGGAATTGAGAATTCAGAGGCTAGGGTTTCCAACTCTCTCCCGGTAATTCCTTTTTTTTTTGTCCCTATTTTTTATGTGGATTCCATTGAATTGGATTTTCGTTGATTATGTGCTTATGCGTTATGGGTTTGATGGTTTTTGTGTTCTTTGTTTATGCTGTTAGGTTTGATAATTTCTCTGATATGTCAAGTTTGGATAGTTTTACTTTTAGTTTTTAGCTGATTGTTGCTGTCAAGTTAATGTTAAATCATCATATGGCCAATAAAATCATTCTTGTTGTTTAATTTAGCAGTTTTCGACCATGAAACCCAATTGTTCTTTTTCATATAAATCCAACTCAATTTAATCCCAGAGTCTTTGAATAACATGATATTGAATAGGATGTGGGCAATTAGCTTTTCTATGCGCAATTGGATCCATAAGAGGCATTTTTCTCCTTTCCTCTTATTTTCCTGTCCATATAAATGTAAAGGAACACCAAACAAGTGCTTGATATCCACCAATACTACCTCCTATTCTTTCATCCAATCATCTGTTGTATTATGCAAAATGTTGAAAATTTTACTTTGAACTGGAAATCTAGAACAATGTGTCCCAATTTCCTGAGACCGTGTTACTTTACATAATTTATTACTCTTTCCCCGCTGCAATCATGTTACCAACTTTGATATGCTGATCTTCATCGGTTTGATCCTGAATTGCTTTGTTTGTTGATGGTAGCAGGGTAGTGGGGCACTTGAAGGTCCTATGGAGTACTTAAATTCTTCAGCTACTGTTGGACTTGATGCCCAAAAACCACCTACATCTCAAGAAAATGAACCTAGGAATGATGAGAAAAAAGAAGCAAAAACTAGTGATCAAAAGCAAGGGAAATACTTCTATTATGACTCACCACTTTCTGAAGAAACTGGGGTTTGGATACCTGTTTCTGTTCCACCAATGTCAGAGAGTGACCATGAAGAGTGGAACAGAGGTTTTTACTCAAATGGTGGCTATTTTCCTGAGGGTGACATGGGTTGGAACCAGTACCTTGCAGAAGAGAAGGAATTGACTATGTGGGATGTGGTAGCAGAAATGTTACTTGTGGCCCGTGGAAAAGTGAGTGCACTTGCTTCAGGTGATCTTCATAGGTGTAATTTTTCATGGATATCTAGCCATCTGCTAGAGCAAGCTTGGCAAGAGATGGCTCAAACTCTAACAGAAGCTAATTTTGGTAACGTGAGGGAGATTATTGAAGCAGAACCACCTAAATGGTTGGCTGATAGTGCTGCCTCTGCTTGCATGCTCTGTGGTGTGCGTTTTCATCCAATTATGTGCTCTAGGCATCACTGCAGGTATTGTGGAGGAATATTTTGTGGTGGCTGCTCTAAAGGAAGGAGCTTGTTGCCAGTAAAGTTCCGATGTGCAGATCCTCAACGTGTCTGTGATGTATGTTGTGTGAGGCTCGAGTCTGTGCAGCCGTATCTGATGGACCAAGTAAGCAATGCAGCCCAGTTGCCAACCCATGACTTGACGGACCTTAGTACTCTGAGATCCTGGGTTAATTTTCCATGGGGACAGTCCATGGAATATGAGATTTATAAGGCAACAAACACAGTTGAGGGTTATAACAAGGTAAGAGTTCAAATTTTGAACTTCCCGTTCCTCTTCTTTTCTTTTCTTTTTTTTAAATCACAAATTGCCATTGCTTATCAAACTCTATAGAATTCATTAACTAAGCAGGCATGTAAACTAGTAATGCAATCAAAGAAACTGCTGATATTGGCTTAAAGAGTCGATTTTTTGCTTATTTTTGGAAATTCTTTTTGATATGAAAGGGAAAAAAGGAAAATGATAAAATTAAGAAAGATCTTGTACATGTTTGAAGCCAAATAACATTCCTGCTATATTTGTGATGAGTTTCTTGATTTCTGAATTGATGCATGTCCATTGTCAGGCAGTTTGTCTAAAGCCTGAGAGATCAATCCCAGATTTTATTCTACGACAAGCAAAGGGCCTTGCAATAATCACAATTGTGAAAGTTGGGGTGATGGTTACATATAATGTTGGAACAGGACTTGTAATTGCTCGCAGAGAGGATGGTTCATGGTCCCCGCCATCAGCCATATCTTCATTTGGCATGGGTTGGGGTGCTCAGGTGCTAATTTTCTCTTTAACAACTTTCTTTTTTTCTGCATGCAAGCTGTGCTTGTTCAAAGTTCAAATGAACTAAAAATAGAAGCCATAAACTAAAAAAGTATCACTTTTTGAATTCATAGGCTTTCTCTATTTCTAGATTCAACCCAATAGATGAATATGACCAATGTTCAATATGTTTTATGTATTTCCACTGTCTGAATAATATATAATAACCTGCTTATTGGTGTCATCAGTGTATATTTGAATCCTAAGCTGTTTTATTTTTGCACAGATCATTGCATATTGTTGAGTGGAAAATGTCATGGAGAAGTTTATGTAGTTGATACTTGTTCTGAGAATTGTCCTTATCCTTTTATATGGATTTTTATTCCAAATTTAGATTTATTTTTTAATTTATTTTCTATAACGGATGGAAGCTGTGGTTATGACACATATATTGTAATGGCACATTATAGGACTTTTTGGCTGTGTGTGTCTTTGATTGAGGAGTTGATTTGCAGGCTGGAGGTGAACTGACAGATTTCATAATTGTATTAAGAACAAATGATGCTGTCCGGACATTTTGTGGAAATGCACATATTTCATTTGGTGCTGGTGCAAGTGCAGCAGTTGGTGTCATTGGAAGAGCAGTTGAAGCTGATCTAAGAGCTGGTGATGGCGGTTACGCTGCTTGTTATACCTACAGCTGCAGTAAAGGTACATGCTCCATCTTGATTAGTATCTTGTTTTGAAACTGGTGTAGAGTTACCGAAGGCCAAACGGGTTTTGGGTCATAAGTGGGTTTATTGTTTAACCTGTTTAACTCATCAATATACAGGTCATATAAGGATTGGTATGGCCCTAATGGTACCTATCTAACCCATTAACTTAAGTTAAATGAGCATTTGCATGTATTTATGATTTTTCAACAAATTTTTATACTCAAAAAGATTTTTATGATTTGATTGGTTGAATTTATAGGATTTTTACATTTGTAAGGACTTATTTGAACCTTTTATCATAAATCCTGAACTTAGTTTGATTAGGACCTCGCAGAAGTTATGCCCATTTATCATTATGCTCTATTTGGTGTCAGCAAATGCTTCGCTAAAAATCTTTTTTGTTTCTTGCCATAGTACCTAGTAGAATTCATTAAATTGACAAAAAACAGCTCATTAATTTGGCCACTCATAAAGGATTAGTGACATCAAACTTTGCCTCCCGAAAATCAATTGGAGATTGAATCCATTCTCAAAGAAATGCTTCACTCCTTGGTCAAGACTCAAAGCAGTTTTTTTCCAGATGTTTTGACTCAGTAAGGTATCCTTTTCTTTCCCAGTGCACTAATTCTCACCCAAATCGCACATTTGACTCTCCTAAAGTGGTATTTTGTTGTAGAATTTCAGGATAGTGATGATATTATACTTTGAATGTTATCAGTTTGTTTTCCATTTTAGTCACAAGTAACTTGTTTCTTTGGCTGTTAACAACGCCTATCCTTTTGTGGAAGAGCTTAAAACCATACAAGTTCTACGTTCAGGCTTACTTTTTTTTTTTTGGTTGCCTTGTGTTTTTTCCTTATATTCTCATTAATTCTCCCCATAAGGTATGTTACAGTGGGATTCATCTAAATGCCTCCTTTCTCTTTCTCTTTTTTTCTTCTTTTTGTTTTTATTCTCTTTTTATATTTGCTTATATAATCTGCTAAAGTGACAGTTATTGAACATGCAGGAGCATTTGTTGGATGTTCACTTGAAGGGAGTGTTGTCACCACTAGGTCGAGAGAGAATTCCAGATTCTATGGGAGCCAGTCAATAACTGCACCAGACATACTTCAGGGCTCATTACCAAGGCCACCTGCAGCAGCAATTCTTTACTGTGCACTCGCAGACTTGTATCAAAAGCTGGAGTGGTGATTAATTGAGGTTCAGTGTCATCTCATAGGAGTTTATATCAGGAAACCCAAACTTATATCGATTAATTAAGTTTCTTCACTGCCATTCTTTGTCTGTGAAATAGTTGATACTGAATTTGTGTACATGATGTTTCTATGGAGAGCATCTGTGTCTAAGAGGATTAAGACTTGAAGCAAATCAATTTGATTGTGTATATACTGACAGACTTGGATGCATGAATTTCGAAAGCATGTAAATGTACATACATCTCCAATTTCTGTTTACAAATTTTTTTTTTTTCTAAAAGCAAGAAAAAGGAGAAAATTATTGTCTTCAAAATTCTAAGGATAGTTCTGTAGTATATCTTCCCATTCATTGATTTGGGTATGAATACTTGGAAAATGATCAACGGCAATTGGTTGGAGGGTTAACGTCAATATGGCATGGTTTAACGTGTAATTGCAGGTCCTTTGATGTGTTGGAGGGCATAATTAAAGGGCTTGAATTGCAATCAAATCACAAAACCTTTTGACAATGGTGCAAAATGATGTTACCAAAGAACATAATTAAGATGCTAATTGCTCAAGCATAATGGCAATAACGCCTTGGTCATCATTCTACACATTAATCATTCAAGTCAAACCACTTTTAACAAGAAAGTTTAATACATTAACCCCAAGAATGGAGCAAATGAAAAAGCAGTGCTTTAGTGTCTCCCATCCACAATTATTGTTCTACAGCATATTCTAAGCTATTGTTCAGTCCACAATAACCATAAATGAATCAAAAATCCATTTTTACCCAGTCAACAAAGAAGGTATTTGGAAATCCACTTCTGCATGTGTTCAATAATTACCAGGGTATCAAATCCCTCAGCAAATATACCACATACGCTAATGCATAAGTTAATTTAATTTATCATAAAATCCGTTAGTGGATGTCCAATTAAAGCTGCCAATGTCCCAACATTATTTCAACGGCAACATTGTCAAATAACATATGTTGATTAGCCAAAGTCACGTTTGCATAAGTAACAGTAACACAACAACAATGGGCGTCTATGGCAACTAAAACATTGTCATGAACAGTACATTGAAAGAAACCAAGCTCTAGAATCCATCAGATAAACTGCAAGTGTTGTATATAAAACCTTCATCAGGTCCAAAGGCCAAGGTACAATGGGTGAATAATTTTTCATTGGCCATAATTACCATTTACCATCATGAAGATCAATCAAATTCCCTTCCAAAACTTTTGAAGCCTCAATCCCTTTGTCCACTTCTGTGATCAGTTTCAGATGCATTATAAAACATATGATAATGCAACAAAATCAGTTACATCGTAGTACTCAATCACTGACATTAATACATGAAATTCCACATAACCAATCAGTTGATCTTGAAAATCCAAATTCCCATTCATTGCCAAACCCAAAATTACACCAAACAAGTAGCATTGCTGCAATGGGAGCTTTCTTTGGATTTAAAAATGATAAAAAGAAAATGGAGAATGAATTGAGCTGAAGGGGCAAAGTCAGCACCATGAAATATTAATAATTTACTTTCAGTTCTCTCTTTGTTGGAAAAAGAAACAAAAAAAGATATAAATAAAAATTAAAAAGAAAAAGGAAGAAAAATAACAGGTGCTCCTACTCACTGTACTTGTAACTCAAGCTCCCTGCCAACTTAAGAATGCACAATACAAAGTAACTGACCCGAAGCCATTAAAGGAAAGGAAGATGCCAAATCAACAGATGAGCAGAACTGATAATTATGCTTCCTATCAATTCCTCCTATCTGCACCAACAAAGCAAATAATTATAAAGAAAGTCCACTGAATTGTGAAATGCATTTTTATCCCATCACCCATTGAAAATTCTATTTTACCTGGTCCTAGAGTTTCCAAGTGTAAGCTCGAGATCATCAGATATGCATTCCTCATGGATCCTCTCTCCTTCCCAAGGTTTTACTAGCCCAGTTGCATTACATCCAAATGCGAATTCAGCTGCAATACTGTCCGCCATTGGAACATCTGAAGTCTGATCAACCCCAGCAGGTATTGCAGGGGAGCATGTCCCACTTTGCCCAGGAGTCCACATTCGAGAGCCAGCACCTGACAAAGCCTCATCTCGAAAGCCGAAGGGGTTCCGAGAAACAAGGCTAAATGTGGGTGATGATGGACCACTTTGGGGAATTTGGATGCCGGCTAGCCATCCTGAATCAGGCAGGACTTGACACCCAGGACTTGGAGGAGTAGACGAGGGCATAGATGAGGGCTGGAATGGATAGTTCTGTCCTACCCAGGATCGGCCTGCAGCTGGATCGTCCCAGTCATTTTTGGCACGGGGAGTCCGTGAAGTTGGGGAGCTCAATGGAGGGGTGACTGGAGCACTAATAGAACCAGTATGAATGTAGAGATGGTGAGGATGCTTTGATGAGGCTGATGATGAACTGGATGATAGGTTTTTAAGCCATGGTATAAGGGAATTGGGATCAGCATTACCATTGGTATTGGCAGTGTAATGGGATGAAACTGGACTAGGGAAAGAAGACGAGCCAGGACTTGGATTGTAAGATGCACATGGACTTGGATGGTAGGATGAGCATGGACTAGCAGAAGTAGACCCTCCTATAATGTCCATGCGTTCCACAGGTTTGCACCCCTATGTACAAATGAATCATGTTAGCACAACTATTCTAACATCTTGGAAGGTCAAATGCAAAAAAATTGTTCACAAATGATGCAACTCTCGATCACAAAGGCTTAGCATCATTCAATCTTTACTTCTAAAGTAAAAGTTCTAGCAAACCAAATTGATTAAAAATAACTCAAAACCACCACAGAAACCAGTTGGAGTCAAAGGTCTTCATGCACTTCATTTTCAATACAACAAAATGATGCAGTTAAACAACGCATTACTCAGTCATTAAGTACATGAAAGCTGTTACAATGCAGCCCCCAAAAAAAAAGAATTCTTTCTATTTTAATGAAATGAATTTGAAATATACCAACAATTGGACACACTTAGCATCTAAGGTCACCTATAATCAGAAATTTGAGCGGTTTAGAGTGTAACAGACCATAAACATACAATTGCGAATCCCATAAGAGAGCCCTATTTTATTTGTCAAGTGTTATTCACAGAGGATAAGGTTCACCAAAAAGTTGCCCCCTAATACAATAATTGAGGACTAGCCATAAGCCCGTCATAGACTCATTATAATTTTTCTGGTAACGAGTCAAATTACAAGATATCAATGTGTGAAACTATCTCACACCAAGACTTATAATGGTAGGTCCCATCTGCTTAAATGAGTCCATTCAACATAAGACCTTGAAATAAGCTTAGCTAGATACCTACCAAAAACTTATCGTGGCAGATTTAATCTGCTTAAACGAACCCATTCTACATGATGCCTTAATTGGCTGTCCCATGCATGCTTAGCAGGTGCCTCTCAGATTTTCATGGAATTATCTCAAACTCCTTGAACCTACTCCAACATCTCATTCTTTAGCAACATTTTTTTTTTTTAAATTACTAAAGTAAAATCTTTACCACGTTAGACTCCACTAACAATAAAGTAAGATAAAGTTTCAAATAAACAGACTATGCTCTTTTGTATTAATGCTGAAGATAACCCTGTGAATCTATAGGCACAAGTGTGAACATATTACTTTTCTACTTTCCTTTTTTATGCAAAATAGGCAGTATGAAGTGATAACATCAGATGCACAAACCATGCGCCCCAGCTTGACCCCATTGAGGCACCATCAACACACGCTTCAAAGCAATGAATAGCAAGAGGAGGGACAACATGGTAATTAGAACCCGACAGAAACCTTTGTTAAAGCAAGCATTAATGTCAAACAATGGCGTTATCAAAATACTGGCATCCCACGACACGCCATCTCCCTTCCAACATGTTCCTACACTAATCAAAATATTCTCTCACACGCTTTACTCTTTCTTTTTTTTTTTCAAAAAAAAAAATTCTTCAAATTACCATTTCATTAAAAAGGGAATCCAAGTATTCCATCTCCACCACCCTTTTTCTCCATAATTTACTCAAATCAAACCATTTTTTCAACTTTATCAAACAGAAACACATTCGTATGTCATGCCCTGATCCACATTAGTCACATACTCCCCCGGGAATCTCGGGGTAAATAATACCACATTTACCATTGAATGACCAAAATGACCTCCACACTGGCATAAAGTTGGAAAAGAGACTGAAAAAGAGATTTTTCACGAAAAAATGCAAAACTGCGAAAGTTTGATCTAGGAGAAGGATTGTGCTCTGCAATGACGAAACAGCCCCTTGAATTTACTTAACAGTGACTTTTGACGATAGGGAAAATGGCTATTTTTCTCGTGAAACATAAAAAAAGGCGTCTGCGCCATAACTGAGTTACTGTTTACCGTGTTAGCATATAATGATCGAAGCCAGACCGAGACCGAATCTTAAGATCTTGTGTTTCGTGCGTTGAAAGGGAAACGAAACAGAAAATCAAAAGGACAAAACAACAAAGTAATACGATCTCGACGTCACACTGAAACCAACCACGATCCATCCTAACCATCCATCAGTATGTTTCACTACCCTACGCCTCGATTTACCCGGCGCAGGTTAGCAATGAGAAAAATAGGACAAGAATTCCCAGCTCAGGTAATCGGCGAAAAATACTTCGACGAACTACTTCTAAATAGACATGCAGATTTCAGATCTGCAGCATGTAATCTATGACCACAACCGCAGTTTAACATCACTAGCAACTAAAAATCCAAGTTGTGCAAACATACTTACCAGTTAACATTAACGCAGATAATAAATTAATAATTAAAATAATTCTTGATCGTTTGGGTTTTTGCTTAAGGCTTACCTTTCTGTAAGTGGTGCCGTCTTCTTCAACAGCCCAACCGGCCTCGTTGCAGAGAGCTTTAAGGACCTCATTGTTATCACAGTGCTTAGGAAGCTTGTAATTTCCGTACATTCTCAGTCCCGCATAGATCTTAGCAGCGATCGCTCTTCTCCTCCTCTCTCTTCTCTTGTTATTCTCTCTTTCTTTCCACGTCGGCATTCTCGTACCCGACGTCATAGTTCGTGGAAGCTCTTTGTGATGCTACTACAATTAGAACCACAAAGACTATAAACAGAACTCTTTCTCGATCGGTAAAATAATGATGCAGGAATTTTCTCGGGAAACAAACAGAAAAAAAACCGGAAATTGGCGGTTTTTTTTTTTTTTCTGTGCCTTGAATTTATTTGAGCTGTGGGTTCATAGTCAAGCAGTAGTAGTTAAATGAAGGGTGGGTCGGAGAAGGTGAACTAAATACAGAGAGTTGAATAAACTAACCTCGAGACTATCATAAAATAACAAATATGCCACTCCAGACTCTATTTTCCGCGATCACGGTGTAAAGCACGTGTTTAGGCTTTTTATAAAGAGGAACGAGATGAAGTGGGCCTTGGCGCCAGAAAAACATCATATAACCGACGTCGTTTTCATAAGCGAAGGGTACCCTGGTAAATCCAAATGTCACAATAATCGGTATGCATTGGCACGGTTGAGTTGGTCAAGGGTGATATTTGTTTGACCATGGCCAATGCCCGCATAAAGCCAAAAGGGGTTAGATTGTTTGAGACCAGGCCAGGCAGAGTGTCAAACTTGGATTCAAATGTAAATTTGGTTAATTAATGGCCGACACATATGATATGCCAAGTGCAGTACTTTTTTTTGTGTTGCACTCAATTAAATAGGAGAAAAAACAATAATTGTTTTAAATTTAAAAATTTTCAGTAATTTTAAGACTAATTTTTAACAGCATATGTTATGAACTTGAAACAAAGATATGAGGAAATTTGCGGCTGGGAGAAGAAGCAGAGGGCGGCGACCGGTGGGTACGTGTTGACCGACGAGGCATGGCCCCAGCAATAGCAGTGTCAGTTTTGTCAGTGTTGGTGTTATATAATAATTAGTTTTGTTTTGTAAATAGTTGTTTAAGCGTGTAAGGATGTGTTTGGGTTGGGTGAAGGGTGGGACCCATCCTCTAATTATCCTTCGACCTTTCGAAATGATATGTTTCATCCTTTTAACCCATTCCGCAATCTCTTTCCCTTCACGTGATTCTGCTCCCCAAACGCTGCCTTTTGCCGTCACTAATATGAGCCTTGTATGATTAGACAGCCCAGGTGGGTTTCATTGGGTAATTCCGTCCGACGACATTGTGTTTTGTCTCTCTTTTTTTTTTCCCCTAATGGTTTGGTGGAATTTATTTAAAAAAAAAATTGGTGGAATGATATCCTTATGCAAGGGAAATTGGTGCAATTCTATTCTTTATTCATTATAATTTTTCATTAATGTGAATCTAACATGACAACTGAAAGGTACACTGCACAAAGTAGAGCAAAAAATTTTCTGGGTACTTTCACAAAAGGCACAATGTTATCCATAGACTAACAGAATTGGTGCAATTTGATTCTTAATGTCAAACTTGATTAACTCATTCAAAATTTTCATCCCCTTTAATCTGATGTGGCATATGAGAAACACACATACAATACGTGGTAAGGAGGAGAGTTTAAAAGTCAAATTATCCTCCATTAACCAAATATTAATTATTTCGACAATTCCTAAATTTTGAGTTTTACAATCCTAAATATAAAGAAAAAGTCTCCATATCTCCACATCAAATTTGCATAAGCAATAAATGCTTCTCTCACCTCTTTTACATTAATATTTTGGTAGCAAAATGGTGTGATTAAGTATGTCTACCATTCTTTCACGCAACTCAAATTTAAATAGATAAATAATAAGGAAAATAAAGGAACAACATGGTTGTTGCTATGCTTAGTGAGACTATAGATCAAAAAATAAGGGCAAAGTCTTAGCCTCAAAACCGTGATGGATAAATGGAAAATGACATACGAAAAGGAATTGATCAAGATCAAAAGAATTCTATTTTTGCAAATTCAAAGTGAACATGAAAATTCTTTTTGATATTTTTAGGGTTGTTGAATTGAAAAATTAGGATATAAATGAAAGGCATTTTTAGATTTTTACAAGCCCCTCCCTACCATGTATCTTTCATGTGTGTCTATATTGCCATTTTTTATAAATTCCAATAAAAAAATGTAACTAAGTTAATGAGATTTGAGGTAGGAATCCAATTACACAAATTTTATTAGTATAGAGGCAATATTATATATTTTGTAAAAGTACCGAAGCAATTTTGGCTCTCATTTTTATGCCATGTATTTTTCATGTGCCTCTTGCCACATTAACATAATTTAATAATGAGTTCATGTAACGTCCCCAAATTTGTATTTATAATACATAACTTATTATTATGCAAGATTAATTATTTTATAGTAAGTCTCGGGGTGATTAGAGTTGGTAATGATAGAAAATTTTGAATGAGTGCACCGTTAAACGTGTATGGACCCAAGGAAATCCGATAATGGGTGATCTGGCGGGCAAAGTGAGATTAATATTAAATATGAAAGTACAATGTTAGGTGTAGTCTACTGATATAATTTGAGTAAAAAACAAGATCAAATAGACCATTAAAAAGGCAAAACAAGGAAAATTTTCCGGTTCGGCGTATGTTTGACTAAAACTTTGACTATGCATTTGGAGGCCTTAGAGACCCCCAATTGACTCCAAGTTTCACATGCATGCTGTTCCTAGTGTAGTGAAACACGGGAAACTAAAAAACATTAATTCTGACTATTCTGAAAATTTGATTTTCGGACTGACCACATAGGCTGCCGAAAACTAAAAGTATATCGAAAAAATATCAGAATGAACTAAAATTCTTACCATATATTCTTGAATATATAGTGACACTCGGGAAAAATTTTCAGGGCAATCTGATATAGGGATCGAAAATTCATATTTCGAAGTGAAAAACCGAAAGTGGGTTATTAGGAAGGTCAAATATAGGAATTTAACCATGATATTTTACATGAGATGATATTTTTGGCATAATAATTATGTGTGTGTGAGCTCATGATAGTAGGATAAGCCTAAGTGCCTAGATGGGTGACAAGTGGCTAATTTCCAGGCCATTGGATTCAATAGTAATTGGATGAATCTTGACCTCTCCTTTTGTATACTTTTAGTACCCTATATAAAAAGGAAACCCACAAAAAATATATGGAAAATTCGACCATCTTCTCTCCTTTTTCTTCCCAAAACCGAAATACCTTTTAGGTTCACTCTCCTCCATTCTTTCTTCTTCTCAAGCTTTATCTCTCCATAACCATAGCTCAAATTAGACTCTCATACTCAGAAATTCTTGCTCTTTCATATAGGGAAGAGTTTGCAGCAAGGAAGGGCCAAAAAATATAAGAATTAAGGTAAAATCTCTAAGGCACACTTTGATAGTTTTGTGAGTTTGAGCCTGAATTTGAGGGAGATTTTATACCAGCATGTAGAGTAGGGTTAGGTAAGCCTAGTAGTGATTTTATATTGTTTAAATTAATGAGCTAAAGTAGTGTTTTTATTCCTTGAAATTTCGGCCAAAAGAGGAACCAAAAGGGTAAGGCCATTCTAAGGAATAGACATCAAGGAGACTCAAATAAGGTTAGTGGATACAAATTACAATTAATTTAAATTATTTTGATAAATTTCTCTTGAAATTCCTATTATGTAACTATGTGAATTAGGGTTAATTGATGAATTAACTTGAGATAAGTTGATATTGTGATGAGTTAAACTAGTATGAACTTGATTTAGTGAAGAAAACAATTTGAAAGTGTGAACCCTGGTGATGGCCGAATAGAAATCCTTGGGTAATTACCATGTAATTTAATATTAAATGCTTTATTTGATTATATATGGACAA
Source organism: Excoecaria agallocha (assembly GCA_037975025.1). Classification (NCBI taxonomy): domain Eukaryota; kingdom Viridiplantae; phylum Streptophyta; class Magnoliopsida; order Malpighiales; family Euphorbiaceae; genus Excoecaria; species Excoecaria agallocha. Next base: position 36,414,857 of record CM075810.1, on the reverse strand, counting down.
TATAAGATGTGAAAAGAATAATAAACTTGATAAAAATGAAAAATAATAAAGGTATGTGAATATATATATAAGTACATAATGATGGAAGTGGTGATACTTTGAGAAATTTTGTGCAAATTAAGCATATTATGCTATAATGATATTTAAATAAATAAGAAAATAAATATAGTATAAAAGGAATTATTAAAAGCTATGAATGTGAAAATTTCCATTGTGGCCGAATGGCCAATATGAGTAAAACATTTTGATTTGGCTATATTTTGATGATATTCTACATATCTCTGAAAAATGTACAGTTGATAAGTTTAAATGATTGGAAAATTAATTATGCGTAGGTTACTATAAGACAGTTATCATGAAAAATAATATAATAATGATATAAAATATGGAAATAAAATAAAAAGTTATGCCCTTAGTGTCAGTGGATAACCCAGAACCTTAGGATAGTATGGCTAGCCGTAGGGACACTTACTTCCGCGGTGTTCTATCTCTGTATTATTATACTCTGTTATTGCTCTAAAAAAATATTGATTATTCTGCTTCTGTTAGCCAATTTATTATTAATATTCCGAGTAGTCGTATACTCTCAAGCAGTGTGGAAACTTTTGGTGACTGGATTTGCTTATCGGTTTATCCGGTTCATAGATTTTTTTATTGTCAATAACTATGGGCAAAATGAAAATTTTATATAAAATTGTGTGAAATAGAGAATTTTGGCTTTTAGAGATATTGAAAATGTGAACAAAAATTATATAAGATGAAAAATGAAGTATATATGCTTAATAAGGGTAAAATTGAAATTTTACATCTAATGAAGGGCAAAATAGTCAATTGCCGGTAAAAATATAATTAAAAGAATTAAAATAGTCCATTTGACTAAAAAGAGAAAAATTTGTAATTAATAAGGAGTATAGGGACCAAACGGTAATTTTATACTTACGAAAAATTTTCAGGGACTAAATGGTAATTCACGAAATTAAAGTTAAATCGATATTGGAAGAAATTTACCGAGTTAAAATCAGAGTTAAAATGAATAAAAATGAAAAAGGGTCAACCAAAAGTCAAAATCGATCAACATAACAGAAAAAGTCAACTATAGAGATAAAATGGTAAATTTCTACTCTAACTGATAAATTATTGAAATTAAATAAGAAAGAAAAATTTTGAGACTATCTAATGAGTAATTGGATATGAAATGAATAAATTATGAATTAATGAAATTATAAGAATTTAATAAAATAATAGTGATTAAATTGAAATAAATAAACAAATTAAGTTAGTTGAAATTCTTTGTAAATGTATCCACCACTAAACAATTAGATTTGCTTAGCGTGTAGTTTTATGACTGAGCGCAGGAACAGGTGTCAAAGAACAAGAATTGAAGGAAAATGTAAGGATTATACTAGCTATCCAAATTCCTATTACTTATCTTAATATTTTAATAAACAATACATATAATACTAAAAACATGTTCATCTGTCATACAATTGATTATACTTTGATTATATAATTCATACATTAGAAAAAGTTACATAAACATATACTTTGTTACATCATAATCATATTTTGAGTTAATAATTACAAAACATGTTCATTACATTATTTTTATAAAATTTACATAAATCAAAAAGATAAAAACAGTACATTTTAGACATCCTAACTTCTCTTCATAGTTAGTGTTAGTCTTGTCCCTAAAGCAACGCATATCTTGAACCTACAATGATAAATACTCGTGCTAAGCTATAAAGCTTAGTGAGAAACAATACATATATGAAACAACCATTCACAGTGGTTGTTACCAAACATACAATAAATGACACTAATATTAGATATGGTAATCAATATGCAAGGATTACAATCTAAATCCACATAACATAATTAATTTATAACAATCATATATAATGAATAATCAAGTCTCTATCATCGTTACACATGTATTCATATACTGTTTATTGTATACTGTAAATTATATACTGTGAAATGCCTGCTAAAATCCTATGAGTGTGGATAACGGGTGATACTGTACTGTAGAATTTTTTATCTCCATAGCTTCAGTATTTTCAGTGAAAATGAAAGTGAAATATTTTTTGAGAATGGTTCATTAGGGATTATTTCTCTCTCAGTGGGACCTTTGGATCCAATCCCGAGTATCCTTTTTGAGAATCATGTTATATTGCACCAGAGGCATGTTGTAATAAATAAATCAGTACTGCTTAAATGAATTAAATATAAAAAGTTATAACGAATAATGATTTATTTCGAAGAAAATGCAAAGTCGAAATAAATCTGTAAAATTACTCGAAAAGTGTGATTAATAAGGAAAAAGAAAAAGAAATGTTTATAAGAATAAAATAATAAATGAAGATTAAGTCAAACTTTTATAATGAAAAATGATTTAAAATGTATTTTGTTTTACATGAAAAAGATAAATTTAATTAGTTGGTATTTCATATACCAATTATTATTGTGAAAAGTGACAAGCTGGAAATAATATTAATATCTTATTTTAAGTTAAAAAGTGATGGAAATGACAGTAAGTGAAATTTGATGCTTAAATAATATATTTCTAAGAGAAAAGTCAAATGAAAAGTAAAACGATATAAAAAGCATAAATTTGTTCAATGAGGAAAAAATAAAAGACATAAGTCCCAAACAAATATTTGAACATAGGTAAATGTATAAAGAAGGAAATAGAAATTCAACTGCAAAGTGCTCCAAATAGCTATATCACTTTATAATAAAGCTTAAAAGCCTTTAACTAGTAATGTATTTATTAGTTAAAAGTTAAAGTAAAATAAAAGAATAAATAGCGAGAAGTGTAAATAGAATACATATTAGATAATTGAACAATAAATTGAGAAATAAAATAGTTTAATTTTGTACCATTAAAGACATGAGTATCAATATATATTGCTAAATGAAATGATAATATTACCGCTGTGGCTAAAAAGATAAGACGAAAATAAAGGTGAAAGTAAAAGTTATAGTAAAAAATAACGTAAAGGTAAAAGTAAATCTGATATCGATTCGTCTAAGAGGTTAATATAAAGTAAAAGTGAAAGATTGAAAAACCAAAGAACAATGATTACCAACGTATGAATTAATAATAAAACTAATGTTGACTAAAGTAAAAGAAAATGTTTAATGAAATAAGTATAAGAGTAGCATAATCTATGTAATTATGCTTTTCTTTGGGAAATTCTTGGATTAGTAGTCATAACTTGGCATATTTAGTGATCAGCACGTAGTGTTTACTGCGTGCAGGTTATGAAGTGTTGCAAGAGCATAGTACACGGTAGAGCCAGATCGGAAAAGAAGAATTAGTACTAGACTGAATTGTATTTTGGCATGTATATACTTAGACCATTAAGGTAAAAGTTTGAACTATGGTTTGATTGTATTTATAATTTATTGATGGATGAGTGTTTAGTATAAGTGTTTGGCATGAAGTTATTTTGTATATGTTTTAATTATTTACAAAATTGTTGAATGATTCGAAAATTAATGTAAAGGTATTTTAAGTGTATTAAGCTGTTCGAAAAAAAACTTACTATTTGTGGCTAAGTTTCACATCGAAAAGGACTTTCCGAGTAGGGTGTGACAGTTCTCCCGTGGATATGAGAGTCAGAGGTTGTCGCTCAGCCATTGGCTCTCAATGAAAGTATCAAATGATAAATAATAAAATTTTAAAGAGAGGGAATGGGTCCCTATATAAGGAGGAATAGAGAGCAATGATGGGCTGGAGGGAAAATTTCAATCGGACTGTGAAGAATGAGACCTGCAAAAGGTGTTGATTCGGTTATTCAGGCGTTATCACTCCGATACTTAAGTTAGCAATTGGGATAAAAGCTTTTAGAGAGATAATATATATTTAGAGAGAGAAAAAGCCTATGTTATATAAAAATGAACCTGCTAATTTATAAAGTTTGAGAGAGCTTGAACAGTACTTCAGAACAGTTGATCTACTTTTAGGCAGATATTATCTATTATTTAGGTAACGGCGATTTGATAATGACGTATGTCAGATAACCACGTCATATTAGGGGAAGATCACGTCTGATCGAATGGCTTTGTTCTTGATGTCCAATCAACTAGCTTTGAAAGGACCTTGATGGGCCTTTAGCTACGGCTTTTTGGTGATGAGTCTTAATATTTTTCTGGTATTATAAAAAAATAATTTTTTTAATGAAAAGTGAAGTTTAAATTTTTGTTAAAAATTCATTTTCTTTTTTATTAAGATTAATCGACCTTTCAAAGAAATAAAAATTAATATATGTTTTTGAATCAAATTATATTATTGCATTTATTTTCAATCAAATAAAAAATATACTTACCCTGCTCTTTTTTATCTGTTATTTTTGAGTAAAATTTAAATTATATTTATCTGTCATTTTTAGACTTTAATATAATTTAATTTGATTTTTCAATTTTTTTTCTTTTTTAATAAAGTCGGAACCAATTAGATTTGATAATTTAGTTTTAATAATATAATTTAATATTAAATTTAAATTTATTTATTATTTTTTAATTATAATAAAAAAAATAAAAATAACCGATAAAAAAACGAAAAAAATATTCAGAATGAAGAAGAAAGAGCGAATATGCGAAAGAAATATAACAAATATTGAAATAATGAGGAATGCCTGTAGAAAAAGATAAGGGGCTGCGGGTCCTCAAACCCCTTTCTCACAACTTGCAAGTCATTATCCCGAAATTTCAACGATCCCGCACGTGCGCTGCAGATTCCAACCAGGCATAAACAAATTACATTAAAAATCCTCCCTCTGTAATCTTCAGGTCCGCAAGACGGTGTCGTTTCATTTTCGTTCATCTCCTCCCCTTCCCCACCTAATCCGGACATGCGCTTATAACTAACGCAGGCGCAGCCTTGGCAAAATGCATTTCGGGTCTTTGAATTTAATATTTTTTCTATTTCATCTTTGAACTTTAATAATCTTTTGCTCAGTTCTTAAGATTTGTTTCAGTAATGGTAGAGTTCAATTTTGACAATTAACTAATATAATGTAATTTTTAAGATCAACGTTCAAATAGAAATTCTGATTCTATCCCCATCGAGTTGATAATTTTAGATATTTGTAAGCAATAAAAACTAAGAAATTTATCTAAAAAAATGTTGTAGCCTAGAATAGGAAAAAAAAGTGCGCATGAAGGATCTAAACGTACTTTTTTAGAAAAAAACCCAATTTTCGTGGCAACAATTGCGGGAGAGAAGAGGGGTTATTTTTATGTAGGAATAGATATGAGTGGAGGGGAGTGGGGACCACGAATTATGTAGGAGGTCTAATCATATTCATTAAACTGGTGGGGTCATGTAATGCCCGCCACCCACGAGGCAATGCACTTGCGTGCTATCCTTTTCGTAACGGTGGTTTTTTTTCTTCTTCTTTTTACGTTTCGTTATTTTCTTTCGGCTTTAGTTTATGTTTGAATTGAATTAGTTTCTTCTCTTCCTTATCTTTCGTCTCCCTCTGCCTCGTTACACGTGTTATTGTCCTCATAATTTTTTTTTTCATTGTTATTCAACTTATTCTTTTATTTTTCCCTTTTATTATTTGAAATTCATTAATTTTGCTAAATTGGATTCTAATCCATCAAATAAAGCACTCCCCCTTTTTTAGTATTTAAAAACTTAAAAAAAAGTTTGTAATAAAAAGAGGATGAATCAATATTGATAATTGATTTTACTAAAAATATCTAAAATATAGAGAGGAGATAAATAAACGATTCGATCGGATAATTTTATCAAAAAAATCTAAAAAAAAGAGCATCTATTCGAATTGGAATAATCACTTTGATACTTAAGTTGGTGACTTTAGGGAGAGATGGTAGGAAAAGAAGGTTTCAGTTAAGTATTACATGGAGTTTTCAAGCGTTGCATGATTTATAATACATGTTTAGATGCAAATATAGAGGTAATTGAATACCTAATAACAGCCTAATACAGTTGGTATATGAATTTTAATGTATAGACAACTTGTGTTAGTTAAGTATCATATGAAATTTTCAAGCATTCCATGATTTATAAGGCATGTTTAGTATGCAAATATAGAAGCACCTGAATACCTAATGATAGTATGATCCAGTTGGTATACCAATTATAATTGATAACTATGAAAAATACATCTTCAAAATGCCCAACCAGATTGGTCCAACAATACTTTATACGGCCCAAGACCAATAACAAAACGGCAAAACGTGAGCTGGAAGATAAGACAGGAAGGCTTGATGTCCGATCGAACTGATGGAACAGCATGTCCTGTCAACCCACTAACACAAGCCGGCGCCCATACTCTCCACCTACTCCCTGTCACATCGCCGCTCACCTACTCCAACTACCAGTTATCGCCCCCCAAGGTACTTGAGTACCCCTCCAAATAACTCCTATAAATAACCAAAAACACGATGGCTCCAGGTATTGAATATCTGTGACTCTCTCTCTTTAAGTACTCTTTTTCTAAAAGCTACTAACTTAAGCTTCGGAGTGCTAACTTTCGAGTCCGACTGGACACTCCTTGTTGCAGGTCCAGCAGTTCGATCGGCCCTACAACTGCCGGCTCTCCTTCTTACAGGTAAAGCCAAATCTTGCTTTATCATTTGGTGCTTTCGTTGAGAGCGAGGAAGGAATGAGACCAAGCACAGTCCAAGGGCACAGCCGATGACCTCTACTCCAGTAGACCTTTCGGGAGGGGAAATAGTGATAACACACGTTATCTCCTATCCCACATCGGCTGGAGATGAGCTGGAAGTGGACCTTATAAGGCTATGGATACCTTCTCTCCGTGTAAGCCTTTTGGGGCAGCACCCCAAAAATAAAATCGTGAGAGCTCCGACCCAAAGCGAATAATATACACAGTGCCCGATCGAATCCTCCTCCTTGATCAGATTCTCCTACCATCAAAAATGCGAGACCAGGGCCACAATGCCCGAAGACCTATCGATCGATCAGCGAAGCGATCTATCATTTGGTGCTTTCGTTACAAGAATAACTATGCTTCTATATCTATTATCTCTATGGTAGAATATGGCCCTACTATCGCCTCGTTGGTTCACCAGGAGCATTCTCTGTTGGTAATTAAATTACAGTATCCGACTTGATCTCTCCGCCAGTGTCTGGTTGAGATGGCGCGGGGTCCTGTGAAGCCTCATAATCGTCATCACTAGAAGGGGGATCAGGCAAAGCACCCAGGTCGTCCATCCAGCTGAGATCGGTATTAGGAAAATGTCTGCCAACTTTATAAATTAGCCGGGTTAGCAACTTTCCTTGAGTCTCTCCTAACTGATCCACGATGTCTTCTCTCTGAGTAAAAAGCTCCTCCTCAAGTTTTCTCCTCCATGCCACCTCTTTTTTTTGCTAGGACGGCTTGCATTGAATCTTGCTCCCCACGAAGAAAATCACAATCAAATTGGGCTTTTGAGCACTCAGCAAAAATACGTGTGCACTCACCCCTTAGCCTGATCGCTTCTTCTTCGAATTTTTACCCTATGGCACTCCTGGCAGTCAGACAGGCGACATTTACTTTAAGGTGGTCAACCTCTTTCTGTCGAGCTTTCAAATTTTGAGAGAGACGAGACGCTTCTTTCTTCAGTTTATCGACCTCCGCCTGGGCAAGCAGAGACTCCCTCCTACCTGCATCATATTTAGCCTCTGCTTCTCTTTTAACCCGATCGGCATCTTCCCATCTCTCTCGACAGAAAGCGGCCACATCATGCAAGCGTAAACCTCTCTTTATTAACTGAAAAGTAAAAAGAGAAAAGAGAAGGATCAGCAGGAAGAAAAGATAATGGATGAAAGAGCGAGGCAAATCATTAGAAAGAAATCCTTCATAATAACATTTTGAATAGTACTTCTAGACTCTACTGCTGAAAAAGGCTACATTTCCTGGCTAGTATGCTGGGATCCTTCATTGCTTTGAAATTGCTCTCTTGAAGCATACCCCGACATAAATAATTCGACACTGCCTTACTATCAGTAGATCAACTATCGCCAAATTAATTTTTCAAAATCTCTCCTAGCGACGTGGCCCCCCTCTCAAAAATTCTTGTGGCGACATTTCGAATGGGCTGATCCTGAATGGGCTCCTTTCCTCTCACGGTGATCCTTGCATCCACCGTGGCTATCAGATCGGCAGCTTTCTTCTTGGTCACCTCATCAATCTTCTTTTGACCAGAATTGTCTACTGGGGGTGCATTCACTTGAATTGACCCCCTACGGTGATGAGCTAGTTGTTCTTCCTCGAAATCAGTTTCATCCCTCAAGAGCAAATGTTTATGGGGACGCTCACCTCCTAAAGGTCGATCAACAGCGGATGTCAAAAGTGCCTAAGGAGGACGAGCAACAGGAACCACCAAAGCATCACAAGAGGAGGCATGAACAGTTGCAGAAGGGTTGAAAGATTGAGCTTCTAAAGAAGACGTGAGTCTTTTCTTTTTAGATCTCCTTTCATCCTTAGCAGCACGATCCGCCTCGATTCTCGCCTTAGCCCAATCGGCTAATTGTTTAGTGATATCGTGTCCCTTAGCCATCGTGATCGTAGCTGCGCCACAAAGATAAAAGATAAGTATCATCTCCAATTGATATATGTATTATGAACATGCAATGCATGATTATCTATATAAAGCTCTTCTCTCCCTCCACTAATTATGGTGCTCACGTTCTGCGCCAATGGCAACATCAGGGTTGAAGGGCCCGACCGGAGTCCCTAAAAGATAATTGGAGTCGTAAGGTCCCCCTTGCCTTGCCACGACACTCAACAACTTTTTGATGTCGGTCTCATAAGCAGACTGGCCGGTAGCTTGATCTTTCAAAGCCACAGCTACATCCGACCGAGTCAATGACACTCCAAATTCACCAGCCATTCCCGCTAAAAAGAATTTTTCTTTAAAATCTCTCAGGGATGATGGTATATTAAAAAGCTTCTTCTGCGGTCGGCTGATAAAAAAATATTCTATGCCATCACTCCGACCTGAGATATAGAAAAAATAAGTGAACAAATCCAGAGTTGGCTTCACCCCCTCCATCTGGCAGAGATTCTTGAAACAAACTACTGTTCTCTATCCGTTCGGATGCAACTGGTTAGGAGTAATTTTATAGCCTTTTAGAATTGCTAGTTCAAAGACTCCAAAGGGAAGCCTTAACCCAGCATCCAAGCTCTATAAATGGCAAATGAACCACTCATTATACTCATGCCCAAAAGGCCCTTCGCTCATTGCCATAGAATTCGGGCAAGCCATCACAAAAATTTCTTCGAAAAGGTTGTATCGTGAAGGGATCTCAGCCACTTCCTCCTCTGTGAGTTTAGAAGGGTGAGCCACGGGCTCATGATCTCTATAAACTTCGAGAAAACTGCTATCTATAAAATGGCTGCTGCTTGAAGCCATCTTTGATGGAAGAGAAGAAGTAAAAACTGGTATTATGAATGAAGAGAAAAATCAAAGGTAAAGATTGTTCACTTACTTGGGTAATTTTACAAATCTATCTCTGAAGTAGCTGAAATGGCAAAATTCGCAAAGAAAATTTGGCAGAGCTTTGTTAAGGATCACTGAAAAGTGAAGAAAAATCGCTTAAGACTTGCCTATTTATAGGCACAAGGCTTTTAGAATATTTCGTAGTCTTCCTAATGGACGGCTGCCACGTATCCTCAACTCATTACTGCGGTTACGAATAACAAAGCGCCATTCTGGAAATACGCATGGCATTAAATGCATAACGGCTGTATGAGCTGAACGGACGCATCTCTTCGGATAGGCGTCTCATAAAAATCCAAAAAACCCGCTAAAAGGCTCAAATCGCCCGATCGGACCCTTTTGAGGGGGGACAAGTGATAACTATGGAAAATACATTTTCAAAAGGCCCAATCAAGTTGGTCCAACAACACTTGACACATTGCCCAAGCCCAATAACAAAAAGGCAAAATGTGAGCTGGAAGACAAGATAGGAAGGCTTGATGTCCGATTGGACTGATGGGAAAGTACGTCCTATCAACCCACTGACATAAGTCGGCGCCCATACTCTTCACCTGCTCCTTGTTGCATCGCCGCTCACTTACTCCAATTGTCGGTTATCGCCCTCCAAGGTACTCGAGTACCCCTCCAAATAACTCCTATAAATAACCAAAAATATGATGGCTTCAGGTATTGAATATTTGAGACTCTTTCTCTCTAAGCACTCTTTGTCTAAAAGCTACTAACTTAAGTTTCGGAATGTTAACGCCCGGATCCGATCGGGCACTCCTTGTTGCAGGTTCAACTGTCCGATCGACCCTACAACTGCCAGCTCTCTTTCTTACAGATAAAGCTAAATTTTGCTTTATCAATAATGGACAAGCGGCTCATATCAATTAAGTATTATATGAAAGTTTCAAGCATTGCATGATTTACAATGCATGTTTAGTATGCAAACATAGAGGCACTTGAGTACCTAATGACAATATGATACGGTTGATATACCAATTGTAATTGACAGACGGCTCGTGTTGGATGATGCAATAAGGTGAGACTCTATCAAGTGAACCAGTATTATCAAGGGATTTGACGTCTGAGTTCTACTGCATCTTTAGTCCAATCGGATTGTATAAAGGGGGAGCAAGGATGGGGCTCTTTTTCTTCAATGGGCATTGGCCCACAAACGTCTTAGGCCTGACGGATGACAATAATATATATTTTATTATTTTTGGCCCAATCTAATTTTAGTCTCATCAAAGCTAAAGCCCATATAAAAAAAAATCAAATTCATTTCTTTGGCTGTTCAAAAATGTGATCGATTGGACTGATAAGATTAGATTCTAAAATTTACTGACATACACCAATGACCATACACTGCTGGATTGGTGATTAATATTGCTACATAAATCTGATTGGAAAAAAAAAATTGTTAAGCTGACGATTTAATTGATTTTCTTGAATAAAAAATATTTTTCTTTTGTTTTTTAAGATTCGGAAATCTGACTAATGATTAAGAGATGTGAGAGTGAGATCAACTAACCAAAAATGCCACGGGGGCAATTAAAATAAATAATTAAACGAATTCCTAAATTCTAAACACACAGCTTCAAATAGTTAATTTCATCTTAAAATTAACATAAAAAAATTATAAATAAACTTAGTATAGAGACATATTGTAGAAGAAAATGTAAAAGTTTGAGTATCTAAGCATGTAATTTGCCATGGAAAATTATAAACGAACTCCTAATCATATTTCTCTTAATATCAGCACTGCCTAATCCATGGGAGAGTCTGGGTCATACCATACCAACATGGGCCTTAGCCCTCAGAAGCTAGACACACCGTTTTATCCTTAAATCTAAAAAAGCCCACTCGGACTCACTAATGATTTTTTTAAAGCTTGGGTTCTGTATAGTGATTTGATTAAAATTTTGTTTTAATTTCACGTTGATGGACTTCGCCTAAGAATAGGGGTGAGCATGAGGAAAAAAAATATATTAATAACGATTTTTAAAATTATTAATAATTAATGAATTCATTATATTCAATTAATGAATTCATTGATTTCAATTTTTCAGTTTGGTTAATCAATATTTTTTTATTAATAATTGAAATTTATAACACAAAATTATAAAAAATTAGATAAAATTCAGTTAAATTTCAAATGTGCAAAGTAATTTAATATAAAAATTATGAAACAAACATAATTTACTAGCCAAAATTATGTTCTATAAATTAATAACTAATATTATAAAATAGATTTGGTATTTGTTGAAAATTAATATATTTAATTCTAAGTCAAATAAAATTTTGGATAATATTAAATATTATAACATAAACTATAAAATATAAGAAAACGTAATTAAATGCTATTAAGTAAAATATGAACATTGATATGATAAAAAATAACATATATAAAAGTTAATCGGATATTATATATAAATATTACTATATAATTAAATAGAATAGCATAATATAAATTTAATTTATAGCATTATATAAATTTTATAGAAACATATAAAAAATTAAGATATAAAAATAAATATATAATTTAAAGTATTATTTTATGTAAATTTTAGAGAGAAAGGAATAGAAAAAAAGTGAAGATATAAAAATAAAAATAATATATATATATATATATTAAAAAATAATTAAACCAATTGATTAACCGAAATCGTCGATTTTTTCAAATCATGGATTGAAATCGAAAATCAAAATATCTTAAATTTACTAATATAAACCGTGACCATCGGATTTTGTTAGCCAAAAAATTTATTTGATTTTGAATCGATTTTCAGTCAAAAATTTTTTCGATTTATTTTGCTAAGCCCTACCTAAGAATCAACGCTTTAAAATCTAACAAATTTTAATATTATTCACGAATTTAATCCATCCACCTATAAAAAAACGATTTAAATTCGGTTCAATTTATTAGTTACTCATTTGACATGCAAAGTAGTATGATATGATCTATTTATATTATTTATAATTTTATAATTTATAAAAATAATTATTTTTTATATGCTTTACATGAATATTTTTTTTTTCACTTAAAACCCTAACTTAATATTGTATAGTATAAAAAAAAATGTAGTGCTTAATGTAACAAAAATAAATATATAAATTCAATAGCCAGAGAAACTCATAAATTTAAAAGGTTTATAAAGTGGTTTGCCTTATCAATACCAATCTCACAAAATCTTCCTGCATTAAAAATCGGCTATTATTATGCAACCCTCAAACATAACAGCAGTTCTCTTTTTTCTTCCTTTTGAGTAGTTAAATTTCTGATTTATGCACACCGAAAATGCAATAAAAATTAATATATATTTTTAAATAAGTCCTCGTTTATAAAAGAAAAAAAAATGAAGAGTTAATAACCAAAAAAATCCAGGTTGTGACACATAAAATATTTTATTTTGAAGTTAGGACAAAAATTGAAATGATATTAATATTATAACATGGCTTTGAATCTAAAAGAAAAACATTCAGACAGACCACTTGTGCGGTAGCAAATGGAAGAAGCTCTGCACATATATCAAATTTCATTGACTGTTAGCCTATTATGGCATAAGCTCTTACGCATGCATTATCGACCTCGCCATCCTTCTCATGTGACTCTTAATCCCTTCTTAATTATTTATTTATTTATGATTCTCCAACGGTTTTGCATTAATCAAATGTTATAAGTTTATTATTTTTAGCTATATTATCGAAATAGTAAAAAACAAATAGTCTGTTCAATTCAATTTAGAGAGAATTCTTACATGATATATAATTATATTATACTAAATTACTCGAGTCATTAATTCTTGATAATAGTTAGTAATGGCTGGTCATTTTGATACAGTAATATACCTGTCATTTAGCTAATGATTAATTCTTTAATGCTAAGAAACTTTAGAAACTCGTAAAAAATTTAAGGAATTAATCCAAGCTACATAGCTTGCTTATCGATAACTTCATAAAAATTACTCTATCGTTTCATTTTAAAATATTTTTTTTACTATTTTTTTTGTCTCATTAAATATCCTTTTCTAAATTTAAAAAATATATTTATGTATATAACTCTATTTATTATATATTTTATTAAATATTTTTTATCAGTTTTTATATTTAACAAAAATTAAATGAAATTTCTGAAAATATAATAAAATATTTTTGTCAATAATTATATATTTTTATAAAAATTAAAAATTTTAATTATTTTCTTAATTTTCGTAAAAAATATAAAATTATTATTTAAAATATGACGGAAAGAGTAATATTTTTTAATAAATAAATGGGAAGGAGATGGAGGGTATTAAATAGGAGACATTTTCATCCATTTTTTATTAAAAGGCAAAATGCATTTTGATATTTGCTTCAAGTGAATTTTAATTTTTGTTTGTTTATTATATGCTATTGATTCTCCATATCATCATCACTATTATATAATTATTTGTATTACTATTTTATGATAATTTGCGTAATAGATCTTTCAACTTAATCCCTCAATTGAATTCAATGAGTACTAAAACATTAGTATATAAATAATAAAATCTAAAAGTTGGGTGTTGAATTGAAATATAGTTAGAATATTAGGATTTTTTTAATTATATTTTTATTTTTTTTTGAATTAAGGGTTCATCTGCACTAACATACAATATGTATTGTTGTCTTTGGAATAAAGCTTAATATATATAAAAGCAGAAAATTGAGCTTGCAATTCGAAATAAATAGCAATACAGCTGCTCTAGCAAGCAAGTGTAGAACTTTATTAGATTCTATGAATTCAGTAAAGATTGCAACCTTCAATAATGTTAATGAAATTGGTGCAATCGAATAGAATTTTACCATACTCGGTGAAAGATAATACTGTAATTCTCAAGAGAGCAAGAAATAGCTGAAATTCACCATTAATGTTCCCACATCGGCAGATAAATAACTAGGAGAAATTAAATTATAATGTTATCGAAGTCATATTCAATTCATCATTTCCATCAAAAACTTGTTAAGATGGGGATGGAATTATGAGAAAAATTGTTTGGCGTTTTAATCAACAAATTAATAGAACAATTAGATGATTTTTGTAATTAACGATGACAACGAATTAACTATTCTTCGAATATGGCCCAGTAACGATTTATTGGCCACCAGAGCGCACGCGTCATTTTGGCTAAACGTAGACATGTCATAATAATACAATAATCCTTCGAGTCTTTGACACACGTTAGAGAGAGAAATTATTTTTATAATTACACTGATAAATTATTTTGCAGCTTTGTCTCCTTAAATTATATTTTAATTAGTGAAATTATTCTTTTTCTTTTTTTAAATATTAAGAATGTTAACCTAATGTGTCATGGATTATGTAATATAGCTAAACATAAAATATATCATTTTTATTAAATTGAATAATACATCGGATAAGTGGCGGAGCCACATAATCTATGCAAACCCTTATTTTTTTTTTAATTTTTTTAAATATATACATATTTAAATTATAATAATAATCTCTTAATTTATTTTAAATATTTACTTTCAAATTTTAATTTAATAATAATTATATAGATTCTGACACTAAAATTCTTAATCCCTAACTTTAGGATTTTGCCTCACCATTTCATTGATAACAAAATAACAAAAAATAAAAAATACTATATATTAGACATGGCAAAATTAATCCAAATTCATAGATCGATCCAAATTTATCCAAAAAATTTTAATTCAAACCCAATTCAATTTAAATGAATACCCATTGAATCAATCCAAAATTGACTCATTTTATTTTTCAACACAATCCAATTCAATATTCATTGAATCAATTCAAAATTAATCCATTACATTTTTCAATTCATTGGGTCATTACCCAATAGGTTGTCTGGCAACAACTGTTTATGCTCGCTGTGAAGGTATGGCTTCTCACAACAGTAACAGAAACCTTCAATCGAAATACCCTTTTAATCTTTTTTTAATTTTACCTGTTGGGATTTTAATCGTATAATTTTACCATTGCAAATACAGGTGGACAATTCAAGATTTGAATTCCAGCCTGAAAAAGAAATCGCATATTCCAAGACTGAGAAGTGGTTGTCCCATAACCTTGAAAGCTTTAAGTTCCGAAAAATAAAGTTGATTTCATTAATACTAGCAGACAACTAAATTATATTACTTGAACGAGATTATTACAATAAAAGCTACATGGCATGGCATGACACGTGTAAATAAATTATATCTAATTTAAATTCTAAATTCATGATTTTTTCAAAAAATACTATAATTTTTTAAAAAAATAATTTTAATTATAATATTTTAAAAGTTAAAATATTTTGTATGCAAAAAATTTATGTGACAGTATAAATTTAATAATTATAAATAAAATTAATTTAAAAAATAATAAAAAATTTAAAGTTTAAGGGCATATCATAAGATAAGTCCTCAATATGAAAAATTTGTAGCTCTAATAGTAAAAGAGTGAATGGAAGAGGAAGAAGAAGAAAATTAATATTCTAAAGCTGAGAGCAAATTCATGAATTGATCCAAATCAATCCAACTCATTTGGGTATTGACCCATTTATGACCTATATCTTTTAATCCATTTATGACCTAACCCATTAATAATCCAATTCAAATTCATCTAACCCGTTCATTTGCCACACACACACACATAGACACAGACACAGACACACACACATATATATATATATATAACAAATAGATTTTCATTATGCTAATAAATATTTTACTACATATTATATATTTATTTTAATCAACAAAAGTTTATCAAAATCATAAATAATATAAAGTTCAATAATGTCATTAAGAACATGAATTAATGAGAAATTTAAAATTTTTAAATAAATTATTAAAAATTCTATCGGAAAGAGAATCTTTTTTCTTTTCTTCTCCTAGAAGGTATCGATTATTTTATACTTTATATATAAAAGAAAGTATCAAAATAAAAAGGAGGCATAATGAACATATTATTCATATAAAATAATAATATTAAAAATGATAAATATTACATATTTCATTTTTTTATATGTCACTTTTATTATTTTTATTAAAATTAATAAATAATAAATAAATTTAAATTTAATATTAAATTTTGTAATTAAAATTAAATTATTAAATTTAATTAGTTCTAATTTTATTATAAAAAAATAAATTAAATTACATTAAAAATTTAAAAATGATAAATAAATAAAATTTAAATTTTATTCAAAAATAATACATAAAAAATAACAAAGGAAGAATTAAACTATGTATAAATATATTAAAAAATGCATATTCCTTTTCAATTTGCAAGGGAATAAAAAGATAAATTTAAAACCCTAGGAAGTGTCTCTAAATCGGTTAAATTGCGAGAATTCCCACAAGGAATTAGTTAAACGACAATAAACTAAGTCGTTTTAATTTCGCAAATCAAAATCAGTCCCACTTTCTCTTCAACTCCTTCGTTGAAAAGTAAAAGGCCATTTTTTTTTTTTGTTTTTCTGTCCGAATAAAAAATTTCCGGTTTTTTGCTGAAACTCTACTGATGTTCAGCTATTCCTTTGGCTCCAAGTTTTTTTTTTTCCTTCTAATTACAAAAATTAATTTCTGGTTTAGTGCCGTATACTTGTCAAATGGGGGTCTAAGCTATTTCCAACTAATAACAGAAATTCAGAAACTTTTTTTTGTTGTTGTTGTTGTTGTTTTTGCTATAAATACAGAGCTTTAACTGTTGAATTTGGGATTATCAAATTTTCCTTGGAATTTTCTTTTTGGTCTTAATTGGGCGCGCAGGGTGGTGGGTCCGTTTGATTTTATGCTTTCATGATAGATTTACTCTTGAATTGGATAAATAATTTCGAGCTTCATTATCGCGATTGTTTGTAATTATTACTTACAATAGGTTTCTTTTTTCTTTTATTTTTTCTCGCTTCTTTGAATTTTATATTTAAAATTTGGGTAGAATTTAGGGTTTTGAATTGGTTTCCTAGGATTTTGAAGGGACGGTTAATTGGGTTTTGATCGTTTGGAGTGAATTATAGGAGTGAGCTGAAGAAAGCTGATGTCTGATCGGGTTCTGGCAAGGATAAGAGTAAAATTTGGTTTCTTGATTTTGAACTGATTTGATTTTCGATGTCCTCAACGTGGATTCAATGCTTGTGAATTGGGATTCAGGGCATGTGAAAATTCTATTGAAGGATAGAAGGGGTTTGGCTTATTTTACATAGAGCTCGGTAAATCTTTTGGGTGTTGGAAATTATTGATGATGCGGTTTTGATTGGAGATTGGAATTGAGAATGGATGAATCTCAGGGCAGTTCGAATTCGCTGCCTCCTTTCCTTTCAAAGACATATGAGATGGTGGATGATCCTTCAACAGATTCAGTTGTTTCATGGAGTCAGAGCAATAAAAGCTTTATTGTATGGAATCCACCAGAGTTTGCTAGGGATTTACTCCCAAGATTCTTTAAGCACAATAACTTCTCAAGCTTCATCAGACAGCTCAATACATATGTAAGCTAATTCTTTGCTCTATCATGTTTCTTTTTCAATACCTGAATAAGCAGGTATTTGTACATATGTTTTCCTTTGTTTTAATTAGATTGAATTGGATATTTGAAATTGTATACGGTTTTAGAAAGATCCATCCTAAACAATGGGTGTTACGTGAATATGATTTCTACTTTCTTTTTTAATTTGGTTGGATTGAGATGTTTGAAGTTTTACAGGGTTTCAGAAAGATAGATCCTGAACAATGGGAATTTGCTAATGAAGATTTTATAAGAGGTCAACCACACCTTATGAAGAACATTCACAGGCGGAAGCCGGTTCACAGCCATTCCATGCAAAATCTCCAAGGACATGGATCTAATTTGTTAACTGATTCAGAAAGGCAGAGTTTGAAGGATGATATAGAAAGGCTTAAACATGAGAAAGAGGCACTGATCTTGGAGTTACAGAGGCATGAACATGAGCGGCAAGGATTTGAGATGCAAATGCGGACTCTGAAGGATAAATTGCAACAGATGGAACAACGGCAACAAACTATGGTGTCTTTTGTGGCCCGAATCTTGGAGAAACCTGGTCTTGCTTTAAATCTTAAGCCGCAATTAGAACCTGGCCATGATAGAAAAAGAAGATTGTCAAGAATTGGTTATTTATATGATGAGGCCAGCACTGAGGATAATCAAATAACGAACTGCCAAACTATTGTTAGAGAAAATGCGGAAAACTCTGTTGCGCAATCAAACATGGATCAGTTTGAGCAGTTGGAGTCATCTCTGACATTTTGGGAGAGTATTGTAAATGATGTTCAAACCAACACTCAACGCAATTCATCCTTGGAGTTAGATGAAGCCACAAGTCGTGCAGAAAGCCCAGGCATATCTTGTATACAAATGAATGTTGATGTTCGAGCCAAGTCCCCGGCCATTGATATGAATTCTGAGCCTGTTCTAGCTTCAGCTCCAGAGCCTGATCCTCCAAAGGAACAAGTGCAGGGAACTGCTCCTCCTGTGGCAACTGGAGTAAATGATGTATTCTGGGAACAGTTTTTGACTGAAAATCCTGGTTCAACCGACGCACATGAAGTTCAGTCAGAAAGAAAGGATCCTTCTGATAGAAAAAGCGAGATAAAACCCAACGACCAGGGAAAATTTTGGTGGAATATGAAGACAAATGTAAATAATCTTGCTGAACAAATGGGGCATCTTACTCCCACAGAGAGAACTTGAAATTACCTGATTATTTTTATGGCTTTTTGATGCCTCAAGAGTCTCTCATGTAATAATTTTAGGTATGATTTGTTTAATATCATATCATAGATTCTATGTTTTGATTTTAACACAAACTCGTCTTGCATATCGTGTTCATTGTTTCTTAGGTGCTACATTGCAGGAATTTTGCATACTGCGTCAGTTTAACTGTGCTTGTCTTGTTGTCCTACTAGAACATTTTGTTTACATCTACTACAGTCAGGAGGATAACGTTACTTAGCTTGAAGGATGAATATGATTTTGGTACCTAATTCTGAGATGGATGGCAGATATAATTTTTTGCTATTATGTTATGTGTAAAGTAAGTTTTTGAGAAGTAGTTTCGGTATATATTGGAGCACATATTTTGAATATCAGAGATACAATTGATTGACTTAACTCCCTACTCTATCAAGATAATAGTCGTTCTGGAATTTCCCTTATTATTAACTCTACAATCTTGCTGCTAGGCATGAGTGGTAAAATTCGCAATACCTAACGATGTGGTACATCTATGAAGTGACTCGCTGCAAGAGGAAACTTTTCTTGAAGTTGATTGCGAGAGTAGAAGAAACAAAATAATTGTAAGGTTTTCAAAGGGGCAAGCTATAACTTTTGCTGTTATTTTTATGCATTACTTAAAATTCTGTGGTGATTTAGGATTTGATAAAATTTTCATGCACAGCATAGCATGATTGTACTAGGCTTGATATGTGCATTATACAGCCACCATCTCTGCCTTGTATTTGTGTGCATTTTGTATCATTTCTTTGATTATAGTTGAAGGTTTAGTGGAACTTTCCTTCACTGATTATTATTCGGTAGAAAGTTGAATTTTTGTCTTATTTGTGAAGTTGATCCACTTTGAATCTAGCTATGAGGATTGCGTTGGTCCACCTTTTTTTTTTATTTATTTAATAGAGCTGTAGAATGGATTTTTTTGGATTGATGATTGATACAGTTCAAAGGTGTCCTCTAATTACAGATGCACAGTCACATAGTATTATAGAAACTTGAAAATTCTGGCACAGTTGTGTAGTAACTTAATATTACTATTGCTAATCTAAATGCTTTACCATCAGATTTTGCAACTGCCTAATTGAACATCGGCAGGCGCTTCTGATTATCAAATTGATTCTCTTACAGCCAACTTGAAATATCAGAAATCAGAATCACATGCATTTGTTGAATTGTTGACAAGGACCTCAGCTTTCTAGTTTCTCAAATTTTTTATATAGCATTATACTGATATAACAATCACCTGCTGCCAACTTCATTATATTTATCAAATTCCTTATTATCTATTTATTACCTTTGGCTGGTAGCAAGTCCAAGTCAATTTGGAATGAGCAAGTCCAAGTCAATTTGGAATGAGCATAGCAATAATTATTAATTAGGTTCCTGAAATAGCATTTAACAAAATCCTGTTCCTCGAGTAGATTGCTATTCTTTCATTTGCCAGTTTCAAAATACAGTAGAGTATGCTAAACTGAAGGTCTTATTAATGACAATTCCATTGATGCAAATGATTTTCCTGCAATTCTCCATACATTATTACAAATGCAACCACACTGTGAAGACTATGTTAGTAGTGTTTTTCAGGGACAGACTGTTATGGTAATTACACCGCTGCTGGTTGAAGGATAAGGAATTTCCAAGATGCATATGAATCGCTTAGGGAGTAGAGGTAACAGGTGAAAGAATGGTGTATACTTTTAATTTAGCTAGTTCAGGAAGCAACATAGAAATAAATTATAGCAACCATGAGAAGTTGAAAGCTCAAGGGTTTAGGGAATGTTAGGGGCTATAAACATTCTCACTTTTCTGCCTATGACTATAGGAGTTGAATGCAGAATAGTTCAATGAACAATACCCTTTATACTAATGAGGCCGTGCAGCCTTTTAGTACTTGCAAAATTTTCTTTTTGTTTGTTTGATGGGAAGTTCTTGCAATTGAAAACGAAACTATTATATTGCCATGAAATTACAATTTGATGCATGATGCGCGAAAACACTGATATCTTACCTATTTATAGGGTAATTACAATTCTCGCCATCATTAGTAGAGATTTTGATAAATCTGATAACATTCTCCATTCTCAAATTCAGTGTCAAAACAGGCTTGGTTCACTTCTAACCATACCTGCCTGAACACCTTGATGATGAGATCATGATATTCATCTGAATTTAAGGTCAAATAGCATGCCAAGAGTTCTTCAAGTTCTTCCGGCTTCTTGATCCTCTTCTCTTCAATCATCTCCATCATTGAATCTCTGAAATCTTTTTGCGGATCATATGAGCATTTCACCACTGCAAAGCTTTCTAAACCCTGAAAATCCTCCATTGTTGTCTCCTTCGCCTTCATTTTCATTTTCAACTTGGCTTTTTTAATGTCTTCAAGAGCTTTTATTCTGCAGAATTCTGCTCTTGAAGCTGTTGTAGGAGAATATAATTTTACTTTGCTGCGCTGCTTTGGTCTTTTCCTTGGTAATTCTCTGCCAATGTACAGAGATTTCCTCTGTTGTTCATTTCTCGATTTTAGCTCTTTAACCTTCTTTTGTTTCAGCTTTTGCCATTCGGTCAGAAAATTTTCTTCAGAAAAGCTATCCATTGTATTCTTGGCTTCGAAGAAGTATTCTTCTTCAATTTTTCCTAGGCAATAATCTCTTGAATTCAATGGAGAAGCTGCTGTTAACTTACAGTCTTCTCTTTCAACTATCCCATCAAATTCTAACTTTTTCTCTTCAAAAACTGGTTGATTTCCTTTCTTTAACTTCTTCTCTTTTCGAACTCTGAGCCTTGGTGTTCTAATTTCTGCAACTTTTTCTCTTTCACATGTTTGCATTTGTGGAAAACACTCAATTTCTTTTGAAAATCGTCTGTTTTTCCTTACATGAGAAACCATCATGTTGAACTTGTGAGCATCTTCTTTTCCATTTACTCTTGTTCTTGATGGTGGAAACTCAAAATCGTCTTCTGAATTGTACCAAACCGATTGGAGAACAGCTCTGCTCTTCAACCCATCAAGACTTTCCTCTGCAAAAGATAGCCTCCAAAAAGCATCACCATCATAGAATTTACCTCCATCACTAGCACAATGAGAGGACTCTGTACGCACAGAATTCCACTCCCCTTTGTGCTTCATTTTGGCATGTTTTTCTCCTGAATTGATGCTCATTTGCTTGAACTTTGTTATCCAAGAGGTGGGTAAAACTTGAGAAATCAAGAAAGAGCTAGAAGAAGCAGATAAAGATTGTTTCTTTTTCTTGCCCCACTTCATGTTTCTTGATTTCTTGTAAATGGGATTACTCTTTTCTCAGTTTCCTGCAACAGTAGCGGCAGAGATGAAAATTTTGATGAGAAACTAAAGAGGAAGATAATGGAGAGAGAGCTCTAGCAGTTAGGGGGCAGTTAGGCTGGTAAATAGGAACGTGGGTTTCTTACTTGTGCTAGAATTATTTTTTATTATTTCAAAAGAAAGACCCGCTCTAAATCTTGTGACCACTTTGCCAAACTTTAATTTTCTTTTTTCCACTTTATGGTTATGTACTTGAAAAATAATTCATTGCTAGATGGGGACCTTCTTTTGATCTCGTAGGTGCCAGAAACAACATAAGTAGAAAACAACTAGTTTTCATTAGCAAAAATTAGCAATTTAGGGTTCTCTAATTCTTGAGCTATTGAGCTAGTAGTCCACTTGCATTAATTATCCACTTTTCGTCATGGTTTTTAAACAGCTACTTGGCTTTCTAAGGGAGACAGATTATGGACAATTAGGACTGCCGGTTCTCTCGTTTTCCTTGTTTTTGAATTTCAGGACTTTTCTTTCTTTTATTTGTTAAAATCAAACTGGTTCCCCTCTTTTTTGCACTTTTGCTTTATTTCTGATTCTAGATTTGCATGTCTTTTATTTTCTTTTGGGATCAAAGACTGGTAACAGCAGAAAAATAAGGTAAAAAGATGTCTGCATCATAATTGATTTTCTTCGGACCCTAAACTTTTACTACATTAGCGGATAATTGATTTGGACTTAATATAATCTAAAATAAATGTTTAAGAAAAATGGAATGTAACAAAAAAAAAAAAAATTCCCAAAAATACTGCTATTGATCTCCATAGCTATTGAAAAACGAGTAAGCCCTAATATTGGGCCAGTTTTAGTTAGGGCTGAGGTCCATCTACAAAAGTAAATGGGCCCAAATCAATTGTGGGATTGGATCAATATTTAGCAATGGCCCAAATCACTTTGCCAACAAATGTTTCGAGGTTTGCGGTTTGAGGACAGAATCAAAGAAACTTAGCTCTTACTTCAATTACAATGGAGGCATCACTTTCTTTATAAGAAACTCAACCACCAAATATTTCCTATTCAAAGACACATAGGTTGCACATTTAAGACCAATGTTAGTTAGTCCCAATATTAGGTTGTCTATGCACTATTTTTGTCAATCTGTATCCCATCTTTGACAGTTGAGTAATTGAACCGCAAGAACAAAAACAATGTAGAAAACTATAAAATTGGTCAAAATTTTGTACTGCTTAAAATGATATTAAATATTAATAATAATTAATAAAAAACATTTAATAATAAATGAATGATAAGAGATGCATTCTAGCCATTGTGAGTATCATAATGTACTATGTACCTTAATAAGGTAAGGTTTTAAATGTGCAGCTAATATAATCTCTGGATTTTGGTTGTCATTTTCAATATTAATATTAATATTCTCTGATCATCATCAGTTGCAAGACCAAAATCTCCCCTACTAATATAATAATCTAGGTTGCCAAATTTATGCTGTAATTCTTAAACTACAAAAGTTAAAATTACTTAAAATAGATGATAAATTATTCAACGTTTTGGTTCGTAAATCAAATTTTGAATTAAATTAAAATAAATGTTTTTTTTAAATCCATAAAAAATAAAAAAGAAAGGAATTATTTGCACTCTCTTATAACTCCACAAAAATAAAATTAGAATTAAAAAACCGATTACTCCAAATTTCTAACAAGACATTTTATGAACGGTAAGTAGTTGCTAAAGCTTAGTCAACCACAGAATTTGATATCTTATCGGAAGAAAATTGTGATTCTTAATTAATACCTGGAAAGGTTTAGAATTAGTAAATTCTTTTTGACTAAAACAGATAATAATTAACGAAACAAATAATATATATATATATATATATATATATATATATATATATATATATATATATATATATATATATATATATATATATATATATATATATCCGAATTATGATAATGACTTAATTTAGGTGTGTCCTTTTCTTTTCTGGTAAGAAATTTGGTTTAAGAAAGGCATAAGTAGCCTTGTCTGATACAGCATGGGTACCCAACTAAATTTATATTAGCGAAAAATAAATCTCAAGCACCTAATCCAAAAAAAGGAAGAGTATGTTCCATGCAATTGAAAGTCTATAAGACTAATGTCTAAAGCAATGTTTTCTTTTTCTTTTTCTAAATTAAATTAAATTAAAATCCAAATCCCACATTTGTATTCAAACTGTACTTTGCATTATGTTTATATAGGACATCAAACTTGCAGTTTTTTCCAGCAATGGCTATGCCTATGAACTCAAATTGTGTTGTTGTTGTCGCAGTTGTGGCATTGGTTTTGAATTTAGGTGGAATTCATGTTAAAGGTGGAAATGGAGAGTATGTATCAGCAGTGGGAGATTCAGGAATGAGAAGAGATAATCTAAGATTGGGAATAGAGTCATGGAATCAATGCAATGAGGTTGGAGAAGAAGTTCCTAATATGGGAAGCCCTAGAGCTGCTGATTGCTTTGACATTTACAAGGCTTCTTCAAAACCAAAAGGTATGCTTCATAATATATAGAATTGGTTCCTTTTTTTTTTTTAATTCCGTAGCAACATTAAAAAAATTGGCATTCATTTAGCTATAAAAAATCTCAATGTAGCGACGAAAAATCAATGGTTTAACTCCCGTCGCTAGGCTTGGCGCCAGCACACTATTTTACCAACGGAGTCCCAAATCCGTTGCTACTATTAACATATCTTGAAGTTATTTTTATTTCAGCTCTGGAATCTGAATATTTTCGCCAAATTCATCGTTATTTTGCTACAAATTGTTTCCATAGCTAAAATTTGACGCTAAACTGCTTGTTTTTTTAATGATATAAAATTATAATGTATAGCAACGATTTGTTATATAATAATAAATGCAAAAGTTTTTGGCAATTGAGTAGGTCAATGATGTGGAGGTGCAACTAAATCAAATTCTTTTAATATATAGCTAACCCTATTTTGGTTATTAATCATTGTAGAAAACAACTGCTCAATCTGCAATTTGGTGCCCTACATGTTGGTTCATAGAGTGACAGAAGCAGACAACAAATTAGGAGTTGGACACCCCTTCCTTGGATTGCAACCAAAGTCCCTTAATGATGTAAATCTTTATGCTGCAGAGAAGGAGCTTTACTTAGGCTCTAAATGCCAAGTTGAAGACACACCAAATCCATGGCAATTTTGGATGATCATGCTCAAAAGCGGGAACATGGACACATTTGCAGCTTTGTGCCCTAAAAATGGGCAGAGAGTAGGTCCTTTTGGCCCAGATTCTGGGTTCCCTTGTTTTGGAAAAGGGTGCATGAACCAACCAACTATATATCATGACTATACTACATTACAAGGGCCTAACAGGACTACACTTAGGGGCAGGTTTTATGGGTCATGGGATTTAGAAGCTGATTTAAGACAAGGATTATCCGGTAACATTTCTTACCATTCTGTAACATGGGAGAAAGAACTAGGTAAAGGCAGTTGGGTTTTTCATCATGTCTTGAGAACTTCAACTAAGTATCAATGGTTGATGCTTTACTTCAGATCTGATGCCACACGTGGACTTTCTGGCGGCTATCATTATCCAACCAGGGGAATGTCTAAAATTGTGAGTAATTCTTTCTTTTCTATTGCTGAATCGTTATTATTATTATTTTTGTTAATTAGAATATTAGATTTCTAAAGTTTAAACTCGCATTTCATTATAAACATTTGCTATTTATATCCTAATACCAATAAAACTAATAAAATACAAGAACCCACATGTTAAGTCACTTTATAGGCTTAATATTATAATTAAATATCACACATTTTTTTGATATTACGAGTTAATATCAATTTGAAATTTTTTTTCTTACAAAATACCTTTACTTTTTTAATATTACTTTTAAATTTGCTTTTATTGAGAAACTATGAATATGATATGGGAGCGCAGACGCTTCATCCAAAGTAATTTTTAGTTGTAATATTTAAAAAATCCACCTTCAACAAAACAAAATTTAAAAACTCCCAAAAAGTTTTCACATGATTTTCTGTCAGCATCAATGCTAAAGGACTCTCACTATGAAAAATCATTAAGCTTAACAGATTCAATAAATAGTCAATTCAACATCTAAATAAAAACTTGCAAGCAAGTTTTCCTTGCAAGCAAAAGAACAGAGTAGGCAATGATTAATATAACTTGACAAAATGTACTAATTAAAAACACTGCAGATACCAGAATCACCAAACTTCAAGGTGAGGTTCACTTTGAATGTGATCAAAGGTGGGGGACCAAACAGCCAATTCTACCTAATGGACATGGGCAGCTGTTGGAAGAACAATGGACAACCTTGTGATGGCAATGTGACTTCAGACGTTACTCAATACAGCGAAAATGATAATCAATCCCAATACAACTGCCTGGTGCAAGCCCAACAACCTTAATGTCTGTCCTCCTTACCATATATTCCCTAATGGAACTCGAGTCCATCGCAACGATACAGCTCGCTTCCCTTATGCAGCTTATCACTTGCATTGCTCTCCAGGGAATGCAGAGCATCTTGAACAACCTTACAATTTGTGTGATCCTTATAGTAATCCTCAGCCTCAGGAAATTTTGCAGATTCTTCCACATCCTGTCTGGGGTAACTATGGATATCCAACTAAGCAGGGTGAAGGTTGGATTGGTGATCCCAGAACATGGGAGCTTGATGTTGGAAGATTGTCACAATCACTTTACTTTTATCAGGTTTGATTTTATATCTTTAATGTTTATATATAGATTTTTTTTTTAAGAATCATCCAATATTCAAAACACTTTGCCTTGACTAATTTGGATTAGCATATATAGACCTACAATGTTTCATAGTCCACCAACATTGGTTGGTTTAAATAGTTTAGCATTTGTTAATCTTAAGCAAAATTTAAAGTTCAAGTTTTATGAATGACAAAAATCAATAGACAAAGAGTTTTACCTCCATAATGTGGCAATCTGGTTCAAACTGAAAACTATCAGTAATTATAAAAAAAAAAATTAAAATCAGAAACCTATATCAATATATATATATATTTTTTTGAGTTGATGGGTGCATGCTAAAGAAAATAATTTGTTCCAGGATCCTGGGAGCCCTCCAGCTAGAAGGCAATGGATGTCGATCGATTTAGGGACAGAAATTTTTAAAGACCCTAATCAGGTTGCTGAATGGACTGTTAGTGACTTTGATATTCTTGTACCCAAGCAATGATAGTAGCTAATAGATTAAACTCGTATATCAATTTAATGAATTTTTTAGGAGATACATCGGCTTCAACCCAAAGGGGTCTGTTCTTTTTCACTTCTTTTTGCACCACAGAGAAAAAGAAGATGGTAGAGTAGTTTCAGGGTATATATATATGTGTGTGTGTGTTTGTGATAATACTTCTAAGATTTTTTTTCATGGCTTCTGCTTAATTGGCAGAATTGTTCAATCCGTTATCTTCATGTTTTTTTATGATCAGAATCAATACAATGGGCGATCTCTTGTTTTATTTTTTATTTTTTCTTCCAAGTTCCTTCATTTTTTCCCATTTTAATTTTAATGTACTATTGTGAAACTTTGAAATGTACTTGAATGATATTTGCTCATTGCTCTAAAATCTAACGTATTTGTACCTTGTCCAGATTAATTTACATAAAATTCTGCCATGTATATGGAGAAAAAAGTATTAGCAAAATGTGATTGACTTCATCCATTATTTTATTATAGAATTGATGTGGGTAGAATTTCTTCTAGAAATGTTTTTGCAACTTGACACTTCTGTTTGGTATTTGGTTAGTAGAGGTGTAAATTCAGCCTGGCCAGCCTCTCAGCCTTGGCCCTTTGGCAATAAATTTCCGTAGGTAACGGAGTCCAAGTCTACGCTGAAAGCAAACTCTTCGTTGAATGCATGAGAGGCTATCAAAATTAATGTTTTATCATGGCTGCCCAACGACTCTCTAAATATGTACCCCACACTCTCAATTATTGATGCCCAATATTATTGTTTCTAGTCAAGCCTACTTGGAAGCCTAAAATAATTTAATATTGAAGAAAATTGCAGGAATTTATCAAGAAAGACCGAAATAGGCCTAAAATAAGCGAAAGGATATAATAGCAGCTTTGAGTTTTCTTGTCATTGGACATAAAATTTAAAAATAAACTGTTGGAATTTCTATGGTTACTTGGTAAACTGATTAAAATCTAAATTGAATGAACTTTGGTTGATTTCATAGAACATATCATTTATAGCCACATATATACCAGCTGCTCACTGCTAGTCATCAGACAAGCACAGCCTCATGGCTGTATGGCCTTTTAATGATATTCTCCTCCTTTTGGAGTTCTTCATAATTTTGTCTCTTCCAGACTTCCCACAAGCCCAAGGAACTGTTTATTCTCCCGCTGCAAATCTATCCACGTCCTGGACCAACAATCCAATAACTCCGTACCATCAAATAATCCTGTCCAATGTGAAACCAAACTCAACAGAATACACTATTGGATTTGGTTGTGGATTTTACGCCAGTCAGGAGAGACAAGATTCGTTTTATTTGGCGATTGGAATAATTGAAGCATCGATTGATTTCAATTCCTGCAAACAAGTTTGGTCTTTCAATAACGTAACGTGGCTTGCAAACAGAAACAGACCATTCGGTAGTTGAAATGCTAGGAAGAATTCATTAAAAATGTTTGTGTTTGCTATATATGTAGTCTTTTAATATTTGAATGCTCCAATTTTCTTATGCAATATTTTCAATTGAGTTCGCTTGTTTCTGATTGCAAGGTGATGTAGTTCAGTTATCCAAAAGAAAGAAAAGATGACATATCGATACTAGAAGAAGCTGTGGTGTTTGTAGTGATTGGCTATTGTACTAATTAAGATTTTGCACGAGGCATGTACAGTCCTTCCAAACTACTATATGCGTTTACTTGCTTTTCCACAAGTTGGTGAAAAATAGGCAAAAAAAGCATTGTTAGGTACTTAAATTTATATTTTTTTATTGAGTCCTTCGATTTTTACGGTGTTGCATCGAATTCCAAATCTTTTATTTCACTATTGATTAGATTCAATTTTGATAAATTTTGATAGACTTGTCAATTTTGACCCGAACTTGTCCGAAAAAAGGTGCATAACTTAATCAAACTAAAAAAATTAAGGATTAGACTTGATTTGAACTCGAATGGATCGATTCGAAACTGACTTGAATGGGTCGGATTACAATACAACCTGAATGACCCATTTTTTAATAAAGGGTTAATATATAAATTCCGCCCTACTATCACCATTTATCAAATTTTTTTCCTGAACTTGTTGAAAATATCATATTGTCTCATTGTAAGATACTTGTCAGTTCACAATTGGAAAAAGGGGGATAATCTGACATTTTTAACAAGTTTTAGGAGGGATAATTTAACATTTCAATAGTATAAGGTGTATTTTTTATATTTTGAACAAGTTTGAGTGACTAATATGATATTTTTAACAAGTTTAGGGGGTAATTTAACATGCAATTAGTTCAGTAGGAAAATGTGATAAACGATAATAGCTTAAGCGGGAATTTAATAAATTTATTATTAGTTTTTGCAATTCTTACAATTAATTCAATTTTTAAAAAATCAAAATTATGCATATATTGTTTCATTTTATTAATGTATAAAAAATTTTGTGAGAGGACATAGTTTTGGGCACATACATGCATATATGTATATATACATACATATCTATGAGTGCTTATGTATGTATACATACATATATAAATACATACCTTTATACATACGTACATATTTATATGTATGTATTCAGGTATATATGAATTACATGCGTATATGTATATATACATACATATCTATGTGTGTTTATGCATACATACATACATACATACATACATACCTTTATATAAACGTACATACTTATGTGTATGTATGCAATTACATGCATAAAAGGTACCTATGTACTTGCATACATATGTATATAAATACATGTATGTATACATGCACACATATATACATATATAAATATATGTATATGTATGTATGTATGAATATATGTATAGATGGAAAATGGATCAAGTTGGACGGATTTGGGTTGAATTCTAAGTGGATGAGTAAAAAGAGGCTAATGTCCATATGGGTTGGGGTCAATCTATGGGTTTGCTACATGTTGATCTAGATGGATTGCACGATGGCTCCATGGATACATGTTGGCCGAGATGGATTGCATGGTGGCCCGATGAATTACATGATGGTCCAAATAGACGCGCGGTGACCCAAATGGATTGCATGGTAGTACTAATGAGCGAAATGGTTTGTTAACCCATTTAACCCTTTTTTTTAATTCACTCAATCTTGATACAATTACGACATACTAAATGCCATGGATCAAGTTCGGATTGAACCGGAATTTGAATTTTTTTTTCACAAGTCTATATAAATAAATATAAGCATATTTCGAGATGGCTTGGGTAAGGTTTGGTTCGGGCCGGGCCAGGATGGATTGGGCTTAACTAGAATTTGAAGATTATTTTTCTACACATGCTTGCATAAATAACATTTAAGCTTACTTTAGGCAAGACTGGGTTTGATCGAGTCAGGGCCGAATCGAGCTTAACCTGAATTTGAAGATTTTTTCTGCAGAAACTTGCATAAATAAAATATAAGCATACTTTGGGGTCAATTGGGTTTCATTTGGATTGGGCTAGGAAGGATTAGGTCTAATTTAAATTTAAAAATTTTTTCTCCACAAACGTGCACAAATAAAATACAAAACTATTTCAGGCTGGGCTAGGTTGGATTTGGTATCAGTCAAATTCAAGTTGGGCTAGAATGGATTAGGTGGACTGGACCGGGATGGGTCGAATTCAGGCAGGACTTAACTAAAATTTGAAAATTTTCTTGCACAAGTTTGCATAAATAAAATCTAGGCATATTTTGAGTTAGGGTGAATTCGGGTTGGGATGGGCCTAACCGAAAGTTAAAGGATTTTTTTCTGCACAAGCTTACATAAATAAAATACAAAACTACCTCAGGCCGGGATGGGTTGGATTTGGTATAGCTGGATTTAGGTTGGACTGGAATGGGCCGAAAACTCAAGAAAATTTTTCTATATGAAAACCTGCATAAATAAAATTCAGTGCTATTTCAGGGAGAGGACCAGGCCTAACTAAAATTTGAAATTTTTTTTTCTCACAAGACTGTATGAATAATATATAGGCATATTTCGAACTGAGTTGGAGTTGATTTGATAGGCATCAAGTTCGGGTCGGGTCAGGCCTTAAATAAAATTTGAAGATTTTTTCTACACAATTTTGCATAAATAAAATCCAGACTTACTTTTGACTGACTTGGTATGGGTCAAGAGGGATCGAGTTTGAGCTAGATTGAGATGTGTCGGGTTCGAGCCAGATTTAACTGAAATTTGAAAGTTTTTCCTACACAAAGCTACATAAATAAAATTCAAGCTTACTTTAGGCTGGGCCTGGTTCGAATAGGGATGGACTAAGTTCGGGCCATATAGGGATGAGGGATGGGTCAAGTCGGGTTTGGGTCAAGTCGATTTTGGATTTGGATAAGTTGAGATCGGATTGGGCATTATTTGTATGAAAAATATATAGTTGGTATAAATTTGGTATATGGCCCCATTTGGTGCAGTTGATGCCCATATTGAGTCACAAGAAACTTGATCTTTTGGGTCAAAATTTAATGAAATAATTTTGAGTTGAACTAAATAAGCATGCTTTTAGGTTAACTTGGTTTGGTTCAATCTTTTTGGAAGAGTTTCGATGGAATAAAATTTAATGAAATCAGTTTGAGTTGAACTAAATCTTAGCTATAAACGGATCAGGTTCCTTCAAATAAAATCTAAGATTGAATTCTGAACTTGGTTTTTGAATGGACAGTATTATTTGATCATATCCGGTTGTGGCCAGATTGTCGGTCCACAATGTGGTTACTTTTGCTGTGCGACATTTAAGGTTGTTAAAAATGTGCAAGAGAAAAAAATGATCAAAAGCTGCACGAGTAGACGATCATTCAAAGGCCGCGCAGCCATGAGGTTTTGTTTGCCTTGTACCATTCGACCGCTACCCCCAATTATGTGGAATTTTTGGAATGAATAACATAAATTTTATTTTTTTCAAAAAATAAATTACATGTGCCTATTTATAAATTTACATTTAAACCATCAATTAATCCCCTAATCAGTTAATCTCATAATTCCATTAATTTGCCTACAAAACTAACTTCATTAATACCACTAAAAAACAATAAAAAATATTATAAACTCATAAAAAAAAAGTTAATTTAGCCACTATACAATTAATTAAACTACTGATTTTGAATTAATTCTAATAAATTTTTGTTCTATTTCCCAGTATCTGTTATTAGTATCAATCATTCTATTAACATAATTTTTCTGAAATCTCGATAATAAAAAGAAATTTGATGAACATATCCTTATAAGCAGCTCAAAGTACGCATCGCATCAAAGTCAGAGAGTACATATATTAAAACATTATTACAAAAAGAAAACTATGATCCATGTATTTTCAATGGATTTGTGTACATATCAGCCTTTCATCTATGTCCTAACAGAATATATGGTAAAAACAGAGTAGGAGTTGCTAAACTCTGCCTCTCTTTTTTGTTGCTGCAATTGTTGCCGGATTCTGAATTCCATAGTACCCTACTCTAAGGCCTGGTTTGGATAGGGTGGCTGGTGTGATATGTTATATATGGTCTAATATTATAATTACAATTAACATGTTTGTAAATATGATGCGATAAGATTTTAAAAAATATTTTTGATAAAAAAGAAATAAAATTAGAATTATATTACAATATAATTGGAGTTTCTAAATTTAAAGAAGATAGTAATAGAATAAAAAAGTTCTAAAATTAAAGAAGATAGTAATAGAATAAAAAAGATATTGAGAACCATAATAATCACTAACAATTTAAAAATTTAAATAAAATTAAACTGTGAAATAATCATACTATATCATATGTAACAATGAATCAACAAAGGATAAAACGTGGACAACCATTGTAATTTTTTAGCTAAAAGTGCAAATTTGCCCATAATGTTTGCCAAATTGCTCCATAATGTTTAAAATGGTACAATTAAGCCAGTAATATTTAGAAAATGGGAGACGTATACCCCTATGCTAATAGAATGATAAAATTGAGTAATTTTTTTTTCTGTTAATTGCTGATTAGGTCGAAAAAGAACACGTGGCAAGATCTTATTGGACACATCATTGTTCATGTGGCATAGGTGCAAAAATATTCCTAAAATCGGAAAAAATATACAAATTTATTTTAGTATAATATTACTTTTAATGTTTCAAAATTGCAACAATTTTTTTTTGATCCAAAAGACCAATAAATTTGGCTAATTACATTTGATGATGCGATAGTGAAATCCACTCACAACTAATCAACCATTGCCACTTCTTATTCTCTTCTTCTGTCCTCTTTCTATATTTGTGATGATGTGGCAGTTGGATTCATTTTTAACCAATTATCTACTATTACGAGTCACGTATCCTCTCTCTTTTCTATGTATAGATTTTTATATATTATGCAATATATTTCATTTTGAGTTTTAGAAAATTAAAATATGTGGATTTTTATTTTTGATGATAAATTTGAAACAAAAATCTTTTTTATGATCTAAACTTAACTAGATTCCCAATCTAATTTGGATTAGACATTCTATGCTACAGTAATTGATGAGAGGAAATTTAGGTGAAGAATAACTTCGGCCTAATGATTGGATGCAGCAATTTGACCTTACAGCTATGACTATGAGTTTGATTAGTGATGGATAGGGATGGTAGCAGCTAGGATTTTTTTTATGGCATTTGATATGCTTCATTTCGTTTATTAAGTATTTATAAATAAATTTGGATATTAGAAATAAAACTAGTCACGGATTTGAGTTGCATACGAATTCAGTATTTTGAATATCTGCTATTCAAACCTATTTATGTATTTAGTCGTGGATAATTGTTATCCATGCAGACCCATTCCATTAAATCCACTCATTTAAAAATTAATTTAAATTGTAAGTATAAGTGACAATTAAACCTTTGAAGAATTAAAAGATTAGAGTTGAAATTTATTGAACTTCAACTATGCATTTTTTTTCCAGTTTAAAAATTTTACTTTGCACAGCTTTTAATTTATAAAATTTTTTTATCTAGATATTAATTTAAAAATTTATTAAATTATAATATTTAACTTTTTGATTGTTTTATAAATTACAATTTTGTTAAAATTTATATTTTTTAATATAAATTTATGTATTGATTAAATGAATAATTACAAGGATACAATATATTAATAAGAGAATTTGGAACAAATATGAATAGTAGAGAAATAAATTTAAATGGATATTAGACATGTATGAATACATTAAAATTAAAATTAAAATAATTGGAGGGTACCTAATAAGGTGTGGAAACCTTTATCTGAAACGAGGAAGAACTGGCTAGGTCGTATCGATCGGATGCTTGGATCCTGCAAGAAAGTGTGCCTGGTCGAATCAGACGTAAGCACTCCAAAGCTCAAGTTAGTAGCTTTCTAGAGAGAGAATTTTTAGAGAAAAAATCTCAGAGATTCAATACCTGTAGCCATTGTACGTTGGGCTATTTATAGGAGATAAAAGATGTGTAGTTGAGTACTTGAAACATGATAATTGGTAGTTGGGAGTAGGTGAGTGACGAAGTGACAATGAGTAGGTGAAAGGCATGGGCGTTGCCTTGTGTCAGATGATTGATAGGACATGCTGTCCCATCAGTTCGATCATACATTATGCGACCACTGCCCTTGCTTCTAGCTCACGCTTGGTGCTTCTTGCTAATGGCTTTGAACCCTGTCGAGTGCTACTAGGCTGACTGTCTGGACTGTCTGGGCCCATAAAAATATTTTTTCCATGGTTATCACTTGTTCCCCCTCCAAAGGGTCCGATCAGACAAATTCTATTTTTTGGCAGGATTTTTGAATTTTATAAGGTGCTCATTCTAAAGAGACGCATCTGTTTAGTTCAGACAACTGTTTCTGCATTTAATGTAGTGAGCGTGTGCCGAAGGTGCACTTCATTCTCCATAACGTAATAATGGCTTGATGACACGTGGCGGCCATCCTGTGGAGGCATTTAGAGTATTTCAGAAGTATTTTTTGCCTATAAATAGGTAAGTTCAGTGCGATTTTTCTTCACTTTTCATCAATCTTTATCGAAATTCTGCCAAAATTTCTTCACAAGCCTTTGCTCTTTGAACTCTAGCGAATTTTTGCAAGCCTTTGCTCTTTTAATTTCTAGAGATTCCTACAAGATTATCTAAACAAGTAAGTAATTATTTTTTATTTCCCTCTTGCTCATCACACTTATGCATTCATACTTCCTCTTTTTTAAATTTTGCCTCAACCAGTTTTAGCCATTTTAGCATGAACTTTCAATGCCTTGTTAAAGACTATGCTTCTACTGAGGATGGCCTCCAGTAGCAACGAATCAATAGATAGGAGCTTCATCGACGAGTATAAGGATCGCAAATCTCTTATTCATCCTTCAAAATTGATAGAAGTAGAAGTGGTCGAGATCCCTGCTCGATATAATCTCCCTCCGGAGGTGTCCATGATGGCCCATCCACCCTCCATGGCAATTACAGAGGGACCTTTCGACCATAATAACAACGAGTGGTTCATTTGTCCACTTTGAGTTTAGATGCAGGGATGAGACTCCCATTTGGTGCCTTCGAGATAGCTATGCTAAAAGCCTATAGGGTAGCCCCAAATCAGCTAAATTCGAATGGCTGAAGATTGATGGTTTGTTTCAGAATCTTATACAAAATAGAGAGAGTGGCGTCGATGCTAGACCTCTTCACATATTTCTTCTATCTCTTAAGCCACCAGGATGGATCAGAGTGTTATTTCACAAGCCGACTGAGGAAAAAGCTTTTCACCCTTCCATCTTCTATGAAGGGGTACAAAGATAAATATTCTTTGGTGGGGATGACTAGTGGATTTGGAGTTCCACTTGGTTGATCGGGAGGAGCGACCCAATTGAGAGACTAAGCTAGTGGATAGGAGATATATAAGGAGGATATCAAACACTGATGGCGGTCGTGGCAAGGAAAGGGGAGCCCTATGCCCATGATTATCTGTTGAGTATGGTGGATGGGTCTTCTAGCTTTGAGGATGACACAAACGCAGAACGTGAGCATTAAAATTAGAGCAGAGAAGAAGCGTAAATTGACGATCATGCATTATATATGCAATTAATAGTAGGCTAGGTAAGAAAGGCACTTATCTTATTTGCTTTTGTGTTGTAGCTGCGGAAACAATGGCCAAAGAAGATGATATCGTGAAGCAGCGGTCCGATCGGGCCAAGCAGAAGAGGGCGGCCGAATGGGCTTCAAAGGAGGATAGGGGGTTAAAAAAGAGAAAGATCTTACCCGCTTTGGAAGTTTATACTTTCAAAAGTTCACCGAGTGCTCCTGCTCTGCCTGCCACCGCTGCAATTGCTACTGCCGCTATTGCTCCTGCCTTCGTAGCTGCTACTTTGATCATTCCTGCCTTTCATCCACTTTTGACCATTTCGAAACCTGCAGCCCCTCATTTTATCATAAAGGTCGGCACCCATTCAGGCAGTTGCAGTTGAGGGATGAGTCTAATTCAGAAGAAGTGCAACCATCTCTACGTCTAATGGGGCCACTCAAAAGAGAGTAGCACAAATAGATGAGGCTGCACAGAGGAGGGATGAAGAGGCAGCGAAGAAAAAAGATGCCGATCTGGTGGCTGCAGTAGATGCTCGGGTTACTACGAGAGGCAAAGAGCCTGTCCATGATGAGACCATCCGATGAGTTACGGGGAAAAATGCTAAGAGGCGAACTCCATCTCTAGACGATGTTTTGAAAGAACACTTTGGCGATGATTGGTTTGTAAATAACAAGGCCATGTCCAACTTTATTTGTAAGGGTATTCTTCAAGAAGGCAATTTCAAGGCAATGAAAGAGCCCAAATCACTCACTCGAAAGTGTAGCCTATTTCAGCAGTAGGGTTTAGAGGTAATGTTCATGTCCTTCTCCTTCCTATTTCAATAGATCTGACTTGTGCTTCTTCTTTTCTCCAACTAATTGTCTTTTTCTTTCTCCTTTTTTCCTTTTAGCTAGTAAAAAGAGGCTTGCATTTGCACGGTATGACAGCCTTCCTAAGGTTAAAATGGAGGATGTCTTCCGACAGAGAAGGGAGGCAGATGCTAATTATGACTCAGTTAAGAAGGAGTCCTTCCTCCTTAGGTCAGAGGTGGAAAAACTGAAGGAGATCGCCCGGCATACCCAGGACCTAAAAGCTAGGCAGAACGAAATCGACCATCTGAAGGAAGACATTGCACGCCTTACTACCGACAACATCCAGTGTAAAAAATTTGAGGAGGAGGCAGCCAGGTTGAATGCTAAGTGCAAACATCTTTCTGCCAAGTGTGCTAAGGCCAACATAGATAGGGATAAAGCTTTGTCAGAATGCAACCTGCTTTGAGCCGAGAGGGACTCCTTAGAGACTGCTCTGATGGAGAAGGAGGTGGCGTTGGGTGATAAGCTTATGATGGAACTTGCCTCCCAGAAAGAGGAGCTTTTCGATAAATTGGGTGAGGCCCAAAGAAGGCTGCTGACTTGGTTGATCTATGTAGTCGGGCAGCATTTTTCTGAAGCTTAACTCAATTGGATGGAGGATCCAGAAAGTCTGCTTGATCCTCCTTCTAGTAATGATGAAGAGGAGGTTCCTTAAGATGGGGTGACCGAAGGGACGATAAGTGGAGACCCCCGTCATCCCAGCCTTACCCTGGCATACCGACTAAGCCTGAATCTGCTACCTCCTTGCCAACAGAGCCTATTTCTGAATTGGCCGTCGAACTTCCCATCCCCCTACCGAGATAAAGGTAGAACCTGCTGCTAGGTAAACAGTAGAGCCTGCTGTCGATCCGACTGAGGCCCCTACCATTGTAGAAATTGTAGGCATAAAAACTTAGGTTTTTCTTTTCTTTTTTTTTTCTTTTTGTAAAGTTTGCAATGATTTTTTTTTGTAACTTGTACAATTTATCATTAATGCAATGTAATTTTTTTTTCCAAATATGGTTTCTTATTTTAATGCAATGCAATTTTCCTTCCAAATATGGCTTGTCGATAAACCAATAAAGATACTTTCTGAATTTGAAAAAGCTTTATAAGCTTTGCAATCAATAACTCTTAGAATATTTGGTATGAGTTATGATTTAGGCATTATCCGATCGAACCTTGCTATTAGTCGGCCACACGAACGTCAAGCATAGCAAATGACCTTTCAGCCTCACATTTACTTGGGATTTTGGCGATCAATTTTGTATGTTGAGTTAGCATTTTAGTTTGCATTCTGATTTGTGATCATTGCATAAAGCTTAACTTGGGAGAAATTGTTGAACAAATTTAACCTACAAATAAACGGATCCCAGCTTTCGTATTTTTAGCTCTGGATGGATGTCAAGCATAGCAGATAAGCTGTACCAATCCTTGTAGATAGATGAACTCTAACTTTCTCATTTTAGGCTCGAAATGGACGTTGAACCTAGCGGATAAGCTGTACCGACCTTAGATAAATCTACGAATAGACGGACTGTAGCTTTTCCATTTTGGGCTTAGGGATTGACGTCGAGCCTAGCGGGTAAGCTGTACCGATCGCAGATAAATTTACGAACAGACGAACTCTAGCTTTCACATTTTGGGCTCGGGATGGACGTCGAGCCTAGCGGATAAGCTATATCGATTGTAGATAAACCTACGGATAGACAGACTCCAACTTTCACATTTTGAGCTTGGGATTGACGTCGAGCCTAGGAGATAAGCTATACCGATTGTAGATCATCGATCAGAATTTTCATCAATCGAAGTTAATTATGTCGACCAAAATCATCGATCTTAAGAAATCGGAATAAATACACTAATCAAGAACCTGCTGCCTCTGAACGGGATGTACATCGATCGAGAATTAATGAAATCATCAATCAAGATTTTCATCGGTCAGGATCAATAACATTGATTGGAATATTCGTCGATTAAATAAAATGGATAATCTGCAAATAAATGTCAAACCTAGAGAATAAGTCACTATAAACATACTTTTTTCGGAGATGGAAAATAATATCTTTGTTTATTGAATTCAATTTTTGGTATAAGATTACATATGGTAATTATTGAGTACTTCGACGTTCCAGCTTCTAGGAACATCCGACCCTCTTAGGGTTCTGAGCTTATATGTACTGGAGCTTAAAACCTTTGAGATTTCATAAGGCCCTTCTTAATTTGGCATTAGCTTCCCAATTTTGGCATTCCCTGCACCTATATTCTCCATTTTGAGCACTAAATCATCCATTTTGAAGGCTCTTGGCCTCACTTTCGTGTTGTGGTACTGGCAACCCTTTGTTTGTAGGTGGCGATTTTGGTATAGGCATATTTTCTTCTCTCTTCTTCCAGGTTCAGATCTTGGCATCTTTTCTGGATGTTCATCCAATCGGAATAAAATACGGACCGATAGGATGGGAGGCCGATTTCTACAGGTATCATTATCTCGAAGCCATAGATAAGAGAAAATAACATTTGGTGAGTGCTAGCTCTTGGAGAAGTCCTGTAAGACCATAGGACATTTTGTAGTTCTTCAATCTAGTTGCCTTTTACCTTGTCTAGCCATTTCTTTAGCCCTTTTAGGATTATTCAATTAGAGACCTCGGTCATCCCATTGCTTTGTGGGTGGATGACTGAGGTGAACTTGAGGCCGATGTTGAGATCTTGGAAAAAGGTTATGAAGATGGAACTATCGAATTACTTGCCGTTATCTATAATAAAAAATGTTAGGTAAGCCATACCTGCAAATGATATCCTTCCAGGCAAAATTTCTGACCCTCTCTACCTCAATCGTCGCTAGAGGCTCTGCCTCAATCCATTTGGAGAAATGATTGACAGCTATAATGAGGAACTTCATTTGCCTTTTACCTTGGGGAAAGGGTTCAAGGATGTCCAAGTCCTATTGATCGTATGGTCAAGCAATCCCAATCGATTGCTGGTCTGCTAATGACTCTTTCATGGATCTAGCATTGGTGGCATCTTCTCACTTTTTCCTGGGCATCTTTGAAGATACTTGGCCAAAAGTATCCGGTTTGGAGTACTTTTCTTGCCATGGCCCTACCAGCTTCATGTGCCCCATAAATACCTTCATGGAACTCTTTTAGGATATAATCTCCCTCCTCCTTCATTATGCATTTGAGCTAGGGGTGACTGAAAGCTTTTTTGCACAGATCACCTTTAATAACAGAGTAATTTAGAGACTTACGCGATACCTTTCGGGCTTCTACTTTGCTTTCGAATAGTTTTCCAATTTGCAAGTGCCGCTTGATAGAACCCATCCATGTGTCTTATGCTGACTCAATCTTCATCATCTCTGGTTCGTCTAAGGAGGACACTTGGTTGACAACCATGGTGTTTTCTTTTATCACACCTTGCTCAAAAGCAGATATCTTTGCAAGCTGATCAACAACTGTTGTTTGATCTCTCGGTACCTTCTGCAGGATCCACTCTGATCCAAATGTTAGTGTAAGACCTAGCCCTAATACATTGTAATAAAATACTTTAGTTAATAAATGAGGTATTTGTTTTATCTATTATATTCCTGTGCATATTAATTGATAGGACTATCCAAGAATGTTGTTTCGGTTTAAGTTATCATGTGTGAGGCACATGGTTGTAAGACCTTGAAATAATAGAGACTTCATTCTAAATATCCCTAGTCAGTCATTGTTATGGGAATAACAATGAATTAAGACTAGTATGCTCTCTCTGATAAGTTGAGTTTTGTCTTACGGATCATAAAGACAAGAGTGTCAATCAGAGATCATAGATACATGTTTAGAACATGGTATCTAGATTCGATCCATTCATGAGAACACTACATGGTACAAGTCATAAGTGTTTCTCATATGCAAGTTTTGCATCAGAGTTCTTAGACCTAAAATCTCTATGAAAATCTTTATGAATTACTATGTACTTTGACATACACCTAACGTTCTCGTAACAGAGTGACAAGTATGGGTATGCTTGGGTATGCATTGATTCATGTTAGAGAGCATAAGAGAAGTGAAGGGATTACCCCTCTCAATAAGAGAGAAAATATCATCGGCCACTTGATCAGTGAATTGAGAAGTGTATGGCCATACCGAGATGAAATAATGAGTAATCATTATTTATCTGAGAGTTCAGTGTCACTGGAATATCAAGAAAGGAATTAATATATATAAGGATGACTATTTCCATGCCTTATATTAATTATGATATTTATGGGTAAGGGACTATGCAAAATTGCATTAGGTCACTAAATGTCGTTTGCATTTTCATTTAATTTGGAATGCTATAATATCTTACTAGAGAATATATATAGCTTTTGAATTAATTCATTGCCAACATTAAATGGACCTATAGGATCGCACACAAAGCATTGGGCTTAAAATATTTAAATTAAATATTGGGCATTAATTTGGGCTTTTATTTAAAGTCAAATTAATGTATGTAATGGGTATTAAAATTGCTATTGGACCTTGGTCCATGAGAGAGAGAAATTCAGCCCACAAGGTTTAATTTTAATTAATTAAATATCTTGTATTAATTTAATTAATTGAGTATTAAAGCCTAAAAGAATTTTAATCAAATAAAATCACTTAAATGAAAATTGAAGTGACCGAAATTCCAAGATAAATATCAAGGAATTTTGGCACATGTATAAGTTTTAAATTAAGTGATTTATTAGATTAAAATGTCTTAGATTTAATTCAAAAGAGTTTGAATTAATATATGTCACTTGATTTTAGGAAGTGATTAAGGCTAAATTAACTATCTTGAGGTAGTGGATTTCAGAATTAACACTTAAAAATAAATTACATATATATATTGAATGAGAAAAAATAAAACCCTAGTGGTGGTGGTGTGAAAACTCTCTCTCTCTCTCACAAAATTCTCTTGGCCGAATTTACAAGGAGAAAGGATTCTTTCTCATTCTCTTGTATTCTTGGACAGCAATAGCAACCTAAAGAAGTGCAAGATCAAATCTTGTAGCTTCAATCCTTTGCCATTACACAATATTTAAATTGATATCTAGCAATCTCTATTTTAAGCTGCCATTGCAATTGTGTGTGTGAATATAGAGAGGAGTGGCGTAAAGGCTGTTCCTTTGGCATTGGTGGTGAAGATCTAAGGTTAATATATCTTGGTTGTTGGTCATCAACAAAATCAGATCTTGAAGTGCATCTAAAGTTGTAAGTTTTAAAACCCTAAAATTGCATGCTTTCGATTCTTGTTCATCGATTGAGTGGCTTGTATGATTGATTTTTATTATTTTTCGCTGCATGATCATCATATAAATGCCATGTCATATTCCATCAGTGGTATCAAAGACTAAACATGCTTATTTTTGTGCTTTAGATGCATGAAATAGTTAATCAAAAATCGTTATTATTAAAACATGCAATGCTGAAATTTTCTGTTTTGAGTTTTTTGCATTGTTTTGGTGTAAAAACGATTTTAAATGATTAGATAGGTATTATAATTAATATGAAATATTAATATACTGTCCTAAGATATTCTTAGAGCTGTTAATGGTCGGATTTAATTGATAATACCTGATAGTACATGTTAATCTTGAAACTAGGTGCTAGTTGGCATGTTAAGTGTTTATTTAACAACTAGTTTTTAAAATTAAATGTAAAAATAATTTTGGCATTTTTGTAAGTGATTTTTAAAAATTAAATATCAGGTCTGGACATATTTTAAATTTATTTTTAATTCTGGTCCATGATAATTTAATTGATTAATTTAAAAATCACTTAAAACTATGGCTAGTTTGTGTTTGTTACATGTTTAATCAACATTGTTAGTTTTATTTTGATTAAAATGGTAAAAACACATTTAGATCAAAATGGTATAGAACATTAACTCAATATTTATGACCTTATTTAAATCATTAAATGACTCATAAAATTGATTTAAGTGTTTGTGCATTTTTGTGGCATTATATAAGCATTAAACAACTAGTTTCATTATTGTTTGTTTGTTTTTGTATGACTGTCATGTATTATATATATGTTCTTTATGATTATATGTTTTAATTCATGTGGGTACATATAATATGTATTTTTAATGTTTATGGGCTGTATGACATAAAATTAAAAATGGTAAAATTGGAAATTATACTAGAGTTGATTTATGGCACAAATCTAACTAGTTAGTGTTTTGGGATTTTAAGAGAACTTATTCAATAAGAGGATTTAGTCCATTGGGCTTTGCCCCAGGCCCATCATGGGGTCTTCTCTTAAAGGTTCAAGTATACAATTTCCATTAATGGGCTTGGCTAAATTAATTAAAATTGAACTTTGTTTGATCCATGAATGTTATGTATATTTATTTGCTTGTTTGGTGTGATGAATGGATATGCATGATGCATTCATGGGCCCTGAATTTTTGTAATTAAATATGGCCTGCGTGCCATTATGTATTATTGTAAAAGTTTCATTTATTTCTTAGAATAGAGTTTATATGAAGACTTTATAAATCAAGACGAAGCCCACCGAAGTGGAGGAGCCCAACTCAAAGATTCTTATGTAATAGTATAGAATCTTAGTTGTAGGTTTTTGGGCCCATGTTTGTCATGCTTTACTTTATGCAATAATATATATATATATATATATATATATATATATATATATATATATGCATGTTATGAATGGATGACAAAGCGTATGCCATATAAGTCGTAATAAAATGAATCCCTAAAATAGTAAGTCACAAAGTTGCCTTCCTAATTCGAAACATGTCAAGGCATCGATCATCGGTCACGTAGAGTAGGAGTCCTAGATGCGCCCGATTATCTTTGTGAGGCATGGGTTGTGAATGTAGGTTGGACTTAATATGAAAAGGGATGCCCGGACCTAGGTAACTAATAAATGGGTTTGTGCTATAACATCTTAAGATGTTAGCCCATTTGATCCAAGAGTCATGTACGAGACATGATTGAAGTTTTTCTACCTAAGTAACTTAACTTGTTAGGTGTACAAGCTCAGCTTAACTAATAAGTTATTGTGAAAAGTGGATCTTGGCCCACATTAAATCACTAATGCAAATTATTTAAAGGGATATTAATTCGGTT
Source organism: Excoecaria agallocha (assembly GCA_037975025.1). NCBI lineage: Eukaryota > Viridiplantae > Streptophyta > Magnoliopsida > Malpighiales > Euphorbiaceae > Excoecaria > Excoecaria agallocha. The sequence continues at coordinate 36,370,124 of CM075810.1, read as the reverse complement.
TATGGGATTAATAAGACCTCATTTAATCTTGCTAAATTTTATTATTGTAGATTGAAAATGGAATCTTCAAACAACAATTTCTCATTGCGATCGGTCCTTGAAAAGGATAAATTAAATGGCACCAATTTCATAGACTGGTCTCGAAACTTAAGAATAGTTCTTAAGCAAGAGAAAAAGTCGTATGTTTTGGATGCACCCTTGCCTGAAGAACCTGGTAGGAACGCCTCTGCGGTTTAAAAGGAAACTTTTGAGACCAAGAAGAGCGACGCCAATGATGTGACCTGTCTGATGCTAGCCACGATGGTGCTTGACTTGCAAAAGCAATTCATGGACCAAGAGGCTTATGCGATCATGGTGCACCTCAAGGAGATGTTCTAAGAGCAAGCTCGTCACGAGAGGTTCGTGACAACAAAGGCCTTAATTTCTTGTAAGATGGTTGCGGGTACTCCTGTTAGTACCCATGTACTCAAGATGAAAGGGTATCTTGATACTCTTGAGAAGCTTGAGGTACAAGTGCCAAAGGAATTGGCCACTGACTTGATCTTAAGATCATTGACTGATTATTATGATCCATTTTTGATGAATTATAACATGCATGCAATGAACACGTCAATCAACGAGCTTCATGGGATGCTTAAGAATGCTGAAGAGAACATTCGAAAGACCAATCCCGTATTGATGGTTCAAGGAGGCATTAAGAAGGGACCCGCTAAGGGAAAGGCAAAACCCAAGAATGACCTGGCTCAATTCAAATCAAATGGGAGTGCACCTCAGGCCCAATCCAAGCCCAAGGCGCAAAAGCTCAAAGAGAGTGAGAGCACTTGCTTCCACTGCAACAAAATAGGGCATTGGAGGAAGAATTGCGCTCTCTTCAAGGAAGAACAAAAGAAGAATGGAGCCAAGGCGTCCAGTTCTGGTATTTTTGTTGTTGAAATTAACCTTTCTATTTCTACCACTTGGATATTGGATACCGGTTGTGGTTCTCACATTTGTTCAAATGTGCAGGGGCTAAGAAATAGGCGGTTACTTGGGAAGAATGAAGTGGACCTCCGTGTGGGGAATGGAGCACTGCCATGGAGATAGGCGACTATCAACTCACTTTACCTTCCGAACTTTGTTTAGTTTTGAAAAATTGTTATTATGTGCCTGCTATGAACAGAAACATTATTTCAGTTTCATGTTTGGATTTTGATGAATTTGATTTTGTTATTAAAAATGGCAATGCTCATATTCGTCGCCAAGGCATTTCATATGGCAATGCCATGTTGCAAAATGGCCTTTACATCCTTGATCTACAAAACAAAGATTCCATATACAACATTAATATAAAGAGGGTTCAATCAAATGAATTAAACCCTACTTACTTCTGGCATTGTCGTTTAGGGCATGCGAACGAAAAATGCATTTCAAGACTCCACAAAATTGGAGTGCTTAGGTCATTCGACTTAGAGTCTTATGATACTTACGAGCCATGTTTGCATGAAAAAATAACAAAAAGTCCTTTTAACAAGAAAGGTGAGAGGACTAATGACCTATTGGAACTAATACATACCGATGTATGTGGACAATTAAGTACACAAGCTAGAGGTGGTTTTAGCTACTTCGTGATGTTCACAGATGACTTCAGTAGATATGGCTACGTCTATCTAATGAAGTACAAGTCTGAAACTTTTGAGAAATTCAAAGAGTTCAAGAAGGAAGTAGAAAACCAACTTGGCAAAAGTATAAAAGCCATTCGATCAGATCGAGGTGGCGAATACTTAAGCCAAGAGTTTGACAATCATCTAAAGGAGTGTGCTATTATTTCACAGCTCACTCCTCTCGGAATGCCACAATGGAATGGTGTGTTCGAAAGGAGAAATTGAACTCTGTTGGACATGGTTCGATCTTTGATGATTCAAGCTAATCTTCCTGTCTCTTTTTAGGGTTATGCATTAGAAACTGCTGCATTTCTACTAAATCGTACTCCAACTAAAGCAGTTGAGAAGACACCATACGAAGTATGGACTGGAAAAGAACCCAATATGTCATTTCTCAGGATTTAGGGCTGTGAAGCACATGTTAAGAAATTAACATCTGACAAACTAGAATCCAAATTCACTGTCTGCTTGTTTGTGGGTTATCCCAAAGAAATAAAGTGATACTAATTTTACTCACAAGCCGAGAATAAAGTATTTGTTGCTCGTAAAGCTATTTTCTTGGAAAAGGAGTTCCTTTTCAAGAAAGAGAGTGGGAGTAAAGTAGAACTTAAAGAAATTCAAGTGCCACAAACTCCTATAAAGGATGAGTTGGAAATGGGATCAAGTTCACAACCAGTTGTGGAACAAGAACCCATTACACAAGAACTTAGAAGGTCCGGTAGGGTACGTCAGGTGATCGAGAGATATGGATTTCTAATCACTAACAGTGACACTATTGAGTTAGTAGATCGTGAGGATCCCACTACCTACCGAGAAGTTATTGAAAGCCCAGACTCAAAAAATTGGCTTGAAGCCATGAAATCCGAGATGTAATCAATGTACGATAACCAAGTTTGGACTTTGGTTGATCCACCAAAAGGTGCTAAGGTAATTGAATGCAAGTGGCTATTCAAACTCAAAGCTGATAAGACCAACAAAGGTAGACTGGTAGCAAAAGGTTTTCGACAAACTCATGGTGTAGACTATGATGAAACCTTTTCACCAGTAGTCATGCTCAAATCCATTAGGATCTTGCTTTCCATAGCTGCATATCATGATTATAAGATATGGCAAATGGATGTCAAAACTGCTTTCCTCAACGGAAATTTACTTGAGGATGTGTATATGACACAGCCTGAGGGTTTTGTCAATCCCAGGCATCCTAAGAAGGTTTGTAAGCTTCAAAAATCTATTTATGGATTAAAGCAAGCATCCCGAAGTTGTAATCTTCATTTTGATGAGGCAGTCAAAGAATTTGACTTCATCAAGAATGAAGATGAGCATTATGTGTACAAAAAGGTTAGTGGGAGTATAGTAGTATTTCTAGTCCTATATGTGGACGACATCCTTCTCATTGGGAATGACATTCCAACATTACAAAAGGTTAAGCAATGGTTCGGGAAATGTTTCTCAATGAAAGACTTAGGTGAAGCTGAGACAATACTTGGTATTCGGATCTATAGAGATAGATCGAATCGGCTTTTGGGACTAAGTCAAGAAAAGTACATAAACAAAGTACTAAAGCGGTTTAGTATGGGAGACTCAAAGAAAGGATACATACCTTTGGCTTTAGGAGTTCCTTTGACTAAAGAACAGTGCCCTAAAACCAAAGAGAAAAGGGACAACATGAGTAGAATCCCATATGCATCTGCTATTGGATCTATCATGTACGCTATGTTATATACTAGGTTGGATGTTGCTCATGCACTGAGTATAATCAGTAGGTTTCAGCAAGACCCTGGTGAGAAACACTGCTCTGCAGTAAAGAGGATTCTCAAGTACCTGCGAAGGACTAAAGATCACTTCTTGGTGTATGGTGGTCAAGAAGAGCTCGTCATACAAGGTTATGCCGATGCTGCTTTTCAAACCAGCACTCAAGACTCAAGATCGCAATCTAAGTTTATTTTTGTTTTAAACGGTGGTGCTGTCAGCTGGAGAAGTTCGAAGCAAGAGACTGTTGCCGACTCAACTACAGAATCTGAGTTTATTGTAGCGAGTGAGGCTGTAAAATAGGCTGTTTGGATTAGAAATTTCATTTCTGGATTAGGAGTGGTCCCAAGCATCCTAGATCCATTAGAAATTTTCTGTGACAACAACGAGGCCATCGCACAGGCCAAGGAGCCTTGGTCACACCAGAAATCCAAACACATACTCAGGAGGTACCACCTGATCAGAGAGATCATTGATCGTGGGGACGTTAAGGTTAGCAAGATAGCAAGTGAAGACAATGTAGCAGATCCATTGACGAAACAGTTGCGTCCAAATCTGCACAAAGCTCATTTGAGAGCATTCGGTCTTAGGGCTTTGCCCAATTGGGACTAATGCTAGTGGGAGATTGTTAGTGTAAGCCCTAGCCCCAATACATTGTAATAAAACACTTTAGTTAATAAATGAGGCATTTGTTTTATCTATTGTATTCCTATGCATATCAATTGATAGAACTATCCAAGAATGTTATTTCAGTTTAAGTTATCATGTGTGAGGCACATGGTTGTAGTACCTTTAAACAATAGAGACTTCATTCTAAATATCCCTAGTCAGTCATTGATATGGGAATAACAATGAATTAAGACTAGTATGCTCTCTTTGATAAGTTGAGTTCTGTTTTACAGATTATAAGGACAAGAGTGTCAATTAGAGATCATAGATACATGTTTAGAACATGGTATCTGGATTTGATCCATTCATGAGAACACTACATGGTACAAGTCATAAGTGTTTCTCATATGCAAGTTTTGCATCGGAGTTCTTAGACCTAAAATCTCTATAAAACACTTTATGAATTACTGTGTACTTTGACATACACCTAACATGCTCATAACAGAGTGACAAGTATGGGTATGCTTGGGTATGCATTGATTCATGTTAGAGAGCATGAGAGAAGTGAAGGGATTACCCCTCTCAATAAGAGAGAAAATATCATCGGCCACTTGATCAGTGAACTAAGAAGTGTATGGCCATACCGAGATGAAATAATGAGTAATCATTATTTATCTGAGAGTTCAGTGTCACTGGAATATCAAGAAAGGAATTAATATATATAAGGATGACTATTTTCATGCGTTATATTAATTTTGATATTTATGGATAAGGGACTATGCAAAATTGCATTAGGTCACTAAATGCCATTTACATTTTCATTTAATTTTGAATGCTATAATATCTTGCTGGAGAATATATATAGCCTTTGAATTAATTCATTGCCAACATTAAATGGACCTATAGGATCGCACACAAAACATTGGACTTAAAATATTTAAATTAAATATTGGGCATTAATTTGGGCTTTTATTTAAAGTCAAATTAATGTATGTAATGGGTATTAAAATTGCTATTGGACCTTGGTCCATGAGAGAGAGAAATTCAGCCCACAAGGTTTAATTTCAATTAATTAAATATCTTGTATTAATTTAATTAATTGAGTATTAAAGCCTAAAAGAATTTTAATCAAATAAAATCACTTAAATGAAAATTGAAGTGACCAAAATTCCAAGATAAATATCAAGGAATTTCGGCACATGTATAATTTTTAAATTAAGTGATTTATTAGATTAAAATGTCTTAGATTTAATTCAAATTAATTCAAAAGAGTTTGAATTAATATATGTCACTTGATTTTAGGAAGTGATTAAGGCTAAATTAACTATCTTGAGGTAGTGGATTTCAGAATTAACACTTAAAAATAAATGACATATATATATTGAATGAGAAAAAATAAAACCCTAGTGGTAGTGGTGTGAAAACTCTCTCGCTCTTTCTCTCTCACACAAAATTCTCTTGGCCGCATTCACAAGGAGAAAGGATTCTTCCTCATTCTCTTGTATTCTTGGGTAGCAATAGCAACCTAAAAGAAGTGCAAGATCAAATCTTGTAGCTTCAATCCTTTGCCATTACACAATATTTAAATTGAGATCTAGCAATCTCGATTTTAAGCCATAATTGCAATTGTGTGTGTGAACATAGAGAGGAGTGCGTAAAGGCTGTTCCTTTGGCATTGGTGGTGAAGATCTAAGGTTAATATATCTTTCTTGGTTGCTGGTCATCAACAAAATTAGATCTTGAAGTGCATCTAAAGTTGTAAGTTTTAAAACCCTAAAATTGCATGCTTTCGATTCTTGTTCATGGATTGAGTGGCTTGTATGATCGATTTTTATTATTTTTTGCTGCATGATCATCATATAAATGCCATGTCATATTCCATCACCAGACTCCTCTAGCATCTTAAACGTAGCCTTGACCTTTGCCAAATACTAAATTATGTTGGTTTTTCTTGCTTCGAAGGTGCTTAAGATTTGGCTGGTTATGAGCTAGGAATCGTTCTTGATGGTGACCGACTCTGATCGGACTGCATGGCGCAGTCTCAAGCCTTGAAGAAGTGCCTCATACTCTGTCACATTATTCAAAACTTTGAAGCTGAGTTTTATTACATACCTTATGACGATGCCCAAGGGACCTGTTATCACAATGCCTACACCTTATTGGGTGTTATTTGTGGCTCTAACCACAATCATCTCCCATTAGACGTTAGGGCTGATCAGTCGTTTCTTTGCCAGCGAACTCAGCAATAAAGTTTGCCAAGGCCTGGGCCTTTATTGCCTTCCTAAGCTCATATCTCACTTCCCACGATTGGAGCTTGATTGCCAATCCCACCATTTTTCCCTTCAGATCCGGAGTCTGGAGAATTTTTCTGATCGGCTGACCCAAACAAACCACTATTATGTGTACTTTAAAGTACTGCCTTATCTTTCTTGTGCATATCATAAGGGCAATGATGAGTTGCTCGACGGGATCATTCTTTAATTCTAGACCCTTAAGCACCTGGCTCACATAATAAATGGGTAGCTGTTGGGTTCCTTCTTTCCTGATCAGGACACCTGTAACAGTTTTACCAGAAGTTGACAAATAAAGGTACAAATTTTTATCTGGAAGTGGTCGACTAAGTAGTGGTGGGTTGGTGAGGAATTTCTTCAATTCTTTAAAAGCTTGCTAGCAGTCCGCTCCCCAGTTGAAAGCTTCATTTTTCTTCAGCTTTTTGATGAAGGGAATGCACCTCTTGGCCGAGGAGGAGATGAACCTTCCGAGAGCTATGATTCTGCCATTTAGTTTCTGAATGTCTTTCACACTTCTCGGGGGTTACATTTCCAGGATGGCCTTTTATCTTATCTGGATTGGCTTTTATTCCCTTTTAAGAGATCATAAAGCCTAGGAATTTTCCCCAGGGCACCCCAAAGATGTATTTCTTTGGGTTGAGCTTCATCTGGAATTTGTTTAGCATGGAAAAAACCTTGGCCAGATCTATGGGGTGTTCTTTTGGGCTTTTGCTTTTGACGATCATGTCGTCCACATAGATTTTCATATTTTGCCTGATATGATCTTTGAAGATCCTATTCATCAAACGCTGATACATGGCACCTTCATTCTTTAATCCTAACGGCATGACTTTATAGCAGAAGGTTCCGTCGTCTGTGATAAAACTAGTTTTTTCCTGATCTAGCAGCCACATCATGATTTGGTGATATCCAGCATATGCATCGAGGAGGGATAATATGGCATGGCCTGCGGTAGCATCTACCAGTTGGTCTATGCTCGGCAGAGGATAGCTGTCCTTTGGACATGCCTTATTAAGATCCGTAAAGTCCATGCATATCCATAACTTTTCTGATTTCATTTTTACCAGGACTATGTTGGTGAGCCATTTTGGGTAATCGATCTCTCGGATTGTACCTACCTCCTATAGCCTATCAACCTCCTTAGAAATGAAATTTCGCCAATCGGGTGTATGCCTACACAACTTCTGCCTGATCGCCTTGTAGGCTGGATCAACATTAAGTTTATAGGTGATCACATTAGGGTAAATCCCAGGGATATCCTCTGGCTTTCAGGTGAAAGATGCCTGGTTGATTATCAAGACCAGTATGACGGCCTTCTCCACTTCTGCGCCCATGCTGGTGCCTATCTGAATGCTCTTGCCCTTCGACAGTATCCTCACTTTTACCTCTTTCGTGGGATCCATCATCTGCCTCTCCACCTGTTCAGACCATTCTACCCCTGGCTCTACCATCATAGCCTCTTTATGTTGTTTGATCATGGCGATGTTAGCCTCTCTGGATGCCTTTTGGTCACCCCTTAGAATGGTAACACCTCCTCTAGACGAATTTTCATCACCATGTATCGTATGCTGGTGATGGCTCTGGTTTGGAAGAGCAATGGCCTGCCAAAATGGCGTTGTAGGCAAAAATTATGTCAATAACCATAAATATTATCTTGTAGGCATGGGCAAGAGCTTCTTGGCCAAGCTTGATAAATAGCTGTACAGATCCTACTATCGGGACGGTAGCATTGCCAAGTCTAATCAGCGAGGTAGCGTTTGGCTTTAGTTCCCCAATCAGCAGCCCTATGGCTCTGTAAGCTTGAAGAGTGAGCACATTCACGGCACTGCCATTATCCACCAATATCTTTTTCACGTTAAAATTATTGATCCGAGCCTTGACGAAAGCATCCTCATAGGGAAACATTATATCTCATGCATCTTCACTGGATATGGTGACCAGGGCTAGCTGTTCGGCCGATTGGGAGATGTAAACAACTTTTCCTTTTCTCTTTCTGAAGAGGTCTTCTCCGTAGAATGACCCTTCGGTGATCATGTTTATAACCCCGGTATACGATCTGCGCGGATCTGAATTCATCATCCGAGTCAAAATCATCTTTCTTAAGATTCTACTGTCTATATGGACTTTTCCCTCTAGCCGGACCTATAAATATTTTAAAGGACCCTCTTCACAGGAATCGCTCAATCTTTACTTTCAGCAAGTAACACTCATCGATTGTGTGGCCAATGTCTTTGTGAAACTCGCAGTACTTGTTGGGGTTCTTGGCATCTTTGCTCCTCTTGGATACCTTTCTTGGCCAATTTACCCTTTTGTACTTTTTCTTAATCCACATCAACACCTGTATCGGATTGGTATTGAGCGAAGTGAAGGTTCGAGTCTGCTGGTCATTATTTCGATTGGACTTTGACCAATCGATCTCCTTTTTTTATCCATATTTCTCAAAGTGGAGGCTCTATTTGGGCTTCTTGCTATCCGTCCGGACACAGGAGTTTTGTTAAATAAGCACCCATCTGGATGCTGAAGTCTATCCATAACGTTGCTTTTTCTTTCCTGACTACACCTTAGGGCGTTATCCAGCTGAATATGCTGTCTAGCTCTTTCCATCAGATCGAAAAAGCTGACAGGTGACCTTATCGTTATTGACTCAAACAGTGGCCGATCAGTAATGCTTTCGGCCAAGGCGGTGGTCTCCATTTCTACGCTTACGTTTCTTACCTCAGACATGATGGCTTGGAACCTATCGATGTAGTCTCTAAGACTTTCATCGGTTCCTTGGTAGAGATGGCACAGATCACTTGCCGATTTCGATGCCCGTGTCTGCATAATAAATCGTGTGACAAATAGCTATTTGAGTTATTAGAAGGAGGTGATTGATTCCTAAAGGAGCTCATGGAACCAGGTGAGAGTATCTCCTCCTAAGGTGGTGGAGAAGATCCCGCAGGCAATTCTCTCATTATAGGTGTAAATTTGCATCTTAGTCAGATATTCAACAAGATGAGTAGGAGGGTCAGTTTTACCTATGTACTTGTCCATTACCACATCTTTTCACCTAAAAGGTAGCTCAGACTCCATTATCTTCCCATAAAATGGGAAAGCAATATTTTTGTAGGTGTTCCCCTCAAACATGCCTTTTTTATGCCCATCAAGCCAAACTGCCTGAGTTTTTGCTTGAACCACTTGTCTTCTCTGCTCATGGCCATTGAGGTGAACTCGTCCCTACGTTCCTTTATACGACTGCAATTCGGCTTGCACATGAAGGATATATTGTCTCCAATGGATGAGGTAGAGGATCTACTAGGGATGTAGGGAGAGTCTCTACTCGAGGACATTGTCCCCTTTCCCTTATCATACCTACTTGGGGTTCTGACCCCCATTCTTCCACCGTCATGGGCTCATAGCTCGTTGATAGAGATTTCCCTATTTCTCCTTCTTTTGAAGTTTTCATCCACGAAGTCTATTTCATGGTCTCTTTCAGAAGTTCTAGGAAATTTTCCCTTTCTAATCGTTTGTATGATGCTCTTAGTGAAGTCACTAAGAATAGCGTGCATGTCTTTGACAATAATGGGGGTATTTTTCGACTGTCGTAGAATAGCAATATCGTCAAATTCTGGAAGAAGGTTACACCTGATAGGTGATCTGGGAGATCTTTCTCTTCTTTCTACGGGCTTGGATCTACCTTGGCTGTTACCGTTGCGATCATATTCTCCGAAAGTTGTGTGCTCATTAGATCTTGAACCTACCATGTCTCTCAACGAAAGCATTAAATGATAAGGCGTGAAAACCTTTATTTGAAATGATTGAGAGTTGGCTAGGCCGTGCTGATTGGATGCTTAGGCTATGCTGATCGGATGCTTGGATCCTGCAAGAAAGAGTGCTCAATTGGACCAGACGTAAGCACTCTGAAGCTCAAGTTAGTAGCTTTCTAGAGAGAGAATTCTTAGAGAAAGAGTCTTAGAGATTTAATACCTGGAGCCACTGTGTGTTGGGCTATTTATAGGAGATAAATGAAGTGTACTTGAGTACCTGAGGCGTGATAATTGGCAGTTGGAGTAGGTGAGTGGTGAAGTGACAGGGAGTAGGTGAAAGGTATGAGCGCTGCCTTGTGTCAGAGGACTGATAGGATATGTTGTCCCATCAGTCCAATCGTACGTTATGCGACCCCTACCTTTGCTTCCAGCTCACGCTTGGTGCTTCTTGCTAATGGGCTTTGGGCCCTATCAAGTGTTACTGAGCCGACTGTCTAGACCAATAAAAATATTTTTTCCGTGGTTATCAGTAACTGTTTCGCCGCCATCGATGTTGCTGAAGCTTGAATATTTTCGAAATGGAAAAAATGCGTTAGTAGTGTTTGATCAAAATAAAAATTCATGGTCGCCAAGCCTTGCTGGCTAGCAGGGGTATCAGACCCGATTTGAGAATCCATTATATATAAGTCTTTAAAAATTCATTTCGGGTTGGATGTACCCGAGAATTCACTATGTACCCCTTAAAAATTAAATCAGATCCGAACGGCAAAATTTAAAAATTCAACAAAAAAATGAAAATAAGATGTCAATCACTATAAACACACAAATCCTTCGGTCGCCAAGATTTTATTCTTTCTTTTCTTTTGGTTGACAAAACTACATGGCTTTACAATAACAAAACTAAAAAGCAAACTGAATAAGCAAATGGGAGCATTTAACCACATATATTAAAAGACTAAATAGCAAACACAAGATATTATTAATGAATTCTTACTCGAAGATCTTTATTCAGAATTTCATCTAGGTGCTGATAGAAAAGAAGGTGATAATGGAGCTGTGGTTACCAACTCTTCCTTTCTTCTTATTGCCGCAATCATTGCCGAATTTTGAATTTGATAGTCTATGTCTGTTTCCATTTCCATCTTGCCCTCCAAAACATCGACAACCATTGACATGGAAGATCTTATTGTGTAATCACTTTACAAGTACCAAATTGCTACTCTCATAATCTCCACAGCTTCTGACTTATCCTCAATGCTTGCTTCAACTATTTCAAGCAATTGACCCTCATTTGCTTTTTTCATGAAAATTGGGAGCAGATGCTTAAATTCCTCTGGCTGAGACCTATCCAAGTTTTTTCTTCCGTAAACTACTTCCACCACAACTATGCCAAAGCTATAAACATCTGCCTTCTTTGTTATGACTAAGCTTAACAATTCAAGAGCCATATAACCAGTAGTTCCTCTCATTGTAGTCACCACTCTGCTTTGATCCCTCTTAATAAACCTTGACAATCCAAAATCTGATATCTTTGCGCCTAGGCCCGCATTCAACAATATGTTTTGGGGTTTGATATCCAAATGGACAATTCTTTACCTGCAATCATCATGTAGGTACGCCAGCCCCTTGGCTATTTCTAGGATGATTTTCCATCTTGTTTGCCAGTCCAAAGGAGGTCTCTGGACTTCCTTAAGGAAAACCAATTTGTCCAACAATCCATTGTACATAAACTCATAAACTAACAGCCTATGCAAATTTTCATCCCAGAAGCCAATTAGCCTTACCAAATTGTTGTGGTGGATGCATCCGATAGTCTTCACCTCCGCCATGAATTCTTTCTTTCCTATTGGCCTATAGCGTCTAGACGCTTTACTGTAATTTTCTGCCCACTTTGTAGGCTTCCCTCGACAACCGATCCAAACCCTCATTCTCCAAGCTTTTTCTCAAAATCATAAGTTGCCGCTTTTAGTTCTTCGTAAGTGAATCTTGTAGGCATTCCTGGGAGTTCACCAAGGTAGTCTTCAGTTTCATTATCTCCATCTCGTTTCTTCCTTAAACACAAAACCCAAGAAAATCCAACGGTTATAACCAGTAGAAGGAAGATTCCTACAGTTAATACAGTTATTCTTCTTGCACGAATAACTGTGTTATGTGAAGTTGTTCCGGTAGTGTTCAAAACTGGATATGAAACATTTCCAATCGCCCCATCTATAGAAACTTTAATAAAGACAGGAGACTAATAATAGCGAGAACGATCTTCATTTATAAGTGAGAGAGCTGGCGAATGTAATGTATGTGATCCCACTGAATAATTATCACTGTAGAATGTTGCGACTTTGCATGAACAATTACTCAATAGTGCTTGTTTACAACTGTCGATGTCTGTCCGAATCTCCTTGCTATGTCTGATCTCCTCATCACCTCCATAACTCTTATAGTACGTATTATTAAGTTCAAGTAAAGACTAGAAGGAGAGATCTTCACAGGAGGTTGGATATATTTGTGAGCACCCGAATTTTCCTTCTGGATTTGATCTAGACATTGCTTTTAATAAATCCTGGAGGGCACATGCATATGCCATCTGAGCAGAGCCCATAACTACCGCAGTACGTTGGATAGTCACACTCACTTTTTAAATCTACCAACAGATCAAACGACTCAGAGTTATCACCATAAAATTTAAGATGCCCATCAGCATCTAATTTCATATAATACAACGCTGTATTGTTTGAAGTGTTTATGAACTCATAACTATTGTAATTTGTTGGAGCATCAGGAAGCACAGAGAGTGTAAGATAACCAGATATTATAATTTTTTTCTATTTTTAAAATATTATAATTATTATAATTTTTTGAATACTATTGTATAAAATTAAAAAAATATTCATCAAATATTAAATATATGTCACAAATATTCTAATAATAAGTTACAAAATATAATTTTAATTTTATTATTACAAGTGATTAATTATGGATTGTTGAATATCATATGTTAGAACCATAAAAATACAATCATATCATGAAAATAATTTCATGTTTAGATGTAGTACTAATAAAATAAACACAAAAAATATTAACCTTGCATATATGAGTATAATTATATTTAATTACAATAAATTCAAATAGATAATAAGTATATTAAATTATTAAGTGACATTTTTAGAATTTAAAATACTAATTTTTCCAAATAAATAAATAATATATATATATATATATATGTGTGTGTGTGTGTGTGTGTGGGTGAAAAAATTCAAAAAAATTGACTTTTTTACGATTTTTAGCAAAAAATTCTGTTTTATCCGATTTTTTTTGGTTTAATTTGGTTTTTTGTCAATTCGGTTTTCAATAATTGAACCAATCGGTTAGTCTACCGGTTTACGGTTAAATCGATTTGACCGGCCGATCCGGTTTTAATAACTATGGGAAACACTAGCCACTAGCTTTTGCCCCACTGCAAGTCTCTAACCAGGAAGCAACGTGTCGGTTGGATGATCAAAAAACTCCCAAACTGTTAACTTATCTTCATCATACAGAATAAGATTTCCTGTATTCATCATCTTCAAACCTATAACAGATTTGTTTGACGTCTTTGTGGACCAAATCAAACTTCCATTTGCATCTCTCAACACCAAATTTCCATCTTCCACCAACTTTAAGGTTGCTTTCGGACCCACTGGTCTGTTTGCAAGCCACGTTACGTTCTTGAAAGACCAAACTTGTTTGCCAGAATCGAAATCAATCAATGCTTTAATTATTCCATTCGCCAAATAAAATAAATCTTGTCTCTCCTGACTGGCGTAAAATCCACAGCCAAATCAAATAGTGTATTCTGATGAGTTTGGTTTCTTATTCGACAGGATTATCAGATCGTACGGAGTTTTTGGATTGTTGGTCCAGGACGTGGATAGATTTGCAGTGGGAGAATAAAGAATTGTTTGGGTTTGTAGGAAGTGTGGAAGAAACAAAATGATGAAGAACTCCAAAAGGAGAATATCATTAAAAGGCCATACAGCCATGAGGTTGTGTTTCTGATGAGTAGTTGGGAGCAGCTGGTATATATGTGGCTATAAATGATATGTTCTATGAAATCAACTACAGTTCATTCAATTTAGATTTTTTTAATCAGTTTACCAAGTAACCATAGAAATTCCAACAGTTTATTTTTAAATTTTATGTCCAATGACAAGAAAACTCAAAGTTGCTAATATATCCTTTCGCTTATTTTAGGCCTATTTCGATCTTTCTTGATAAATTCCTGCAATTTTCTTCAATATTAAATTATTTTAGGCGTCCAAGTAGACTTGACTATGAACAATAATATTGGGCATCAATAATAGAGAGTGTGGGGTACACATTTAGAGAGTCATTGGGCAGCTATGATAAAACATTAATTTTGATAGCCTCTCATGCATTCAACAAAGAGTTTACTTTCAGGATTTTTACAAAACTATCCCCAAAAAAAAAAATAAAAAAGTCATAACTAAAAATACTTTCTATCTTTTTTTTTTCCCTTTTAACATTGTCTTTTTTTTTTAAATTTCCATTTTTAAAAATATCCCTTTTTTAATTTCGATCAAACTCTTCATCTCTCTTTCTTCTTCTTCGCATTTTACCTTCTTTTTTCTTCTTCCTGCTGTTGAACATCGATTTCTTTCTTCTTCTTCTTTTTTTCTTGTTCCTGCTGTTGGACAACGATTTCTTTCTTCTTCTTCTTCTTCTTCTTCTTCTTCTTCTTTCTTTCTTCTTCCTGCTACTGGACGACCCGAATCTACATTTTGTTGTTGAATATTTCATCGGTAATTTGTTAACATCTCCCCTGCTGCTGCCTCTCTCCCTAGTTAATCTTCATCTCCCATGTGATTAGTTTGTTTTAATGATTAATACTTTTTTTATTTATTTCTCAAACCTGAATTTGTTAACATTACCTTTTTTTAATTATTTTTGTCGAATACCCTATTATTTATTTCTATTCCTAATACTGGTTGCTTGGATAGTGATTTCTTTCTTCTTCTTTTTTTCTTGTTCCTGCTGCTGGACAATGATTTCTTTCTTTCTTCTTCCTGCTACTGGATGACTCGGATCTACATTTTGTTGTTGGATATTTTATCGGTAATTTGTTAACATCTCCCCTGCTGCTGCCTCTTTCCCTGATCAATCTTCATCTCCCATATGATTAATTTGTTTTAATAATTAATACTTTTTTTATTTCTCAAACCTGGATTTATTAACATTATCTTTTTTTAATTCTGTTTGTTGAATACCTATTATTTATTTCTGTTCCTAATATTGGTTGCTTGGATAGCGATTTCTTTCTTCTTCTTTTTTTTTTCTTGTTCCTGCTGCTAGACAATGATTTCTTTCTTCTTCTTCTTTCTTTCTTTCTTCTTCCTGCTGCTGGACGACCCGGATCTACATTTTGTTGTTGGATATTTCATCGGTAATTTGTTACCATCTCCCTTGCTGCTGCCTCTCTCCCTGGTCAATCTTCATCTCCCATGTGATTAGTTTGTTTTAATAATTAATACTTTTTTTTTTATTTCTCAAACCTGGATTTGTTAACATTATCTTTTTTTTTTAATTCTGTTTGTTGAATACCTATTATTAATTTTGTTCCTAATATTGGTTGCTTGGATAGCGATTTCTTTCTTCTTCTTCTTTTTTTCTTGTTCCTGCTGCTGGACAACGATTTCTTTCTTCTTCTTTCTTTCTTTCTTCTTCCTGCTGCTGGACGACCTGGATCTACATTTTATTGTTGGATATTTCATCGGTAATTTGTTAACATCTCCCCTGCTGCTGCCTCTCTCCCTGGTCAATCTTCATCTCCCATGTGATTAATTAGTTTGTTTTAATGATTAATACTTTTTTTTATTTCTCAAACCTGGATTTGTTAACATTACCCTTTTTTTTAATTCTGTTTGTTGAATATTTATTATTTATTTCTATTCCTAATACTGGTTGCATAACTGAACTTATGGCTTTCATCTTCTTTTATACTGGTTATGTTTGTTTAATATAGCTTTCATTTTTTGGACTTATTTATGTTTGTCTAAATCTATTTTTTGAATACCTGTTATCTATTTCTTCTTGTAAATTTTTAATATAGTTTATCATCATTTAACAGTTGCATATGTTAATTTGTTTATGTGAAATCTAAGAATTTGTATAGTGTCTTATCATGGTGTAAAACTTGGTACCTTAATTGCTGCATACAAAGTGTTTGATAAAATACCAATATGAACTTTTTCAATGAGAAAATAACCTATAAAATCATTAATTTCTAATAAATTTCAATGATATTGTATATTGATAATTTTTAAATGCAAAGATGAATAACATTCCAGTTTTGATTAGATACAAAGGAGAATAGACCAATGATAACAAATTTAAAGGATTTGAAGTGAAAGGAGTATTAATACCAAATGTTTGTAGCTATGCAAATTTTGTTGGCATAATATATGATCAATTAAAAATCAATACAGAAATAATTCATTTCAATATAAAGTATTTTGTCAAAAATTTTCCATTAGAAGTAGATGATGACAACAATATGAAATTTTACTTGGAATTAAAGAAAATGGACTTTAATCTCACAGCGTATCCCTTGTGTCTTACACTGATTGAGAAAGGTTAGAAATAACAAATTTAATCAAATTTATGAATTACGCATTTCAATACAAAAATCTGCTACAAAAACATAAGATTTTAGACTCTGAAATTTGGTTATACCGCCTGGTATACCAAAAAACATAACATGATTTCACTATGCAATATGGTATACCAACTGGTATACCTGGTATATCGCTGGTATACCAAAAAATAAAAGATATTTGCATTTTGAAATATGATATAACGGCCAGTATACCGCCTGGTACGTATACCAAAAAATATAACATATTTTTACTATTCAATATGATATACCAACTGTATACCATAAAAAAGAAGATATTTGCATTCTAGAATATAGTATACCAGCTAGTATACCAAAAAATAGAATATGTTTACATTCTGAAATTTGATATATCATCTGGTATACTTTGTATATCGTCTGGTATATCAAAAAATAGAAGATGTTTACATTCTCGAATTTGGTATACTTGGTATATACCGCCTGATATACCAAAAAATAGAATATATTTGCACTATGTAATATGGTATACCGGCTGGTATATCTGGTATACCGCCTGATATACCAAAAAATAGAACATGATTTTCTTTCTCAAAATTGAATTTTAGTATTTTTTTTTGTATTTATGCTCTAATAATATAATATATGGAGATCCAATAATTGAAATGTAAGCATCAACAACAAATTCTTTAACATTACAAGACCAATCACTTTTTAAATTGAAAGGAAATATTTTTGAAATGATGGATTATGTGAACATATTGAGCAAAGATACTATTAAGAAAACAAGGGATAAGGATAAGAAAGACGAACAAAATATGGGGACATTCATAATTGAAAATAATATCACGAATTACTTCTTAACTTCACGAAATTAAGTTAAAATTGATCTCCAGATACAAAATTTTTCAAAACTGAAGTATTACATTCTCATATATTAATTGAATTTTTTAATATTATATTGTATTGGGTAACAAGGAAACGAAAAATTGGTTAATTGAATAAAGATTAAAATAAAATCTAAACATCATTGACCTTGTCAAGCAAGAGACTTGAACTTACACACAATCATTACTCATTTCTGTAGTCATATGCAAAGTGACAGTTTGCCTTGAGAAGAAGATCACTTGGCAAAAACCACGAAAGTTGACTATGGCCAAAATTATTATTATTAATAGGCTTTTTCTTAATGTAATATGATCAAATACTTTGAACTTCACTTGATAAACTATTTAAGTTTAGGTGTTTAAAAAAAAATCAAAGACATTTTTCCTGATATTTGTTTTTTTATTAAGTCCAATTCCAGGTGTTGCTAATTGGATAGGTGTGTTGCAAATACTTGATCATATACGGATACGCGTAAAGCCATATATTTTAGGAACAGAACAGCAAGCAACTGTCCAACGACAAACGCTGTGCTTCAAGGACACGTCATTTCTCATGTGGCAATTGTATGTTTATGTTCTGCTGTAGTCGTAAACTTATAGTTCATCTGTATCTTCTAACGTGGCAATCTCTGAACGTGCTCATCCAAACTACTTATTTAATCTCTAATCTGCTGTGGGTCCCATCCTGAGATGCACACATGCTTTTCGTACCTGATAGAAACTGCAACAGTACAACACGCCCCCAACGAAAAATCAGTTAGGCTATGGTGAGCTCTCTTAACGACGTCGCAGCAGGAAGCTGGGGATTGGCTTCCCTTTGGAAAAATAATAAATAAAAAAACCTTCCTCATTTGATATTTTATTTGGGAAAAAGAAAAGAAAAAAAAGCTGTGAAGGTTGGTTACCGGTTTGGTTATAAACGCATTCCAAAATCTTTTCCTTCTATCTCTATAAATGGAGTAATTTCAATTTCGTTGCAGAAGAAACAATTAATAGAGCAAGAAGAAGAAGAAGAAGGCGACAAGTGAAAATTCAAAGAAATTAGAGTATAAGCAGCTTCAAAAACTTTGAATGAATTCACGCATTGATAACTGGGTCAATGCTCGCCAGCAAATTCTAATCAAAGCATTGGAACACATAAAACTCACCAAGTGGTTGCACAACACAACGACTAAAAAACCCGGTAGCTCCAAAAACGTTAGCAATAATGCCACTGAAAAGAAATGAAAAGGGATAATAAAATTGCTGTATAAATATTTAGTAACAAAATTAGGGAAAAAAGAAGCAAATTAAAAGCTATTTCGTGTTTATTATACAATCCCCCTTCAAAATGAAAGTTCAATCAAAAAAGAAATTTAACCTTCGTTTAAAATTACATTATCAGCTTTTCACTTGTGACAGATTATCATTCAATTAAATTATTTTTCTATAAGCAGTAATATATGTAATAAAACAACATTATCATTATAACATTATTAAATCAGCAAATTCTTTCAAAGTTTAAGACTTCTGGAGCTACCAAAACGAAATCGAACTTGAATAAATGGGAGATAACCACGAAGTGGTAGTCATCAAATAGTAGTGATTTCATATCATCAACAAATACTATATGACATTATAATGTGTTAAACATACGTCAAGCTATAACCACTAACGAATGCAGTATATACAACTAAATTGAAGCAGAAACAAAAACTAATTAATTGAGTAAAAACAAAAGTAATTACCTCCGGAGAGAGATCATAACCAATTGCATTAGTGCCAACTTCAGACAATAGCAGCAATGGATGATTTCTTGCAAGCGCCTGTAAATGATCAGAGCTTTCTTTAATTAAAGAAAAAAAAATACAATTTGAAAGAGAAAAGAAACATAAAAAGGACCTGATTAGCAGGATGATAGCGCCAGAGAGCGAGACGCCAATCGAAATTATGGATGGAGACATAGTGAAGCTCATCGATGGTACAAATTGGCGGCTTATCTGGAAGCTTCACGGCTGATTCAGTAGAATAGATGAAAAAAGCTGAGTCGAAAAGACGTCGTTTTAGAAGAGTAAGATGAAGATATCAACCATCGTTGAGAAAAAGACACCGGAAAAGCCAAAGTGGAAGAGCGTGAGAAGATGAAATGGTTGGCAAAGTAAAGACGAAATTGGGATTGATGAAGAGGTTGGTAAAAGGGCAGCCAAAGTTCTGCATAGGGGTTAAAAGAAAAAGCAAAATGCAGTATTTTTAAAAATAAAAAATTAAAAAAAGGATAATTTTAAATATTTTTAAGAGATGATTGTATTTTTAAAAACTATGGTTAAAAAAGTGATAATATGTGTAATTTCCTCATAAATAAAATAAGATGTCAACCAGCATAAACACAAAACTCCTTCAGTCGCCGTTCTTTTCTTTTGGTTGACAAAACAGTATGGCTTTACATTGTTTACAATAACAAAAACAATAAAGCAAACTGAATTGAATTAATATTGCATAAGCAAATTGGAGCATTTAACCACATATATTAAAAGACTATATACCAAACACAAAACCTTATTAATGAATTCTTACTGAAAGATCTTTATGCAGAATTTCATCTGGGTCCTGATAGAAGAGATGGCGATAATGGAGTTGCGACTACCAACTCTGCCTCTCTTCTTATTGCTGCAATCATTGCTGGATTCAGAATTTGATAGTCTAACTCTGTTCCCATTTCCATCTTGCCCTCCAAAACGTCGACAACCATTGACATGGAAGGTCTTCTTTTGTAATCACCTTGCAAGCACCAAATTGCTATTCTCATCATCTCCACAGCTTCTAACTTATCATCAATGTTTGGTTCAACCATTTCAAGCAATTGACCCTCCTCTGCTTTTTTCATTAAAATTGGAAGCAAATGCATAAATTCCTCAGGTTGAGACCTATCCAAGTTTTTTCTTCCACAAAATACTTCCACCACAACTATGCCAAAGCTATAAACATCCGCCTTCTCTGTTATGACCGAGCTAAACAATTCAGGAGCCATATAACCAGGAGTTCCTCTTGTTGTGGTCACCACTCGGCTTTGATCCCTCTCAATAAATCTCGACAACCCAAAATCTGATATCTTTGCATGTAGGTCGGAATCCAACAATATGTTTTGGGGTTTGATATCCAAATGCACAATTCTCTGCCTGCAATCATCATGTAGATATGCCAGCCCCTTGGCTACTTCTAGGATGATTTTCCTTCTTGTTTGCCCATCCAGAGGAGGTCGTTCCTGGGTTTCCTTAAGGAAAATCCAATTGTCCAAGGACCCATTGCACATAAACTCATAAACTAAAAGCCTATGCAATTTTTCAGCACAAAAGCCAATTAGCCTTGCTAAGTTGTTGTGGTGGATGCTTCCTATAGTCTTCACTTCCGCCAAGAATTCTTTCCTCCCTTGGCCTAAAGCGTCTAAACGCTTCACTGCAATTTTCTGTCCGCTTTGCAGGCTTCCTTCGAAAACTGACCCAAACCCTCCTTCTCCAAGTTTTTTCTCGAAATCTTCAGTTGCCACTCTTAGTTCTTGATAAGTGAATCTTGCAGGCATTCCGGATAGTTCACCAAGGTAGTCTTCTGTTGCATCATCTCCATCTCGTTTCTTCCTAAAACATAAGACCCAAGTAAATCCAACAGTTAAATTCACTAGAAGGAAGATTCCTGCAGTTAATCCAGTTATTCTTCTTACACTAATAGCTGTGTTACGTGAAGCTGCTCCATGCTCTCCATTAGTGTTTGAAACAGGATCTGAACCTTTTCTAGTTACCCCATCATTAGAAACTTTAATCAAGACAACAGAATGCACATAATCATCATTAGTACCAACACTTTGAATTGAGAATGCTGGCAAAAATAATCGACAAGATCTATATGAATCATGGATGGATTGAAATGTTGCAACTTTGCACGAACAATCATTCAAGCATGCCTGTTTACAGCTCTCCAAGTCTAAGGACTGCTCCTCACTTCCATAACTCCAATAGTTCATATTTTCAAGTGCGAGTAGAGATTGGGAGGAGCGATCTTCACAGAAGGTTGGATTAATTTGTGAGCACCCGAATTTCCCTTCCGGACTTGGGACATTACTTTTATTAAATTTTGGGGGGCAACCGCACTTGCCATTTGAGCAGAGCCCATAACTACCGCAGTATGTTGGATAATCACATTCACTTCTTAAATCTCCCAACATATCGAACTCCTCGGAGTTATCGCCATAAAATTTAAGATGCCCATCAGCATCCAATTTCATATAAGACATCGCTGTACTATTTGAAGGGTTTAGAAACACATGTTCTGATGAAGTACCATTATCCATAGAAATCATGAAGAGGGTAAGATAACCAAATAGGTTATACCTTAATTCAACGTATGAAAGGTTTCTAGGAATATCTGCAAAGTATTGAACTGGAACATCAGCATGGTAATAAAAATACAGTCCGGATTTTACATAAAGATAGTATTTTCCCTCAGACAGGTTGGATTGGGAAACACTAGCCACCAGCCTCTGCCCCACTGCCAGTTTCTGACCAGGAAGCAACGTGTCGGTTGGATAATCAAAAGACTCCCAAACTGTTAACTTATCTTCATCATACAGAATCAGATTTCCTGTATTCATCATCTTGACGCCTACAACAGATTTGTCTGACGTGTTTGTAGACCAAATCAAACTTCCATCTGCATCTCTCAACACCAAATTTCCATCTTCCACCAACTTTAAGGTTGCTTTCGGACCCATTGGTCTGTTTCTGTTTGCAAGCCACGTTACGTTCTTGAAAGACCAAACTTGTTTGCCGGAATCGAGATCAATCGATGCTTCAATTATTCCAGTCGCCAAATAAAACGAATCTTGTCTCTCTTGACTGGCGTAAAATCCACAACCAAATCCAATAGTGTATTCTGATGAGTTTGGTTTCTCATTGGACAGGATTATCTGATCGTACCGAGTTATTGGATTGTTGGTCCAGGATGTGGATAGATTTGCAGTGGGAGAATAAAGAATTGCTTGGGCTTGTAGGAAGTGTGGGAGAGACAAAATGATGAAGAACTCCAAAAGGAGAATATCATTAAAAGGCCATATAGCCATGAGGTTGTGTTTGCCCGAGCAGCAGTGAGCAGCTGGTAAATACGTGGCTATAAATCATATGTTCTATGAAATCAACTACGTACCGTTCATTCAATTTAGATTTTAATCAGTTTACCAAGTAACCATAGAAATTCCAACAGTTTATTTTTAAACTTTATGTCCAATGACAAGAAAAGTAGAAAACTCAAAGCTGCTAATATATCCTTTCGCTTATTTTAGGCCTATTTCAGTCTTTCTTCGTAATTTCCTGTAATTTTCTTCAATATTAAATTATTTCATGTCAACACATGTGGCAAGCTGTTATTTTCCTTTACACTTCCAAGTAGACTCAACTTTAAACATAATCGGGCAGCAATGTAAAAATATTAGGGAGTAGTTGGGAACATATTTAGAGAGGATATGTGACATTAATATTATGTGATTTAACATTTTCGCATTTCCTGTATAAAGTTATGTTTTGAGTCAAATATGGCAGATTATAGAAGTATAGTATGATCTAAATAATTAATATTATTAATAAAATTGATTGACAGTTTGACACATTCATAGCTTCTAATAAGTTTTCATCAACATCTAAAAAGAAAGAAGATTGTTCATCAAAAGCTTACTTTCAGAGTCTCTCTTGATCATACCTAGTTGTTGGTCCACAATATTTTGCCGTGTCAGAGTTAGGCTTGTTAAAAGTGTACAACCGGATTATCATTGTGTTTGCCTTAGACCATTCAAGCTCTACGGGCGATTTTTATTCTATTTCCCAGTATGTGTTATGAACATCAATCATATTATTAAAATAATTTTTGTGATATCTAAACATATCATACATATCAAAGTAAACGTTGCAGTTGCCAACTTATAAGATTGCAAATAACATATATGATTTCATGTAAAAATTCCACTTTAGATTGATATTTTGTTAATAGTTTTAGATTCTCATTATTTATGTAAATAGTTTCAAAAATCAAATTAAACGAAAGAAAAAATCCTAGCTATGAAGATTTAATTATCGTGAAGAACATTACCATTTACGTGATTATAAAGAAGGATCAAATCCACAAAGTCCAGAAGAATTATTTAATTATATGCATTTTTCGTTACGCAATAACATAAAACGTTGTTTTGGTGTTTTGAAGGCACGTTTTTCCATCCTTAGAGATATGCCTTCATATGACATAAAGCAGCAAAAATATATACTTCTTTCATGTTGTGTGATTCATAATTTTATTAGAATACAGTAAAGTATAGACTCTTTATTTATAGAGTATACAAATGAAAATATTATGCTTGGAGATTATCAACAAAATAATGAAGTCAGTACTTCAGAGCCGTAGAAAACTGTTGATATAAATGTAAGTCAACTTCGTTAGATGAACAGTACTCGAGATAGAATAGCACAGAAATTATGATTGAATTATAATAATTGATATTTATATTGTTAATTTTTCTTAAATAGTGATTAATTTTTTTATTATGATGATTTTTTTTAATGTACTAGATTTTAAATTTTGAATTTCATTAAATATTTATTATTCAATATTAATAATTATATTATATATATGTATAACATATATTGATGGATATCAGAATATTTTTTGAAAAATAAATAGAAAAACAGTTTTTAAAAAATCAATAACAAAAACTAAAAACAGTTTAAGAATTTTAAGAAACTAAAAACTAAAAACATACAACTTTACCAAAGTCACCCTTAGCTTTTAAATTTTAAAAACTGTTTAAAGCTATTTATGGTCAATTATAAAATACCCTTTTTATTTCTCAAATCCAACTATCCAAGTTTGCTACTCTTTGCAAATAAAATCATGAATTATGATTTACTCCAAAAAAAAGTGGATTTGACCAATCACCGTTACAAGAAGATTCTGCTCTATCTAAGTCGTCCATTCACTTGAAAGGAAAGGAGACAACCGTGTTATACTTTAGTTTTAGCGGGGACTTGACTCTCTTAGTAGGAAATTAATGGCAAGTCTGGGAGGTCGGCTCAGGCAGAATTTTCAATTACGTGCTTCAGAAGGCGGAGAAGCATGTGGTATTGCCTTTGACAATTGCATGGGCGATATTGAAGTTAAAGAGACGTGGAATATGAAGCCACTGTCATTTTCTTTTGTTTAGTCCACAAAGGCCTAATTTCCTGATTATAAATTTGGAATAAAATTCTTGTCATGATATAGACTTTATCTACTCCCAATATATTTTAGAATAGACATTGTAAGCTGCGCAGTAATTAATAAATTTAATTAGGTGATGAATAGCTTCGGCCTATGAATATGGAGCTTAATTAATTAGAGCCTTGAGTTTGATTAGTTATGAAGATTGAATATTTTCGAAAACGAAAAGATGCGTCAATGTGTTTGATCACAAGAATAATCCATGGACCCCAAGTCTCGCTAGCAAGTAGAGGTGATCCAATTCCCCCTGATCCGAGAATTCACCATATATGTCTTTAAAATTTTAGTTTGGATTGGGTATATATTGCGATTTTGTCCCACCAGCTGACCCCATAATCCACTTTATACCCTCTTAAAAGTTGATTACACCAAAATCTGAGAAATTCGAAAAAAATAAAATGGCAATAGTAAATACACAACTTCCTCTGGCATCGAGATTTGGAAAAATCTTGCTTATATAGATCGGATTTAATTAAAATTTATGTACCAACAAAGGGTAAATGACATGTGCAAAATTAGTTAAAAAAATGGATAGTGTTTAGTTTTGGATGACAAAACTACGTGGTTTTACAATGAGGGGGAGGGAAGGAAACTGAATTGAAAATATTGAATAAGCAAATTGTAGCATTCAACCACTAACATTAAAAGAGTATATATAGCAAACACAAAACATTATTGTTCTTTTACTGAAGAATCGTTATCCAGCATTTCATCTGGGTCCTGATAGAAGAGATGATGATAATGGAGTTGTGATTACCAACTCCACCTTTCTTATTGTTGTTGCAGCCATTGCTGGATTCTGAATTTGATAGTCTAGATCTGTTTCCACTTCCATTGTACCTTCTAAAACCTTGACAACCATTGACATGGAAGGCCTTCTTTTGTAATCACTTTGCAAGCACCAAATTGCAATTCTCATCAGCTCCACAGCTTCTGACTTATCCTCAATTCTTGGGTCAACTATTTCAATCAATTGACCCTCTTCTGCTTTTTTCATTAGAATGGGGAGCAAATGCATACATTCCTCAGGCTGAGACATGTCTATGTTTTTTCTTCCGCAAATTACTTCCATAACAACTATGCCAAAGCTATAAACATCAGCCTTCTCTGTTATGACTGAGCTAAACAATTCAGGAGCCATATAACCAGGAGTTCCTCTCATTGTGGTAAACACTTGGCTTTGATCCCTCTCAATTAACTTTGACAAGCCGAAGTCTGATATCTTAGCATGTAGATTTTCATCCAACAATATATTTTGGGGTTTGATATCCAAATGGATGATTCTTTGTCTGCAATCTTCATGGAGATAGGCCAGCCCCTTGGCTATGTGCAGGATGATCTTGCATCTTGCTTGCCATTCCAAAGGAGGTCGTTCCTTTGTTTCATTTAGGAAAATCCAATTGTCCAAAGACCCATTGCACATAAACTCATAAACTAAAAGCCTATTCAAATTTTCAGCACAGAAGCCAATTAGCCTGACCAAGTTGTTGTGGTGGATGCTTCCTATAGTCTTCACCTCCGCCAAGAATTCCTTCTTTCTTTGGCCTAGAGCATCCAGGCGCTTCACTGCAATTTTCTCTCTGTTTTGAAGGCTTCCTTTGAAAACTGGCCCAAATCCTCCTCCTCCAAGCTTTTTCCGGAAATTTTTAGTTGCTACTCTTAGTTCTTGGTATGTGAATCTTGAAGGCATCCCAGATAGTCCACCAAGGTCATCTTCTGTTTCATTATCTTCTTGTGTTTTGTTCCTAAAACATAACATCCGAGAAAAACAAATAAGTATAAGCACTGGAATGAGCGCTCCTAAAAATACTATAATTTTGTCCGTATAAGTAGGTTTGTTATTAACTGCAAAGGTAATAGAAGGAACAGGACCTCTTCCCTTTCCCTCATCCTCAGAAATTTTAGAAGACAAAATTCGGGCTTTGCTGTTATAAGAGGGTATATTGGCTCCGGGAGAACAGCCAATTCTGGCTTGTGGTAATTTTACAAATAAACACAAAATTATGAATAGCTGCAAAACACGAATATCATTCAAAGGCCATAGATTCATTGGGTTGAATTTGCCTGAGCAACTTCTTTGAGATCCTTAATAATGGGAAGGCAAAAAAGCATTTTCAGTACCCTATGTTGCATGGGTACTTCCATTTAAGAGGTAGCGGGTAGGTACTGAGTATGGGTACGCATAAAATCCGTATTGTACGTATTGGGTACATACTAGGTACATATTTTATTATTATTTTTTATAATTTTTGGTGCGCTGTGTGTACTGTGCAATCCATTTTTATATGCTTTTTATTGTATTTTTTTTTTCAAATTTAACCATTATTTCACCTTTCACAATTTCGTTTGTCTATATATCCTTATTTATTTTTTTAAAAAATTATCATATTTCGTACTTATAATTGTATGGGTATAACTTGAACTTGTCCTAAAAGTGCTACGTTAGACCAAACGCCATCTTTAATTAGATAAAAATTTTATAACGAAGAATTTTACGCATTAAAATTTGAATTCTCCAAGAGTCACGAGCTTTTCACATTTATTATTAATTTAACAATATAAAATTTCACACATCATGCCAATTGTATCAGATTATTTATCATTTAAACTTCTCATCTATAATTGATTCAAAAACACAGAAACCTATAATCCATAATTGAATGGAAAACTATTTATTGACATTCTTAAGTATAATGGAATTCACATATAAAGATTTCGACTATGGAAAAAGAAAAAATTAAAAAAAAAAATCCTAAGAGGCTTGTGATCATTCCTAAAAGGATAATGGTATCCTCTGAATTAGTCGTATCGGATCGGATCAACTGTCATTTTGTTTAGTATAGAATTCCAGTCTCTCACGGCAAATCATTGACCTGGCTTGGGCCTGCCCGGGCAGAAATTTTCCCACTTTATCCTCTGAGTTATGTGCTCCTCGGTGTGCTAGTTTTCTACGGAAGAAGGGCATGTTGGTTTTTTTCTTTGGGAAAAGCAAAGGTAATAAAATAATAATAATAATAATAATAATTCCCATAACAGCATTATTTAAGAATTTAAAAAAAAAATACTCAACGTTTTATCTAGAGCACAAAAATGCCCTTAACATTTTTTTATTGGATTCTACATAATTCCCATAACGTTTTTCCTAAAACGCTAAAATGCCCGAATTATTATAAACTGATTAAAAGAAAGACAAAAATAGAAAAATAGAGAGTTTTCTCTTATTGATTATATCTAATGAATAACCACAATAGAATATTTATAGGCACAAAATAGAAGAAGTAGATGTCTACTAGAATGGGGAGAATGATGAGTTTTATAGTCATCCAAATATCTTATAATTATCACAATACTTTCCCTTGGATGACTATGCAATATGAATATGCCTCATTAAAACCTTGCTAAGAAAAACCCAGTGGGATAAAAACTTAGCGAAGAAAAAAAAGTACAATATTCATATGTGCTTCCCCTAAAAAATGAATCAAACTAAATCTTTTAATTGGCGCATTCCAATATTGTACACATGTTTCTTAAAAATTGAACTTGGTAGGGTCTTTGTGAACAAATCTGCTGGATTATTACTTGAGCGAACTTTGCAAACATCGATCTGTCCTTCTTTTATAAGTTCATGAGTATAGAAGAATTTTGGTGAGATATGTTTTGTTCTATCCCCTTTGATATAGCCACCTTTGAGTTGTGAAATACATGCTGCATTATCCTCATACAATTTTGTTGGCTTTTTCTCCACTACCAACCCACTTGTTTCCTTAATATGTTGAGTCATGGTTCTCAACCACACACATTCACGACTTGCTTCATGGATGGCTAATATTTCTGAATGATTTGAGGAAGTGGCAGTGATTGTTTGCTTAACAGATCGTCAAGAAATAACAGTTTCACCATATGTGAAAACATAACCTGTTTGTGATCGAGCTTTATGAGGATCTGATAGATATCCAGCATCAGCATACCCTGTCAATTCTGAATTTACTCCTTTTGGAAAAAATAAACCCATGTCAGAAGTGCCACGAAGATAACGTAGAACATGTTTTACACCATTTCAATGCCTTCGAGTTGGTGCAAAACTAAATCTTGCTAGCAAATTAACTGCAAAAACTATATCTGGTCTAGTGTTATTTGCAAGATATAAAAGTGCACCTATTGCACTAAGATATGGTACTTCAGGACCAAGAATCTCTTCGTTATCTTCTTTTGGACGAAAAGGATCTTTCTTGACATCAAGAGAGCGAACAACCATTGGAATGCTCAATGGATAAGACTTATCCATATAAAATTGTTTCAAGATTTTCTCTATATAAGATGACTGATGTACAAGAATTCCTTTTGGCAAATATTCAACTTGAAACCCAAGACAAAATTTTGTTTTTCCAAGGTCTTTCATTTCAAATTCCTTTTTCAAATATTCTGCAGTAATAGAGATCTCTTCTGGAGTCCCCACTATGTTTAAGTCATCAACATAAACTGCAACTATAGCAAATCCTAAATTTATCTTCTTGATAAAAACGCATGAACAAATTGAATTATTCTCATACCCATTTTTCACTAGGTAATCACTTAAATGATTGTACCACATGCGTCCAGATTGCTTTAATCCATACAAAGATCTTTGGAGTTTAATCGAGTACATTTGTCGAGGTTTTTAATTATATGCTTCAGGCATCTTAAATCCTTCAGGGATTTTCATATATATGTCGTTATCTAACGATCCATATAAATAAGCTGCCACCACATCCATTAAATATATATCAAGTCCTTCAGAGGCAGTCAAACCAATCAAAAATCTAAATGTGATTTCATCCATGACTGGAGAATACGTTTCTTCATAATCTATACCAGGTCTTTGTGAGAAACCTTGTGCAACAAGTCGTGCTTTGTATCTCACAATTTCATTTAACTTATTTCTTTTACGGACAAAAACTCATTTATATCCAACAGGTTTGACATCTTTTGGTGTCTGGACTACTGGTCCAAATACTTTACGCTTAGCTAATGAATCTAGCTCAGCTTGAATTGCTTCTTTCCATTTGAGCCAATCACTTCGATGTCGACATTCTTCTACAGTTTGAGGCTCATGCTCACTATCATTAATTATTTCATAAGCAACTGCATATGTAAACACATTATCAATAACTATGTCTTGTCTATCCCACATATTTCCAGATTTTAATGAGATCTCATAATTTTTCGGTACCGGAACCACTTTTGGGGTTGCTTCTTTGGAAATATGAAGTTGTTGATATGTGTTATTTTTAACTTCTTCTTGAGCATCATTTTGAATATTTTTCAATGTCCTTTTCTTTCGAGGAACAATATATTTTGCACCAATAGGTCTACCACGCTTCTGGCGTATGTTAGATTCATTGGCTACTGTACCTACCGAAAATCTTTCAGGGATAATCAATCTTGCAGGTACATTTGCAGCCAAAATATGAGATTTAGTGACCTTTTGGGTATCTGTGAAGATATCTGGTAATTGATTTGCAGCATTCTGCAAATTTATTATTCTTTGAACTTCAAGTTCGCATTGGTTTGTGCGTGTATCATAACTGGACAAGGTTGGAGTGTTCCAACTAATTTCTTGTACTTTTGGCCTTTTACTTTTATATTCCCCTAACTGAGGGAAAACTGATTCATCAAATTGACAATATAAGAATCTTGCTCGAAAAAGGTCACCAGTTAAAGGTTCTAGATACCTAATAATAGAAGGAGAATCAAAACCAACATATATACCAAGACATCGTTGGGGACCCATTTTAGTTCGTTGAGGAGGGGCAATAGGAACATAAACAGCACAACCAAAAATTCTAAGATGAGATATATTAGGTTGTTGATCAAAAACAAGTTGCAAAGGTGAAAATTTTTGATATGTGGATGGTCTTATACGAACTAAAGATGCAGCATGAACAATTGCATGTCCCCAAGCAAATGCAGGAAGTTGTGACTTCATAAGCATAGGTCTAGCAATAAATTGTAATCGCTTAATAAAAGATTCAGCTAAACCATTTTGAGTATGAACATGTGCAACAGAATGCTCGACACTAACCCCAATTGACATGCAAAAGTCATAAAATGCTTTTGAAGAAAACTCACATGCATTATCTAAACGAACTGCCTTGATAGGATGATCAGGAAAACTAGACCTTAACTTTATAATTTGAGCAAGAAGTTTAGTAAAAACAATATTACGAGTAGAAAGTAAACATACATGTGACCATCGAGTTGAGGCATCAATCAAAATCATGAAATATTGAAATGGTCCACAAGGGGGATGAATTGGGCCACAAATATCTCCATGTATCCGTTGCAGGAAAACAGGAGACTCCAAATGCAATTTGGATGGTGAAGGTCTTACAATCAATTTACCTTGTGCACAAGAACTACAAGAAAAATCATTAGATAAAAGAATTTTCTGATCCTTTAATCCATGTCCATTTGTATTTTCGATAATACATCGCATCATGGTTGAGCCTGGATGACCAAGACGATCATGCCAAAGTATAAAATGTTTAGGATCTGAGCACTTCCGGTGCATATAATTAGATTCAATCATCTTTATTTTGATAAAATATAATCCAGTTGCAAAACTTGAAAACTTTTCTAATATGAACTTCTGGTTCAATTTCATAGAAGTTATACATAAATATTCAACAATTCCTTCATTTATAGTTTCAATATGATAACCATTGTGACGTATATCTTTAAAACTTAGTAGATTTCTTCGGGACCTACTAGAATATAACGCACCATCAATGTATAATGGTGTTCCATTTGGGAACATAAGATGGACTCTGCCAGAGCCTTCAACTACATTTGTTGAACCAGATATTGTATTAACATTAATTTCAGCTAATGTTAAAAAATAATTTTTGTTACGAAGAATTGTGTGAGTTGTGCCACTGTCCACTAAACATATGTCGTCCTCCATAATATCAATTTTATATGATTATCTAGTAACAACAAAAAAAACATTTATTTAATAACAAGAAAAATGATAACAAATAAGAAATGCTTTAAGAATTACTTATTAAAATAATAGACTTTTATTGAAATTGTAAAATTGAATAACAAGGATAAACTTATTTTAATAATTGACATTTCCGTCGCCAATTAAATGATCAATTCTACCGCTATCATCTTCAAAAAAATCAGAAACATCCAAATCAACATCTAAAGGAAATTTTTTATCATTAGCAGGATCAACAGGCTCGGAAAAATTCACTTCAATATTTTTTCCTTTTCCTTTTAAAGATGCCTTGTAAAGATCAACTAGATGTTTGGGAGTGCGACATATACGAGACCAATGACCTTTAGTTCCACATCTAAAGCAAACATTGTCATTATTTTGCTTTTTCTTTTCAGTATTCTCCTCACTTTTGACCCATTTCTTGTTAATATCTTTGTTTTCAATGTTTGAAGAAGAATTGGAACCATTTCTTCTTCCACGACCACGACCTCGTCCACGACCTTGAGAAAATGCCACATTAACTTCAGGTAATGGGGATGAACCAGTTGGACGAGATTGATGATTCTTCATTAAAAGCTCATTATTTTGTTCAGCCACAAGTAAACAAGAGATTAGTTCAGAATATTTTTTGAATCTACGCTCTCGATATTGCTGCTGTAGGAGCACATTCGAGGGATGAAAAGTTGAATATGTTTTTTCTAACATATCCTCATCAGTGATATTCTCTCCACATAATTTTAATTGAGAGCTAATCTTAAATAAGGCTGAATTGTATTCACTTACAGTTTTATAATCTTGTAAACATAAGTGTATCCATTCATATCGAGCTTTAGGAAGAATCACCGTTCTTTGGTGTTCGTATCTCTCCTTTAAATTATTCCAAAGGACTAATGGGTCTTTAACAGTGAGATATTCAGTTTTCAATTCTTCGTGTAAATGGTGTCGAAAGAAAATCATTGCCTTAGAGCGATCCTACAGGGACGCGGCATTTCCTTCTTTTATTGAATCTCCAAGATTCATAGCATTGAGGTGAATTTCAGCATCAAGTACCAATGAAAGATAATTTCTTCCAGAAATATCAAGGACAATAAAATCAAGTTTCGCAAGGTTCGACATTGTAAATACACTACACTTAAAAAAAAATTAAAATTAGGCTATAAATAAATTGTCAAAAATTAATAAATAAGATTAAATCATACAAAATTAACAAATATGTGTACAATATTATTTTATGCAAATATTATTAATTTATTATAGGCATAATTATGACCAACCCTTTATAATATTTGTTTTCAATTAAGGGCATCCAACTTTGGCAATTAAAAGCACATGAAATAAAAAAAACAAATAAAATAAAAATGTGGGAAAAGGTAACAAACAAAAAAAAAACCAACTTTATGTTTTTTTTACTGAACCAAAAACAAAAGAATAGAAACATAATAGTAAATAAATAAAAATCATCCACAAATTAGAGTCTCGTAATAAATGAATTGAAAATAGTATTGATAAATGTTTTAATTGAAAAAATCTTTTCTTAATTTATACACACGAAAAAAAAAACTGAATTAAGGTAAATAGTAAACTTCCAAATTATTTTGAGATAATTTACCGCTAAATCTTGTAAATTAGAATTTTTGATTCCTTCGAGTTAGGTTGTCATAAACCACCGACTTCCAATAATCAATAGAGGCTATCGTGCTGATAACGTGTTATAAACTTATTAAAAGAAAGACAAAAATAGAAGAATAGAAAGTTTTCTCTTATTGATTATATCTAATGAATAACCACAATAGAGTATTTATAGGCACAAAATAGAAGAAGTAGATGTCTACTAGAATAGGGAGAATGATGAGTTTTATAGTCATCCAAATATCTTATAATTATCACAACACGAATATATTTTTAGAGTACTAAAAATCTCTATACTTTTTGGATAAAAAAAATATATGTTACACTAACATGACATATTTTGCAATACGACGGGGCCCCAATAGTTACATCAGAAATATTTTTGTTCCAAAATTGACTGTAAGATAATTTTAAGACAATATTAATGGCATTTTCATAGTTTTTTCCTTTCCCTTTTCCAAAAGGCCATTGAATTAAAAGGAATAAGGTCCTTTTTTTTCTTTAAGAATTTTATATTTTTGAAATGGATAGATTTTATTTTCATATTCAATTTTTGTTGCAAAGTGTAGGAAACAGAACGTGACATAAAATGACTGAAAAAATTTAGAATCAAAATCTATCCATTTCGAAAAATTTAAGGATAATAAAAAGTTATTTTCCCAATTAAAAACTATGAAACAGCTATCATTTTCTTTTAGGTCGACTGGTTAATATATTAACTTTTGAAAAAAAAAACAATTACCCGAATTAAATACACTAAATATGTCTTGAATAAAGCCAATGCTACAAAGCTACGTCCATAAAATAGCTGAAAATGATAGCAACTCTTATTTTTTCTTAACTAATGTACTCCCTCTGTTCTTTTTTATCTTTTGCTTTTGAGTAAAATTTAAATTATATTTATCTGTCACTTTTAAACTATCATTGTAATTTAATTTACTTTTCTAATTTATTTTTTTTCAATAAGGTTAAAATCAATTAGATTTATTAATTTAGTCTTAATTTCGTAATTTAATAATAAATAAATTTAAGTTTATTTATTATTTTTTAATTTTAGTGAAAATAACAAAAGTA
Organism: Excoecaria agallocha; assembly: GCA_037975025.1. Taxonomy (NCBI): domain Eukaryota; kingdom Viridiplantae; phylum Streptophyta; class Magnoliopsida; order Malpighiales; family Euphorbiaceae; genus Excoecaria; species Excoecaria agallocha. The sequence goes on along the minus strand of CM075810.1, from coordinate 36,335,623 downwards.
ATTGATAAAAAAGAACAGAGGAAGTATGAAGTATTACTTTACAAGAGAGCTGGCCAGCAAATGTTTTAGGTAATTTTGATCTTAGCCTTTTAATGACACTCCGTTTTCCAAAATCAATTACTAATAGCAATTTCGAGAAAGATTGCAATCATCCCATCGAAATTTTCTTCTTGGTATATAAGCGATAGAAAGTAAGCATTACATCAGAGTTCAGAAGGCACAAAATACTAAGTAGAAAAACGATTTCTTGTAGAGGGATTTGTATTCAACAATTCATCTAGGTCCCGACAGAATAGATGGCAAGAGCAGAGTTGTGGTAGCCAACTCTGCTTCCCTTCTTACAGCTGCAACCATTGTTGGATTCTGAGTTCGATAGTCCAGCTCACTTTCCATGTGCACCGTGCCCTCTAAAACCTTGACCACCATTGCCATGGAAGGTCTTCTTCTGTAATCACTTTGCAAGCACCAGATTGCTGTTCTCATCATCTCCACAGCTTCTGATTTATCTTCAATGCTTGGTTCAACTATTTTAAGCAATTGGCCCTCCTCTGCTTTTTTCATGAAAATTGGGAGCAAATGCATAAATTCCTCAGGCTGAGACCTATCCAAGTTTTTCCTTCCACAAACTACTTCCATCACAACTATGCCGAAACTATAAACATCAGCCTTCTCTGTTATGATTGAACTAAACAGTTCAGGAGCCATATAACCAGGAGTTCCTCTCATTGTAGTCACTACTCGGCTTTGATCCCTCTCAATAAACTTTGACAAGCCAAAATCTGATATCTTAGCATGTAGCTTTGAATCCAATAATATGTTTTGGGGTTTGATATCCAAATGGACAATTCGCTGCCTGCAATCATCATGTAGATAGGCCAGCCCCTTGGCTATGTCTAGGATGATTTTCCTTCTTGTTTGCCAGTCAAGAGGAGATTGTAAAGTTTCCTTGAGGAAAATCCAATTGTCCAATGACCCATTGCACATAAACTCATAAACTAAAAGCCTATGAAAATTTTCAGCGCAGAATCCAATTAGCCTTACCAAGTTGTTATGGTGAATGCTTCCTATACACTTGACCTCAGCCAAGAATTCCTTTTTCCCTTGGCCTAAAGCGTCCAACCGCTTCACTGCAATTTTCTGTGCGGTTTGCAGGCTTCCTTCGAAAACAGACCCAAAGCCACCACCTCCAAGCTTTTTGTTGAAATCCCCAGTGGCTATTTGCAGTTCTTTATGAGTAAATCTCTTAGGCATTCCTGATAGTTGATTCAAGCTATCTTCCATACCTTCCTCTTCATCTCCTTGATCTCTTTTCTTCAATAAACGTACGATCCATAAGGCAACAAGCACGAAGACACCGAGTGAAAATGAAACATAAAATGGAATCACACCCCAAAACAAGAATATAACACATAAGATGATTATACAAAGCAGGATACCAGTAAACCATATCCATGTCTTCTTTGTCACTTGAAAAGCCATGATCAGGGATCGGTGTTCTAGTAAAAGTTATATTTTGATACATTAATGGTATGTAATGATTGATCATTTCTAAAATGAAAGAAAACTTGGACGATATTAATCTTGATAGGCCCCAGGAATTTTTTTGGAGCAAATTAATGACAAGTCTGGGAGGGTGGCCCAGCCAGAATTTTCAATTACGTGCTTCTGAAGCCACTGTCATTTTCATTTGTTGAGTCGACAATGGCCTAATTAAGATTATATATATATATATATATATATATATATTGCCTAAACTTTTCATCAATTTCAGCCCAACCTGTAACATGTTTAATTGCCAATGTAATGTTCAGCACAATAATTAATCCCCCTCATCCCCAAGTTTAACATGGTGAAGAATAGCTTCGGCCTAATGAATATGGAGCTTAGAGCCATGAGTTTGATTAGCTTTGAAGATTGAATATTTTCGAAAAGGAAAAAATGCGTCAATGTGTTTGATCAAAAGAATAAAAATCCATGCACCCCAAGTTGCTGTCTGCAAACAAAATGCGGTCTTTTTAAGAAGCCTTTTTCCATTGGCTCAGCTTAGTTTTAGACTTTTTTTTTTTTTGAACAGTAGTATGAGGTCTACACAAAATGAGATCTTTTCAGTATCCAACCCCAAAATCCATTTCAACTGCATAACTTGAATCAATCGAAACCCACTAGAATGGATTCAAGAACATATCGAACCCAAGAAATTCATTACTCGTAAGGGTTCTATTTATGCTTCAAATATGTGCATGTGAACCCCAAATTTTTGAAAACATATGCTAACTTGGGAAAAGAAATGTAAGTTAACGTTAAGAATATATATATAGAAGCTTTTTTTTCCCAATATAGAAGCTTAATTAAATGAAGGAACTTCCGAGAGCACGAGCATCCTAATTCACACTCACCTTTACCAAAAAAAAAAATAAATAAGTAAAATCTCCTTTGTTTTGTTTTGTATTTTGTGCATTATATACCATAAAATTTTAAGAATTTTCTGGATAGTTTAGAGGTGCTGAATTCTAAACTCAGTTAGTAATTAGAATTTTATTTATTTCCATCAAAATAAGAAGCCTCTTTTATACAGGTTTGGCGAGCAAGGAAAATAAGTTTTTTTTATATCTTGCAATTTTTACCCGATTTAAAAATTCAACAGATTTCCATTCAAAAATAGTGATCTAAATTCAGACCTAAAGAAAACTCGAATGAAAAAGAAATTAAAATCGAATCTGATTCCAATTCAAAATCCAAAAAATCCATTAAAAAATATTTGAGATCCGATCCAAACCCGTAACCCAATTTTTTAAATTAAAAATTTTATTATATGTCATTTTTATTTATAATACATATATGTATACACACACATTTTATTAATATCTCCATCTCAATTTTTATATAAAAATTAAATTTAATTAAAAAATCTAATTATTTAAATTTTAAGCTGTAAAAGATAACAAAAGAAAAAAAAAAGTAAAAAAGAAAATAATAATTAAGTACCGTATAATGTATATTGTATTGCATTATTTCTATTCTTTTCATATTTCTTTTCTCGATATTTCTTCTCTCCACTATTTCTATTCTTTTCATATTTCTTTTCTCGATATTTCTTCTCTCCATGCCCTAATTGGTCGTTGTTCTACTGTTCATGGTTCCTCCACTATCTTGTGTCGCCAATGCCATTTAGTCATTTCTCTTCCGATATTTCTTTTATCAAATCATAATTTCTCAAATCTAAGAGAGTGTAACGTCCAAAAATTTTGAATTTGTGAATAGTATATTTTAAGACACAAATAATGTCATCCGAGAAATGAATGGTATTTATCTTGGGTTATGACCAATGTCATTTGAAACAAATTTGATGATCGAATTTGAAATAAAAACAGGTTCGTTTAAGATGTTAAAAATTAAAATTAAAATTCGAATCATAGTTTCATTATGAATAGTTATGTATTTGACCAAATTTGATAAGTGGTCAAAGTTGACTGAGGATATCCAAAAAATCAAATCGGCCAATATGATAAGTTATATATGATGTCAATTAAATATTTTAAGTATAGTAAAAATTTATTAATAATATCATAATTTTTTAAAAGGAAATTTAAATTATAAGAAAGGAAAAGGAAAATTTTTTATGATTTTTAGATCAAATAGTAATACTTTCAACCATGGCTATTAGTTTAGTTGAATGAAAAAAAAAATTGTATAGGAGAGATAATGAGCCATCAGATGAAATAGTGATTAAGAGAAACTAACCATTTAAAATAAAAATATAAAAAGAAGAAAAATTAATAACCATTGAATTGAATAGTGTCAAAAACGATCCTAACCTTGAGTTAATAAATATTTGAAGGAAAATATACCACGGTATATTACGAAAAGTAAACATAAATATCTCTTGAAGTACAGATTGTTGAAGTGAAAATCGATTATTTCACGTTACCGACAAAGTCTTTCACTCACGTGTCACAAATTACGAGGATAAAGTATAGATTCTAGAACTAAAAGTCTCTTAAACAAAAAAAAGAATATGCGAAAAGACAAACCGACAAAGTTTCGGTATTTCAGATTTTTCTCACCTCCTTAAATGAAGAATTTTAGCCATTATATAGGGTTTCAATTAACGTAACATAAATTACCTTAATAATGATGAATTAAATTGACAGTTAGAATATTAAGTAAAGGAAATAATGTTATATTAAATATGTCAGTTACAAAACTAATATATATAAGCATCATATTAATATATAAATAAATGGTAGATTCCCTAATTAAGGGAAGATTCAATATGAAACTAATTTCATATAAATTATTTTTCTGTTCCGATATTATCTCTATTATATCAGGATCATTTTATTATTTCGTGAGTCATGGGCATATTTCAAATTCCTTCAATATTAAATGGAGAAATTTTTTTTACGTAGAGATGAATATTGACTCTTATATGTGTAGTAACAAAATTAATCTTAACCCTTAATTTAGGTGTATGAAAGATATATGCATAGGATTCAATTGTGGCCATCGAATATAATAGTGTTTAGATAGATTTTAGCAATTCAAATTAAAAAATAAAAATTACTAAACTCTTGAATGAAATAGTACAAGAAATGCATTCTATTTCTAATCATGCATTGTGGTGGATGCTTCCTATAGTCTTCACCTCTGCCAAGAATTCTTTCTTCCCTTGGCCTAAATCATCTAGACTCTTAACTGCAACTTTTTGTCCGCTTTGCAATCTTCGTTCGAAAACTGACCCAAACCCGCCTCCTCCAAGCTTTATATGAAAATCTTCAGTTGCTGCTTTTAGTTCATTGAATGTGAATCTTGTAGGCATTCCCGATATTTCCCCAATGTAATCTTCGGTTTCATTATCTCCATCCCTTTTCTTCCTAAACCATAAGACCCAATAAAATCCAACAGTTAAAACCACTAGAAGGAAGATTCCCACAGTTAATCCAGTTATTCTTCTTACACGAGCGGCAGTGTCTGTGTTACGTGAAATTGTTCTTTGCTCTCGGGTAGTGTTTAAAACAGGATTCCCATCATTAGAAACTTTAATCACGACAAAACGCTTATAAGCATTACTACCATCACTGGATTCATTTATAATTTGAGAATGCTGGTAAAAGTAATCGACAATATCCATATGAAGGATCGTCCTGGATGGATTGAAATGTTGCAACTTTGCATGAACAATCATCGTCAAACCTACAACAGATTTGTTTGACGTCCTCGTGGACCAAATCAAACTTCCATCTGCATCTCTCAACACCAAATTTCCATCTTCCACCAACTTTAAGGTTGCTTTCGGACCCACTGGTCTGTTTCTGTTTGCAAGCCATGTTACATTATTAAAAGACCAAACTTGTTTGCCGGATTCGAAATCAATCTTGGCTTGAATTATTCCAATCGCCAAATAAAATGAATCTTTTCTCTCTTGAATGGATTTGCAGCGGGAGAATAAAGAACTTCTTGGGCTTTTCAGGTCTATTTCAGTCTTTCTTGATAATTTTCTGTAATTTTCCTCAATGCTAAATTATTTCATGATCATGTCAATGCATGTAGCAATCTATTCATTTACTTTTAAATTTCCCATAAAGATGGGTGGAAGTTGTTTGATTACAAGAAAAATCCTCGGACTCCTAAGAAGCCTTTTTCTATTGGCAGTTGCAAACACCTAGGGGTCCAGTTTTATACTTCATTTTCAACAGTAGTGAGGCTCTGGCATCCCTCTAGGCCCAGTTTTCCGATCTTTTCAATTTCCATTATTTAATAAAAAAACTTAATCGCTCATATAATGCTTAATTTAAAATTGGCTAAAGCGTTACATAAACCTTTCAAATTTACTTTAAAAGTCAATTAAGCCACCCATGATGGATTAATTTCAACATTCAAAAATAAGCCCTTAAATTATCAAAATCAAGCTAAATAACCCTATTTAAATTAAAGTGGTTTGCCACTTTTAGCCCCATTTGTGTTACAATGGATTTCTTTTGGCCAGCGTTTCAATATGTCAGAAGTTCAGCTATTAAGTGTTCTATCAACTAACCTGAACGGATGGTAAAATTAAGGCTTATTTGATACCACTTTAATTCGTAAAATTGTAATTAGCTGAATCAATTAGGGCAAATTTAAAGATATATTTGACTTAGCACTTAACTTTTAAAAATAACCTTTCTAGTCCACCTAATATTTTCACCATTATTTGACAGAATAAGAAACTCGAATCCAACTATCCAAGTTTGATACTCTCTGCAAATAAAAATCCTGAACTATAATTTACTCCAAGAAATAAATAAAATTGACCAATCACCGGTACCTTTTCTTTTCAATCAAAACAGAAAAAGTTGTGGGCTATATTCCATTTATTTGTCTTTTCTCCGGTTCTCCCCATGGATAGTGTACTCAAGCTAAGGCTTCCTTAAAATAGAATATTAGAAAGAAGAGAAAAAGTACATAGCAAATTAAGCATCATTAATGTACTGTGTCAATTATAATTAATAACCTTAAAAAGAATTTGCTGAATTATATTAATTGGCATATGGGGAATTAATTAGTGGAAGCACACCCTCCACTTAGGATGCCTTCAGTTGTGGGGATACCCCACTACACCTCACCATTACCAAAAACTCTCAATTACAAGAAGATTCTGATCTATCCAAGTCCATTCACTTGAAAGGAAAGGAGACAAGGTGTGGGTTTCCATGTCATTTATTCTTCATTTTTTAAGTGAATTTATTTATTTAAGGACATCACCATTATGATATGGCACTTATCATTCTTTAGTGGTAGGAATCTAAAAGGTCAATATGAGTGGCGATCACCTTATCAAACTCGATTTCTTTATGCAAAAAACGTTGGTCAATCTTCCATCACTTGCGAGAGACCACCATTGTTGCTTCTTGTCCTGAAAATTCCATTCCTAGAAATTCTATCCTCTTTCTTTTCATTAGAATCACCATAAAGCTAATGTTCTCACATGTTCAAAAACTGAGATGCCTTATTCTCAGAACTTTTAATCGAACACAAGCTCTGATCTCTCGCTTTTTTGACCCTCTGAAACCATTAGAATTTGATTTGATAAAGATATTTATGACAAAACGTTCAAGTATAGTGTTTTGGATTCCGACGCAGCTATTACATAATAAATAATACTATGTTCATATTGAATAATTTCTGTTCTGGAAATCTTAATTATGCGCTGTCATATGTATACAGACTAAAAGATCAAGAAATATGGGCATTCTGTATTCCTCTGTAAAATTTGCTCTTTTATCATCTAAATTTCAATGAAAGAATTTGTAAATATTTCCAAACCCCCAAAACAAAAACAAAAGAAGGGACATATCAATATGGTAGACAACAAGAGTCTGTTACCATTACAACACAGGCACTGAAATAGACACTGGCACCGAGACATCGCCAACAAAGCTTGAATCTCTATTAGGTGCAGAATTGCCAGCAAATGCATATCCAGCACCCAATCCACCAAAATGCAAAGCATAATTCTCACACCTTTGGAACACTCTGGCAAGTGATGCTGCCTTCCTTCTCGCCCGCTTTGTACCAGTAAACAGTAGAGTCTGAAGCAAACCAGCCAATGCTGGTGCCCGAAGCACTCTCTCTGTTGCAGCTGCCCCGCCACTCCTGCACAACTCGAGCAAGGCTGCAACAGCATTTTCTTTTCCTCTTGGAGTTCCACACCGCATCATTGTTATTAATCCAGCCACAGCCATTTCCTCCTTCCCCACTGCTTCAGCCCCGATTGGCTGCCTCACAATCAGAGCCAATGCACCAGCTGCTTCCTCTGCAACCCCTTCATTTCCCAGGGCCCCCACAAGTGCTGTAACAGCACCTGCTTCGATCATTCTGGCACAATTTTCTGTGTGAGTTGACAGATTAAATAATGCTGTGACTGCATCCTTCTTACCACGCTGTGTCCCGATTCTCAATAGCCCTGCCAAGGCTTCAACTGCACCTTCCTCGTAGGCTATTCTCTTCTTATAATCATGAACTGCTGACAGGCTAAACAACGTTGCTGCTGCATTTTCCCTTGCCTCTGTTGTGAGCCCAAATCTCAATACTTCAACAATAGATCTCAAGCATCCTTCTTCATCCATAATGCGGCTTTTGTTTTTATCATAAATTGAAAGATTGAGCATTGCTGTCACTGAATTCTCTTGAGCAACAGGGTTAGAAGATGATAGCAGCTTCCGGAGGTGGGGGATTGCCCCAGCTTCTGCAATGAATGCACGGTTTTCTTTTCCTGTTTTTGCTAACAATCGGATCTCACGAGCAGCAACAGACTTTGCACCTTGTGACCCACTTGCCAGTTGTTGGATAAGAAGATCTGCTGTAGCTCTATTGGCTTCAATTGCAGCTTTGGTAGGCAAGGCTGCAGCAAAACCCTCTGCATTTGAATCCAAATTCTCTGGGGCATCATAGGGGATTCCATGAGCAGTACACCATTGCATAATCAAATTCCTCAAAGCCCGATTTGGAACAAGGAGGTTGTGCACGAGCATTTGCCCTGTCTTGGGGCAAGTACAGTGCCCTTCCTCCACCCATCTGGATATTGAACCCCTGTCATATGTTTGCCCTGTAGAAACTATCACCGGATCACGCATCATATCTAATGATATCGGGCAACAAAAATCCTTTGGAACTGTAATAAAAGTGTCTGCAATTTCCTGACTTATTAACCCTTTTCTGGGCTTCTTCTGAACACAACCAAATTGCACCTCCACTTCATTCTCATCAAACCCGAAAAGCAAAAACCTACAGTACCTAGTGATTGCAACAAACCCATTAAGCACAGAAGTTGCAGGTTCAATATCTCCCTCATGATTAATAATCTGCTCCTCCATGAACTCAATCTCGGTTCTACAACTCCTGGCATCCCTAATCCCCAAACTATCAGCAAAGAACAATCTTAGTTCCACAAGGTGAGGAATTCTCCCATTCTCAAACTCATCAAGAAATGAAAGGAGTTTAACTCTCAAAGCCTCATCATTCTTATCAATATATAACCTCGATTTTCTCGCCTGTTTTTGCATTAGCCCAATCAGCTCCCTAACATCCTCGCTCAATTCAACATCATTAAACGGAAATACATCCAAAAGGGTAGATATTTCCTGATTCAAATCATGAAAATGCCCCGAAATCGATTGATTTTGAAGCAAAAGCCACAACTTACTGGATTGCATACAATAGTCAAGCAGGATTTTAGACCGGTAAAAGAGCAAATAAAGCTCCTTAAAACAAACAATCGCAGTTGATGACAAAATAGAACCTGAAGACCCAGAATCCCTCAAGTACTCCAACAAAACCACGAAAAACTCAATCTTTCTGATTAGAGACCGCGAATTCTTTCGCTGAAAGAAAAAAGATTTACCCGAGAAACATGAAACCAGGTCGGTTGAAACCGATGCCAAGGTCTGTACAAGGGCGACATCGGTTAAATCAACCGGCACTAAGAACGCCTCCAACGACGGCGATCTCCGACGCCTTAGAGACGAAAATATCGCTGCTGATGCCATTGAAACTTCCCCCCGAGTAGTATTTAATCAAATAACTCGGAAATTTAAAGAAATTTTGAAGGAGCAGATACCCGTTTCCTTATTTATAAACGCATGTAACCTAAATCTAGATCTCTGCAGCTCCAAAATCTCCCTGAGCAACAATTTGTGTATTTATTGTAAAATACGAGAAACAAACAAAAACAGAAGCGAAAAATGGCTTACCCTTGATCTAAATTTTGTAGGGCTGAATCCTTATTAGAGAAAGATTTGATCTTTGAAAGGAAAGGAAGGATTTTTAAGAAAGAATTACCAAATCCGCGTTTTGGAGAGAAATGGAGAAAGAGAACAAGAAAAAGGAAAAAGGGACTGATTTTCCTATGACTTGGGTTGTTTCTTCTTCCTAATTTTTTTTTTTCTATGTTTCTCTCTCTAGCCCAAATTATCTCTCTCTAGAAACGAAAATTCAATGTAGGTTTTGCGAAAATGACATGCATGGCTTACTCCGATAATTATCCAGATTCCTGTCCATTCGTTTCTTCTGCTTTCTCCCACTCTACAGTGTATAGACGCTGAGAAATTTATCACAAGTCATTGTATCCCAGCTTCTCTCTTCTCCCTATGCAATTAAGCATATCTATTGTGATTAAGGTATAAATTCATATTTTTAATTAGAGTTAGGTAATAATTTGGAGATTAGGTACGGCAAAAGGAATTGTAAGAAAAAGGTTAATGTAATGACAATAAAGCACATAGGTTGCTTCTGTTACGTATAGGACGGAAGATACGAGCTGTCCATTCCTACGTAAGTATGCATTATCCTTAACCCTTTTGTATTTACCCAAAAGAACCACAAACTTTTTGGTCTGAAATTTAAGCTTTGGATTACCATGAGGTAAGTTGTCAGACACTAGATCTTTCGTTTTTAACTCTTTATCATTCTTGGCTAATCTTTTTTTATTATTATTATGGTTATATAATTCTTAAAAATACTTCTCAAATTAGAAAAAAATAAATAATTTGTATACATCAACTAGCTAATTAAATGACAAATTATCCTCTAAATTTATTAAAAATATTTTAGTAAAATAAGAAATTTTAAATAATTTTATTACTGTGTAAGTTATATAATATTTAATTACGTAAAACTTGAAATTTATTTGCCAAATATATACTTTATTTTCATGTTCGGGGTAACCTTTAGTTGAGCAGTTCAATTACTTTTATTTCCTTTTCCTTGACTTACTTTTTATTTTTCAAAAATAAAATAGAGACCGAGGTTTGCTTTGCATCTAGGGGTTGACTAAATAAAGGAGTGGGGAAATTGGATTCCACGCGAATTAAAGGCGCGTAGAAACTCAGAGAAATTATTATTACTATTTTATTAGAGTCCAAGCAATAGTTAATATCCTACCTGTCAGTGGCAAAATTTTCTCTACTTTGACTGAAATAAAATGTATTTAAGAAAATGAAACCAGAAGTTGACTTGACTTTATAAACAGTCTCCAAAACGCAGCGCATGCTTTATTTTGAATAAAGAAAAGCTAATGTTCTGAGTGACTGCCTGTGACCTTCGATTTGATTTGTGTTGTCTCTTAACCAATAGGAGACTCCCACATTTACGAACTTTTTTCGTAAAAGAAAACAATTGAGATAGGATTTAATTGTGAGGTCCACTTGGTTGTTGGTACAGATCCTGCCCCTACATAATGTCTAATCAGTTAGGCTTAAAAACTGGCCGTTGCTTACAAATTACCGGCAACTGTTTTTGTTTAAACCCTTGGTAAACCATATTATTATTACTAATAAATACTTCTATTAATTTGAATGACATTACATATGATTTTCACTAAATTAAAAGTATGATGAACGAGGTGGGTGAAAGAGAATATTTTTCTTTGATCACAATTATGTTACTCAAGTATTACCAAATCAAAATCATAATTAAAATTTAAAAAATAAGAATATAATATCTAAATTAACAAATCAATTATCAAAAATTTCGATTAGATTTCATACTGATTTTTTTATTAACCTTTTTTTTTCAAATATGGCACTTGCATTCTAGAGAGGTTAGGATTCCAGCCCATTTACACCTCACATATTTTTTCCTGGTCTTGCAACTATAATTTAAAAAAAAAAATGACTGTTCTTTCTCCAAAACCAAATGAAAAGCAAAAGATAATTATAAGAAGTTTCATTCCTCAATTTTCTTCTGTGCGAACATTCATAGCCCACTAAACAAAATGACTATGAAAAAAAAAACAGCAGAAATTTCTGCTAAATTTGTAATTAATTGACAGTATATTGTTGACTAATTAAAGTGTTGGGTGCGAAAAATATGGTGTGATTGTAAAACACATGCTTCTTAGTGGAGCTCCTAATTTGCGTCATATTCATGATGTAGATATGGGTGGCAAATGGATTTATCAGATCAAGTCGATTTGGTCAGATTATCATAAATTAAATTATAGATGAATCAAAATTTAAAAATTATAGACATATTAAATTATAAACGAGTCAAGTTATATAGTATTATTTTTTATTTTTATGAAAAAAAATTCACTCAAAATAAAAGAAAATTATGCACGTATAAACAATTATTCAATCCCTTCAATCAAAAGTCTCATTATTGTTTAGATCTGAAATTGATTTTGGATGATTGCATCAGTTTTTGTTCTTGCTTTTCAAATATAAAGTTTGGTTTTATCAAAAGGTTAGTGAATTCGATTACTCATAATTTAGCTAGAACCTCGTTTTTTTTTGTTTGATCTTTATATTTGAATGGATTATTCACCAAATTGGTTGTACACAGCTTTAAAAGCGGAATCTAATTAATGAAAGCTCTCATTTTCTTCAAAGAAAAAAAAAGTACTTGTAACTTTTGAAAGCAAATGTTGGAAAGCGTATTAAAAATTTGAGAGAAGATGAAGAAACATGGTTATGGTACTTCGAGAGAGACGAAGTAGATAGGAAAGATCGAGGAGTAAAATTGTTACAAGTATTGAGAATTAATTAGAGAGATTGTAATGTTTTTACGCTCTTAAAAAGTGTGTTTTTGGAGCTATGATGACATGTCAGCAAACTTTGTATCACATTATCAAATATTGAGAACGGTCATAATTAAGTAGTGTTAAGCATACACCGATTAATCAGTTAATGAGTAAAAAAATTAATCAATTCATTAATATTAATTTTTTAAAATTACTAACGATTAACTAGTCTGTTATATTCGGTTAATCGATTTTTCGATTTGATTAACCAATATTTTTCGATTAATCATTAAAATTTACAACATAAAATTATATAATAAATTAAATAAAATTCAATTAAATTTCAAATGTACAAAGTAATTTAATATAAAAATTACGAAACAAATATAATGTACTAGCCAAAATTTATGTTTTATAAATTAATAGCTAATATTATAAAATAAATTTGATATTTATTGAAAATTAATATGTTTGATTCCAAGGCAAATAAAATTTTGTATAATATTAAATATTATAATATAAACTCTAAAATATAAGAAAATATAATTAAATTTTATTAAATAAAATATGAACATCAATATATGATTAAAAATAACATATATAAAAGTTAATCAAATACTAAATATAAATATTATTCTATAATTAAAGAGAATGATATGATATAATTTTATTTTAAAATATTATATAAATTTTATAGAAAAATATAAAAAATTAAGGTATAAAAATAATATATATATATATATATATATATATATATATATATATATAGGTTAACCGTGGACTAATGGTTAACCAATACTTAAAAATCTAAATCGTAATCATTAATAAAAAATATAAAAATTAAAAACTATAACTGACTCCATCGAATCAGTTAACAGTAAAATTTAGTTCAATTTCGGATCGATTTTACAGTTAACCATATTTTTGTTTTTTTTCTCACCCTTAGCTGATAACAATTTGCAATTACATGACTGTTATCGGATCTTAATTTGGATGTAGAACTGGTTCAATGGTACCTGAAAAATAGAGAATGCTAACAAAGATCCGATGAGAAAAGCTCTGATGGTGAGGTAAAAAAAGGGTATAATGTGGTATCTAGGGGTGAGCAAAAAAAACTGAAAATATCGTTAACTACAAAATCAATATGAAACCGAATTGATTTTTACGTTTAACCGATCCGATAAATTTGGTTACGATTTTTAATTTTTATATTTTTTTGTTAATGGTTACGGTTTAGTTTTTAAGTACCGGTTAATCGTTAGTACACGGTTAACCAGTTTTTATATATATATATATATATATATATATATATATATATATATATATATATATATATATATATATATATATATCTTCAATTTTTTTTATTTCTTTATAAAATTTACATAAAGTAATACTTTAAATTATATTTTTATTTTTATACCTTAATTTTTTTATATTTTCTTATAAAAATTATATAATACTTTAAACTAAATTTATATTATATTATTTTTTTAATTATATAATAATATTTATATATAGTATCTAATTAACTTTAATATATATATTTTTTTATCATATATTGATATTCATAGTTTACTTAATAATATTTAATTATATTATTATTCAAAATTTTATTTGACTTATAATCAAATATAATAATTTTTAATAAATATAAAATTTATTTTATAATATTAACTATTAATTTATAAAACATGATTTTTGGTTAGTATATTATGTTTGTTTTATAATTTGTTTAAATAGAATAGAATATTTCTTTTGCCGTTACTTATTATTAGCTGGACCATACGTTGAGGTGGATCCGAGGGGGATGAACGAAGAATAAAAATTAGCAATAAAGATGACTTAATGATGGCGGAGGACGGTGGCAGCACTACGGGCAACGCGGTGCGGCGGTGGCGTTGTAGTTAGGAAAAGTTATGACAATATGCTCATCATCTCAATCTTATTATAACTTTGTGCTTACAAATCTTATTGTTTAATTTAATACTAGGTCACCGGAAATTTCCTCATTGGATTCACTAAAATAATGATGTGTTCACGAATAGAAAAAAATATATGTATCAATATTTATTTTTATTTTTTTCTTATATATGTATCAATATTTTGGTGCACCCTAATTAATAGAGGGAGGAAAAGGTTATCTGCTTCAATGAAGGTTGTAAACATGCAGTAGCTATTCTATACTATCAACAACTTTCTTCATTTTTTTTATCAGTCACTTTTATTATTTTTACTAAAATTAAAAAATAATAAATAAATTTAAATTTAATATTAAATTACGTAATTAAAACTAAATTATCAAATCTCATTGATTTTAACTTTATTGAAAAAAAATAAATTAAAAAAACAAATTAAATTATATTAAAAATTTAAAAATGACAAATAAAAAAATGGAGAGAGTAATACTTTAAATTTAATTTATACAACACAACCTTATAACTTTCATGTGAAAACCATTATTGTTGAGCGAGTCATCAAAAAATAATTAAGTTGTAAATGTTGTTTCGAATTATGAATATGAACTAATCAAGTATTATAAATTTAGTTACTTTTTTATAAATGGATTAAAAAGAAAAAAAAAAAAGAAAATTCGAACTCAAAATATTTTTTAAAATTTAAATAACGTGGATTTGATTAGAAATAAAATTAATATGTCTGAAAAAAAAGAAAAAATAATGAAAGATCGGATTTATAATTTTTTGATGTATTAATCTAAATCATTATTTAGAGTTGAAATGTTCGTTGGAATGAGATAAGATTAATATTTTTTAAATTTAAATAACGTGGATTTGATTGAAAATAAAATTAATATTTTTGGAAAAAAAAAAAATAAAAGATCGAATTTATAATTTTTTGATGAATTAATCTAAATCATTATTTAGAGTTGAAATGTTCATTGGAATGAGATAAGATTAAATCTCGTTATTCATATAATTCAATTCGTTCAGACCGTTGGACTCAATTGCTTAAAGAAATATAATCAAAAAAATCTTAAAACTGAAATAATTAATTAGAAAACAAAAAAATAGAAGAAATTAAGGCTAAAAGTAAACGTGTTGAAGCATGAGCGTCCTTCTTCCACTCTCCATAGCTTTATTGGCACGTGGCAAAGAAGTGGAAAAGCAGAGGCCGACATAACCAATGATTTTTGTCCGTTGCGATCATGCCACGTAGTTCCGTCAACCCAATGACAAGTCAAAGAAAGGGACGGCCTTCGCTGCTCCGTGACGATATGCCGCCGCTTTTTTGTTCTTCACTGATTTGTAATTTCATTACGAGATTAAAATTAATTAATTGTCTTAAGTTAAAAAGGATGAAAAATTATGAATAAAAGCCCGCAGTTGGCCGACTGGGGCCGGTACCGCGTATGCAACCATTCATTAATGGCAGTAAGTAGGAAATGTAATGGAGAGCATAAGTTAAGACGATAAATTCCATTTTATAATATTAAATTGAAGGATTAAGATTAAATTTAATCAACTCTTTGACAATGTACAATTGGGTACTTAAATTTATTTTATGGACTTTTAATTGACATTTTATTTTTAACAATAGCCTTTAAATCCTTTCCCTAAACTAAGGGCAACGTCTTGGAATATAATATATCCAAGATGTTATGACATTGAAGACTTTTATTTAGGTTCCATTTCAAACGTAGGCTTTCAAATTTCCAGATTTCATTACAAGACAATAAATTGGCACAGTTCCCTTTTTCTTTGGAAGACCTTTAGACTTGTGTGTCTAGTTGTTTAGTGGTAACATGTTTTTATATAACCAACTCTTTTTTTTATGTATTGATTTTATTATGTTCGATTCAGATTGATTCACTGTATGAATAAAATTCTCTCAATATTAATTTTTATAATTTATAAAATTTAAATTTAAAATATTCTTAAAAGGAATAAATACAAAATTACTATTAATTGGTTACTAACTCTGTAATTAAATGCACTGCATCATCATATTCTGAAAATAAGTCAATAATTCAAACCCTTGCAAGTTGTGCCGTGCAAATTCATTAATGGAGCCGTGCCAATCCATCCTGCCCTATCTCTACTACTTTCTCAAGTTTCCGTGCTAGTTGTGTACTTGTATTTGTGCTCATTTAATTATATTCAATTTAATATTGTCGTCACAATAAAATTATTTGCATTAAAAAATATATAAATATTATTTTATATCAATAAAATTATAATTGCCATATTTTTAGAACTCTAGTTATTGAAATTTGCCATGCAAATTAACAAAAGAAAGTTGCATTGAATTGTAAATTGAAAGATAAAAAATTAAATAGAGAATTTTTTTTTTTGCCTAAAGTTACAATTCAATTAGCAATTCACAACATAATTCCAGTCATCAAAGCTCCTAAAATCTAGTTATTATAATTTTATTAATATAAAATAATATCCATATTTTTTATTTATAAAAATGGTTTTATAGTGATTATAGCGTTCCCAAATTTCATTACTTATAGAATGTTAAAGAGATAGACATCCTAAATAAATACTGTTCATTTTTAACTGAAAATCGAACCATATCAATTCAATTAGTCTGATTCAATTATTCAAATAGTTTGTTCAATTTCAATTAGTAAAATATGCAGATTTTTATCTTTGATTATTTTTATTAGGTGAGACGTCGTTTTAAAAATTTTGATTTTAAAAAAAGAAATATTGGTGATCACTCTTTCCGATGACTATTTTTTTTTTTTTTAACGTCCCCGAATTTATTCTGTGCATAATTTGACCCTTAAACCTCATTTTGTTAAGAAAAAAATGACCGGCCGGTTTTAAGGTTCCTCTCCGATTTTGCTTTTCTAAAGGCTTCTAAAGCCTGACCGGACTGGACCAGAAGCCGGCTCCCAGTTTCACCGGTCAGACTGTCCGGTTTGGTTACGTTCCAGCAATCACGATGCTTGCTTCAATACAAGCAAGGTAACTAGATTAGTCAAAGTTGCAATGTTAAGTAAATATAAATTTCAGTACTAAGTCCAAAAAATTGAGAGCTTTAAGCAATGAAAACAGCAAATTCTTTTTTGGTTTGTGGAAAATGGAAGAGGAAAGCTAAAATGCAATTCCCCATAACATACTATGGCAAAAAGAAAACAAGAGCATAGCCATATGCATTCATTAGTTTTCGGCCTGATAAATGATAACATAAATGGCTGCTCAATCATATGAAAAATCATTAAAGTAAGCTACACTATTTAATTCTTTCCTGCATTCTCATCAGAAATAACTAATACACTTATTCAAAGGAAAAAAGATATGAACTGACTAACCTCGGCCTAAGATGTAAGTGGCAAGAAAATGTCTAATTACAGAAGCAATAGGGATGAAGTCGCGCCCGTGTTCAATACATTCTTTGAAATTCTTTTTCTGGCTCTACCTTGGAGATTTAGAAGAGAGACATTTTCCACAAGAGACAAGTTTCAGCAATGAATGTGGTCTTCGACTCCTAATTTTCAAACGAGAAAGCTGCACAGAAATGGCATATAAGCAATTGTCATTCCCACTCGTAGCGTGCATAACAATCATCTTGATCAAGTTTTCTTAGGTTGACTTATTTAGTGGCCCCAAGATGCGCAAGAAGTTAGCATGCTGTTGAAAAGCATATGATAGAACGATGATAAGCCAATTAACTAGTCCATGGTAAAAAGTGACAGATTATGTTGCGTCCTTTACCAAATGTATGCATCAGTTTGCTTTTACAGACTTGCTCATAGGATTTGAACAAATTAAAGCCTTTTGTTCCCATGTCGTCATGCACATGCACAATCAATTTTCAAAGAAAATGGAAAGGAAAAAAAGTTTGTCTTTTTCACAAGCAGAAAATATCATACTTCAGTATGATATATCATCCAGAATCTATGGTTCCTTACCTTTCGGCGGGTCACTCTGGATGCTTTCCAGCATAACAAGCTTCGTGATCTAGGTTCTAATCTCCTGTAAAATTGAATAGTAAAAAAAATGGAGTCAGCAGTATAAAAATTTACAACTAAAATCTAAAAGAAGCTTTCTCACTACTGTGAACATCAGAAAATAATATATTATTTAAAACCATTATTCAATTGAAAGTTTTGATCTTTCCCTATGCAATGTTATTCAATAAGAAAGAGTTCTGTTTAACTCCAAACAAGAATAAGACATCACATAACAAGTGGGAAATGAGAGTGTGGCGCGGTATATATGTAGGCAGCAGAATGTACGTACAAGTTTTCTTGCTCGAGCTTTTCAGCTATAGAAACTGCTTTACGTTTAGACCATCCACTTTGTTGCGTACATCCTTCTGCTTGCTGAATTACATGTGCAAGGGAAACCTTGCCTCTCACGAGGCTTCTACTCTGACTTAGCTCACCAACTTTTCTTCTTTCTGACAATGGAACCATGCTAGATTTCTTTTGTGAAACTGGTGAGTCTCCAATCCTTACACGCTGCCCGCCTCTTTTGCTAGATTCCGCATTACCATTGGTTTCCTTGGGAGAAGCCGGAATTTCGACAATCTCGCTCCTCCCTACATCAAGAGATTCTCCAGTCCTTGGCATTCTGCTTCCAGTTGCAGTTTCTGGCTCTGCAGCCATCTGAGATGAAGCCTTTGAAGCTGGTAATATAAGAGGGCCATGGAGCCTTCCATTCGTGTTATTTGATTCACATCTAATTTCAACTGTCACTAGTGACCCAAGGACGGACTCAAATGCTTGCAATATATGAGCCCTAAATTTCTCTGCCGTTGATTTGGTGAGGGGTGAACTGAACATCAACCGCACAGTTGGAGCTGCAAAAGGAACAATTGACTTAAACAGTCAATAAAACACCATTCTTATTTCTCTTACGGCCAATGCAGACACCAGCATTAGAGCATTTCTCCTAATATGTATCCATGTCTGAGAGAAAGAATAAAAATATTAATGTAACTGCAATTACATTACATCATTGATTATGTCCAACAAAACATAGCCTGGTTGAATCAAGTAGGTGATGTCAAATATATTATGAAGATAAACATGAGAGGGGTTTACATGTGGAAGTAGCTGTCAAAAACAGCAACTGTGTAAAATCTAGAGCCAAAAAACAGTTACATAATTGTCTTATCAGATACTAAAGTATCTTAGTTACTATTTAGCATATGTTCAATTATAGAATAACTAAATCACCTAAAAACAATAAAACTGTAAGCAATATGCAAGTCATGAGAAAGCATGGTTGCAGCTCTATTCTTTTTTATATATATGCATGTGTACGCACACTAAATTCCTATGTGCAATTGGCAATAATTCAGCACGAGTGCAGCATGCTAATAACCTTTTCAAATAGACAATCAGAAACCCATATGGTGCAAAAAGAACTTCCGACCAAAACAGGTATTGTGCATAGACAGGGCACATTCAACAAAAGTTAAAAGCAAATTTTGCCAAAAATTTTCAGATCTCTAATTTGATTGCACAGGGAAATAAAGATCTGACAAAAAGTAGATACATGGTCAACACAGTCCATGTAAAGCAATTTACTTGCATAACCAAAAATGCACCCTAATACATTTACTACAGGCATTAAATATCTGATCTTTTACCTTTTAACATTTACTACACATGACATGCATAAATGTACTTAAGCTCATAATAAAGGTATATAAATATAAATTTTGAAGTGTTGAGAATGTATAGGGTTGTTATGTATTTGGTCACTTTGAGATTGTGAATCCTAAGAACTCTTAGGAGCTTCCAATTCCGTACTGTGTCCTTGATTATCACAAATAATTAATAGAACAACACACTTTTGATTACCACTTTAGATAATGAATGTTGGAAGTAATTTGAGCCAAAAACAGAAGCATGTCAGCAAATTCCACCAGAAAGTAGAAGCCATCACAAATGACAAGAATATAGGTTAGATGACCTTAGAAAGACTTTAAGCACTATTCCAATTCAACAAGCTAGTTTGGTACTTAAATACTTGCAAGTTTTCCATATTGCAAAAACTTCCATACATACAATGCAACAATAACCTGATAATAGTGACATTACCACAATATGATATAGTTCAATGAATTATGGCTTGTTTACGAGCACATCAAATATATTAGAATTACCTGCACCAAAACTGACAGAGATAAGCTTTCCTTCTTGATACAAGAAGTCTCTTACACTGTTGAACTGAATCTTCCCAAGAACCTCCAACCAAATATCTTCATATCCTTTACGGCTCTTACCTGAAATCTGCCCGCCATTTTGCCTAACTGTATCAAAAGATGGTCCAGATGACCAATGAGGGACCGCACCAGCTGCAGCAGTGTGTCTCCTATCCGTTATACCAGCAGAAGTTCCAGCAGGGAGATTTTCCAATTTAATTTGAGTTGACAAGCCTCTATCATTGTTGGGCATGTCAGCACGTTCAGTGCCTTTCCTGGATACATCTCTTCCATTCGTGTTATTTAAAGTGAGAGGACTATGGTTAAAACTAGTTTCTGTAGAAGAGCTAGGCAATAAATATTGCTGATCAGGAGCAAGTTGCAGCAATGCAGCTGTTAGCCATGTTAACTTGTCATTTGACATCCTAAGTTGCTTTTCAGCCTCCGACAAAGTTTTAAGTGCTTGACGCAGTTTTTCCATATGCTGTTTGGACACTGGAACCAAAAAATTGCTACGTCAGTTTTATAAACATAATGACACTAAAATATACAGATGTTACTTTTGTTCTTAATTTTGTTTGGCGGCAACAAAATTTTATGGCCCAACATGCTGAGCTCAAATCAGGAACAATTACGCTTCTCAAAATGTGGGAAGGAAAAGTACGACCATATATCACACAGACTAGGCAATCCCAAGGAAAAAAATAATAAATTACACTCAACTTAACATTGCAGGTAGATAATTCTACTAGGTGTCACCAATATAACATGGCAACATTTTTTACACTTACATGGCTGTTGCCGGAAAAACTTCCTTCTACTCTTTTCTTTTGTGAAATCATAACTACCAGCTAATATATCAGTGATAACTGTAGCAAGTTGTGACATTAAAGCTAATGGCTCGACACCAGTTTCCATTATCACTCTCAAATTCTTCACAGTGTTCACTGTGTCTGCAGATAATGCTAAATCAAGAAGATCAACCAATTTTTCATCAGAGATAAGCCCAACCTGTAAAAAAGAATTGAAAATGGACTTAGAGAAAATAAATATCAGAAATTATTTTAACAATTAGCTATGTTAGTTTGCCTCATCCAAGCCTAAATATTGGTACAAACATCTCCCCAGTGATTGGACTAGCCTTTTTTCTGAAATTTTCATAAAAATTTCTACTAATTTGAATATATCTAATAGGCTTTGGCTCAATATATCTAATAGAAAAAAATGGATTTCAGCCACACATCATCTCACAAGTCCAAGCCTTATTGTAACCCATCCAACCCATTTTTGAACACCCCTAATTTGAATTACCAAAGTATTGTATTTCAGTATCCTTGTCTAACATGGTTACTATAGCATAAGTAAAGAGATGTAATTATGGTAATAGTAAGTTGTTGATCACTCTTCACCAAGATCTGTATCTTCCTTCTATGCAATAGAGGGCATTTGATTGGTCCGATGAGGGATGTTGGTAAATCATTAACTCTATTAACCCTAAAGTCCAACAGGGAGTTCAAAAGGATGTTAACAGAGCAATAATAAAGATTGTTCTGAGAAGCTCATAGTCATGACTCCATGAGCAGCATTAAGACTTAAAAGTGGATGCCATACAATGTTGAGAAGCAATAAACAAGAGTAAACAATCATTACTATTTCAGTAGTCATATAAAACTAATGACCCCCAACAAAGTCAAGAGAAACGAAACGGTTTCATCAAACATAGCTTTTGTCTGGTAAAAGGTAAGGTAGGGCTTGGATAGGATTTAGGCTCAAAATTTAGAAATGAATTTGAAAGGTTCAGATAATAGAAATCAAGTTAAACTTGAGTATACTGCATGAATTCTTTTAACTTGCTTTGCAGAGTAGTGTTTTCCAGTCATCCCTAAACAAAAGAACAAGTACATGAAGAGCTATATGAACACTCAAGGTAATGTCCACCATGATTCAAACTAATGTGCTAACAAGCAACATCTAATGGCATTTGCTCAAGTTACTTAATTCATTTCTTGTTTGAGACAAAGCTTATGTCCGTTAATCTATATGAGAAAAAAATTGAAGATAAACATATCCTATGTCATCAAGTAAATCACCAAACAAACAACTCTTATGATAAACTTCCAAGTCTGAACCACAGTAACTCAAACAAGCATGCTCGTTGGGCTTTACCTTGTGAGATCAGACTGGTATGTTGCATTCTAATTTGAACCATGATATTCAAAATGCATAATAAGGACAAGCAAACAATCTTGCAATTCAAGGTGCAGGAATTAACAGACTTCAGTAAGTACATCAACCAAGGAAACAGAGAGCCCATGCCCACACTATGTAATTGCTACATCATACATGGTAGGAATGAGACAGCATTGTAAAATATGCAAAAAATATTAGCCAATTCATATGAAATGAAATTTATTGACATTTATTTTCTGGTAGATATTGAGAAATCTTACCAATTCCTGAACCAGAGGAACAGATATCTTTAGGCCAAGCAAACTAAGCTGTTCAAGAGTCATCTCTGCATCCCTCAATGATCCATCTGACCGGGATGCAATAAGTTTTAGTGCATCCCTATCAATATCTATACATTCTTTGGATGCAATCCATTGCAAAGAGTAGATTATATCTGCATCTTTAACCTTTGGAAAAAAGAATTTCTGACACCTGGAGATAATTATATGAGGCAAAACATCAAGACTTGAGCTGACAAGGACAAAAACTACGCGTCTGGGTGCTCGATCAATGACCTTTGAAATGGCACTCCAGTAATCAGGGGACAGAGTATCACAGTCATCAAAAATAAAAACTCTGTACTGCGATGGCAAATGGGAAATAATCATGTTGTCAAGCAGATCCATAATGCTCTCAAAATCAAAATTACTGACAGGACCAACTTCCCTAATATTTCGACTCTTGCCAATATCATGTGCAATGCAAGAATTGCAATAGCCACAAGGTTTTGGATGTTCCAAAGACTGGCAGTTCAAGGTCCTGGCAAATATGCGAGCACATGAAGTTTTTCCAGTACCATGAGGCCCATAGAAGACATATAGCAACCCAACCTTTCTTCTCATAACAGCATTAGAAAGAGCTTGTGCTACCAGATTTTGTCCAACCAGATCTCTGAAAGTCCTTGGCATGTATTTTTGAGTCAAACTTTGATGCCTGCCATTGTGATTCCGTCCGAGCTTACGCTGACCATCAGACCTAACTTCAGAGGCAAGGTCAGAATCAACATCGTTTTTCAGCAAATGATCAGCATACAAACCTAGCTCTCCAGAGTAGTCATGAATCCAACCAGCATTATCTGTGCTTTCTAGGGAACCAGAAGCCTCGACTAATAGAGGCAGAGCCTCTGCATCAGATTTAGTGGATGAACCAGAATAATCAGATGCCACAGGCATGTTAGAAGCATCTCTAACATGGGAACCGATGTCACCTTTCCTTAACCTCGAGTCTGACAGACCACAAGATAAACTCCTACCAGCCATGTCAAGAAATGTTTTGCCTCTATGATGAATCCTTGACCAATTCCAGGGAATCCCACATCCATTTTTAGGAGCTCTTGTGACATTGTCATCCCCTAATTCTTCTTCTTCCTCCATGTCATCCCTTGGCCTTGCTGATCCTTGAGCCAGTGAATTAGAAGCAACGGACATTTCATTCTGAGCTCGAGCATCTCTAGAAGGTAGTGGAGCCCTATTTCTTCTAGCACCTCGAAACTTCCGCCTTTTCACCTTATTCAGTCCACTATAACTGTGAATGCTGGTCTCCTGCTCCTTGCCAGTTTTCTCCTGGTGGGACCGCCTTCCATGCCAATGGACATTAGAAGAAGCAACATCACTATTCGCTGGAATCTCATTTTGCTGCTCAGAAAGGGTCTTAATATGAAAGTCTAGATTGTGCTTGCCCTTTTGTTTGCTCTTCCTAGATTTAGATTCTGAATTCCTCGAAACAGCATCATTAAACAATCCATTAACATCTTGATCATGTAAAGGGTCGTCATCAGCAGCCAAAAGATCAACCCTGTTGCTCTTCCGACTAGGTTCTTCTCTTTTGATTTTCCTGCTCTCTCTGGCTCCACTCTTGCTACTGCAGTCACTAATGGCTGCTACCCCATCATTTCCTCCACTAAGCTCACCAGGAACAACCTTTGATGGTGCTAAACTTAAGGCTGGTGAGCTACCAGACAATCTTCTACCTTCCCTTCGGCGTTCAATGCCAACAGACCTTCTACCCTCCAAAATTGTGGAATCTTTGTCTTCTTTCTTAGGAAGCAAATCAACAACAGAAGGTGAGTGCCACGAAGGAGGACTGGCAGAAGGGTCCCTCAATGATCGGGATCTCTGAAGAACAATGAGGTCCCTCATTAGGGACCTATCAGTCAGTATAGGGCTCTGCTTATGCATATGGTTTTTCAGATGAATGCAATTCGTTAAATGGATATGGTTGCGAAGATGATCACTGATATGACCATTTGCATCCTTTAGAATCCTATTACGGACAGCCTTGGTCATGATCAGAAAGTTAATGCATATTATTACCGAATATTTTCCAGTTTAAACTAACCAATCAAATTATATTGTATTTTCTCTCATTATCCACGCCAAATCTTCAAAATTAAGCAGCTTAATATTGACTGAGTGGCATAGCCCATAAAAATGCCAAAATTCCAGCAATTAAAGATCCTCCTTCAAATGCAGAGCATTTATTTGGCAAGAGGGATATCCCTTTTTGCCATGATTACACCACAAATCCCCAAAGTTCCTGAGCGCCAAAAATTCTTTAGAATTATCATCATTTAGCTCTGAAGGACATAGACCCACAAGTAACAAACTAAAGAAAAAGCAGAGAGACCTCAGTCCCATGAAGCTAAATTCGAACCCTCAAACCGTTATTAAATCCCCAAACTGTACTATTACTCCTCATTAGCATCCCAGGCAAAACTTCCCAGCATAAGATTAAAGTACCAAAACCCTCTTAACTAAACATGCAAATCATGTAACATAATCAGCTATAGCAGACCCAACAAGCAAAGGCCCAATCTTTGCATATAAAGCACCAAAAGAGCAAACTTTTTGAGAGCATGGGAGTAGAACAAAGAAGTTTCGATTCAAAGAAGACAGTTTGCATCAGAAAGAAGAGAGGAAAAGCCTGGCTAGCAAAGGAAGAAGGAGAGGCATACAGAAAGTAACAAAGGAAACACCACATTCACCTGACTCCCAAAAGCAAAAACGACCCGTTTGGATCATTAAGGCCACCAGATTAGATCTCTCTTCTCTCTCTCTCTCCTCTCTATCTCTCTCTAGTCTGGTTCTCAGCCACCAACTTCACATGCACTTCACGAGAAGCTGAGAGTTCCTTTTCATAGAAAACGATAGTCCCAAAAATCCACTGAGCAAAAGATTCAATCTTTAGAGAAGCAATAACTCTAGAGAGAGAAAGAGAGCATCAGCCAAGAAGAGAGTATGTTTCAGTGAGAAAGACGAGATCTGTTGGAGAAGAGAGAAGCCTGTAGAAACAGGACACACTTAGCCAATAAAGCGGTGTGTCCGTTTGTTTGAGCGTCCAAGTGCAAAAATTGGTTAAATATTCATGAATTAAAACTATATATATATATAATTATTATATAATTTTTTACAATTTATATATTTGTTTTTGGAACTTTATAGGATGTTTTTTGCCATAGTCAAAAAAGGGAAAGCAAGAAAATTGAAAACTGAGATTTTGAATGGGGACCGAAGAGGGAGGAGAGTTCCGTTCTGTTATCTCTGCCTGTTAATGTAGCCGTTTTTTTGGTACTTCTTCGGTCGGCTCTACGGTGTATATAATTAAAGATCAAACTGCAGGTGGGGGGACCTAAGAGAAGTTCCAAAGATTTTTTTTTTTTTCCTTTTCATTTATTTTGCCAGAAGTTTGCAGATGATTTTTCTACTTTAATTTAAAGAAAAACTATGCCCATCACATTTCATAAAACATTCTGATATAGAGTTCAAGTCGTTTATCTGAATGATTCACTTGAAACATAAAGATTAGTATTTTATCAAACATTAGCAGGAATCTTGACTTGGTTTCACTTGACCACTGTGACAAGGTTTTTGCAGGATGAAGACAAAAAGTTACAGCCTGTTGCCGGTGGGTTCTCAATTCCATCTCTTCCTTAGTTTCTTTTCAATTTAATTGCTTTTGCATCATTGCATGAATGTTTTCAACGTGTATTCAACAAAGTAATTCCAAATTATACATTGTTGAAAAAATGTATATAAATTATTAAATGCTTAAAGATGAGAAAGCTAATTTCAATATAATATGGGATATGAAATTTGAGTTTTCGCATCTCGTTTTTTTTTTAAATAAGAATTAACCTTAATATTTTTTTTAAAAAGTCAAATTTTCTTTTTTACAATAAAAGACATAACATGGGAGTAATGCACCAAATGAAATTATTTTATTTAAATTTGATTTTTGAAATTTTTAAGAGGCAAACAGGTAATATATTGACACATAAATTAGTAATTACCTATTCATTATTTTATTTTTTCAACTTATTTATCTTACTTGTCATTTTTTATAGCTTAATACATACAAAGATACTTAAACTTGACTCGTAATTCGTTTAAACATCTAAATTTATATAGTAATTTACTGAATATTTTTATTTATTAAATTCATAAATATAAATTCATACTAAATTTTAAAAACTAAAACATGTGACGACTATATTAATTGGCATTGCATACCATAAAAATTAATAAGAAATCTACCATAATCAATAAAAAAATCAATTTATTTCATTTTCAATTTTGCTGATTGCATTGTACGTATAAGATCTTATAGTATATTAATGCAATTGAGTGTCACATGTTTCGATTTTTCAAATCGACTCCGGTGCATTAAGTGATTCTAAAACTCCATTGGACGCGAACACGTCAGCACACTAATTAATTGGTAAAACATTTTTTTGTATACAATTATAGAGATAATTGAAGCCATAATGGATTGTAATTGGTAATGGAATGATTAAGTTAGGAATAGAAACATATGAGTTGATATGTATCCTATTATAAACAAACAAGGAAAGCAGATAATGAGCTTATGTCTCCTATAAATTCCAATCTATTATGTTGTTGAGCTAATTACGACAAATATTCATTAATTGTTTTTGGTTTTCCTTAAACAAAATGAAAGATTTCAATATTAGAAAAGAGACTTGGCAGTGACCTAGGAAAGGAAAGACTTGGTCGGTGATTATATCGCTATTCCCTTTTACATACTGATTTCTTTTTAAATAATATAATAATGAAATATAGGGGAGTGATGCAGAAGAGCAATACGGAGTGTGAGGGTCACGTGGCCCATAGAGTTGAGGATTAATGATGAGGCATTTTCAATGATGTTTTTCTGATTCTGATGATGCCACTGATTCCATTTCCTATGTTAATGAATTTGTCACTTTTCTTCTCAATTCTTCCACTTTCTCTCTTGCCAATCAGATCGCAAGAGATCATTTTATGTTTTTTTTGGACCATTCCTGGTCTAAATCTGCATTTAAAAAGCTTATTGTAATTTATTTTGTTTAAATATGAACTAGTGATTTGAAAAAAAAAAAAGTAAATGGATATTGTTTAATGGTTAGTAACCTTTTTTTAAATCATTCGAGTTCAAATATTTATTCATTTATATTTTTAATAAACTTAAATAAAAAAATCAAATTTCTAATAAAGGAAATTTCATCTATATAATATCTATTTCTAAGAATGTGATTTATTACGTATATACGACGTATGCATATTTAAATTGTTTATTGTCAGAGTGAGAGTAATCTGACAATCAGAATTTACCTTTAGCACATATAAATGCAATTAACAGATTATAATCTATTAACTTTTAAAATCTCTTTTTAAAATTCGTAACCATAATTTAATCTTTATATATATCACTTATCAATGTTTAATTGATTTGAAATCTAATTAAATAAGCATATATATATAGACTCTTCAATCACGGAAAGAGAGATTTAATTTTTCAGCTTTGTTATCAAGCTGAAAAAGATATTTAATTAAAAAAAAAAAAAGAAGATATTTTATTTATTTTTTTATCAGTTGAAAAAGCCATCAATGGTTTGAAAAATAATTGTGCGCGCATTTATTTGTGAGTTATTATAGATATAGGCTTTGGGTATAGGCCGTACCAGGAAGGAGCAGATGGAATTTTCCAACTTTCGAATCGCTAAAAACATGAAAGTTTTGCTTGTAAATAATAATAAAAAATAAAAATGAACTTTATTATTCTTTTCTTTTGAGTGTAACTCGTAATTTGATTTGACACATTTCTCCAATTTCACCACGACTTTAGGTGCATCTTGAAAAATACTAAGAATTTTTTAAAAAAATAAAATAAAATTGAATATTTTCAATGAAATTTTCAAGAAATAGAATAAAATAAACATCTCTCTCGATGAAGGGTTGTGGTGTGGGCTCTAATTTTAACCGATGTTTTATTCATGAAACAATAGTAATTGTTTTGACAAGAAATAACAGATACACTGCATTCCTCAAGTCAAAGGGGCAGTTAAGCCATATGAATAATAATTCAAAATAATTCCCCATCTCTTACATGTAACAAATATATATATATATATATATATATATATATTATCCGTTTCTCTACATTTATATGTTAGAATTATTCATACAATTACATAAATTGAAACACATCCAATTTTGGTGTCTGCCCCATCGGCTACAAGTGGGGCACTATGCATCAATATGCCATTTATGCTCGATTTATTACACTGCTGTATATTTCTACATTAAGAGTGTTTGGACATAGGTGTAACAATTATTAGGTTTACCCTTCAATTTTACTTTACTACACTTGGTTTATATTTTTATTTTTTTCTAATTCAATTCGTAATTTTATTTATAGACTAAATTAATAAATATTTTCATCAAGACCTAATCTAAAAACTTTTAATTCCTCAAAATTTTAAAAGGGATTCTAAATTTCCCATCTATAAAATGAAGAGCATATCAAATTAAATAAAAATTTAAAATACGTGTCTATAAAAAAAGTAAAAGAGACAGAAATTCGTGAATATCATTTGAACATTTGAACGTGATAATTTATTCTAATATCTTCAACTGTACTAATAGAATATTATAATTTATAAATCAGTAGTTCATAAGTTTTTGAAATTTGAAATTTAAACTAATACTTGTTTCTAAGATATAAACGGACAATGATCATTTTCAATCAACATTAATTTTAATGAAAATTGACATAAGATAACTAATAGGTAAATTTTAATTAAATGGACAAATTTTAAAAATAATACCACAATTTGTTTATAACTTATTAAATAACAATCTATATATTTAAATCACGATTAAATCCGATATATATATATATATATAATCAACAAATTTTTGATACATTTATAATCTGATTATTACGGACTCAATCCCAACTAACATTATTTGTTTGCCATGTATAATCTTAATCATGCATTTTTAGGAAACTTACATAATCCGATTGTGACGGTTGTAATTTAAAAAAAAAAAAAAACCTGTAGGGCATTAAGCAAATATAGTGGCATACATAATAAAACCATATGCCAAACCTAAAGATATAGATATCCGTAGATGTCAATTTATGTTGGATTTTCTTGGATTCTCCCTCAACATCACTCCTGCTTACACTGGACCCCTATATTTTCTCATTTTCCCCCCCACTTTCTCTTCTCCTCATCCTTGATCTTCTTGGACATTTCTCTTCATAATACAAGTTAATTTCATTATGTATTTTTTATTTTAATTATTCATCTCTCGTCGTTAATATATACCCATCTTATTTCAGAAACATCAAAATGAGAATGGCATATGAATTACAAGTTGGATTTATCTGATTATAATTTTTGAAGGGATATTCCAGTGATAGAAGTGTGAAGTTATTGAATTTAAGTTGTACTTCAATAAAAAAAAATGTAATATATATTAGAATTATGGCATTTTGAAGGAAGAAAAATAAATGTTACAAAATTTAAAGTTAGGGGAAATTTATTATTTCTTTTATGCTAAATTAATTATGATTATGAAGATTTTTTTTCATTAATTTTATTTGGGTAATGGTCCATTTATTTTCCGGATTCGTAGACTATTGATGATTTTTTCTATATCTAATTGTATGAGTATTACCGTATTAGGTAGGTGTAGAGGATGGACCGCTGGAGAAGGAAAATCTCCAGGTGACAGTTACTGATTTGGACGTTGATAGCTTAACGGTATTGGCCATCTAAACAATTTAGAATTACATGACATAGTAATACCAGAATTCACGAAACACCCACTATTATTATTATTATTATTAGCCATTAGGATTAAATTAAACAAAGCAAGCAATTTTTCTTCAGGAGAATTTCATTAAAAAAATCGGTAAAACCCATTCCGACATTTCTAAACTTTTTAAAATTTTTATATTAAATTTCTTTAAAAAAATAATTTCAATTAAAATTTTATATGGAACTGATGCGTGTATATTTCAACTGTTGTTAAAAGACTTATTTAGTTCGTCAGATATAAATTAATGCGCGAGTAAATTTGAATTATTTATTGTTATCTTTTTCATTTTCTTCTTATTCTATACCTTTCATCGTTTTTTTTCCTTATTTTCTTCTCCGATTCTTCCATTTTTTTTTTATCACCAATGACCGTCAGCTACTTTTTTCAAATCTATAACCACTATCACTATGGTGATATTCTTCTCTCTTCCTCTTATTCTCCTTTTTGCATTTTCTCTTCTCAAACCAAGTTTCCCAACTCATTTTTTCGCTACACCATGCGCCGATTGACAATAAGAACGTGCTATTTATGAAGGAGTTCATGTTACTTCAAATCAAAGTATAAGGATCTAAAAAAAATAATTTTTTTTTTGTTGTAAATGTGAAGTAAAAAATTTTAAAAGTTATGGGGATTCAAAATGTATTTTGCCAACTGAATGAGCCATTTAACAACAATTGAAATGCATGCACTAATGTTTTGTGTACGAGACACTGTGTATTATTTAATATTAAAGTATGGGAATTTAATTAATTTTTTAAAAAATTAATATGAAAAATTTAGCAACTCGACAAATAGATTTTAATAAAAATAATAGAAGCCAACCTATATTTATGCAGAAGATTTATTTGTTGAGGACCTTATATATGTTAAATACATTGGACGAATTCGATTTTTATACTATAGGCCATTCTCATTTATGACCCTGCCTAAATATTACTTTATTCTGCGAGCATGAAGGGTTGCTTCTTATTGCACTGTCCCTATTTTTGTAATTATAACTATGTTATTTTATGAATTTTTACTTCCAATTAGTTTCCTATTAGTGTTGTGTGAAAATAGAATGACTGCAAGAGAATTAAATTTCTACCATTAAATTTTCACTTTCAAGGAATATAATGATTAAATTTTCATGCATGCAAGGGTCAGGAATAGCAGAAGGTGCAAAACATAAATGCTCAACAGAATTAGGTATAATAAGTCGAAAAACGCCCTGTCATATTCATACATACATATCTGCTAGCCAATAAATTCATTTTTTTTATTGTTATTTTTTGCAGCACTAACATTTAAATCATTTGGTGGCCTCTTCCTTGGGCCGGCTTCCGAATCATTCTTTCAACTACGCAAAAAGCGAAATGGAAAAGGCAACCAAAAGCTAAATTCCTCAAAAGAAGCAGAAGAAGAAGAAGATAAAAGATTGCTCATCATGTTCTGCATGGATTTTTCTTAGTTATACCACTGGATAATTCAATGATGTCTCCAATTGGATATTTCAACAGCGGACACTTATCCTAATCGGAATAAATAGTTTGAAAGAGCTTTTATAGACGATTCCGAAAATAAGAAGAATTAAGGCTCGAATGTTAATATGTAAAGAGAAAAAGAGCATTAATATAACAATTGATAGCAGAAGTATCTTTAATTTACACAAGTCTATGCATAATTATAGAAAAATGGTTTCTTTTCCCCTGTGGTGGGGATGGAGTTGGAAAGGCATTAAAAGCAATGAAATCTTTGAAATGCATAATCCTAAATTCTTAATCAATTACATGTGTCCAAAGTGAAGGTGATTATCAAGCTTTACATACTTTGAGCTCTCATATACAGGTGGACACCATCATTTTAATTCATTGGAAACTTTCTTACATGTCTAGTTCCCAAGGGACAGAAGCTTGGTTCTTTGTTCCACTCTTAAGCTCTAATCTTAAGCAAAAGTCATTCAACACTTAGCCTTTGGTTTTTAGAAGGAGCCTACTTAAGTTGTTAATCAAGTCACGTGGCTATCCGCATCTTTGCGGCGAAATTGCATCCCTTTCCTGCTGCTAGGTACGGCTATTAAGGGCAGCTAATTGCTTAAGCCCAGGATTTCAATAATCATGACCACAAACTAATTGCTAAATTAACTTTTTTTAATCTCAATTTTATAATTGTGCTAATAAAAATTAATATTAACGTTACAATTTAGTGCACAATGCGCACCATGATCAAATGAAAATTTTATTTTTTTTTTCTGATAAAAAAAGTGTGCGAAACTAATACTCAATTATTCTTATTTTGTGATATGAAATTAATTGCAAAAAAATATTTTTGTTTGGCATAATAACAAGTTGTAAATTCAGTTCAAAAATGGAAATATAAACTGAGTTCTAAGTAAGAAATCTTGATATAGTAGTGCTTCTATTTCCTCAGTTGCTGGACAAAGATTGCACTGGGTTCCAATACACACTTATGACGGTGCATATTCCTTTGGAAACTGTCACAATCTGCAGAAGTGGCTATTTATCCATTGCATTTGAATTGCAATGTCAGAACTTCAGATTTTGAATATTACATGAATTGATAACTATTAAAAATGTCAGATGAAGAATCCTAGAGCTTATACATGATTTACAGTTAAAAAAGGTGAGCTTCTTTCTTCTCTTTATCTTCAGTCCTCTCTAACCAAGTTGCTTGGCTCACTCAAAACATACTTAGGAAGTTCATATTTTGCACCTGCAGATATATAACATGTAGGATCAGATTCTCAGGTACGAGGTTTGAAGTTATGCAGATAAATATGTGAATTCACACGGCTGGCTACGGCCACGTTTAAAAAGCAATATGAAAAAGAGAAAGGTTATAAGATATGGACCTCTCTCATCATAGCAGACTGTCACGTCCTGACTCTGGACTATCACACCGGCACTGTCCATGATCGCTTCTGCAAGAGTTAAATCTGATTCAGCTGCAGCGTGAAGCGCATCCCATATCTCTGACAGTATATCCTTAGTTACATTAGATATTCCCCAAAGAAATTATAGAGGGCAAAACACAAAAGTTCGAACAATTCATGCACATACAAAATAACAAGGTCAGGCAAGCAAAATGAATATATCATTATACTAGCACAAGCTGACAAATATATGTAACTTTGCATCAACCATGAGGCAATACACTGTACAATTAAATTAAACCAGTAACACTAATGAAGTGGCAGGTAAATCACCAGTTTTTGCAACTCAAGACATATTACTTTCACTAATTGATGTCCATATACTCAAATAGTCTATTGCACAGAGAATCCATTGACCGATTAAAGGTAACAGAGCAGTTTACAATTGATGGCAACAACTAGATAAAAACAATATAGACATAAACAAAACTAGAAAATCTGCATTTCTACACAAATAGAACACAGTTAAACATTATATAACAAGTCCAGCAAATGAAAGCAATTATAACATAGTTAAATATTATATAACAAGTCCAGCAAATTAAAGCAATTATCCAAGATGCTTTAATTACGCTGGTAACTCTTGCAATGTTTGAGATCGTGTCTTCATCTAGCAGAGTAGTAATTTATACAGAAGTCAAATACATATTCATCATTGCTAGGGGGGAAATTCTCATCTAAAAGAGCAAGTTTTATATTTGTTAAGATATTTTCAGAGAGAAAATTATCTAAAAGAGCAAGTTTTACATTTGTTAAGATATTTTCAGAGCGAAAATTTGCTCTATATTATTTCCTGGTTTTTATTGATTTAGTGCCCACATGAGGGCATCCGAGTATTTCATTCAGAAAGTTCATATAAATTGACTTAGGGCACTAATACAAACCAGGAAATGATATAAAACAAGTCTGACGACTGAAAATATCTAAGGTATATTGATAAACATCAAATCTCCCAATTCATCTACTTTTCCAAAACAAGAAAATCCTAAACAATAACATAATTTAAAAATCTGGGGTTTGCTTTTAATTATTCTTCATCACTTGCAACCTCGTATATGCAGGGAGTACACTTATTTGCATGCCAAAATTGAGATGTCTTATCAGAATACAGAGAACCAATTAAGTTTGGCACAAGAAGTACTCGGCTTTGCAAGATGTGCATGTCCAGAATAAACAGAAAAACATTAATAGCCATATGTAACAAACAAAGTACTGCATACACATTTTGAAACAAGTAAATAAAAACCAGAAAGCCAAAATAATCTTCACGAAAAGTATGTGACTATTTCATGGCCATAAATGTGCAAGATAACTGCATGCGGATAAATTGCAAGATGAGCTTGGACCCTAAAACAAACATATTTACTTGCATTTGTATGCACGTGGTGCCCATGTGTTTCTGCACCTTGTTTTATGATATAAATGGTGAGGAAACAAGATCACAACTTCTGTTTAATGGACAGATGTATCAGATCAAGAAAGCAAGGCCCGCAACTGGGTTAGAAAATGTGGATTTCACCCAACTGCACGAACAAGAAAGAAACATTTCACTAGCAATTACGACTGATACTGAACTGGTTTACAGACACAATACCTTTACGCCCACCATAATGAGGGGCAGTATCCCAAAACTCATCACGCATCTGCATGAGTTGTGTCTTTGTAATTGGCTCAGAATGCTTCCAAGGTTTGGGCTTCTGGATTTTCTTAGCATGATCTGAGACACAGATCAGTAGCAAATGATTACATTGAATTAAAATGATGTTCACCTATGAGTAAAATCGATTGATTCATAATATTAAAGTATAATATTTTGTGACAAAATGTCCAACCAAGCCCTATGCTATGTGAAATCATAAAACAGCAGCATGACACAAAAACCAAAAAAGGAAAAAAAATGCATTAGATAAAGTC
Source organism: Excoecaria agallocha (assembly GCA_037975025.1). NCBI lineage: Eukaryota > Viridiplantae > Streptophyta > Magnoliopsida > Malpighiales > Euphorbiaceae > Excoecaria > Excoecaria agallocha. The sequence goes on along the minus strand of CM075810.1, from coordinate 36,299,814 downwards.
AACTAATAAACTTTGACGTAAACCCATCATAGTAAATTCACATATCAGCCTAATTTAATGTCTTGATAAGCAAATAGATATTGCACTTATTTCAAGCAATTGAACTGTGGCTTCATTTGACTTGGCATCAATTTTGCAAGATGTTACATTAAATAGAAAAACTGGGACTAAGGATTTCAATAAATGAGTAAATCCAGTATCTTTTTGGTCCTGCAAATTTTCCATCAACAGATGCAATGAAAAATTCATCATCAGAATTCCAAATTAAGCTTCAAGGTTAAAGACAGTAACCAACACGCCATAAAGATTTATCCAGGAGAAGCATCAATCTCGAAAAATTAAAAGAAAAAAAAAGAACAGAAAACGAATCTGACATATCATTACTACTAAATCATCACCGCCAATCAACAGGAAAACTGCCAAGAGCATAAAAGACACAATGTTATATCAGAGCAAAGAAATGTAAAGAAACTAAGACCGAAAGCATTAACTTGATCAAGAAAACTTGAACTTTATTCAAACAAGCAATTGAATGGTGAGGCTTTATTTGACTCAGCATCAACTGTCCAAACTGTTAAACTTTACAAAGAAACTTTGTAACTAAGTATACCTATAAACGAATAAATTAAACGTTTCTTTGGTCCCGCAAATATTCCAAAGCAAGAAACATCAATAGATGCAATCATAAATGCACGATGATAATCCGAAACTGAGCATTAAGACAAAAGACCAGTTACCGACACCCCATAAAGATTTACTCAAGAAAGCATCCATCTTGAATGATAAAATCCCATCCAGAGAGCAAAAACCAGAATTGGCGCATCATAACTACCGAATCATCGCTGCCTATTAACACTAAAACTGCCAATAGCATAAAGAACAGAGTGTTATATCAAAGGCTACAAATATAAACAAAGTCCTATAAAGAGCTCCAATTGAAAGCATCTAACTTGATTAAAAGTAGTAAAGTCAGAAAATCTATCAAAGGAAAGAAAGAATAAAAATTTACCATCCCCCTTGGCCCGAGAAGATCCTGAGCATCCCATTTGAGAAGAAAAGGCAGAGACTTTGGAGATTAAACAGAGAAACCAGTGATGTAATAAGTGATAAAGAGTAAACCGTGGGTGTTTCTCACTTTTGTATACAGTGAAAGTAGAAGGAAAGTAATACCTGAAATCCCCCAACAAAAAACTTGGTATGGGAGAGCGGGAGTCCACTTTCAGATCTCTATCTTCTGTTTTTGCATTTTGTGAAGGTGAGGGGTCCATTAATCCTTATCCATCTGTTATTGTGGAAAATTATTATTATTATTATTATTATTATTATTATTATTATTACTTGCTTTGCTTTTTAAAAAAATTATCTTTTTTTTTATTTGTTCTAAACTATAATCCTTTATTTTATTTTATTTTATTTTATTTTATTTTATCACTCATTAAATGCCTAGTATATTTTTTTTTATGTAAATATTAGTCAATAAATGTAAATTATCATTCTGTATTTACTAGTAACATGGGTTTTTACAGGGCTTCGAAGGGGTAAAAAATATAATAAAATATATTAATTCAATCGCGTTAGTTATTATTTTTTTAATACGTGTGGAAAAAAATAAAAGAAAGTGCACCATCGTTTAGGAACAATAGTTAGTACTGCAAAAAAATTAGTTAGTATTGCAGTGTTATTCTATGGTTTATATACACGTGGTGTCGGTGGGGTAGTTCTGTTTAGGTTGCATTAGGCAGAAATTAAAGGCTATGTTTGTTTTCTGTATTATGGAGGGAATAGTATTATATAATACACCCTAATGCTTATACTGTATTTGGTTAGTTATGTTTAAAAATAATACAATGATAATATATTACAGGATAAGAGCCATTATCCCTAATACACGGGATAAAATAATATACCTCAACCTCTTGGATTTATTTAATACAGGTAACACGGTATTATCTGTTGTCTCTACCATTCTCTCAACTCTGGTGGGTGTCATCATCGCCGACGACATCTATGTCTCAACTCCAGTGACTATTTCGGCCTCAGTCGACTACTTCATCACCGTCGGATCCGATCTCTGTATCATCACCGCTGGTGCTCGCCAGATCTCTGGTGAGTCTAGGCTCAATCTGCTGCAGAGAAATATTTTCCTAACAGATGAGCGAAACATCGACAACCTGTTCCTCCCAAAATAGGAGGTAATTTGGCGCCTACGGTTCCTAAAACAGCCAATCACTCTCTTCGATGAAGACGACGATGCTCAGCTCGACCAATTGAAGTCGTATTGGAAGCGGAGAAGACTGGAATTCTTAGTGGGAGAAAAAGAAAGGATAGGGAGGAAGGAGGGGGAGAGGACAGCGAGATAGGGGAAAGAGAAGGGGAACTTAGTGGCGATGGTGGTTCCAATGGTACCCATGGAGAAATAAGAGGTAATATCCTAAAAACCTAAAATCCCCAATGTGCCTCGCTCAAACTTTGAACACTCTCTCGCGGGCGATTTCGTTTCCCTTTCACACCCTTGCCGCTTGCTGGCTGCCTATCTCACCCTCCGCCGTTTAGTAGTTGCCGGCCCTCGAAATTGCTGCCATCCAGTCGCCAAATCAGGATTCACATAGACAAAGGTTCTTGCTTTTTTCCCTTTTTGTTTCTTTGAATTTCCATTTTTTATAGCTGTCCTGCAATTTTAAATCCTTCATAGGAGACGAAAACTGATATTAGCTAGAAATGTGTTAGACTTAGAAATGCAGCAACATAGGAAAAGGATGTGGATTCATATAGAAATTGTTTTGACTTGCTTTAAATTTTGATTTTTTTTCCAAGCTTTAAATTTTTATTAAATTGGCAATTTTGGCGAACTGCTGTTTGTACCCACAAGTTTGGGAATTCTTTCGTTTCAATATTTTTTTTCAATAATTTTTACTGCTTCTTTTGTACTCTGCTGTTTCATGGGAATCTTGTAGCTAATATCTTCTGTGCTCCGCTGGTTTGCTAGTTCTGTATGTATATAGCATATAAAATCAATGGCAAAGGCATTTCAGTGTTCTTTAATCCTAGCCTTTATCGTTGTTTTTCAGAAAATAGTCAATCATGGTTCGTAATATTCATGTAGTTTGTGAAAGGAATTTATACCTGCAATTCTGTAGTTTGATGTTGAAATGTAGCTCCCACAAGTACTAAAATCTAAATAAGAAGAATAAGTCAGCTGCTATGGTAGAAAACTTAAATATAGTTTTTTCACTGTCAGGTGCTCATCGTCTCTCGCTGCTGACGGCCTCGCCACTAGTAGAGCTGCAAACTTTGCCTTTCAAGCCATAAATTTAATCATTCTGCAATTATTAAGTTTTTATGTACAACAAGTTTCTGATTAATAGTTTGCACCCTGAATCCTATTAATAATTTGTTGATTGATAGTGGTTTATAACTTATTGCCTCATTCTTAGCTGCATTTCATTTCAAGTTACTGATTTTCTTCAACTTGCCTTAAAAATTGATGATTCCTTATTACTTCTGCAGATTACTAATTTCATCTGCAAAATTTCGTGACATGTGTATAAATGAAATAAAAGAGTTGATGGAATTCTCTTGCTGTGTCTTAGGTTTGGTAGAGAGGCCTTGGAAGACTTCAGATGTTAGACTTGTACTTGAAGATGGGTCAGTTTGGAGGGCCAAGTCATTTGGTGCCACGGGAACCTAAGAAGGCGAAGTAGTATTTAATACCTCTTTGACAGGGTTAGTGTCACACCCTTTCTATGAACAGTCTTTTCCGATGTTGACTTAACCGTAACAGTGAAATTTTTTTTTTAACTTATTAATCACAACCTAATACTGAATCCAATTTCATACCATTATTATTTTTTTTTCGAAATTTCGGCAGCATAACGGCTAGTACTTTCTAGCCTCCTGAAAAATCCAAACAAGTACAGCCTCTCAGAGGCATCACAATTCATATAAACAATAATCATATAACAATAGAACAATCCATTCAATCCATACTCATCATTTACAATTCACATCTAACAATTCTCATATGAACAGTTTTTAACATATTAAAAACTTATCTCAATTACATATCATTTCTATATTATCACTAACTAAGTATATACATGCCATAAGCTTAAACAATCTAACACTAAAATTTTCTCTTCCGCTCTGGACCTTCAATGTACTGTGCTCCCGAACACATCAGAACCTGCACGCAGTAAACACTACGTGCTGAGCATTAAATATGCCCAGTGGTGACTACTAATCCAAGAATTTCCCCAGAATAACCATACTTTCGTAATTTAAGCTTCTATTATCTTTACTTCATTAGGCATTTCATTTTATTTCAGTTATCAGTATTCATATTTTTAATCCGTATTTTGATATCCATTGTTCTTTTGTTTCAAAACTTTTTACTGTACTTATCTTTTTAGGTAGATCAATATCATATTTATCATTTAGCTTTACGTTAATCTTTACTATAACCTTTACTTTTTATCAATACTTCCATTTTATCCTTTAGCCGTAGCAATTAAATTATCATTTCATTTAGCGATATGTATTGGTACTCGTGTCTTTACTAGTACCAAAATAAATTATTTACATTCCTGTTTTAATGTTCAATTATTCAGTTTGAACTCTCATTGTACTTCTTGCTATTTATTCTTTTATTTTTGTTTCGACTCTTAACAAATAAATACATTACTAATTAATAGCTTCTGAGCTTTATTACAAAGTGATATAAGTATTTCGGGACACTTTACAGTATTTTCTTTCCTTCATTCTTATACGTATTACTTTCGTTCAAATATTAATTAAGACGTAAGTCTTTTACTTCTTTCTCATCGATCAATCATATGTCTTTCTATTGTTTTACTTTTTAAATAACCTTTCTTTCAGAAAGACATTTCATAAGCATTAAATTCACTTCATGTCACAATCATTACTTTTAACTTTAACCATGAAATTAATATTGTTGTTCAAATTTGTCACTTTTCACAATAGTAATTGGTACGAGAAATACCAATTAATCAAATTTATCTTTTTCACGAAAAACATAATACATTCGGAATTCTTATAAAACTTTCCTTTTCTTTTTTTCTTACTAATTACACTTTACAGATTTATCTTAATTTTGCATTTTCTTTCAAACAAATCGTTTTCGTTATAACTTTTCATATATTCAACTCAATTAAAAAATACTTATTTATTCATTTCAATGTGCCCCTAATGCAATATAACAGGTTTCCCATAACGGATACACGGGACTGGACCCAAAGGTCCCACGTAGCAGATAGAGAAATGATCTCGAAAGATTAAATCTCTCATAACAGATACAGATACAGATACAGATACACTTTCACAGAAGCTATGGAGATCAAAGATCCCAACCATAGCTAAGCAAGTCGCCATGACTTGCACCGCGGTACAGAGGTGTCCCTATGGCTAGCCAATTATATCCAACATAAGAATTATACTACCTGTCTATCGCTAAGGGCAAACATAATCAGTCATTTTTGTAAATGTTTTTGAACATTTAAAACTCTTTAATTTCTTTCTTTTATTTGTTACTATACTTTATTCGAATCAAATGCACTCTTTTGTGCCTTTGACTGTTCAATAGCTTTTTATCATTTTATTCACTTTCTCTTTTCCAGACACTTTTGTGAATTATTCTTCGATAATTCACTCAGATACTTAAACTTTTCAATCTTTTGTACAGATTAGAAATTATGAATTATAACAATATAATTCACAATTTTTTTTATATTCTTTTTAATACCTTTTTGTTGACTAATTTACTGCACTAAATTAGTCACGTTTTTATTTTTTTTCCGCTTTTAAACAATTAAAAACTTTATTAATATCGTATATTATTTTGAGTCTCGAACGTGCATCATTTAACCTTTTTCCATCGATTTATTCATTTATAGGCATAATTTCGATTCTGCCATTCATTTCTTTCTATTTTTAATATATCATTTCTTCCATTATTCATCGTAATATTATTATTTCTTTTACTATTTTCGGATAAAATTTCATTTTATTTATCGTGCCATGTAAATCTTGTCTTTTAATACAGTTAATTCTCCAAAATTACCATTTTACCCTTGGTAAGTATTTCTTACTTACTTTTATACATTAATCACCTCCTTTGGCAAAATTACCATTTTATCCCAAAACTTTCATTTAAGTCCTTTTTCTATTAATCATTTATTTTATCTTTCTTTTTTTCACATATTAATTTATTTCCATCATTTCTATTTATTTATGAATTATTTTTCAATAATTCATTATTCGTATTAATTTCGCAACCTAATAATTATTTCGAAAAATCGATCGGGTGACTATTGTAACTTATTTGCAATAATTCAGTAATTAACCTTTTTATGACTAATTTATGTGATAAATTAGTCAAACCTTTAATTTATAACTTTTTAACTTTTATTCGGAATTTGTAATATTTATACGGATTGTGAATTATTTAGTAATAATTTACTCATTTATTTGAATTTAAGAACATTTTAGTAACATTTTATCATTACATGTACTATACTTTTTACTTTCTTAGTTCATCATTTGACCTGTCATCTTCCTTCATTTTATTGTAAGGAACATAAATTAAATTATCTTACTCTACTATTTTGGGCTTATTTATTGAATTATTTGTCAATAATTCAATAATTATTTCAGAATTATTCTTATTATTATTCATTTAAATCTCATGAATTTAACATGTTATTTATTTTACTTTTATTAGCCTTTTTCACTTATTACATTAATTAATTATATTAATTAATCATGTATGTCTTATGAATTATTTAACAATAATTCATTATTTTCTTATAACATACATTCCAATTTTGGACTTATAATTCTCTAATAAATTTCCATATTTTTCCTAAAAATTATGGATATTTCCAATTTTATACTTATTATCAATTTAAGGCATAATTAATAAAATTCCTTAATTTTATTAATTATTAACATACAATACTTATTTCACAAATATTCAAATAATACCAATAATTTTCTTAACTTAGATTACATATAAAATTAAGCTTAATTTAACATCTAATTAAACAATTACACATTAATTCAAATAATTCATATTAACTTCAATACTTTTCTCTAATTACAATTAAAGGCAAAATTCAGTAAGATTAAGGAAAATTGAAGGATTTTATAGTCACATACCCGTCGGTGTCGAAAATTTCATTTTTCTGGTCACCGGAGTCTCGCAGGAGCCTCGCCGGCGCGTGGCCGGAGCCTCACCGGAGACTGCACGACACTCCTCACTTGTAGCGGCATCACCAGAAGTCCATTGGTGGCCTTCACGCGCTCCAATGTGGCTTCGTTTGACCGGAAAAACCACAGGAACCGCCGGGAACCACCGTTCCCGATCTGCTCAACGCCGGCGATTGGGGACGATCGGTTGCCACCGGTCGATGCGTCTCGCTGAGAGGAGTCGCCCGGTGGTCACCGTGTCGCCGTCAGCCGCCGTATGTCGCCGAAAATCGAAGAAAAACGTCCCGACCGACGGAGAGAGATCCGCCTCTTTCACGCTGATCCAACGGTCACCGGAAGGAGAGAAAAGGTCGGGGAAGGGGTGGCAGCCGCGCCGGTCACCGGCGCAAGCCTGCTGGCCGGCGGCAGCGCCTCCACCTGCCCTTTCCTCCTTCCGCTCCTCCCGTTCCCGATCTCCCTTCTCTCTTTTTCTTTTTTTTTTCTTTCATTCTTTCCCTTATTACCCTTTTGACCCAAATCCTATATATATATATATATATATATAAGGCCCAAGCCAATTCTCACTCTTCTATACATCAAATCACTTCAAAAATTATGCCACTAGTGTTATTTCCTCAAAAATAGCTTGTACATAAATTTTCGGCTCAATCAGAGTCTGTTACCGGTCCGATTCAAACCGATCGGTCCGGTTCAAAAACTATCAAAATCACCAAAATACTTATTTATTTTTACCAAAATATTCTTCATGAAATTTCATGAATAACTGTAAAATTTAACAATTTTTGAAGTCCATTTACTATTTTTAAAATTAGGTCAAAGTTCGGTCAAACCAAAACCGACCCGGTACCTTTTTCGTATTTTTAACTTTTCGAGGCCCAAAATAACCTTAATTTCACTTCAAATTTCAACCCCGAGGTCACCATGACCAATACTTCCCAATGGTCAAATAAAATATTTTCGGATTTCGGGTGTCCTTTCGGGCCCGGAAAACCCTATTCACTGTCGGAAAGTACTATTCACGGCTAACCCGGTGTTGAAGCCATTACAGTTAGAAGTTTTAGCATTTTGTCACCCTGTCTTGTATGTTATGGGTAACGTGTAGAGAAGGCGGAAAGGGCTTCATTGGTACTCTTGCACATTCTTGCATGCTAAAGAGTGGTAACATATCATAGATGCTCATAGTTTTGCCAATTGTTCGCTGAAGGTTGGATCGATGCAAACAACAAACTGAAATTTGAATCATAAAGCATTATTATTTCTTAAAAGACAATAAATAGTTGCACAGAACATTTGTATCATTGAACATTTATCTTTTCAAAAAATAATAAAGAGATATGAGAAGATGAGTATACCTTGCCTAGACTTTTACCCGAATGTAGATACTCGACAACATCCACCACGGAACCAATGCTTAAAAATCTTTTTGGGTCTATGGAGACCTGTTGCAATTCAAAAAGAAAAAGCTTTTGAAAAATTTAGGGGCTCAATAAGCCAAGTTCAAAAGGTTCAAGATTCTGATATTATTATTTATTTAATATTTAATTTATCTATTAATATATATTTGTATTTTAAGAAATTTATGCCTTTTTAAAAAAAATTATTAATGTACGAAAAATTGTAATTTATAATTAATACTTTTGTCTGAATTGGTAACATTAAAAATGGTTTAATTTTATATAATTTTTTTAAAAATAATACAGTACGATATTATATACCAAACACAGTATAAAATAGTGCAGACTAATACAATTTTGTACCAAATACTGTATAATATAATACAGATTAATACTGTACAGGCTAATACTATACAGGCTAATACTATACAGACTAATACTATACAGGCTAATACAGTACAGTGAACCAAACGTAGCCAAAGTGTCTAATGCTAATTATTAAGGAAAGTTCTTGGTATAATAGGCATTAAGGCATATGAATTATACCTATTACCAAAGCGTAATCATTTTAATGTCATAGATGGTGGTGTTTTCTTTTCATATTATGATGTTTGTTTATACGATATTTATCTATTCATCTTTTAAGGTGTCAATAAAAATAATTAATGAAAAATACGATTATATTTGCAAAAAGCCAAAAACTACTATTTTGTGAGAAAGACCATTTTAAAATGGAAAATGTAAGAGATAACAGTTTGATTAGCTGTTATCCAAATGGATTTCACGTTTGTTTCACAGTTGTAGTTTATTTAGGTTACATAACTTGTATAGGTTACGTAACCTTGTTACTTGTAATTGTAGTTTGTATAGGTCTCTTGATCTGCTGCTAGCTGTTCCTATGCCATCTGCTTTTGTAGTATTTATAATGTACTTCACATAATGTTTTTCTATGAAAAGAGGAATTATTTCATGGTATCAGAGAAACAAACCTAGAGTATAAATTAAAAAGGAATAATGTCCACAGAAAGAACTGTTGCTTCCTCCTCTATTTTGTCTACGACATCCTTCACTTCCTTAAACTCTTTCACCCCAAATCTTTCTCATCCAATCTCCATTAAACTCACTTCATCCAATTTTCTCCTATGGCGTACACAACTGATACCGTTGCTTAAAGGGTGTGAATTAGATCATCATATTGATGATTCATTTGTACCTCCCCCAAGAACTCTGGATGATGGAATAGTTAATCCATCTTTTAAATTGTGGGAATGTCAAGACTAGCAGGTGCTAAGCTGGATAATTGCATCAGTTTTTGAAAACATTTTACCACAAATTGTTGGTGTTCAGACAGCAAAGGCGGCTTGGAACAAGCCAGTTGCTGCATATGCATTTGGATCTCGATCACAGATCCGCAACCTCCGCACAGAGTTACAAAGTTTGAGTCGAGGTAATGATTCTATTGCTGATTTTATTCAAAAAGCAAAGAGTATAAGCAAAGAGTATAGCAGATCAATTGGCTGCTTTAAATCATCATGTACTTGAAGATGATCTTGTTGATATGATTTTATTGGGATTAGGGTCTAGTTATCGACCCTTTGTGAGGGCTCTTGAAGCTCGTTTAGAATCTGTAAGTTTTGATCAGTTGTATGGTCTACTTCTTAGTGAAGAAAGACAACTAGAAAGAGATTTGTTAAGTTCTTGTGATGTTCCTCCCATTGCTAACTTTGTGACTAGCAATGTTAGAGGATAGCATGGATGTGGACGTGGTTCTAGAGGCTGTGGAGGTAGATCAAATGGTAGCAATCATTATAATTCACATTCCACAGGGAATCATTCTACTGTTGCTACACCTGATAATTTTCATTATATATGTTATAATTGTCAAGGCACTGGCCACATAGCCAAAGTCTGCTCTTCTCCTAAATCCAGCCGCAATACCTATCCCGCTCCCCAACCTTCCTCCTACATGGCCACTACTCCAAAGAATTCAAAGAATCCTCAGTCATGGGTTATTGATACAGGAGCATCCCATCATCTTACTGCAGATTTGGGAAACCTCAATCTTCATTTTGAGTATCAAGGTCCTGAAGAAGTTCAAATTGGTAATGGTTCTTATCTTCCTATTTCCAATATTGGCACTTCCTCTTTTAAACTTGGTAATTCTATATTGTCTTTCCGTGATATTCTCCATGTTCCATCTTCCAGTCGTAATTTACTTTCTGTCTTTAACTAATTTTAATCATATTTCTGTTGAGTTCTCTGCTGATTCTTTTGTTATTAAGGACTTGGACACGAGACGGATCATCTATAAAGGCCAGAGTAACAATGGCTTATATTCACTTTGTCTTCATCCAACCAAATCTGCTCCAAGTGTTTCCCTCACAAGTTTGGATTTATGGCATGCTCGTTTTGGTCATGTTGCCCGTCCTATTATCAAGAAAATTTTATCTAGTTTGTCTCTGTCTTTTTCGAATAATTCTAGTAGAACTTTGTGTGATGCTTGTGCTACCAGCAAGATTCATAAATTACCTTTTTTGTTATCTCATACAGTTACTCAATTTCCTCTTGATCTTATTTGTTCTGATTTTTGGGGTCCATCCCCTATTAAATCTGTTGATGGTTTTTCTTATTATGTCATCTTTTTTTATCATCATTCGAAATACAAATAGATTTATTTTTTGCGCCATAAGTCTGATGTCTTGGATACCTTTATGCAATTTAAGATCCTTGTTGAGAATTATTTTGTTCGCAAAATTAAACAATTTCAAGTTGACTAAGGGGGATGAATTTCAAGCATTAACACCTTTTCTTAAAACACATGGTATTACTCAAAGAATTTCTTGTCCATACACACCCGAACAAAATGGTTGTGCTGAAAGGAAGTATCGTCACATTGTCGAAACTGGTTTGACACTTTTGCATCATGCACATATTCCCTCTCAATATTGGACCTTTGCCTTTGAATGTGATGTTTATGTAATCAATCGTCTTCCTACACATACCTTGAATTATGATAATCCATATCATAAATTGTTTAATCAACCTCCCAATTATGCTTCCCTAAAGGTCTTTGGTTGTTTATATTACCCTTGGCTTCGACCCTATGCTAAAAACAAATTGGATTCTCGCTCTACTTCTTGTATTTTCTTGGGATATAGTAAATTGCATAAAGGTTATAAACGCCTCAACATTAATTCTGGTCGGATTTACATCTCACGTCATGTCTTGTTTGATGAACAGGTTTTCCCATTTGCAAAGAATGATTCTCTTCATGCTCCGGTATCAACAACCCAGTCTCCCACCAGTCCAGCCTACGTGCACTTCCCTATTCCTCAACTTTCTTCACCTCATCAGTCCACAAATTTTGCCCCTCCATGTAACGTCCCCGGATGGCCGCTTGCCGATATTGTCCGCTTTGAGCCTTGGCCCTCACGGTTTTGTTTTTCTCATTGGAAAAGGCCTCGACAAGGGAGAGGTATCCATAGCCTTATAAGGACTACTTCGTTCTCCTCTCCAACCGATGTGGGATCCTTTGACTGAATCCACCTGTATGTGGGAGCCTTTGACTGACTCCACCCCCCTAAGGAGGCTCAGCGCCCTCGCTAACACATCAGGCCCGACCCACATGGCCAACACACCGATCCGGTACCGGCTCTGATACCAACTGTAACGTCCCCGGATGGCCGCTTGCCGATATTGTCCGCTTTGGGCCTTGGCCCTCACGGTTTTGTTTTTCTCATTGGAAAAGGCCTCGATAAGGGAGAGGTATCCATAGCCTTATAAGGACTACTTCGTTCTCCTCTCCAACCGATGTGGGATCCTTTGACTGAATCCACCTGTATGTGGGAGCCTTTGACTAATGTAACACCCTTGCTGAACATTCTAACTGAAACCAATGATAAGTTGGAAAATTTTTTTTTTTTCAAGGACCATTTGACTGATACCAGTTATTGCCCCTTTGAGGAGCAATGCACTGAGTGACAATTCCAAAATCAGCAAGATTTTTCTTTGAATCTTCCTATCTCAACAACTCCAGGCTTGTCCAAAAAGCAATACTTATAACTTAAGTAAGTCGATAAACTATAACTGTCAAGTGACTGAAAATCAAATAAAAATCCGGCAATATAACAGCTAAAAACTTATCTAACCCACCTGCAAATCAGACAATTCCACAGCCCTTCAGGGGCACAACAATACAAAGTAATTTCACTACGCATCCCATACATCAATTCACATTATTATTCTCATGTCCTAAGATGATTCAATATTACATATTACACTCTTAAATTGCTATAACATTCCAGAGCAAAAACAATTTACATTAAAATCATCTCGCTACAACTTTAAACCCTGATGGAGAACTGTTCACACTAAATCCTTTCTTCCGATGGTTGAGCCATAGCAGCTGCTAACCCAAACAAGCTTATCCTGTTACCTACACGGATAACAAACCCGTGCTAAGCTATAAAGCTTAGTGGGGAATAATATTCTAAATATAATCTTTTACACACGTAACATCATTTACACCAATACAAAGTTAACAATATTCCTAGAAGATACTTTCAATTTTCTCAGATTCCAATTCATTCATTCAGCAATAAATTACAAGCATAAGGAACAGAACATCTTATTCATATAGTCAAGAAAACTTAATAACTCAATAAGCAAATCATCATTAATTGTTACCTCAAAAGATGTTTGGCATAATTCCTTCATATCTAAACATCATTTAAAACATAGCATGCATTCTAATTTCACTTTCATGTAATCATTAAAATAATCTTAACAAGGTGAACAATATATTACTTAACACCATAGTATACCATACATTATATATTTGATCGATAACAGAGTGATATACATACCTATACATAAATATATAGATACATAATGCTTATATAGAATTAAATGATCACATGCTCATCAATATTATAACTTTCAATTTAATATCCATTTGATGTACTTATACAAGAGGATAATTCTTATGCACATTAATTTCGAACTATAGCATTTCTTATCTTTTATACTTTTTAACTTATTTTCATATTAAGGCCCCTAGAACAGTGCCGACAGAAATACTCAGACTGGCTACACGGGATATGGACCCCATGGGTCACAAACAGACTGAAAAATGATCTCAAAAACCATTTTTCCACGTAGCAGATACCAGATACAAATAGAAGCTATGGAGATCAGTGATCCTACCATAACTAAGCAAGTCGTCATGACTTGCACCGCGGTACAGAATCCCTATGGCTAGCCAATTATATCCTGAGCTAGTTTTACTGCCAGACTATTTTCTAAGGGCGCAAAAGATCACTTACTTTCAGTACATTTATCATTTTCAATTCCTTTTCAATCCAGATAATACAGTTATTCAGAATATTCAATATTCTTATACAGTTTGTGAATCATCATTCACATATGTCATGAATTATTTCACAATAATTCAGCAATTTCTCTTTACATTACTCTTCATTCATCAAAAGAGTTTACTTAATATACATTCTTTCAAATTACTTGTAAACTTTCTAATAGCCATATATTAACAATACTTGTACTTGTCATAATATGCATTACTAAACTGTTTTCATGAAAATGAAATCATATATAATCACATTCACTATGAATGTCTAAAACAACACATGAACATATAATCATTTCAGAAAAACGTACCTGCATGGTTCATTATAGCCATCTCACTTGCTCTCTTGTACTCAATTTAATCATTTCATATATGCTCAACCAATATATCCAATACATATATTTAATTACTAAAACAATCATGTGTATGAACATGTATTTTCATATCAATTTCCCATGATATCATAAATGCATAAACATACTACTACATCTGTTCCATCAAATATCATGATATTCCTAATTTTTAATTCAAGTACCAACAAGAATTTGTTAAGGGACATAAATGTTTGTTCTTAAACTAACAACACTATTACGTACTTTGTATCATACCATTAAAACTTTCACGTAATAATCTATTTACTTATAGGGACCATTACTTTATTTAGTTAACAGTTATTCAATATATTTGTTTTTCAATATAATAACAGAGAATTCTTTTAGTTTTATATCATTAGGATTATACATCAAACTTCATTTCAAAACAAGTCCACCTTGTCGATTTATAACTCCATCATCTAACAGTAATTCACTTTGAAACATTCCTAAGTACATCCCCATTTATGTCAGAAACTCCAATTAAACTTCTATCATACTTTACATCTTAAGCGCATTGTCAAATATTAGCTCTTTAATCTATTAATACATTTTTAACATATAACCAAACTTTATCAACCAAAATACTTGTAATCAATGCTTATCAAATTTCAAAGGCTGCTATACAGTTCATTACACATTAATTTTTATGAATATATATCTTTAGTACTCAACTTAAATCAAGTGAACGCATGATACACATGACCTCTCGATCAAAGATAAGGAAACTAGAACTTCCCCAATTCAATCTACAAACTCACGGTATGATCTTTTACCTAGCATTACTAATTTCCAGCATTGCTTTCTATTATTATTAATGACAGTTCCCTTGAATAACTGTTTAGAACTTCATTTATAACCTGTTTGGAGCTTAAATTCCAAGAATCACTCAAGCTAACATTACAAATTTCAAGGGTACAATGACATTTATTTATATTTCAGTAAGTTACATCCTCAATTTCCTTAAACGAAATTGAAACTTCTATCTTATTAGCCAATACCATTTATTGTTCTTTAACTAGACTAAAATCACTTAAAAACAAACAAATCTCAAAGTCTATCATATTTACTTTAACTCCATCATTACTCAATTCAACCCAAGAACTTTGCATGCAAAATTAAATACCCTATCACTACTTTATTTTCAATAAACTCATGTAAATCCTATCTCATAAGTTTTACTTGAAATTCTAATAAAATTACATCTTAAATTCACTATCAAATAAGAGTTCCAAAATCTACCAATAACTCGTACATGCCATTAATATTTATTAATAATGACCCTTTTACCATACGTTCAATCATCTCTCTAAATCAATGACTTAATTGGACAAATTTACAACTTCTTTAATTGAGTTATTCTTTCCTTTTTCGTCTCCTGCATTTCTTTTCCTTATGCTAATAATCCAAAATCTTGAAGTCATCCCATAACAATATCATAATTACCATTCACTTAACTTACTTCCTGAATTCTATCCATTTACACACACAGAAGCAACATTTATAATAAACATACAATAAATTTCTCATATAAATTCACAATTTATTTAACGAAATTGAGGGCAATAATTTCAGTATCCCATACCAAAGAATCGAAGCCCAGAATGCCCTCTCCAATCTGCCTCGCCGGAGCCTCGCCGGAGACTCGTCGGAGAGCTACCGAAGTCACCCACCGGAAGATCAAGCCGCTGGCAACATTTCGGCGACACTCACACGCCTTTACGCCGTCCTGATCCACCGAAAAACCCCCTGAAAAGGACCGGCCACCCCATTTTCGAACTCCTTAACGCTGGCGAGTGAGGACGATCAGCAGGCACCAAAAGATCCGCCTCACCACAGGGAGTTTGTCGGTGGTCTCCGTGACACCAACCACCGCCGCAGGACACCGGAACGACGGAAAAACCGAACCAACCATAGAAAAGAAGAAAGAAGAAAAACAGGCCGCCGGAGGGAAGGAACAGCGAGGAGAGAAAGGCCGGTGGCCGAGGTGGTGGCAGCCGCACCGATCGTCGGCCAGAGCGCCGTTGATCGGCGCCAACGCCTCCCCTCCGCCTCCCTTCTCTTCCCCGATTCCCCTCCTCCTTCCTCCTCTTTCTTTCGTTTTTCTTTTTTTTTTATATCTCTCTTTCCTCAATTATTTGGTCCCCAAAAACCCAAATCAAACCTCCAATATATACATATAACAAAAGATTACCCCACACAACTAATCTTTAGGAAATCAACCCATAACTTATATTTTTCCCTCAATTATACCCTTAAACAATTTTTATATTAAATACTTTACATATTTAATTTAGTCCAAATCCAAGAATTAATCATTAAATCCTGCAATTAGACTAGGGTCACTTTTGGGACATTACACTCCACGCCAACCATCCTCTGTCTCCCAATCATCTCCGACATTACCATCTGCCCATCTCCCTTCTCCATAATCTCTGTCGCCCATACCATTGGAGTCTCCTCCTTGTTCTCATGCCTCCCACAATTCCACAATTCTAGAAGAACCTACCCAGGAACCACCTTCTCTACCAAAATTTCATCCTATGGTTACCCACCAACAAACTGGTCACCTAAAGCCTCTCCATATTACTTCTTTAATGGTAGATGCAGACTCAGCTACAATTCTCACCTGTTTCACAAAAGCAGTTAAACATCCAGTATGGCTTGAAGCATTGGCAGCAGAGTATACTTCCTTACTCCATAATGGCACATGGGAACTTGTTCTACCTTCTCCATCCTATAATGTTGTTGGGTGCCGTTGGGTGTTTAGTATTAAAAGGAAATCTGATGGTTCTGTTGAGCGTTACAAGGCTTGGTTGGTAGCTAAAGGTTTTCATCAACATCCGGGGATTGATTTTCATGATACTTTTAGTCCTGTTGTGAAGCCAGCAATGGTTCGTACTCTATTATCTTTGGCTATTAGCTTTGGTTGGATGGTTCGACAACTTAATGTATCTAATGCTTTTCTTCATGGTAAGCTTGAAGAAACAGTTTAGATGCAACAACCTCCGGGTTTTATTAATCCTTCCAAACCAGATTTTGTATGTCGGCTCCACAAATCCATCTATGGTTTAAAGTAGGCTCCCCGAACCTAGAATCAATGTCTGACCAAGGCTTTATTACTTTTTGGATTTCAAAGCAGTAAATCCGACATTTCCTTGTTCTATATTAATACTGCTTCTACTAAAGTTTTTTGTCTTGTTAATGTGGATGACCTTTTGCTTATGGGCAATGATTCCTCTACTTTAAGTCAGGTTGTTAGTGCCTTACAACGGCAATTTGCTGTTAAAGACTTAGGCAAATTGCACTATTTTCTTGGTATAGAAGCTGATTGGGTGAATAAAGGACTATTTCTTCATCAAAGTAAGTATATTGATGACTTGCTTCGTCGGGCTAATATGATGAATGTAGTTCCATTTCTACTCCATTGAGCATTTCTAATAAATTATCAAAGGAAGGCAGTGAACCATTCAAAGATCCAACGTTATATTGATCCATTGTTGGTGGGTTACAATATCTTCAATTTACAAGACCGGACATTTCTTACTCAGTTAACAGAGTTGCACAATTCATGCATTCTCCTTCGTTGGCACACTGGGGAGCGGTTAAAAGGATACTACGGTATCTATGTGGTACTTCATCTCATGGCATTTTCTTTCGTTCCAGTTCTGCTTCTCTTTATGGCTATGCTGACTCTGATTGGGCGGGTGACATTGACGACAAGAATTCTACCACTGGTTTTGCTATTTATTTGGGTGCTAATATTATTTCTTGGTCGTCAAAAAAATAGCGTGCTGTTTCCCGCTCATCAATTGAAGTCAAATATAAGGCCTTAGCTGCTACAGCCTCTGAACTTCAATGGCTACAAATTTTATTGCATGAGATTGGTTTTCAGTTGCCTCCTCCTGTGTTGTATTGTGACAACTTAGGGGCTACTTATTTAACTCTTAATCCCGTATTTCACAATCAGAGCAAACATTTGGAAGTTGATTTCCACTTTGTTCGTGATCGTGTTTCCAAAGGTATTCTTAAGGTGCTTGATCTTTGTACAAATAATCAGATTGCAGATGTGCTTACTAAAGGGCTTTCAAAGCAACGATTTACATGGTTACGTGATAAGTTGACAGTTGTTTCTCAACCTGCTCAACTTGAGGGAAGGTGTAAGAGATAATAGTTTGATTAGCTGTTATCCAAATGGATTTCACGTTTGTTTCATAGTTGTAGTTTATTTAGGTTACATAACTTGTATAGGTTACGTAACCTTGTTACTTGTAATTATAGTTTGTATAGGTCTCTATTTCTGCTGCTAGTTGTTCCTATGCCATCTGCTTTTGTAGTATTTATAATGTACTTCTTCACGTAATGTTTTTCTATGAAAAGAGGAATTCTTTCTGAAAATACGATTATTTTTACGATAACGACAACAAATACGGCTCTTTAAATCCTATCCATCTCATGCTTCCACTTTTTTTTCTTCATGATTATAGTGTACTCACGATTACTTCTAAAATATCAAAATATGATTTTTCCTAATTTATCTCATCCAAATTAAATTACTGTAATTGAAAACAAATTTTGAAACGATTCGCTTGATTGGTTCTTTATTTTCTTTATTTAAACTAAATTTTTGATATTTTGGATATAATTTCGATTATTGTAATGGTTATACACAGAAAAGATTACAGATATATTTGCCCTTCTTTCTCTTCTTAGTGTAATTTTATTGTGCTATCAAAAGGGAACAACCGCCAATATTCAGTTGGGTAGCAGTGTATTGGCCATTTTTTAGATGAAATTTCATATTAAAATCTCACAAACTATAAGAAAATTGTTATATCTCATGAGTTTTCTGTTTGATTATTTCTTTAGATTGGAGACTTAATTCCATCTTTAAAGCTTTTTATTAAGCCTTTTGGTTTATGCCTGTACAGGAACTTAAAGGCAATAATGATCTTTGTTTAAAGTAACCTTTTCTGCTATTTTGTTGCTAACATTTGTTTTGATGTTAATTTCTGCTAATTTGGTCTATGCTCAGTCCTGAGGTTTTAATCTGATGGCTTTGTATTGGCTCCGTTATCTTGTCACCTGAGATGATTATATTTCACATATAAAAGTGTTATATTTCAAATGGTTTAATTTGTAATATGAAGGTGAACTAGATATTCACCTTTTTGTTTATTATTATCTCATGCTGCAAGTTTGTTGGAAGATTGAGGATTTCATTATTTATTACTGCTTGAAACAATGTTTTGTGTTAAATGTTCTGTAGATAGAAACAATGTTTTATCTTCCCTTGGTTGCTGACCTTTCTGTGATTTATATCTTATTACTAAATGAAATATTATCATATGTTTTTTTTTCCTTTTAAGTGTTAGAAGACAGTTCCATTTAAGTACGTATATGGTAAGAATAAGCTCTTTGGGCTTTTGATTCTCCATGAATAACTTAGTAAGGAGTTTACATTTAAATGTACATACATATTTATATGTATATAGTAACAATAAGCTCAACCTGTGAGGGGAGCAAAACCCTTTGAATCTACAATATTCCACTTTTACCAGTCAGTGTTGTAAATTGCCCTTCTGTTCTCTTGTTATAGTCCCACTCCTACATCATTTTGTAGATTCATTTATTTTGAAGGTGAACTATATATTAGTAATTACATGTACAATTGCTGTTTTTAAGTGCAATATAATTTTTGACAGCTATATTGCTTCTTAACATCTATTAACTTGCTGAAGTCTTAGAACTAATATTTGAGAATCAAAGCTATATGTGATCATGATACTTTCTCCAGTTATGATACTTTAATAAGTAGTGTGAAGATGATTTTTTTCTCCCTAAAATTCTTATACTTACAAATAGTACAAGATTACTTTTTTTTAATTTAATGTATATTTTATTGATTAATGATGGCAACCGAACTCATAGACCAGTTCAATGGTCCGGTATTAACCGAGCACATAGATCCATGAAGATTTGTAAATCGACCAAAGGGTCGAGCTACCCGGGCTCACTAACCGAGCAACAGCTCGGTTAAGAACATGTTCCGGAATAGCTTCACCACGATATACAGACAGTTACCACTAACCCACGTTTTCTTCGAGAATCTTCGAAAATGGGTTAGTGGCCAAAAATAACGAGAAACTCCTCCCATTATTTGTAACGCCCAAAGAATTACCGATCACATGAATAGTACTTCTCGAGGTGAATAGTGCCACCCGGGGCCCACCAGACCCATAAAATTTTTTCTTCACCATTGGAAAGTATTATTCATAACGAATCTGGTGTTATAATTTGGGCTAAAATTGAAGTCAAATAGGTCTCAAAAAGGAAAAAATAAAATAATTAACTAGACCGATATAGTTGACTGAAAATTTTGACTGGCTTAAAAATATTTTCTGGACTTCATAAAATTATTCCGATTGCACCAATTGACTAGAAATTATATATATGAATTTTTGGAATGATAAAATGAATTTTTTTGAAGACTTTGAAAATTCAACTTTCGGACTGATTAAAATTTACATTCAGGGCTGGTTTGATATCGAAACGACCTCGGATTGACCTAAAATTTTAAGTATGGCCTAATTAATATTTTTAGAAATTTTTGGTATAATTTTTATTAAAAATTAACAACTAAAAGTGTATTGACCAATTAAATGGTGACATATGGCATTGGACCCACTTAGGACTTATTTGTTTTTGTCCTAAAGTGGGTAACCAATTAATGGGCATTAAGAGATCCTTATCTCTTGAATTTTGGCCGACCAAAAGGCCATTTCTTTTCCTCTTTGTCGTGGTTCATCATCTTCTTCTTCTCCTCCTTTATTTCTTTGTTTTTTAATCTAAATTCACAAAATTTCTCAACCCTCATCTAAAATTAAATTATTTTATCTTGTTTTCCTTCACTTTTGGTTGCTATGGATGATGAAAGAAGGTGAATAAAGTCTAATTCTTTAAGTAAATAAATTGGTGAGTTGGGAAAAATTTAGTTTTATTTGATAATTAGAGTAATTAAGTGTTAATTATAGTATTGTGAGTATTATTTGAGCAAAAATTTGACTTAATCTATGGTGATTTTGGCCATGAATTTACTACCAATAGAAGAGCAAGGAGAGGGAAGCAAACCAACCAAAAATAAGGGAAAAGACAAAATTGTTGAGTGATTTGATAAGTGAATAATTTAAAACCCTTTAATTTTACAATATATATGTTGTATATATAATTAGGAAAAAAAATTAGGTTAATTATTAATTACGAATTAAGTATGAAATTGGACTTGGAATTGTGCAATTAGAAGATAAATTAGTGAAATTATGGTATTTAATTAAAATTTAGAAAAGTTTAATTTTAGAAAAAATTTCGATTACTAAAAAAAATTTAGGGACTAAAATGAAATTTTCTGGATTAAATTGAAATAAATAAAAAAATAGATGATTTTATGTTATTGTGATTAATTGAGTAGAAAATATAATTTATAAGGAAATTGGAATAAGGTAACCGAATAGGGACCTTAAGAACATTTAGGAAATTTTGAGATATAAATCGAAATAAATACAAAATAGAATATAATTAATTTATATGACATGTAAGGAGCATGTATTGGAAAAGAAAGTAATAAATAAAATAAATAAATGAAATAATCGTTATTAAATTGTATGATTTTAATTGAAAAACTGGTATATTTAAAATACTGAGACTGTTTTTAATAATATATACTAATTATTACCATGAATCGGTAATGATGCATTATTGTAAATTGTATTAAATTGTAATTGTATTTTGCCCTTAGTATTATGTGTGAAATCAAAAATTAGGATGTACATGGCTAGCCATAGGGACATTTCTATAATCGCGACAGCGAGTCATGGCGACTTGCATAGTGGTAACCTTGATATGGTTCCACATCTGTATTGGAGTGTTTGAGAAAAAAGAAAAAGAAAGAAAAATAATATGTGTGTAATTGATAGTACTGGAGTACTGGGACCTATAAGGTCCATAGTTCCGCTCATCCTAATTAGTGATACATTTTCATGCTATACTAGGGGCAAACGTATAAAAATATTGTATTGACTAAAGCATAAGAAGATACTGTATGAGTATGGCAAACTTATGAAAATATTGTATTGACTAAAACATAAGAAGATACTGTATGAGTATGGCAAACGTATGAAAATATTGTATTGACTAAAGCATAAAAAGATACTGTATGAGTATGACAAACGTATGAAACTACTGTATTAACTAAAGTATAAAAAGATACTATATGAGTGTGGCAAGAGTATTAAAATACTGTATTGATTCAAGCATAAAAAGATATTGTATGAGTAAAAATGTAAAACTTGAAAAGTGAGAATAAATTACTGTTTGGATAAAATAGTACTGAAAAATAAGGGTAAAAGCCTAAAAGAACTGATAAACAAAGAAATTAGGACAGAAGTGCATATTTGAAACTTTGGGGACTAGAGTGAAAATTTATCCCTATAGTGAAAAATTCAAATTTAAAACGATAAAATTTGAGAATAAAACTTGAAAAGCTATAATTGAGAACAGATTTCTCAAGCAAGGGCAAAATAGTAACTTTGTCAATAAAAGTGAAATTTAGAATTAAATCGAAAAATTTGTATAATAATGAGTTTACTGATGAAAAAGAGATAATGAAGTACAGTTCTGAATAATATGTGAATGACCTGTAGTGAAATTCTGGGGTTTTAAGTTTATGTTCACCACTAAGTACTTTTGTACTTAGCGTGTGGTTTTGTACTGCACGCAGGAGACAGAGACTGAGTTCGTGCTGGAAAGAAATCAGTGTTAGAAGGATCCATCATTTTTGTGTAGACTATACATATAGATGTTGCCTTGTAGGACAACATGACTAGTTTGAGGGACTGTGTATAGTTTTAGATTTATACATATCTGTTATGTATTGTAAATAAGTAGATGGATTAAGCACAAGAATTGTATTATATATATATGTAAAAATTTGGAAATAACTGTTGTTCTGTGCTTGAATGATCTCGTGGAGTATTTATATAGATTGTGGAGGTTGGGTTGGATGTTTGTGAACAATTTTGGGAGTGTTTTATAGCTATTGCAGGAAGATAGAATTTGGATTTCAGCCTTTATGCTGTTCGAATTTTTGTAGATTAATTAATAATATATTTTAAAATGTGGGACCCATGACTTAATGGTTAAAATATCGAATGTTACTGATGGATAATTTAATAATAATTTATGGACCACCGCAGTGTAGTGTGACGCCGGTATTCGGACCAATATCCGACTATCGGGTGTTACATTTAGTGATATCAGAGCAATGGTTTAGGCGATTCTAAGATCGGAGTGGGATAAGCCTAAGTGATAGGTTTATCTGTATATACATGCCAATTATAAGTGAAGAAGTGTTAAGGAGTTTGACGTGTACTTGCTCCCCTATTTAATTTAAAGTGAAAATTTGACATCTGACTAAGATTGTCAGCTGTAAAGTGATTGATTCTGCATAGTGAAGATAGTAGAAAGTCAGAATAAAAGCATTCCTGGTTAAAGTCCTTTGGAGGCTAAAGTAAAGTGATGAATTGTTAATTGGACTTGAGTGTGATCTGAGTACGTAAGTGTTATTGTGAATAAGAATCAGTCCGTTGATGAGTGCAATAAAAAGGGTATGTTAGAAATTCAGAAAGAAATTGTGTATTAAGCTCAGACAGACTGTAAGGGACATAGAGAAACCCTAACTTCCGTGTCATGGTTTACATTGTTCTCAAATTAGAAGTGATACAGTTAGAGAAGGTTTCTGATAGTTGAAATGGTTATGATGATAAATTAAGGTCATTTAAGATGCTCTATATATATATTTGTCGGTGATTCCTTACAGGTGGGGGTATTTGATTAGATGTGTCATAGTTCTGGGATGGACTATGATATCTGTATTATATGAGAATACTTGGCAGTATTCTATTGCATATATGAAATCATTGATTCATCACATAGCATTTCACATTATGTGACAGCATCTGATTTGCATCATATCATTTTTATAGACCCCACCTGATATGGAAAAACTGATAGGAGATATGATGAGCATAGAGATGACCTAACAGCAAGAAAGGATTACTATTGTACTGTGATAAAGTAAAAAGAAATAGAGTATCCAATATTACTTTTCGATTTTGATATGGCCATTATGAGTTATTGGTCATGTCATTCAGATTTGCAAATGTACTAACTGCCTATATAGACTTAATAAATAGGGTTTTCTACCCCTATTTGGACTTGTTTATGAGTATCTTCATTGGTATTATTTTGATGTGTTTTAAAGCACCGAAAGAATCTGACAAGAATTTGAGATTTGTTTTGTCAAAGTAATTGTTTATTAAGATTAGTTAATGTGATTTCTGATTGAATGAGAAGCTCCTGGATTTAGCTGGGTACTGCACCTATCTCTATAGCTCCATATAGAATGGCACCTACTGAGTTAAAAGAACTCAAAGTTTAGTTACAGGAGTTATTAGAGAAAGGATTTATTAGGCCTAGTGTTTCGCCTTGGGGTGCACCAGTACTCTTTGTAAAGAAGAAGGATGGATCTCTGCGGTTATCATCGATTATAGGCAGTTGAATAAGGTTACTATCAAGAATAAATATCCACTGTCTCGCAATGATGACTTGTTTGACCAGCTAAAAGGTGTAGGGATATTCTCTAAGATTGATTTACGATCGGGATACTACCAATTGGGAGTTAGGGAGGTTGATGTGCATAAGACAACTTTTCGTACCAGATATGGATACTATGAGTTTCTAGTAATGCCATTTGTATTGACAAATGCACCGGCGGCTTTTATGGATCTCATGAACCGGATTTTTCACCTATACCTGGACCAATTTGTGGTAGTCTTCATAGATGATATTCTGGTGTATTCTAAGACTCCTGAAGAACATGACAGACATCTCAGGATAGTACTTCAAATTCTAAGGGATCGGCAACTGTATGTAAAGCTCAGTAAGTGTGAGTTTTGGCTTCAGGAAGTTGCATTCTTGGGACATATAGTATCTGCACAGGGAATATCTGTGGATCCCAAGAAAGTATAGGCGATATTAGAGTGAAAAACTCCTGAAAATGTGACAGAAGTTAGAAGTTTTCTGGGTCCAGCTGGTTATTACAGAAGGTTTGTAAAGGGGTTTCTGCTATTGCTACTCTTTTGACCCGATTACTTCAGAAGAATGTTAGATTTGTATGGTCAGAGAAGTGGCAAGAGAGAGTTTTGAGCAATTAAAGAAGATGTTGACAGAAGCACGTATTTTGACCCAGCCAATGTTAGGAAAATATTTTATAAATTACAGCGATGCTTCTAGAAATGGGTTAGACTGTGTCTTGATGCAGGAGGGTAAAGTGGTTACCTATGCTTTTAAGCAGCTGAAGACTCATGAGAGGAATTATCCCACTCATGATTTGGAATTAGCAGTAATTGTATTTGCATTGAAAATTTGGAGGTATTATTTTTTTGGTGAAAAATGTTTTATCTTCACCAACCACAAGAGTTTGAAATACCTGCCGACACAAAAGAAACTTAACTAGAGATAAAGGCATTGGCTATAGTTGATTAAAGATTACGACTGTTACATTGACTACCATTCGGGTAAAGCCAATGTGGTAGTTGATGCACTCAGTAGGAAACATATGGCAGCTTTAAGAACTATGAGTGTGAGATTGTCCCTGACTGCTAATGAAGCACTTCTAGCTAAATTATAACTTAAGCCAGACTTGTTACAACAATTAAAAGCCAACCAGCTACATGATAAGAGGTTGGCTAAGGCTATGATGGATATCAGTGAGAATAGAGATACTGAGTTCACTTTAGCTCTAGATGATAGCTTGTATTTCAGGAGAAGACTGTGTGTACCTGCTAATAAAGAGTTAAAGAAAAAGATTTTGACTGAGGCACATAGTAGCAGTTATGCAATGCATTCAGGTAGTACTAAAATGTACCAAAATTTGAAGACTCATTACTGGTGGCCTGGGATGAAAAGGGAGATTGCATAGTTTGTGTCTAAGTGTTTGATTTGTGGAATGGAAATGGGATAGGATTACCATGAATTTTGTATTAGGTTTGCCACTCACCAGACATCAGCATGATACTGTTTGGGTGATAATCGATAGACTGACTAAATCTGACCACTTTCTGCCTTTGAGATCAGACTTTTCTCTGGTAAGGTTAGCTGAGATTTATATTAATGAGATTGCTCGACTGCATGGTGTCCCTATCTCCATAATTTTAGATCGAGATCTCCAATTTACTGCTAGATTTTGGGAGAGACTACAAACATCATTGGGCACTATATTATATTTTAGTACAACTTTTCATCCACAGACGGATGGATAGTCTGAAAGAGTTATGCAAGTACTTGAGGATATATTGAGATGTTGTGTTCTAGATTTTGGTAGCAATTGGGAAAAATATCTCCCTTTAGCAGAATTTGCATACAACAATACTTATCAATCTAGTATCAAAATGGCACCATATGAAGCATTGTATGGGAGGAGATGTAGGACTCCATTATGCTGAACTGAACTTAGTGAGAATAAATTAGTCGGACCTGATCTGATTAAAGAAATTGAAGATAAGGTCTGATTGATTAGAGATAATTTGAAGGCAGCAGCTGATAGACAGAAGTCCTATGCTGACTTGAAGAGAAAAGATATTGAGTATCAAGTGGGTGAGAAGGTATTCTTGAAAGTATCTCCTTGGAGGAAGATTGTGAGGTTCGGTAGGAAAGGAAAGTTGAGTCCCAGATTTATAGGCCCTTATGAGAATTCTGGATAGGAAAGTAAAATAGTTGAGAAATAAGAAGATACCGCTGGTTAAAGTACTTTGAACTCGCCATAACGTCGAGGAAGCGACTTGGAAACTAGAGAAGACTATGCGACAACAGTATCCGTAACTGTTTTCACTAGGTAAATTTCGAGGACGAAATTTTTTATTTAGTAGGGGAGAAATGTAACACCATGTAACACCCAAAGAATTGCCGATCACGTGAATAGTACTTTTCGAGGTAAATAGTGCCACCGGTGGGCCCATAATTTTTTTTTTCACCATTGGAAAGTATTATTCATAACGAATATGATGTTATAATTTGGGCTAAAATTGAGATCAAATAGGTCTCCAAAAAGGAAAAAATAAAATAATTAACTAGACCGATATAGTTGACAGGGAACTTTGACTGGCTTAAAAATATTTTCTGGAATTTATAAAATTATTTCGATTGCACCAATTGACTAGAAATTATGTATATGAATTTTTAGAATGATAAAATGAATTTTTTTGAAGACTTTGAAAATTCAACTTTCAGACTGATTAAAATTTACATTCGAGGCTGGTTTGATATCGAAACAACCTCGAATTGACCTGAAATTTTAAGCATAGCCTAATTAACATTTTTAAAAATTTTTGGTATAATTTTTATCAAAAATTGACAACTAAAAGTGTAGTAACCAATTAAATGGTGACATATGACATTGAACCCACTTAAAACTTAATTGTTTTTGTCCTAAAGTGGGTAACCAATTAATGGGCATTAAGAGATCCTTATCTCTTGAATTTTGGCCGACCAAAAGCCCATTTCTTTTCCTCTTTGCCGTGGTTCATCTTCTTCTTCTCCTCCTCCTTTATTTCTTTGTTTTCTAATCTAAATTTACAAAATTTCTCAACCCTCATCTAAAATTAAATTATTTTATCTTATTTTACTTCACATTTGGTTGTTATGGATGATGAAAGAAGGTGAATAAAGTCTAATTCTTTAAGTGGATAAATTGGTGAGTTGAAAAAAATTTAGTTTTATTTGATAATTAGAGTAATTAAGTGTTAATTATAGTATTGTGAGTATTATTTGAGCAAAAATTTGACTTAATCTATGGTGATTTTGGCCATGAATTTACTGCCAATAGAAGAACAAAGAGAGGGAAGCAAACCAACCAAAAATAAGGGAAAAGACAAAATTGTTGAGTGATTTGGTAAGTGAATAATTTAAAACCCTTTAATTTCACAATATATATGTTATATATATAATTAGAAAAAAAATTAGGTTAATTATTAATTACGAATTAAGTATGAAATTGGACTTGGAATTGTGCAATTTGAAGATAAATTAGTGAAATTATGGTATTTAATTAAAATTTAGACAAGTTTAATTTTAGAAAAAATTTCAGTTACTAAAAAAAATTTAGGGACTAAAATAAAATTTTCCGAATTAAATTGAAATAAATAAAAAATAGATGATTTTATGTTATTTTGATTAATTGAGTAGAAAATGTAATTTATAAGGAAATTGAAATAAGGTAACCGAATAGGGACCTTAAGAACGTTTAGGAAATTTTGAGATATAAATCGGAATAAATACAAAATAGAATATAATTAATTTATATGACATGTAAGGAGGATGTATTGAAAAAGAAAGTGATAAATAAAATAAATAAATGAAATAATTGCTATTAAATTGTATGATTTTAATTGAAAAACTGATATATTTAAAATATTGAGACTGTTTTTAATAATATATACTAATTATTACCATGAATCGGTAATGATACATTATTGTAAATTGTATTAAATTGTAATTGTATTTTGCCCTTAGTATTATGTGTGAAATTAGAAATTAGGATGTACATGGCTAGCCAAAGGGACATTTATGTAACCGCGACAGCGAGTCATGACGACTTACATAGTGGTAACCTTGATATGGTTCTGTTAGTGTAAGCCCTAGCCCCAATGCATTGTAACGAAAACACTTGAAATTAATAAAATGAGGCATTAGTTTTATCTTTTGTATTCCTGTGCATATCAATTGATAAAACTATCCAAGAATGTCGTTTCGGTTTAAGTTATCATGTGTGAGGCACATGGATTGTAAGACCTTGAAACAAATGAGACATCATTCTAAATATCCCTTGTCAGTCATTGTTATAGGAATAACAAATGAATTAAGACTAGTATGCTCTCTCTGATCTTATGAGTTCTGTCTTACGGATCATTAGGACAAGAGTGTCAATCAGAGATCATAGATACATGTTAAAGAACATGGTATCTGGATTCGATCCGCTCATGAGAACACTACATGGTACAAGTCATAAGTGTTTCTCATATGCAAGTTTTGTATCGGAGTTCTTAGACCTGAAATCTCTATGAAACTCTTTATGAATTACTGTGTACTTTGACATACACCTAACGTGCTCGTAACAGAGTGACAAGTACGGGTATGATTGGGTATGCACTGATTCATGTTAGAGAGCATGAGAGAAGTGAAGGGATTACCCCTCTCGATAAGAGAGAAAAATATCACCGGCCACTTGATCAGTGAACTGAGAAGTGTATGGCCATACCAAGATGAAATAATGAGTAATCATTATTTATCTGAGAGTTCAGTGTCACTGGAATATCAAGAAATGAATTAATGTATATAAGGATGACTAGTTCCATGCCTTATATTAATTCTGATATTTATGGGTAAGGAACTATGCGAAATTGCATTAGGTCACCAAATGCCATATGCATTTTCATTTAATTTGAAATGCTATAATATCTTGCTAGAGAATATATATAGCCTTTGAATTAATTTATTAATTCATTGCCAACATTAAATGGACCTATAGGATCGCACACAAAGCATTGGGCTTAAAATATTTAAATTAAGTATTGGACATTAATTTAGGCTTTTAATTAAAGTCAAATTAATGTATGTAATGGGTTATAATATTGCTATTGGGCTTTGGTCCATGAGAGAGAGAAATTCAGCCTATAAGGTTTAATTTCAATTAATTAATTATCTTGTGTTAATTAAGTTAATTGAATATTAAAGCCTAAAGGAATTTAAATTAAATTAAATCACTTATATATTTAATTAAGTGATTTCATTTATTTAAATGTCTTATGTTTTATTTCAATTTTGAATTTAAATTCAAAGGAGTTTAATTCAAAATATATTACTTATCTTTAGGAAGTGATAGAGTTTGAATTAATTATCTTAGGATAGTTGAATTCAGATTAATGACTTGCCAAAGGATAAGCATATATATTAAAAGAAATAAAACCCTAAACCTAATTTTTTTTTGTGGCATGAATAGTAACTCGTGAATAGTAACTCGTGAATAGTGACTCTCTCTCTCTTAATTCTTTTGTTCAATTTTTCACAAGGAGAAAGGATTGTTCCTCATTCTCTTGTGTTATTGAGCAGTAATAGCAATCTAAAGAAGTACAAAATCAAGTTTTGTAGCTTCAAACTATAACCATTACACAATACCGAAAAAGAGAGCTAGCAATCTCGATTTTAAGCCGTCGGTGCAAGTGTGTGTGTGAGAATAGAGGGAGTGGCGCAAAAGGCTGTTCCTTGGCATTGGTGATCGAGAACTAAGGTGGATAAAGGCATCTTGGTTGCTGGACATCACAAAATCAAAGAATAAAAAGGCATCATCTATTGTAAGTTTCAAAACCCTAAAATTGCATGTTTTCGTTCCTTGTTTTGGATATGTATGGTATGCATGATAAAATTTTTGTTTTTCGCTGTGCTATCATGATTATCATACCATGTCATATTCCATCAGTGGTATCAGAGCCTAGACATGCTTATTTTAGTGCTTTAGATGCATGAAAAAATTAATTAAAAATCGTTATTTTGAAAACATGCAAATCTGAAATTTTCTGTTTTGAGTTTTTTGCATTGTTTTGGTGTAAAAACGATTTTAATTTATTAGATAGGTATTATAATTAATATGACATGTTAATATACTGTCCTAAGATGTTATTAGGGCTGGTAATGGTGGGATTTAATTATTTATACCTGATGGTACATGTTAATTATGAAACTAGGTGCTAGTTGGCATGTAAATTGCTATTTTAACAACTAGTTTTCAAAATTAAATGTAAAAACGTTTTTGGGATGTTTGTAAGTGATTTTTAAAGATTAAATATCAGGTCTGGACATGTTTTAAATTTGATTTTAATTCTGGTCCATGACAATTTAATTGATTAATTTTAAAATCACTTAAAACTATGTCTAGTTTGTGTTTGTTACATGTTTAATCAACATTGTTTGTTATGTTTTGATTAAAATGGTAAAAACACATTTAGATTAAAATGGTACAAAATATTAAATCAATGTTTATGGAATTATTTAGATTATTAAATGACTCATAAAATTGATTTAAATGTTTGTGCATTTTATGGCATTACATAAGCATTAAACAACTAGTTTTTGTTGTTTGTTTGTTTTTGCATAAATGCCGTGTACTATATATGTGTTCTTCATGATTTTATTTTTAATTCATGTTAGCACATATTATATGCATTTTTAATGTTTATGGGCTGTATGACATAAAATTAAAAATGGCTAAATTGGAAATTATGCTAGAGTTGATTTATAGCACAAATCTAACTAGTTTGTGTTTTGGGCTTTTAAGAGAACTTATTCAATAAGAGGATTTAGTCCATTGGGCTTCGGCCCAGGCCCATCACGGGGTCATCTCTTAAAGCTTCAAGACACAATTTCCATTAATGGGCTTGGCTAAATCTAATTAAAATTGGACTTTGTTTGATCCATGAATGCTATGTATATTTATTTGCTTGTTTGGTGTGATGAATGGATATGCATGGTGCATTCATGGGCCCTAGGTTTTTGTAATTAAATATGGCCTGCGAGCCATTATATTTTATTGTAAAAGTTTCATTTATTTCTTAGAATAGAATATACTTGAAGACTTTGTAAATCAAGACGAAGCCCACCGGAGTGGAGAAGCCCAACTCGAAGATTCTTATGTAATAGTATAGAATCTTAGTTATAGGTTTTTGGGCCCATGTTTGTCACGCTTTACTTTATGCAATTATATATATATGCATGCTATGTATGGATGACAAAGCGTATGCCATGTAAGCCGTAATAAAATAAATCCCTAAAATAGTAAGTCATAAAGTTGCCTTCCTAATTCGAAACATGTCAAGGCATCGATCATTGGTCACGTAGACTAGGAGTCCTAGATGCGCCCGATTATCTTTGTGAGGCATGGGTTGTGAATGTAGGTTGGACTTATCATGGAAAGGGATGCCCGGACCTAGGCAACTAATAAATGGGTTGTGCTATAACATCCTAAGATGTTAGCCCATTTGATCCAAGAGTCATGTACGAGACATGATTGGAGTTTTCCTACCTAAGTAACTTAACTTGTTAGGTGTACAAGCTCAGCTTGACTAATAAGTTGTTGAGAAAAGTGGATCTTGGCCCACATTAAATCACTAACGCGAATTATTTAAAGGGATATTAATTCGGTTTGTGGGATCATTAATAAGACCTCATTTAATCTTGCTAAATTTTATTGTAGATTGAAAATGGCATCTTCAAACAACAATTTCTCATTGCGATCGGTCCTTGAAAAGGACAAATTGAATGGCACCAATTTCATAGACTGTCTCGAAACTTAAGAATAGTTCTTAAGCAAGAGAAGAAGTCGTATGTTTTGGATGCACCCTTGCCTGATGAACCAGGAAGGAACGCCTCTGCGGTTCAAAAGGAAACTTTTGAGACCAAGAAGAGCGACTCCAATGATGTGACCTGTCTGATGCTGGCCACTATGGTGCCTGAATTGCAAAAGCAATTTATGGACCAAGAGGCCTATGCGATCATGGTGCACCTCAAGGAGATGTTCCAAGAACAAGCTCGTCACGAGAGGTTCGTGACAACAAAGGCTTTAATTTCTTGCAAGATGGCTGAGGGTACTTCTGTTAGTACCCATGTACTCAAGATGAAAGGGTATCTTGATACTCTTGAGAAGCTTGAGGTACTAGTGCCAAAGGAATTGGCCACTGACTTGATCTTAGGATCATTACCTGCTGCTTATGATCCATTTGTGATGAATTATAAAATGCATGCAATGAACAAGTCAGTCACTGAGCTTCATGGGATGCTTAAGAATGCTGAAGAAAACATTCGAAAGACCAATCCCGTACTAATGGTTCAAAAGGGAATTAAGAAGGGACAAGCTAAGGGAAAGGGAAAGGGAAAGGCAAAACCCAAGTCAAGTCGGAGTGCACCTCAGGCCCAATCCAAGCCCAAGGCACCAAAACTCAAAGAGAGTGAGAGCACTTGCTTCCATTGCAACAAGATAGGGCATTGGAGGAAGAATTGCGCTCTCTTTAAGGAAGAACAAAAGAAGAATGGAGCCAAGGCGTCCAGTTCTGGTATTTTTGTTGTTGAAGTTAACCTTTCTATTTCTACCACTTGGGTATTGGATACCGGTTGTGGTTCTCACATTTGTTCAAATGTGCAGGGGTTAAGAAATAGGCGGTTACTTGGGAAGAATGAAGTGGACCTCCGTGTGGGGAATGGAGCACGAGTTGCTGCCATAGAGATAGGCGACTATCACCTCACTTTACCTTCCGGACTTTGTATTGTTTTGAATAATTGTTATTATGTGCCTGCTATGAGCAGAAACATTATTTCAGTTTCATGTTTGGATAATGATGAATTTGATTTTGTTATTAAAAATGGCAATGCTCATATTCGTCGCCAAGGCATTTCTTATGGCAATGCCATGTTGCAAAATGGCCTTTATATCCTTGATTTACAAAACAAAGAGTCCATATACAACATTAATACAAAGAGGGTTAAATCAAACGAATTGAACCCTACTTACTTCTGGCATTGTCGCTTAGGACATGCAAATGAAAAACGCATTTTAAGACTCCACAAAACTGGAGTGCTTGGGTCATTCGACTTAGAGTCTTATGATACATGCGAGCCATGTTTGCATGGAAAAATGACAAAGAGTCCTTTTAATAAAAATGGCGAGAGGACTAATGGCTTATTGGAACTAATACATTCCGATGTATGTGGACCTTTAAGTACATATGCTAGAGGTGGTTTTAGCTACTTCGTGACATTCACAGATGACTTCAGTAGATATGGCTATGTCTATCTGATGAAGTACAAGTCTGAAACTTTTGAGAAATTCAAAGAGTTTAAGAATGAAGTAGAAAACCAACTTGGCAAAAGTATAAAAGCCATTCGATCAGATCGAGGTGGCGAATACTTAAGCCAAGAGTTTGATAGTCATCTAAAGGAGTGTGGTATTATTTCACAGCTCACTCCTCCTGGAACACCTCAATGGAATGGTGTGTCCGAAAGGAGAAATCGAACTCTGTTGGACGTGGTTCGATCTATGATGAGTCAAGCTAATCTTCCTATCTCTTTTTGGGGTTATGCATTAGAAACTGCTGCGTTTCTATTGAACCGTACTCCAACTAAAGCAGTTGAGAAGACACCATACGAGGTATGGACTGGGAAAGAACCCAATATGTCTTTTCTCAGGATTTGGGGCTGTGAAGCACATGTTAAGAAATTAACATCTGAAAAACTAGAGTCCAAATCCACTGTCTGCTTGTTTGTGGGTTATCCTAAAGAAACAAAGGGATACTACTTTTACTCACAAGCCGAGAACAAAGTATTTGTTGCTCGTAAGGCTGTTTTCTTGGAAAAGGAGTTCCTTCTCAAGAAAGACAGTGGGAGTAAAGTAGAACTTGGAGAAATTCAAGCACCACAAACTCCTATAGAGGATGGTTTGGAAATGGGATCAAGTTCACAACCAGTTGTGGAACAAGAACCCATTACACAAGAACCTAAAAGGTCCGGTAGGGTACGTCAGGAGATTGAGAGATATGGATTTCTAATCACTGACAGTGACACTATTGAGTTAGTAGATCGTGAGGATCCTACTACCTACCGAGAAGCTATTGAGAGCCCAGACTCGGAAAATTGGCTTGAAGCCATGAAATCCGAGATGCAATCAATGTACGATAACCAGGTTTGGACCTTGGTTGATCCACCGGAAGGTGCTAACTTAATTGAATGCAAGTGGCTATTCAAACTCAAAGCTGATAAGACCTACAAAGGTAGACTAGTAACAAAAGGTTTTCGGCAAACTCATGGTGTAGACTATGACGAAACCTTTTCGCCCGTAGTCATGCTCAAATCCATTAGGATCTTGCTTGCCATAGCTGCATATCATGATTATGAGATATGGCAAATGGATGTCAAAACTGCTTTCCTCAACGGAAATTTACTTGAGGATGTGTATATGACACAACCTGAAGGTTTTGTCAATCCCAAGCATCCTAAGAAGGTATGCAAGCTTCAAAAATCCATTTATGGATTAAAGCAAGCATCCCGAAGTTGGAATCTTTGCTTTGATGAGGCAGTCAAAGAATTTGACTTCATCAAGAACGAAGATGAGCCTTGTGTGTACAAGAAGGTTAGTAGGAGCATAGTAGTGTTTCTGGTCCTATATGTGGACGACATCCTTCTCATTGGGAATGATATTCCAACATTGCAAAAGGTTAAGCAATGGTTGGGAAAATGTTTCTCAATGAAAGACTTAGGTGAAGCCGAGATAATACTTGGTATTCGAATCTATAGAGATAGATCGAATCGGCTTTTGGGACTAAGTTAAGAAAAGTACATAGACAAAGTACTAAAGCGTTTTAGTATGGGAGACTCAAAGAAAGGATACATACCTTTGGCTTTGGGAGTTCCTTTGACTAAAGAACAGTGCCCTAAAACCAAAGAGGAAAGGGACAACATGAGTAGAATCCCATATGCATCTGCTATTGGATCTATCATGTACGCTATGTTATGTACTAGGTTGGATGTTGCTCATGCACTGAGTATAACCAGTAGGTTTCAGCAAGACCCTGGTGAGAAGCACTGGTCTGCTGTAAAAGGGATCCTGAAGTACCTGCGAAGGACTAAGGATCACTTCTTGGTGTATGGTGGTCAAGAAGAGCTCGTCATACAAGGTTATGCCGATGCTGCTTTTCAGACCAGCACTCAGGATTCTAGATCGCAATCTGGGTTTGTTTTTGTTTTGAACGGTGGTGCTGTCAGCTGGAGAAGCTCAAAGCAGGAAACCGTTGCCGACTCAACTACAGAATCTGAGTATATTGCAGCAAGTGAGGCTGCAAAAGAGGCTGTTGGGATTAAAAATTTCATTAATGGATTAGGAGTGGTCCCAAGCGTCCTAGATCCATTAGAAATTTTCTGTGACAATAACGGGGCCATTGCACAGGCCAAGGAGCCCCGGTCACACCAGAAATCCAAACACATACTCAGAAGGTACCACTTGATCAGAGAAATCATTGATCGTGGGGACGTCAAGGTTAGCAAGATATCAAGTGAAGACAATGTAGCAGATCCTTTGACGAAACAGTTACGTCCAAATCTGCACGAAGCTCATTTGAGAGCGTTCGGTCTTAAGGCTATGCCCAATTGGGACTAGTGCTAGTGGGAGATTGTTAGTGTAAGCCCTAGCCCCAATGCATTGTAACGAAAACACTTGAAATTAATAAAATGAGGCATTAGTTTTATCTTTTGTATTCCTGTGCATATCAATTGATAAAACTATCCAAGAATGTCGTTTCGGTTTAAGTTATCATGTGTGAGGCACATGGATTGTAAGACCTTGAAACAAATGAGACATCATTCTAAATATCCCTAGTCAGTCATTGTTATGGGAATAACAAATGAATTAAGACTAGTATGCTCTCTCTGATCTTATGAGTTCTGTCTTACGGATCATTAGGACAAGAGTGTCAATCAGAGATCATAGATACATGTTAAAGAACATGGTATCTGGATTCGATCCGCTCATGAGAACACTACATGATACAAGTCATAAGTGTTTCTCATATGCAAGTTTTGTATCGGAGTTCTTAGACCTGAAATCTCTATGAAACTCTTTATGAATTACCGTGTACTTTGACATACACCTAACGTGCTCGTAACAGAGTGACAAGTACGGGTATGCACTGATTCATGTTAGAGAGCATGAGAGAAGTGAAGGGATTACCCCTCTCGATAAGAGAGAAAAATATCACCGGCCACTTGATCAGTG
Source organism: Excoecaria agallocha (assembly GCA_037975025.1). Lineage (NCBI taxonomy): Eukaryota > Viridiplantae > Streptophyta > Magnoliopsida > Malpighiales > Euphorbiaceae > Excoecaria > Excoecaria agallocha. The sequence goes on along the minus strand of CM075810.1, from coordinate 36,262,539 downwards.
AACTGAGAAGTGTATGGCCATACCGAGATGAAATAATGAGTAATCATTATTTATCTGAGAGTTCAGTGTCACTGGAATATCAAGAAATGAATTAATGTATATAAGGATGACTAGTTCCATGCCTTATATTAATTCTGATATTTATGGGTAAGGAACTATGCGAAATTGCATTAGGTCACCAAATGCCATATGCATTTTCATTTAATTTGAAATGCTATAATATCTTGCTAGAGAATATATATAGCCTTTGAATTAATTTATTAATTCATTGCCAACATTAAATGGACCTATAGGATCGCACACAAAGCATTAGGCTTAAAATATTTAAATTAAGTATTGGACATTAATTTGGGCTTTTAATTAAAGTCAAATTAATGTATGTAATGGGTTATAATATTGCTATTGGGCTTTGGTCCATGAGAGAGAGAAATTCAGCCCATAAGGTTTAATTTCAATTAATTAATTATCTTGTGTTAATTAAGTTAATTGAATATTAAAGCCTAAAGGAATTTAAATTAAATTAAATCACTTATATATTTAATTAAGTGATTTCATTTATTTAAATGTCTTATGTTTTATTTCAATTTTGAATTTAAATTCAAAGGAGTTTAATTCAAAATATATTACTTATCTTTAGGAAGTGATAGAGTTTGAATTAATTATCTTAGGATAGTTGAATTCAGATTAATGACTTGCCAAAGGATAAGCATATATATTAAAAGAAATAAAACCCTAAACCTAATTTTTTTTTGTGGCATGAATAGTAACTCGTGAATAGTAACTCGTGAATAGTGACTCTCTCTCTCTTAATTCTTTTGTTCAATTTTTCACAAGGAGAAAGGATTGTTCCTCATTCTCTTGTGTTATTGAGCAGTAATAGCAATCTAAAGAAGTACAAAATCAAGTTTTGTAGCTTCATACTATAACCATTACACAATACCGAAAAAGAGAGCTAGCAATCTCGATTTTAAGCCGTCGGTGCAAGTGTGTGTGTGAGAATAGAGGGAGTGGCGCAAAAGGCTGTTCCTTGGCATTGGTGATCGAGAACTAAGGTGGATAAAGGCATCTTGGTTGCTGGACATCACAAAATCAAAGAATAAAAAGGCATCATCTATTGTAAGTTTCAAAACCCTAAAATTGCATGTTTTCATTCCTAGTTTTGGATATGTATGGTATGCATGATAAAATTTTTGTTTTTCCGCTGTGCTATCATGATTATCATACCATGTCATATTCCATCAGGTTCCACGTCTGTATTGGAGTGTTTGGAAAAAAAGAAAAAGAAAGAAAAATAATATGTGTGTAATTGATACTACTGGGGTACTGGGACCTATAAGGTTCATAGTTCCGCTCATCCTAATTAGTGATACATTTTCATGCTATACTAGGGGCAAACGTATGAAAATATTGTATTGACTAAAGCATAAGAAGATACTATATGAGTATGGCAAACGTATGAAAATATTGTATTGACTAAAGCATAAGAAGATATTGTATGAGTATGACAAACGTATGAAACTACTGTATTAACTAAAGTATAAAAAGATACTGTATGAGTGTGGCAAGAGTATTAAAATACTGTATTGATTAAAGTATAAAAAGTTACTGTATGAGTAAAAATGTAAAACTTGAAAAGTGAGAATAAATTACTGTTTGGATAAAAGAGTACTGAAAAATAAGGGTAAAAGCCTAAAAGAACTGATAAACAAAGAAATTAGGATAGAAGTGCATATTTGAAACTTTGGGGACTAAAGTGAAAATTTATCCCTATAGTGAAAAATTCAAATTTAAAGCGATAAAATTTGAGAATAAAACTTGAAAAGCTATAATTGAGAATGGATTTCTCAAGCAAGGGCAAAATAGTAACTTTGTCAATAAAAGTGAAATTTAGAATTAAATCGAAAAATTTGTATAATAATGAGTTTACTGATGAAAAAGAGATAATGAAGTACAATTCTGAATAATATGTGAATGAACTGTAGTGAAATTCTGGGGTTTTAAGTTTATGTTCACCACTAAGTACTTTTGTACTTAGCGTGTGGTTTTGTACTGCACGCAGGAGACAGAGACTGAGTTCATGCTGGAAGAAAATCAGTGTTAGAAGGATCCAGCATTTTTGTGATTTTGTGTAGACTATACATATAGATGTTGCCTTCTAGAACAACATGACTAGTTTGAGGGACTGTGTATAGTTTTAGATTTATACATATATGTTATGTGTTGTAAATAAGTAGATGGGTTAAGCACAAGAATTGTATTATATATATATATGTAAAAATTTGAAAATAACTGTTGTTCTGTGCTTGGATGATCTCGTGGAGTATTTATATAGACTGTGGAGGTTGGGTTGGATGTTTGTGAACAATTTTAGGAGTGTTTTGTAGCTATTGCAGGAAGGCAGAATTTGGATTTCAGTTGTTATGCTGTCCGAATTTCTGTAGATTAATTAATAAGATATTTTAAAATGTGGGACCCATGATTTAATGGTTAAAATATCGAATGTTACTGATGGATAATTTAATAATAATTTATGGACCACCGCAGTATAGTGTGACGCCGGTATTCAGACCAATGTTTGGCTATCGGGTGTTACATTATCTCCTGCAAAGTTGCTGGTTTCTCCTATAAAAAAAGAAAAAATAGGTATGAAACGGTAACTGAATCTTTTACCAAAAATTCTTACTATTTTACACAGAAATCATGACTTGACCATCGGAGACTCTCTTGTCGAAAATCCACCTGAAACACAACAGTTTCTTCCTCAACTCAACGACACTACCTCTGCTTCCCCAGCCATGGCAATCCCAAACATTAATCCCAGCATTACCCCTCAGACTGCCCAATCCCTCATTGTCACACTATCAGCCATTGTCGCTCAAGCTTAACCCTAACCCTTACCTCCACAAAACACCAATCTACCTCGGGCTTCACAGCCTCCTGCCCGGGAGCCCTACTCACCAGCACTACCCTAAAATCCCAACTCCACCATTACCCTGAATGCCAAACAATTTAATCGCCTCCTGGATGATCGAATCCAAAGGCAACAAAATTGGACTATCCTGCAGTATCAGGGTAGTTTTCGATCATCCCTCTCTCGGAAAATATTAGCTGCCCCATTTCCTAACATTCGCCTTCCTCACCTCAAAACCTGCAGTGGTAACACCGATCCCCGAGCTCATATTGACCAGTTCCAACACACTATGCTGGTGCTCACAGCGGATGACTCTGCCTTGTGAAAGATATTTCCACAGACCTTGGCAGACTCAGCTCAGATCTGGTTTCGAAACCTGCCATAGCATTGTATTAAGAATTTCAACCAATTCAGTGACATGTTTGTCGCAAATTTTGTGGCTGCCATTCGCCTAAATAAGGTGTCCGCAGACTTGAACTTGGTGCAACAAGAAAAGGGCAAATTATTGCGGGCCTATGTGGAAAAGTTTAATGATGTGGCCATGTATATATAGAATTTAAACCTGGAGGTCGCCATTAATGCCCTTATCCGAAACACGAGGTGTCAGGATTTCAGTGACTCCTTGAGCAAGAAACCCCCAAATGACTTTACCGAGCTCATGTCATGAGCACACAAGTACATCTGCATGGATGAGGCTTGGCATCTTCGCCATCCCTCCTATAGAGCATGGGGATCTGAGAAGGAAGGGGGTGAAAGTGCATGAGCAGTTCAGAAAGGGGGAAATCCCATCAAGACAGACCCGAAGAAACACCAGGGGGGTAACTGGCATAACAGATCATATGCAGTTACCACTCCCCGCTTGGACAACTGAAGGGATGAAATATTCACGCTCCTAACAGCCTCTCGTGAACAGATACTAGATTGGCTAAAATAAAATGGACAAGTTAATTGGCCGAGACCCATGAGGGAAGACCCAAACAGGGATCAGGGCCTTTACTTTGCTTTTCATAGAGATAAGGGCCATAAGAATGAGGAGTGTAGGCAACTCAAGCAGGAGATTGAGCACCTGGTTCGAAAAGGTACGCTAGCTCGGTTTACCAAGCCAGGCAAAAGAGGGAAGAGGTAGAGGTCACCTTCTCCCCAACTGAACAGAAACAAAGCTAATGGTGGTAGGTGGACACCCGTTGGGGTCATACATGTGATTGCCGGGGGCGAGCAACGGGATCATTCCTGGAAGAGGAAGGCCAAGGAGGTTATGTCCGTCGGGCGGGAGGCGATCTTGGCCACAAATATGATTCAGTTTTTAGCAGCGGATAGGGCACATGTTCGGACCCACACACAGATGCTTTAGTTGTTAAAGCAGTCATTCAAGATTTCTTAGTCCAGCGAATATTGGTCGACACAGGAAGTGCGGTCAATCTCATAACGGCCCAAGCATATAGAGCATTGGGGATGTCAGACCATAGACTTGAGGAACTCAATGTCCCTCTCATTGGTTTGTCCAGAAGTCCTATTCGTATAGAGGGTCTGGCAACTTTATTGGTACAGCTCGAAGACGATTCGATGGTATGTGCTTATCGAGCAGATTTCATGGTAGTCAATATTCTGTTATCTTAAATATGATATTCAACTGACCTCTACTAACTGAGGTGGATGCCTGTGTCTCCATGAAAAACCTTGTGCTCAAAATCCCCACTGATGAGGGAGTGGCCATTTTGAGAGGAAATTAGAAGACTGCTCGGAAGACGTACTTGACCATGCTCAGAGGGGCCAATCAGGGCCTACCCTTGGACACAATGGATGTACCTAAAAAAGAAGAACGAAGGGCAGAACCGATAGAAGTGTTACAAGTAGTCGAACTGGAGTCGGGGAAGAATGTTCAAATATCGGCTGGAAAGACCGAGGCAGAGAAAGAAGCTCTACTCTCAATGCTTCGTGAGTTCGTCAATGTTTTTGCTTGGCGAACTTCAGACATTCAGGGGGTCAAGAAGGACTTAATAGTTTAATCATTGAATGTCCGGCCAGAATGCAAGCCACTAAAATAGAAGAAGAGAAATCATGCCATCGAGAGACAATCGACCATCGAGCAGGAGACCGCAACTTTGCTGGAGAGCGATTTCATCAGGGAGATATTTTATCCGAACTGGCTAGCCAACGTGGTACTTGGCAGGAAGAGCAGTGGCATATGGAGAATGTGTGTTGAATTCACTGATCTAAACAAAGCATGCCCGAAGGACAGCTATCCGCTGCTGAACATTGACACATTGGTGGATTTCATTGCAAGATTCGAAGAGTATGCCTTCCTCGATGCCTCAGCGGGTTACCATCAAATTTCGATGGCCCCAACAGATGAAGAGTAAACGGCGTTCATCACTCACAGAGGAACTTAGCGTTATGGGGTTATGCCCTTCGGATTGAAGAACGCAGGGGCCACTTACCAAAGGCTTATGAATCAGCTGTTCGCCGAGCAGTTTGGGAGAAATATAGAGATCTATGTGGACAATATGATCGTCAAGATTCGAATCTCAACAGACATGTGTACCAAACTGAAGGAGACCTTCCAGAGACTCCGAGATTCAAGCTTGAAGCTAAACCCTAAAAAATGCGCCTTTAGGGTGCAGTCAGAAAAATTCCTTGGCTTTATGATATCGAAGTGGGGGATCGAGGCAAATCCAGAGAAAATCAAGGCAATTATGACCATGGATCCATCTAAAACAATCTAAAAAGTTCAGATATTAAATGGAAGAATCACAGCTTCGGGCAAGTTCATATCTTGCACGGCCAAACGATGCCTGCTGTTTTACCGAGCAATCAGGAACCTTAAAAAATTTACATGGATAGAAGAATGCCAGCAAGCATTCTAAGCCTTGAAGTAGTTTCTCTCAATCCCACTGCTGCTCAGCAGGCCATTGGCTGGGGAGGTTTTGTACATCTACTTATCTGTCTCAGCTAGCACGGTGGGTTCGGTTCTGGTCAAAGAAGAGGAAGGCCAACAGTTTCCTATTTACTACACGAGCAAAGTACTTCGGGGTGCCGAACTCAATTATCCAGTCTTAGAGTAGCTGGCTCTTGCACTCATCACAACAACAATTAAGCTCGTCCATACTTTCAGGCACACACGATTGTAGTGCGTACAAACTCAAACTTGAGAAAGGTGTTACAGAGTGGGCCGCTCGCCTAGGGGAATTCAATGTTCGGTATGAGCCATGAACATCCATAAAGGCACAGATATTGGCAGACTTTGTGGCTGAGCTACATGAACCAATTCCCGAGCCAGCGAAAGTATCATGGAAGTTGTATGTTGATGGGGCCTTAAGTTCGGATGGCGTGGGGGCCAAAGTATTTCTGATAAGCCCTATGATAGTTCGAATCCGAGCTATGGCTCACCTGACCTTTCCAGCTTCCAACAATGTAGCAGAATATGAAACCCTATGCTACGGGCTGCAGTTGGCAATAGAAGTGAAGTCGAACCTCTTAGATATATTCTCAGATTCCCAACTGGTGGTCAGTCAACTGAAAGGAAACTTCAAAGTCAAAGATCGTTCCATGATCCGCTACAAAGAACTGACTTCTACTTTGCTAGTCAGGTTAAAAGAGAAACGGAGAACTTGGTCGATCACTTAGATATCCCGGGCAGAGAATGTGAAGGCAGATACTCTTGCTAAGAGTGCTTGTATCAACAGTTTGGTTGATAATACGGACATCACTTCCATAACCATTTTGCGTATAACTTATGAAACATTTCAGGTTCAAGTACAGGAGCCGATGGAGGGTTGGCGCTTACCTATTTACCAATACTTGATGTTAGGAACCCTGCCAGATGAACAAGCCCAAGCTCAGAAGGTAGTTCGAAAATTGAGCTTATATGCAGTGATGGATGGCAAGCTTTATAGGCGATCTTTCTCCAATCTATGGGCTTTATGTGTGAGAAATGATGAAGGGGATTATATCCTCAGATATATTCATGAAGGAATTTGCGGAGCTTATAAAGGTGCACAGGCCATAGCTCGGAAAGCTCTCTTACAGGGGTATTATTGGCCAACCATGGAGGCTCATGCAAAATCCCTAGTGCAAAATTATGATAAATGCCAAAGGTTTGCCAACATTTCACATCAGAGCTCGACAAAGCAGAAGTCGATCCACAGCTCGTGGCCTTTTGCCCAGTGAGGGATTGACATATTGGGTCATTTTCCTCGAGCGAAGGGGCAGCGACGATTTTTGTTAGTGGCGGTAGACCACTTTACCAAGTGGGTGGAAGCCGAGCCACTTGCAACCATCACACCGGCAAACGTCATCAAGTTCTTGAATAAAAACATCATCACGAGATTCGGTATCCCCCACTTAATTATAACTGACAATGGCAAACAGTTTGATTGTCAGGCTTTCGATAATTTCTGCTCAGAGCTGAAGATCCAGTTCAACTTCACTTCAGTCTATCATCCGCAATCCAATGGAATGACCGAAGTGACAAACAAAACTATCCTATTCAGACTCAAAAAGCAGCTTGAAGATGCCAAGGGCTTATGGATCGAAGAACTTAATAATGTGTTATGGGCGTACCGGACATCACCTCGTGCAGCAACATGATTAACACCCTTCGCACTTACATATGGTACTGAAGTGGTCATCCCCTATGAGATAGGAGTACGAGGCATCCAAACATCTTTTCCTGATGTAGAGAGCAGCGCCGATCTCTTGATAGGATCACACTATCATTCAAGCAAGTTTAAGGCGTATCACCATATAACTTGCGAACTTAGTAAGCCAACAAATCCTAGGGGAAATTACTCAGCATACATAGCCAATTAACAAATTCATATCCGAAAAAGTGTTCGGCAAGTGCTGCAACACAACTCTTGGTCTATGAAAAATAAGTTTGTGGTCGATAAATTGTCCAACCTTGCCTAGAGTGGATATACAACGTCTTTGAGCTTAGGCCCTTACTTTACTTTAAGTATCTTTGTAATGCCCGCTCTTATTACCATTTTATTTACATATATTTTATTAAATTACGTATACAAAAATACATTTATACAACTGGCATATCATACATTTAAAGTACAAATACAACTTAGTTCATTACATACATGTTCAAATCCTTTACATTATATATTTACAACAATATAATACATTATCAGAAGTAAACTTTACTTGTTACCCTTCTAGTGGCCTGCAGATGTTGACTCTAGCAAAAGCACTTTCTCACACTTGAGTTGTAACACCCTTATCAAAACAACATTTTTTAATGCGAAACTTAGCGATAAACGGTAATATTTTTTTTTCAAACTTCAATCATTGCCAAATAACTTTGATACAATTTAATATTTTATTTAATTTACGAAATATCGGCAGCACAATGGCTAGAACTTACTAGCCTCCTGAAAAAAATTAAAATAATCCACACAGTCTCTCAGAGGCACAACAAATCATATATCAATGATAGTCATTTACAACTCATTAACTGAAATTATCAGAACAGTAAAATTATTTATCATTTAACAAACATTACCTTAAATACCGTTCAGTTTTATACTCTCACTGTCTAAGTATATACATGCCACAAATACTAAAAATAAAAGTACAACTGACTTTCTTCATCTTTGCATTCTGCTTCTCCGTGTATCAAGCTCCATCAACACTTCAAAACCTGCACGCAGTAAACACTACGTGATGAGCACTAGAAATGCTCAGTGGTGACTACTAATCCTAGAACTTCCCAATTTCAACATAATTACATAAATTATGCAAACTTCTATTTTTTTTAATCAGAAATTTACTTTCAATTTCTTTCACACTATTTTCATTGTTTACCAACATTTTTGGTAATCGTTTTACTTTGATCTTAAACTTTTCAATTTACTTTACACTACTTGTGATTCGATTACACATTGACTTTTACTTTTACTTTTACGTTTCTTACTTCTACTTTTACTTATCTTTTGTCCTATACTTATGCATCACTAGATGTAGTTGTCATTTTATTTAACGAGTTACATGGATATTCATGTCTTTAATGGCAAGTTTTCTGTTCCTACTTCCATTAGGTAATTCAAATACAATTTTCACTATCTATTCTTTTAATTCACTTTAATCTTTTCCATAATTCGCACGATAAATTCCAAGGCTTATAATCTTTATTGCAAGGTGATGTAAGTATTTTGGATCATTCTGCATATAAATCTTTATTTTCTTTTATTTTTAAATGAACATTTTTCATTTTAACTAAACAATCGTTTTGTCTTTTGACCATTTTACTTTACATTTAATCTTTACTTCCAGAATTTATTATTTAGTCATAATTTTACACTTAAATACAGTATTGTCATGTTTGACTTTAAATACATAATTAGCACTATTTTTCGAACCCTTTATTTTCTTAAAATAATCATTGGTACACAAATTACAAATTCAATCTCATGGGTCTTTTAATAAATATTTTATTTTTATAACCATTTTCTTGTCATTATTGCTTATTAATTACAAGCCTTTGGGAACAATTTCAATGTTATCCCAAAGTTTTCATTTTCTTTCAATCAAGTTCTTTTTCATTTATAATATTTACATTCAATTACTTTCACACTTCCAATTTATTCCTTTCAATATGTCCCTAATGCAATATGACAGGATCTCAAAAAGGATATGCGAGACATGGATCCAAAGGTCCCACTAAACAGATAGAGAAATGATCTCGAAAGATCAAGTCTCACAGATCAGAAAATAGATGCACTTTCACTTTCACTTTACACTGAAGCTATGGAGATCAAATATCCTACCCATAGCAAAGCAAGTCGCCATGACTTGCATCGCGGTATAAGGTGTCCCTATGGCTAGCCAATTATATCCTGAATAAGAATATCACTACCTGACTATTGCTAAGGGCAAAAATAGTTAAGAACTTTCTGAAGGATTTTCAAACTTCAATAATTTTAATTTCTTTTATTTTGCTTAAAACAGTGCATTTTGTCAATCGCACTCTTTTTAGTGCTATCGACTATACAATAACTTTTTCTTTTCGTTTCCTTTTTCTTTTCAATCACTTTTGCATGAATTATTTGACAATAATTCACTATAAGTAATTTAATTAATTATTTTCTCGATATATATATAATTTTTTCATATTTTGTGAATTATATTAGGATAATTCACTCTTTTCTTTCTTGGCACTTATTGGATTATTTCTATACAATTCAAAACTATACTTTTACAGTCATTTTATTCACTTTTTGACTCTTAGTCAATCTCTTACTTTTTCGGTCTAAATTTGCGATTGTTTGAAAATTTTAATACATTATACGGATTGTAAATTATTTATAATAATTCACCATTTTATTCGAATTATTAATTATTTTGTAATAAGATTGATCCTTTGGTACTGTTCACTTATACGATTACTATTCACTTATACAGTTACTATTCATAAATCGTTTACTATGGTTAATTTATTCACTATACTTTTTATTTTCTGCAAATTTATCATTTAATCTCTTCTTTTTCCTTATACAAAATGTACATTAAATTATCAGCTTTTAATTGTTTATTGGAATATTTCTCAATAATTCAATATTTCAATTATGTATATTTTATATTTATTTTCTAAATTAATCCATACATCACAAAAATTTCGTAAAAATTTATGTGAACATTGCTTTTCAATTAATGTCATATTTTCTTATTTCATGAATTATTTTAACATAATTCATCATATACCATATACTTAACAATTCTCTAAATTTTCATAAATTTCATTAAAAATTCATGGCAATTTATTTTATGCTTATTATCATTATATAACATAATCAACAAAAATTCTCTGCTTTATCAATTACATTATTCAATACATATTCCAAAATAATTATATAAATTTCTATAAATTTCATAACAATTTATGGATATATATTATTTCATCTTCTATCAAATTAGTACTTAATTTCATTAATTTACAATACAATAATTTATTTCTTTAACAAGAAAATTTTTGATTCACAAAGAAAATTTCTTAATAAAATTTCTTAACTCAATTTATACACTATAATATTTAATTAACCAATAATAACATTAATTTCAATTTTAAATCAATAATTCAATATTTTTTTCTTAATAAATTTAAAGGAAATTTCAACAATTTAAGGGAAAATTAAAAGATTTCGTAGTCACATACCTTAATGGTCGAATTCGTTTCGATTTACTTAATAATTTGCTCACCGGATCGATCGCCGGAGCATCGTCGGAGTGTCGTCGGAATCTCGCCGGTGACAATCCGACACTGTCACCTTATAGATCGAGATCCCGTCTTTCATTTTTCGGTGGTCACGTGCCCAAATTCATTCTTGTTTGGTCGGAATCTTGACTTAAATCACCCGCCAAACCCATTTCCGATCTACCGATCATCGGCATTTGAGGAGCGATGGAATACACCGGAAGACTCATCTCATCGTCGGGAGTTGATCGGTGGTGGCGGTGTCCTCATCCGACGCCTTGATTCGTCGGAACGAACAAAAAACCCATTTAAAATAAAAATAGAAAAACTCGACGATCGGACCACCACAATGGAGATCGGACGTCGGTAAGAGCGAAAGGGCACGCCGCTCGTCGTCGTCGAGGTGGTGGCCGACGTGAAGGGCAGCCGGTGGTTGCCAGTCTCACCTTCCTTTTCTTTTTCTTTTCTTTTTCTTTCTTCTTCCTTGGTTCGCCGCTGCACCTTTTTTTTTTCTTTACATTTGGTCCATGGTTTTTGTCTTTGTTTGTTTCTTTATTTTGCCTTTGTTTATTTGCCTTTGTTTTGTAAGATTGTGGCCACTAGGCCACAATCTTTTGCCGACACTCTTCTTTTTTTATTTATATTTATTTATTTATCCATAATTTTACTATTTTAATCCCTAAAACTTTTATTATTACTTTCAAAGCCCCGATTCAATTTAAAATCGATTCCATAATTTTTATCACATCAAAAATAGATAAAACACAAATTTTTGATTCAATCGGAGTCCATTATCAGTCCGATTTCAATTTATCAGTCCAATCCAAAAATATCGGTGTTATAGAAAAATTTACTTTTTGTAGTCAAAATAATCTATATATTATTTTAGACTTAACTGAAATTTTTGGTAATTTTCTAAGTCCGTTTACTATTTTTAAATATTTATACAATATTAAGTCAATTTCCTAATAATAAAAATTGACTCGCTACCTTTTTCGTAATTTTGTCTTTTGAAAGCCCATTTGACCTCTATTTCATTTCAAATTTCAAATATGGACTCACCATAACCAATACTTTTCAATGGTCCAAGAAAATATTTTTCACTTACGGGTGCACTTTTCTGTCCGAAAAATACTATTCACTGTCGAAAAATATTGTTCACGGCTAACCCGGTGTTGAGTCCGTTATAATTCTCCCCTACTAAAAGAAATTTCGTCCTCGAAATTTACTTATATTAAAGAGTAGAGGATATTACACAGTTATCTTATCGAAACTTCTTTTTCATTCAATAGTTTCGAAGAAAGAATCTTTGCTAATGGAACCCATATACTTTTAAGCCACCAATCTCGATATCAAAACTTGTTATCACTTTCCTTGCACAAGTCATACAATCCTGTGTATAGATTATTTCACATTTCAAATCAAATTAACTTAAACCTTACTTATTTCTTTCCACTTAATTAAATCCAATATAAGAGACTCGTCATTTTCTTTCTGAAAATACATTGAACTTGATACAACCTCTACTAAGAGCAAGTACTTTTCACAAGCATTCTTTTATTATCTAAATTATATACTCTGACTGATCATCAGTACAAGGGTGGATCACTATGCTAATATTGAGATTATCGCGAATCTCTTATCTAGCATCTTCTCTCTTGAAAGTACAGACAATCCAATATCAGAATCTCTGATCACATTATCCCATTTCTAGTCAGATATCATTATAAGTCGAAGCAAGTCCTGAAGGCATCTAATGCTTCGCTTTCATTTGCTGACACATCAAACATTCACTTACAATATCTGTCACATTACACTTTCAACCTGACTTTCAATACTAAGCTTGAAATCTTGATACATCTGATAATTTTCAAGATGCAAAGTATTACTATCTCAATGAGCTTCAGTAAGAATCTTCAACTTATTCACAATGACTATCATACAAGCATTCTCTTTTTGAACCATTTTGTTCCTACCCAATATATAATATCGATTTCACTTATCATTTAGCTAATAATGCCTCATCTGGAACCAACCTTCATTTGACATTCACAACTCGCATTTAAGTACATTCACCTTATCACATACGGATTCCTTTGCTGAGGGTTCCAGCTACTTTGTTAACTTTTCTACTATACCCGGCTAAATCCAGGAATTCCACATTGAACCACATGTTACATTCACTAAACTGAGTAAATAGTTACTTTTATTTCAATACTTGCAGACCAATTCTCAAATACTTATCATATTCTTTCTGCGTCTCAGAATATATCAGATGGTGATTACTTAAATCCACGAAAATGGATCTAAGTAAAGGTGAACAACTCTTTCCTATCAATTCACAAAGGTGGTCGGTGCATTAGCAAATCTAACTGACACGGCCAATAACTTATAAGGGCTACATCAGATACAGAAAACAATATTGGGTACACAATTTCTCATTTCATTCTCAGGTCGTTCCTATGCTCATCACATCCCTTGTCAGTTTCATCCTATCAAGTGGGGCCTATACACACAGTATGATGCAGATCAGATACTGTCAAACAATGTGAAATGCTATGCCATGAATGTATGATTTCATGTATGCAATAAAATATTGTCACGTATTCTCATATAATGCAAATGTTATAGCCCATCCCCATACTATGTAATGTACAATCAAATCCCCACATCTATAGAGGAATCACTGATAGGTATATAAAGCATCTTAAACAACCTTAACTTTTCATCACTTTGCTCAATGACCATTTTAAATCATGACAATCCAGTCAATGTATCTATGTGTCCTATACCATTTATCTGAACCCAATATACAATTTCATTTTAACTTTCTTAGACATTCTTTACTTTGTTCTTCTTTGAATTATTTCTCATCCACGTAGACACTTAGACACTCTCATTTACACTCAGTTCCAATCAACACTTCATTTTCTTACTTTGACTTCCAAGAAGCCTCAAGCAGCAATACTTTTATTCTCACTCACTACTATATTTACTGTACAAAATCAATCCTTTCACATTCGACAATCTCGGTCAAACATTAACTTTTTACATTTAAAACTAAGAAGGAAGCACGTACACATCAGATTTCTAACACTTATCCACCTATAACTGACATGTATATACAGAAAAACCTATTACTTAACCTTATTCCACTCCGATCTTAGAACCGCTTAAACCTTTGCTCTGATACCACTAAATGTAACACCCTTATCAGAACAATATTTTTTGATGCGAAATTTAGCGGTAAACGGTAACATTTTTTTTTTCAAACTTCAATCATTGCCAAACAACTTTGATACAATTTAATATTTTATTCAATTTACGAAATTTCGGCAGCACAATGGCTAGAACTTACTAGCCTCCTGAAAAAAATTCAAACAATCCACACAGTCTCTCAGAGGCACAACAAATCATATATCAATGATAGTCATTTACAACTCATTAACTGAAATTATCAGAACAGTAACAATATTTATCATTTAACAAACATTACCTTAAATACCATTCAGTTCTATACTCTCACTGTCTAAGTATATACATGCCACAAATACTAAAAATAAAAGTACAACTGACTTTCTTCATCTTCGCATTCTGCTTCTCCGTGTATCAAGCTCCATCAACACTTTAAAACCTGTACGCAGTAAACACTACGTGCTGAGCACTAGAAATGCTCAGTGGTGACTACTAATCCTAGAACTTTCCAATTTCAACATAATTACATAAATTATGCAAACTTCTATTTTTTTTAATCAAAAATTTACTTTCAATTTCTTTCACACTATTTTCATTGTTTACCAACATTTTTGGTAATCGTTTTACTTTGATCTTAAACTTTTCAATTTACTTTATACTACTTTCCTTGTGATTCGATTACACATTGACTTTTACTTTTACTTTTACGTTTCTTACTTCTACTTTTACTTATCTTTTGTCCTATACTTATGCATCACTAGATGTAGTTGTCGTTTTATTTAATTAGTTACATGGATATTTATGTCTTTAATGGCAAGTTTTCTGTTCCTAGTTCCATTAGGTAATTCAAATACAATTTTCACTATCTATTCTTTTAATTCACTTTAATCTTTTCCATAATTCGCAAGATAAATTTCAAGGCTTATAATCTTTATTGCAAGGTGATGTAAGTATTTTGGATTACTCTGCATACAAATCTTTATTTTCTTTTATTTTTAAATGAACATTTTTCATTTTAACTAAACAATCGTTTTGTCTTTTGACCATTTTACTTTACATTTAATCTTTACTTCTAGAATTTATTATTTAGTCATAATTTTACACTTAAATATAATATTGTCATGTTTGACTTTGAATACATAATTAGCACTATTTTTCGAACCCTTTATTTTCTTAAAATAATCATTGGTACACAAATTACAAATTCAATCTCATGGGTCTTTTAATAAATATTTTATTTTTATAACCATTTTCTTGTCATTATTGCTTATTAATTACAAGCCTTTGGGAACAATTTCAATGTTATCCCAAAGTTTTCATTTTCTTTCAATCAAGTTCTTTTTCATTTATAATATTTACATTCAATTACTTTCACACTTCCAATTTATTCCTTTCAATATACCCCTAATGCAATATGACAGGATCTCAAAAAGGATATGCGAGACATGGACCCAAAGGTCCCACTAAACAGATAGAGAAATGATCTCGAAAGATTAAGTCTCACAGATTAGAAAACAGATGCATTTTCACTTTCACTTTACACTAAAGCTATGGAGATCAAATATCCTACCCATAGCAAAGCAAGTCGCCATGACTTGCACCGCGGTATAAGGTGTCCCTATGGCTAGCCAATTATATTCTGAATAAGAATATTACTACCTGGCTATTGCTAAGGGCAAAAACAGTTAAGAACTTTCTGAAGGATTTTCAAACTTCAATAATTTTAATTTCTTTTATTTTGCTTAAAACAGTGCATTTTGTCAATCGCACTCTTTTTAGTGCTATCGACTATACAATAACTTTTTCTTTTCGTTTCCTTTTTCTTTTCAATCACTTTTGCGTGAATTATTTGACAATAATTCACTATAAGTAATTTAATTAATTATTTTCTCGATATATATATATATATATTTTCATATTTTGTGAATTATATCAGGATAATTCACTCTTTTCTTTCTTGGCACTTATTGGATTATTTCTATACAATTCAAAAATACACTTTTATAGTCATTTTATTTACTTTTTGACTCTTAGTCAATCTCTTACTTTTTCGGTCTAAATTTGCGATTATTTAAAAATTTTAATACGTTATACGGATTGTAAATTATTTATAATAATTCACCATTTTATTCGAATTATTAATTATTTTGTAATCAGATTAATTCTTTGGTACTGTTCACTTATACAGTTACTATTCACTATATGATTACTATTCACTTATATGATTACTATTCATAAACATTTACTATGGTTAATTTATTCACTATACTTTTTATTTTCTGCAAATTTATCATTTAATCTCTTCTTTTTCCTTATACAAAATATACATTAAATTATCAGCTTTTAATTGTTTATTGGATTATTTCTCAATAATTCAATATTTCAATTACGTATATTTTATATTTATTTTCTAAATTAATCCATACATCACATAAATTTTGCAAAAATTTATGTAAACATTGCTTTTCAATTATTGTCGTATTTTCTTATTTCATGAATTATTTTAACATAATTCATCATATACCATACACTTAACAATTCTCTAAATTTTCATAAATTTCATTAAAAATTCATGGCAATTTATTTTATGCTTATTATCATTATATAACATAATCAACAAAAATTCTCTACTTTATCAATTACATTATTCAATACATATTCCAAAATAATCATATAAATTTTTATAAATTTCATAACAATTTATGGATATATATTATTTCATCTTCTATCAAATTAGGACTTAATTTTATTAATTTACAATACAATAATTTATTTCTTTAACAAGGAAATTTTTGATTGACAAAGAAAATTTCTTAATAAAATTTCTTAACTCAATTTATACACTATAATATTTAATTAACCAATAATAACATTAATTTCAATTTTAAATCAATAATTCAATATTTTTTCTTAATAAATTTAAAGGAAAATTAAAAGATTTCGTAGTCACATACCTTAATGGTTGAATTCGTTTCGATTTGCTTACAGGATCGATCGTCGAAGCATCGCCGGTGACAATCCGACACTGTCACCTTGTAGATCGGGATCCCCTCTTTCATTTTTTGGTGGTCACGCGCTCAAATTCTTTCTTGTTTAGCCGGAATCTTGACTTGAATCACCCGCCAAACCCATTTTCGATCTACCGATCGTCGGCGTTTGAGGAGCGATGGAATACACCGGAAGACTCGCCTCGTCGTCGGGAGTTGATCGGTGGTGGCGGTGTCCTCATCCGACACCATGATTCGCCGGAACGAACAAAAAACCCATTTAAAATAAAAATAGAAAAACTCAACGATCGAACCACCACAACGGAGACTGGACGCCGGTAAGAGCGAAAGGGCACGTCGCTCGTCGTCGTCACGGTGGTGGCCGGCGTGAAGGGCAGCCGGTGGTTGGCAATCTCACCTTCCTTTTCTTTTTCTTTTTTTTTCTTTCTTTTTCCTTGGTTCGCCACTGCACCTTCTTTTTTTTTCTTTACATTTGGTCCACGGTTTTTGTCTTTGTTTATTTCTTTATTTTGCCTTTGTTTATTTGCCTTTGTTTTGTAAGATTGTGGCCACTAACACTCTTCTTTTTTTATTTATATATATTTATTTTTATTTATTTATTTATCCTTAATTTTACTATTTTAGTCCCTAAAACTTTTGCTATTACTTTCAAAGCTCCGATTCATTTTAAAATTGATTCTATAATTTTTATCACATCAAAAATAGATAAAACACAAATTTTTGATTCAATCAGAGTCCATTATCAGTCTGATTTCAATTTATCAGTCCAATCCAAAAATATCGGTGTTATAGAAAAATTTACTTTTTGTAGCCAAAATAATCTATTTATTATTTTAGGCTTAACTGAAATTTTTGATAATTTTCGGAGTCCGTTTACTATTTTTAAATATTTATATAATATTAAATCAATTTCCCGATAATAAAAATTGACTCGCTACCTTTTTTCGTAATTTTGAATTTTGAAAGCCTATTTGACCTCTATTTCACTTCAAATTTCAAATATGGACTCACCATAACCAATACTTTTCAATGATCCAACAAAATATTTTTCACTTCTGGGTGTATTTTTCTGCTCGGAAAATACTATTCACTGTCGGAAAATACTGTTCACGGCTAATCCGGTGTTGAGTCCGTTACATGAGTACCTACACGGGAAAATACCCGTGCTGAGCAAAGGCTCAATGGGGAGTAAACAGTATAATTGACTTCTTATCGAAGTCACAAATTCAATCAATATAGCATGCCAATACATAACAATAATATCATGTCACTCTTAATCAGTACATGTAGTTAATCACATTCACTAACACCTTATACACTCGATAACAATCCTAATACAGTTTTTCACTTACATTTCAATATTAGTTTTATACTCACATTATACTTAATGATAATGTTAATGATTGACATTGAATAATGAAATGTGAGTATAAAACTAATATTGAAATGTAAGTGAAAAACTGTATTGGGATTGTTATCGAGTATATAAGGTGTTAGTGAATGTGATTAACTACATGTACTGAATAAGAGTGACATGATATTATTGTTATGTATTAGCATGCTATATTGATTGAATTTGTGACTTCGATAAGAAGTCAATTATACTGTTTACTCCCCACTGAGCCATTGCTCAGCACGGGTGTTTTCCCGTGTAGGTACTCAAGTGTGAGAAAGTGCTTTTGCTAGAATCAACATCTGCAGGTCATTAGAAGGGTAGCAAGTAAAGGTTACTTCTGATAATGTATTATATTGTTATAAATATATAATGTAAAGGATTTGAACATGTATGTAATGAACTAAATCGTATTTGTACTTTAAATATATGATATGCCAGTTGTATAAATGTATTTTTGTATACATAATTTAATAAAATATATGTAAATAAAATGGTAATAAGAGCGGGCATTACAATCTTGTCCGAACATTCTTTCGGCAAACTCAAGTTCGGCATTTAAGAAACCTTGGGATTGGCATACCAAGTGCAAGATATGCACCATGTCATTCTTTTTATTTGCATCCTCTTTTTCCAGGATATCTTCCTTTTTCTATGAAACTCGATTTGAAAATTGTAGGCTGTTCGGTTAAGCTTTTGAGCACTCACCTCACCACACATGAACAGGTTGATTTGTCAATTATTCTTAGGAGGATAAGCCGAACACAATGACAAACTTGAACACACGCAGATATGAAAATAGTTTGAATTTTTTATTAAAGTTGATAGAACTATTACAAGAGGCTAGTCCTCACCTGGATACACATCATCTAGAAAGGACAGATCAAGTTTGAGATATTTTCCTTTTACAACGGTACATATTTTGGCGCTAAACACCATGCACTTCTTAGCCAATGCCTCAGCCTCCTTCTCGTCTCACTCGGCTTCTTATTTATCCCATTCAGCCTCCTTAAGCTTTAGCTTCTTGATTTCAGCCTTGAGAGCAGAGTTGGACTCTTTCTCTCAGCCTAGAGCGACCTCCAACTCAGCAGCCTTCCTTTTGGCTTCCTCGGCCTGTTCTAGGGCCTTCCGAGCTCTCTCCTCAGTCTCAACCATCTTTGATCGAAGAGCCCCAAAATTCAAGTTAGCACGCCGGCGTTTAACTATGAGATCGTTCATCTTTGCAATCGTTGCACCGAGCAACTAGGACCCCTGCCAAACACATTAAAGTCAAGCAACAGTCGGAGAACCAAAACCACACAATAATTTGAACTACTTACTTCAATTTGGTGCCTCTTTAAACGATTGGTCAAGTTGTCGCAGCTCAACGAGGCGAGAGGACCGACCTCATTAGGCATGCAAAAGGTAACATGCACGAACGTGCTAAAGCCAGGTCACTGGAGGAATATTTATCCCCCTTTGCTTGCGAGTGGAGATCCTTCGGTTCCCTCTCGATCTGGCCTTGGGGCGCAGAGGGTACAGCAAGCTCGACCTCGACAACCGGAGTCCCATCAACTTCAGCAGCTATTGGCATTGGCTGAGCCTCGGGAGGGGGAGTTGCCACCACTTCCTCAACGACGAGAGGCACGCTTGAAGAACCTTCGGTGATTTTTTGTTTTTTTGCCCTCATGATATTGGCAGCTCGTCTCATCTTTCCCATAACTGCAAGGAGAAAGCAAATTAAAACAGAAAATCAGTATCATCGGACAAGGGAATATAATATGTTACCTCTTTTTTTCGAGGAAGCGGTCCCGAGCTATAGGGATCTAACAGATTCCTCAAGTCCTATTTATCCATGGCCAGTTCCTTCCAGCGGGCGAGGATGAGCTCCTCTTCATCGGATAACCACAAGTTGCTGTCATTTCGATTCACAAACCTCCTCCAAGTTGTTAGAACTTGAAAATCAGCTCGTACCCATTCCACCAAAAAATAACGGTCTTTCCACTTCTTTAAGGACTCTGGGTTCCCAGTAAAAACTCCGTAGCCTAACCGAGCCTGTATGTAATTATGATCTTCGATAGCAGCTCGAAGACCGACCACGTGGGTTACCCAAAATAGGTTTAGTGTCAATCCTATACCCTGTTCTACCGTCCAAATCTAAAGTGCGGTAAGTTTTTGCCAGGCATTGGGGTAAAGCTATCCTATGGCCATGTTGAAATACCGTAGCATGCTCACTTCGAAGCTAGTTAGAGGCAAACAGATGCCAACCTCCAGCTGCACCTCATAAATTGCAATCTTCCTCTTGTTAGTGAACTCTGTGTTTGCCCTTTGTGAGGTGCTAGGTTTTTTGGCGAAGTAGTCTGGCTCATAGGTCAGTTGAGCTAGGAGTGAATCGAGCTCCTCCTCTTTGACTATTGAACTTATGCTCCCTATTCCAGCAATCGGTGTGGAGCCTTCTTTTTGGAGGAGGTAGTAGATTGGCTGAATTCGAAGGGCCGGCTTCCTTCTTCTGAAGCCAAATCCCTACTCATACTAGGAGTGCTACCTGTGGGGGCATTTCCACTGTCCCTCACTCCTCCACTTGAAGTAGTTCTTGAGCTCATGACGAAAGAGTTAAAAAAAAAAGAAAGAAAGGAAAGAAGGATGAAGATAGGGGACGGAGGACAAACCTAATGAATATGGGCGAAAGCGAAAGGAAGATTGTAAGAGAAGAACAAAAACTTTGAAGCTCCAAGCAACGAATTCGAAGACAATGGATGCAAATGAAAGAAGAAACAGAATGAAAATCAAGAAAGTGAAAAGTGAAAGGGAAATGGAGATTAGGAGAAGGTTTATATAGGAAGACTAAGATGGATTCAGACCATACATATGGCAGTAAATCCGAGCATGGGATAGCGCATTAAAGGCGGTGCACCATAATCGAAGCGCTTTGAGCCATTATGCATGGTAAAATAGGAAGCCATAATGACCTCCAATAAATACACTCACATAAAAGCTGACATCATCTCGCTAACTCGCAGACGAACAGGTAAAGTTAAAGGCAGGTCTCCCCTAAGCCAAAATGATCCTATTTTACATGATTTTTGATACCGAACTCTAAGCTAAAGCTCAATAGGCACTAGCTCACTCGGCCCAGTCGCCATGAGCTCCGATCTCACAATATTGAATATATCCATTAATCACTCATCTGCCAACCGCCGACATAAATATCGCCAATTGAGGGGGATTTATGATAGCAATCGAACTTATAGACCGGCTCAACGGTCCAATATTAATCGAGCACATAGCTCCATGAGGACCCGTAAACTGATCAAAGGTTTAAGCTACCAGAGCTCTCTAACCAGGCAACATCTCGGTTAAGAACGCATTTCGAAAATAGCTCCACCACGATGTACAGATAATTACCACTAACCCACGTTTTCCTCAAGAATCGCCAAAAATGGGTTAGTGGCTGAAAATAATGGAAAACTCCTCCCATTATCTCCTGCAAAGGTGCTGGTTTCTCCTATAAAAAGAGAAAAAATAGGTATGAAACGGTAACTAAATCTTTTGTAAAAAATTCTTACTCTTTTACATAGAAATCCTGACTTGACCGTCGGAGACTCCCTTGTCGGAAACCCACCGGTCGTTGTTTACTTTTTGCAGGTGATAGCAAGGAACTTGCTTCGCATTCTACCTATCATCAATTAATATTAGATAAAATATAAAAGTTTGGTGAGAATAACAAAGTGAATAAATAAGAAATATGTTTAACAACATACAAATAAGAGAATCAAATGTATTTTTTTACTACTTGAAGAACTAAATAGGATTCATGTACACATATTTTCTTTTCTATACTAGATAGGTAAAATTTTAATAATTTGGTGGGGTAAGATTAAAATTTGGCAATAATTGATTTTAAATTTGAGCTGGTTTATATTATAAATTAGTTTATAATTCGAGTTAGTTTATATTATAAATTCAATTTTTCCATGTGATGTTAATAGAAAACCTGAGGATACAACCTACACAGTTGATGTTCTTACAAGATGTGTCACTAGTAGGGATGTTGTTTCTGGAAAGAAAACATCAAGATTGTCTCGCTAAAAGAGACTGGAGAGCCCCTTGTTGTTTCTATTTCTATCTCTGAGGTAAGCCTCTTTATCTCTACCTTGATTATTATTTCTCTGAATATTGTATTGAGATTGTTTAGGCATACATTTTAGTTACAAGGGAAAAATATAGTATTGTTATTTCATCTTATTTTTGGCATGTGCTTTGTGCATACAGTCTACAACTTACTAGTTCTTTCTATCAAAGTTGTCGTAACCTTTTCTTTTGGTGTGGCTTAGTTTGTTAGTCTTTTTAAGTTACCATGATGAGGCATTTGAACCTAGTTTTTTGTTTGGGTATGAAAGACCTGTGGTTGATGGCTTATGTTTAATTTGCTCTCTTTTTTTAATTGTAAAGTAGAAGAGTATGATATTGTATGTATCAATTGGGTTGACCTCTTTTCCAAGGCTTTGGCTATATCTTTAGGGGAGTAATGCAAATATCTTAATCAAATTTTTCCCCTCTAAAAGCACTAGATAGTTCACTTAAGTAGACCATAAGGGAGCATTGTGTATTATCTTAAATTGCTATTGATTGCATGTTTTTTGATAGTTCACTTAAATATATTTGAACTTGTGCTTTGCTGGGCCTTACCCTTGGCATAACCATATCAAAAGCTACAACTGTTTTCCCATCATCATTCAAAGGACTTGATATCTTTGGGATAATTATACAAAATTATAGGCATCTTATAGAACTCATCAACCAACTAGCTAGAAATGAATTAATATTAATGTTATTATTTTATAATTTCAGGCAAATCTAAACATGTATAAAATAACATTACAAAATACAAATACCTAAGATGTTGTGCTGTTAAAGAAATGCCCCATCAGGTTGAGTTTCAAATTTTTTATCGGGAACCTGCTCGTCTAAAAGTAATGAAATAGAATTTTATGAGGTAAACACTTGGTAAAGGGTAATGAAAAATATGTATAATTTTTTATTTTACCTTTTCCAGAATTTCTAATGCTTTTGTGTAAGTGATCATTTCATATGAACAACTTGCCATTGCTTTAAAAAGATTGATTCTACTTTTGTCTATATGTTTTGTAACAAAGTTTATGTCTTCTGTACAATTCTCCGATCCCTATCTGCAGAGGAACTTAAAATAGTCCTCTATGCAGCTCATCGCATACTGATAAAATCCACAAAACCAAATATGTCATGTCAAACAAGAAATCCAAGTACCCAATACTTCAATTAGATTTGATGTTAGGATCCTTTAACTCTATTTCTCTCTTTTTTGATTTTTTACTGTTATAGATGGGTAAATGTTATTCTGCAATCTAATTAAATGGCAGGGTATTGACCTAAGTTTGGGATCTTTATGAATATTTCTTTTTGATTTATGTGCTGTTAGTGAAATTTTTTATATGTTATTGTATTGCATAAGGTTTATGCTTTTGATAAATTATTTGATATTTTCATATATTAATTTTGGATCTGGTAGTTACCATAGTTTCTGCTACCATTGGTGGGATTATCTTTTCTTGTTTAGAACAACCGATTAGAATCTGCAGATTTTAGTCCTGTTTCTTTTGTGATTTATATTGTGTAGTATTTAAGGTGATTTTTCCATTTGACTCAGATGTAAATTATAGGTAATTGTGGGCTATCTTTTGCTGGTTCTCTTATTGGACCAGGTGGTCTGAAGTGTGGTAAAATACAAAGGTAACCCACTCATTTATCTTTTATCTACGTGATGTATAAGTAAAGTTCATCTGTGAATTGAATGAAAAGATCTTCTTAGATCCCAATGCAACAAACAAACTTTATATTTCTCATATGTGTTGTTAGTGTATGGTTTCGTAGTTGTTACGAGCTTGTTGATTTACATAATTGTTTGTTATGAATGTTCATTTCCTTTGGAGATTCTTTAATCTTGAGTAGCATGGTTTTCTCTTGAATATAATGCATAGAGTGCAAGTAATAATTTATAATTTCAATCTTAATGATCATGAGTGATTTAAATAAGATTATATTGAATGTTGAGTAATCTATAAATATAAATTTGTTTTTAGTTTATTGTTTAAATGATTAAATCTCTATACTAATTTAATAAATTAAAAAATAATTTCAATTTAACGAGGGATTAGAATGTATGAATAGTAGCTATTCATCGTCGCAAAATTTAGTAAGAACATTATTGTAGCAATTTTGCGACGATTGAAATGTTGTTGCAAAAATTAGCATGATCAATGTCGTAGCAATATTACGATGAAAACATTATCGTCACAATATTTTGCGTGAACATTTTCGTAGCTAATTGGTGACGAAAATATTGTCGTCACAATATTTAGCTACGATGTTGTTATAGCAAAATGGGGACAAATATTTAGCGACAATCCTTAGTTCTTGCTAAAATTTGACGACAACTTATTGTTGTAGCTAAATTCTGCTACAAGGACTTTTGCTTCAAAATGATGGTTGTCACTAAACTGATTTAGCGACGAAAAAACATCAGTTAGCGACAACTTTTGTTGTCGCTAATTTGCATTTTTTAAGTATTGTATGATTTGATTGGATTTCTCATTATATTTCTTGTTATTTTTTTTAATTCTCAAATATGTGTTTAAAATATTTTTAAAATTTTTTGTGTTTCATGTAATGGAAATTTTGTTATATATAGATAATTACATGTAGGAAAATAATGGAAATGATGAAGAATCAAAAGATTGGTATAGCAATAATGAATTTGCTTTTTTTAAATATTTTTTGCAAGAGAGTTCAAAAGCATCCGAATGGAATGCCATCTTTTAAACCATCTGATTGACAAGAAATGGATGACGAATTATTTACAGTATTAGGAGAGAGATATGGCAATGAAAAGATAAAGGGAAAATACAATCGTCTTCGGATAAAGTCTTGACAATTTACTGAATTATTGGAGCATATCGAGGTAACTTATGATTCGCATATTCAAACATTGTATTTACTGTTGAAGACATTTGACAAATGTTTTACAAGGTAAGAATATTATTAATTTAAATTTTTATTATTACTTTTTTACATTAAGGTATATATTATAGATATCAATATTTAAAATGTTGTACCTTTTAAATTGTAAAAGCACAAAAATTTCAAATCATTTAATAAAATTGGGTGCAAGCATTATAACCTATTAGGTCAAATTTGCAGTAAATCTATAAATACCAGGTATCTGTACCATGATTCTACACAAGTACCTTATACTTCAGATGACGAGCATCAAATTGAAGAAAAATTCCTTTAAAAAGGCATTCATCATGGATCAGATGGGAAAAAAATTTGTGCTTGTAGTTCCAAAGAAAAGCGAGTTCCTATCTATTATAATCTTAGCTTTAATAGAGCTAAGAAAGAAATCAAATTTGAAAAATTAGATTTATGTTTGGAAATGTGGGCCACTTGTTTAAGTGCTAGAGTGAGAAACGAATTAGCAAAAGCTAAAAGATATAAATTAGAAAGCAATCAAGTTACAAGTGCTAAAGCCGATCCATATACTATAGAGGCATGTTTGAATATTATGGAAGAAATTGAAGATATTTCTAGTAATGCCTATAACAACACATTGGAAAAATTTATCAATCTAGAATGGAGAAAAATGTTTGTCTTTATGCATGACAATAGAAGAAGAGATTGGATTGAGAGTTTATGTAAATGAACATTCAATATTTTTTTAAGCCTTAATGTGCAAATATTTACCAAAAAGAGTAATTTTACCCCTAATATTTAGTTATGTGTAATATTATCCCTAAAGTTATCAAAATGGTATAGTTTTGCCTATTAAGTAACGAAACCGTTAGGTTAACTGCATTTCGTTTTTTGACCGCTGACGTAGGTATAGTGCATCATTTTGATGGAATAATATCAAACTAACAGTCCCATTATTTTAAGGGTAAAATTGCACCATTTTGATAAATTTAGGAATAACATTACACGTAACTAAATATTAGGGGTAAAATTACTCTTTTTGGTAAATATTAAGGGCATCTGTGCACATTTGGCCTTTTTTAATTATATTATGTCTTATGGCTTGACTTATTAAGCCAAATTTTGTTATCTAAATTTTTTGAACACGCATGCATGTGCACACGTGCGCGCGTACACACACACACATACATACATATATGTGTGTGTGTGTGTGTGTTTATTTTTTATTTAAATTTGATAAACTTATTTTTTAAAATTGATGTAGAATTTATGGATCAAAATTTACATCAAAATCAAGTATTAGTATATTCAACGAGTAGTGATAGTTCTAGTAGTGATGAGGATGAAGATATTTTAGATTTACTTTGGCTCGAGATTTTATAAGAATGGTTCATTGCAGAACTTCAATAGTTAGTGAAAAAATTACATTCTTGAAGTTCTTGTAGAAAATTCAACTAGGTATTATGAAGGGTTTTGTATGGCACCATATATGTTTATAAATTTATGTGAAAAATTGAAATTAATGGGTTTATTAAGAGATAAAATTGATTTTATCGTGGAAGAAGGAGTGACTATGGATTTGTCAGTTTTATGTCATAATCTTTGTCAAAAGGTTATAGCAGAACGGTATCAACATTCACTTGCTCCTGTTCATAAATGGTGCAAGATGGTAATTAGAGCATTGGCTACTTTAGGTACTCACTTGATCAAACATTTGAATAGATTTCCTATGCAGCTATAAATTCAAAGCAATTCCAGATGGTATTCATATTTTAAGGTAAGATAATATAGTATTAAAATATTATAATTTTGTTATTTTATGGTTAATAATCAATGGATTTTTAGAAAGAGAGGATTTGAGCGTGTAAGGAAGGAAATGAGCGCCGCCTAAGTTAGCACATGATTGGGAGACAAGAGTGGTCAGCTCATCCAAGTGGGATACCTGCAAAAGAAAGCTTAACCCGATCGGACCGACCTTGAACTCTTCGATGATTAAGTCAGTTTTAAACTTTTTTAAAGAGAGAATATAGTGAGTTAAGTTCTCTCGTATGTGTGCATTTTTAAAAATGAACCTGGTATTTATAGGAGTGAAAAATTCACTTGAGAGGTCTACTTTCTGTGTCAGAGTATGTGGAAGGTGATATGATTTTTTATAAGTGATGGTAGCGTTTGTCAAACACATTTTATAAGATAAGACCGTTAAGGCTGATCGGGCTATCCTATTAGATGGATTTTGACATGCCTCTAGTAGTGTGTCAGAAGTAAGTATGGCACGAACCTCTTTTTTAGGCCTTTCAGTCGGTATGGGCTTCACTTGCTATTGGCCTAGTTTACTTATTAAATATTGGATATTATTATTTATCCCCCCTCTAATGCTTTGATTGACAGATCGAGCTATTAGGGGCCTTTTTGAGCATTTTTTTTATGAACTGGCTACTTCTTTGTGAAGCTTATTTCAAAGGTTTTTTGGTTAATACTTGGTTGAACGATCTTTCTGTCTATTCGTTTGATTGTTTGGCACGTGGATGTGCTATTTTAAAGGCTACCTTTTAGCCGTTTTGCTTCATTCCGATTACGTTTAGTGCTTTTCTAAGGGCAGCTTTCATGGCCTCTAGTTTGATGATCTTTTATTAAACTATGTGCATCCTCTACTTTACAGGTCAGGTTTTCCATAGAGTTTTCAAGCTTTAATAAAACTCTGCCAAACGGGTTTTCTAATTATCTTTGTTTTGTTTGGCTTTTACACTTTTGTACTTCTTTGGAGTTTTGTAGGGGCTCCATGTTTTCATTTTAATTGTCGAGTGTTCCTGTAAAAAAGAAAGGCACAATGTGTATCCATACAACAAGGAATTTTATCTGCTTTTTCAGAGCGCTGTCATTTCAGACATTTTTTTCTTTCTTTCTCTTGGTGGACACGTTCCTTATGCTTTTGTGGTTGCGATTGCCTTCTATGCTTTCTGTTTCACATCCTTTTTTTATGCAATAGGTTGTTTTTCTTTTTGGGGATGGTTTGTTTGTGGCGTACTTGTTTTCTTTTTATTTCCTTTTGTGGTGACACTTGCTTTCCTTTGAAAGAAAATGCGTTAATGTGAAATGTTAATTAAGGCGAATAGAGTTTTACTTTTGTTTCCTTGAGTTTTCTAATGGAGTTTGATCAAATTTAACTTTTGCCTTACTCCAATTTGTGTTAAATTTTGTGTTTTTTATGTTACGTGGCTTTGGTTTCTTTATTAGGTTATCTCTCATTTTTTGTTTCTTTGCATTCCTTTTGAATAATCTACGCTGACTATTTCCTCAGCTTATTTTAGGCTTCTTTTTAAAGAGACATAATTGATTGCAGGTAGTCAACTAGCTTACCTTTGCTTAAACTGGCTTTTTAATCTAGTTCTTCCTTCGATTTAGTAACCATGGTGGGCGCTGTCATTGTGCTGCCCTTTTGGGGGTTTATCAGCTTATTGTCAGGATCTTGCTTTCACTTTTAAGCCATTATTAGTATGGATCTTGATCGGGGCTATTTATGTCCTCGTTATACCCTAATTTGTCTTTTTCGTATAAGTGTTCCTCTTCTATTTTGCAGACGTCTTTGCTCAGTTACTTCTTGGGATGACTCATATCTTTGGACTTGCTTTTGGTTTTGCTAGCTCGAAATGTGCTTTTAATGTTTCAAGAGCTTTAGGTGTTTAACTAATGCCATTTTGATTTACCCGCCTTGGATTTCGCTTCTTCTTGAGTGAGCTGGTGTGTCCTTCCACTTTTAATCACGGAGTAGCCCATTCGTGGTTACCTTTATATTTGAATTTTTCACATTTTCCAGGTTCACGCAAGGGGTAGGTTCAAAACAATTGCTTCATAGAGCTCTTTCACTCTTTTGCCTTGATTACTGATGTTTCTTTGCTTCGTTTAGGCTTTTTGGCTGCCATAGAGGCTCCTTTTTTCATTATGCTATATCCCGATTTGGTTTTAGGGACTGTTCTTATGGGTTTTATTTCTTTTTCCAAAGCATCCATTTTTTTTAGTTTACTATTGGGTTTTTTTCTTGCCGAGTAGGATGGAACCCATTTTGATGCCTTACTTATTTCTTTCGGTACTTTTGAGTTTTGGGTTCATCATTAATTTGATCTCATTGCTTTAATCTTTTCTTCCTTTTTTTAGGGTGTCCCTCATAATGGAGTGTTAGCTAAGAGTTAAGCTTGATTAGGGATTTTCCTCTTCGGGAAAATTTTTAGATTAACCAATTTTTTGATTTATACCCGATCTCTCCTTTTTGGTGCTTGATCAAGCTTACTATAAGGGTCATTCGCCTTCCTATTTGCCTTGATCGTTCATTTGATTCGCCAAACTTTTATGTTTTTCCTTCTTTAAGGAGGTGGCATTATGAAGCCAACCGTTCTGTCATGTTGATAAGAGGTTTTACCAAGCTTTATCTAGTCAGGCTAAGCTTCAAGTTCTTTCATTTGCCTTTCAAGTGTCATCGCTTCGTGGGGCTTGAGTAGTTAGCCGTTTTTAATGGCTATTGTTTTGTTCTCCGTACTTTTATAGTGGCAGTTTTATTATCTCCTTTTGATGCTTCTATTTAGGTTTCATATTTATTAGGAGTTACCATATGGCAACCTCTACTAATGCCCTTGAAATGTTTTTCTTAGGAGTCCTATAAATAGGAATTTCCCTTCTTTTCTTGTGAAATACTCCTACTTTTCTGAAACTTCTGCCTTTCCAAAAATGTTTCTTTTAAAGGCCTTATTTTTTCTTATTCTTTTTCTTTACTCCTTTTAGAGAGCCACCTGATAGTTTTAGACCCTTTTACCCTTTTGGGCTCTTTCCATTTTAGAAAAATGAATGAATCACTAGACTTTTCTCCAGTATGGTATCATCTGCTACAATAGGTCATATAGCCTCCGACCCTAATTATCTTTTGCATCTTTCTCTCTTGAAGCCAGGGCTGATCTTTTTTAATTTTTCGAATTTTGACGCACCGCAAGTGAGAGATGTTTGCAACATTGAGAGGGTTAATAGGAGGTGGCCTTAGTGGTAGATTTGTGAATTTAGGGATATGCCTTGTAATTTCTTTTCATTGTATTCTGTATTTTGGAAATAAAATTCCCAACTTTTGATTTTGCTGCACTTCTCTTTTTTTTGGGTGAAGCTTTAATCGTACTTTGCTTTATCTTTCTCTTTTTAAATCTATTTATTTATATTTGATTGTTACGATCAAGTAATGGAAGGAGCAAATAGCCTTGATTAGATACTGATCAACTGTTTTGATTAAAATAGGAACCACTTCTCGTACTCGATCTCCCGTAATCAATTTCATTAACCATTTATTTGCAGTAGTAGTAATGTCAATCTTTCGATTGGGACTTCGATAATTTTCTCATCAACCTTTCGATCAGAATTTCATTTGAGATCGAGATATGCATTGATCAAAATAAAGGCTTTCTGCTGGTTCCTTTTACATCTCCCCATTTTTGGGATCCATCCATTAACTTTCGATCGGGGATGCTTCAACCAGTAGGTGTCGACTCCTTAACCTTTCAGTTGAGGTTGAGTATTTTTCTTATCAGTATGAATTTCTAACTTTAGTAGTGTTGGAGACATCTTAGGGTTGTGACTCCTTATATTTACGTTAGAGGGGACACTTTTGATCACCAGAAGAGGGGTTTTTAGGATCTTCTTCACCATTTTTTTCTCCTTTCCTATATGGTGTTTTTCTCAAGTTGTCTTTGTCTATAGGCTAGGTTTTTTCTTATTCGACTTCCTTCGCTGAAGGAGCGAAAAGTTATCATCTTGAGATTTTTAGAGTGAAAGGTCTTGCCCAACCATGTCTTTCTCTAAACCAGTTGGGTTCTTCCCCCTGTAGCCCTTTTCTTTTAGCTTTTCGAGCTTAAAGGCAGGTGTTTCATGGAGTAGAAACAACAACACTGAAAGCCCAAATCGATGAACTTCCTACTCGTCCTGCTCATGTGTAGAAAGATATTGGTAGGGCCCCTATCTCTATGTCTCTTTTTACAAGAGAACCATAAAAGCTGATACGCTCGCTTGTGCCATTGTGGAAAGAGGATATTTCATCCTTTTTCAGTCTCGAAGTTGATTACTTTGCTTTATTTCGATCTTAAAGTTCGCTTTTGCTTACCTTTAAAGTTGCCACCTAATGTTTTTCATATAGTCTCGGAGACTTTCATGGAGTTTTACATTTTGAACCTCTTTATGCGGCTGCAAGCCTGCATTTCTCCTAATGGTGCAAAGATTAGGAACTTTTGCTCAGCCATCAACTCTTAACGAAAGCACCAAATGATAATCCATAGATTTTCAGAAAGAAAGAAGTCGAATGTGTAAGGAAAGGAATAGGTGCTGCCTAGGTTAGCGCATGATTGAGAGATAAGAGCCGTCGGCTCGTCTAAATGGGAAACCGACAAAAGAAAGATTAGCCTGATCGGATCAAGCTTGAACTATCTAATGATTAAGTCAGTTTTAGACTTTTTTTAAAGAGAGAATGTAGTGAGTTAAGTTCTCTCATATGTGTGTATATTTAGAAATGAATCTGGTATTTATAGGAGTGCAAAATTCAATTGTGAGGTCTATTTTCTGTGTCAGAGTACGTGGAAAATGATGTGATTTTGAATAAGTGGTAGTAGCATATATCAGACACATTTGATAAGATAAGGCCGTCAAGGCTGATCGGGCCATTCCGTCAGATGAATTTTGATGTGCCTCTAACAATGTGTCTAAGGCAAGTATGGCATGAGCCTTTTTTTAGGCCTTTCAGTCGATATGGGCTTCACTTGCTATTTACCCAATTTACTTATGAAATATTGGGTATTATCAATGGTATATAATAACGCCACATATACATAATATTAATTGTGTAATGGCCTCAACACCGGATCAGCTGTGTATAGTAATTTTTGATGGTAAATAGTATTTTTCAGGCTGAAAAGTACGTACGGAAGTAAAAAAATATTTATTGGATCATCAAATAGTATTGGTCATGATGAGCATGGGATTGAAATTTGAAATGAAACCGAGGTCAAATAGACCTCTAAAAGTTAAAAATACGAAAAAGTGAGCGAATTAATTTTATTGGTAAGAAAACTGACTTAAATTTTCATGAATTTTTAAACAATAGCAAACGAACTCCGAATATTTCCAAATTTTGCAGACCTTTCTTAAATTTTATGTAGAATATTTTGGTAATGAAAATTAAATTTTTCAGTGATACCGGTAATTATCGAATAGGACCGATAAGATTAAATTGGACCAATAACGGACTCCGATTGAGCCAAAAATTTGCGTACTACCTATTTTTAATATGATAAGAGTGATAAAATTATTTTTGAAATAATTTAAAGTGAGGAAGTAAGATAAATCGGATTGAAATTTAAATGGACCAAAAAGGCCCATTTAGTTTATTTGGGTTAAGCTCATTCTCTAGGCCCAACCCAAGGCCCATTAGAGGGGTATAAAAGAGCTGAAAAATTTTAAAAATCTCTAAATTTTTCCCAGCTCTCCTCTCCTCTCTAAGGTGGCCGAACCCTCCTCTCAATCTTCTCTCTTCGATTTTCTTCCTTTTCACTTCAAATTTCCCTTAAATCCTAACATAAGAAAGATAATCCCATCCCTCTAGTTTACTTATATGCCATCTAGCCTTTGATTTGAGCAAATAAACCAAAGGAAATAAGGCTTTAAGGTTTGAGGTTTCAAGGTGAGTTGTGAAAGTTGTTTGATTTAAATTAATTTCTAAGTGTTTTTTTATAGTTTTTGATGTATAGAATTCAATTATGAGCTTAATTTATGCATTAGAGGACAAAAAATAGAGTTTAATAAGCTAAGGAATTCTGCCATGGTAGGTGAAGGTGAAGAAGAAAGAGTTGCCAAAGCCAAGGACAAGGAAAAGGAAGCCTAGGCACCCATAAGCAAGAGAAAAATATAAGTGGTTAAAAAATAGTTTCATTTTCTATTTAATTGAATTTATTTCCTTTATGTAAATAGGAAAATTTAAGTTAAATTGCTTAATAATTGAAATTGAGGTTAGAAAAATGGAATTAAACCTTGAAGAATGCTATTAGGATACTTAAAGTGAATAAAATAAAATTTAAGGCCATTACCCTAAGGGTGCCGAATTTTCTCTAATTGTTAACTAAGTGATTTTTGCACAATATTGATAAATAATAGTCTAAAGTATGCATAAATGTAATAAATGATGTCCATAGAATTTTTAAGAATTTATGGAATTTATTTGATAATTATTAAGTTAAATAAATGCTTATGTATTGAAGAAATATGATGAGTTATATTGAAATAATGCATAAAATGAGTGAAAAATGATAGAAAATGTAAAATAATGGGTATATAAATTTTTATGATTTATTATAATATTTTTGATAATAAATGCTATATATGTTTAAGTGAAATTATTAAATTATTAAGAAATAATTCAATAAACGAGTAAAAGATAGTAAATTAATGTAAATTAATTTACAATCAGTGTAAAGATCGTGAAAAAGTCAAATAATGTAATTTTTGAAAATGAAAGAGTCAATAAAGTTAATGAAATAACTAAAATTGAATAAAAGTAAGTATAACTGTGCCCTTAAAAATAGTCAGGCAGTAAAAATTAGTTTAGGATATAATTGGCTGGCCATAGGAATATCTGTACCGCGGTGCAAGTCATGGCAATTTGCTTTGCTATGGGTAGGGTCATTGATCTCCATAACTTCTGTGTGCATCTGTATCTGATTCTATTCTGTGAGAAATAATCCCTTTTGGGGGTCTTTTATCTGTCTGTTATGGCCTAATGAGGTCCATATCCCATGTATCCGGTCTGAATATTTCTGCCGAGTCTGTACTAGGGGCATAATGAAAGAAAAATGCTAAATAGGTAAAAAGATAATGAAATGTGACAATTAATGAAGAAACATGACCTAATTGAAAGAAAATAAAAGTTTAGGGGCAAAATAGTAATTTTTTCAAAAGGTGTAAGCAATGAGTATATGAAATTAAGAAATGACTAATAAGGGATAAAATGATAATTTAGTACCTAAACAGTCCAAAAATTAGATTTTATAATATACAGGGACTAAATTGAAATTTTTCATAAAAATGATAAAAAAAATGTTAATTGAGGTATTATACACCAATTATTAGCTTAAAGGTGAAAAACAAGCTTAATAAGGGTATTTCCATAAACAAAAAATAAAAAGAGCAAATTTGAAAGAAAATGAAATTTTAGATTAAATGGAATGATTAAGTAAAAAGTAAGGGTAAAATTTGTAGCAATGTAAATGAAGCAAAGTATGTGTTTTGAAGATTAGACAAATAATTTTGTGCAATTATCTTTGAGAAATAGAATTATTTAATATGCCTTAATTAGACTAATTAAGTGGGAAATGCTATGATTATTAGTCACCATTGAGCATGTTTAGTGCTCAGCGCGTAAATGTTTTTACGTCCAGGTTCGACAGAGCGAGAGCAAGAATATACATTGCAGGATTTCTTTTGAATGACTAGAAATAGTCTTTTGATTGGCATGTATATATGTGTAAAATACTCATGGATTTTGTGTACTTGTAAATATGTATATACAGATTAATTTTTGGGTTGTAATATTTGATGACATGTAATTGGGTGGGAGAATTCAGATTTTGTGAGTATGGATGATGGGTATGATCTAGCAGTATTAATATGATACAGGTCAGGAAATAAAGGAAAAAATGTATGAATGAATGAATAAATGTTAGATCTGAATATTTTTGTGCCTCTGAGAGGCTGTATATTGTTTCCTTTTTAAGGGGGTTAGTTGAAATTACAGCCGTTATATTGCCGAAATTTCATTAGATAAATAGTAAATCAAACAGTTATGGGTCAGTCAGCAATCTACTTAAGATTTGTTAATGCATTTTAGGAAGTTAAAAGAAAGGACCTTAAGATGATAGAAATTAATTGGTAAAAAAAAATTTCGGCTTATAATTGGTCGGAATAATATCGATTATACAGTTATGTGATAAGGGTATTACAAACTGTAAATTAAATATTTTGCTTTTATCTAGCAAAAAAATGCATAGGTGCAGTATATGATATTCATGTGGCAACTTGATAACCAACCTCTAAACGAAAGACCTTTCATGATAGAAAATCAATACTTGTGACACAAAATGTTGTGATTGTTTGTTCTCACTATACGTTATTTACATTCGTGTATACTCGATGCATGAGAAGAGACAATAAATGATTGTAAAATATTTCTTGATGCATTGACAAGAAAAAAAAATAATTCTCCCCTTCCAAGTGATAGTAAGAGTTTTTGTTATCATTTCTCCCTTAATATTGATTTATGTTATTATCATTTGATTAATATAGATATTAATTTGTAGATTTTTATTATGTCGTGGATGCTAGTTATCCCAATATGTTGGCATTTTTAGCTCCATATTGTGGTGAAATATATCATTTAAATATTTTTGCGGACAAGAAAAAATTACAAGAAAATATGAGTCATTTAATCATAGCCATTCATTCTTATGTAATGTGATAGAAAGAACATTCGGAGT
Organism: Excoecaria agallocha; assembly: GCA_037975025.1. NCBI lineage: Eukaryota > Viridiplantae > Streptophyta > Magnoliopsida > Malpighiales > Euphorbiaceae > Excoecaria > Excoecaria agallocha. Next base: position 36,226,304 of record CM075810.1, on the reverse strand, counting down.
ATTAAAAGCTAAATTTTCAATTTTGAGATTAATAACAAACTATCATTTACGTCGATAAAAGCTTATTTATGTTGCATGTTGCACATTAAATAATTTCATCATGATAGAAAATGGAGCAGATAAACTATTTACATTATACGGTAAAGAAAATTTAATAATGTCTGAAAAAATTACTGTTGAAGTACAATGTGAAGGTATTAATATTGATTTATTCCAACAAATAAAAATGAAAAAAGTTAGAGAGGTAATTGATGATCGATTGTGAAAAAATTATAATAATAATAGAAATTAGAAGTTGATTTCATTTTTTATGTTATTATCATTTTTTAAATAATGTTCATCAATTTATAAGAAATTAATTTAAATAATATCATTTTAATACACGTATAATTTAATCATATATATTTATTATTTTAATTTTAAAAATTAGAATATAATTTTTTTAATAATATATAATTTAATTTTTTAATTTAAAAAATATTCTTCATTTTTAATAAATCAACATATTTTTTTCATTTTTTATATAACGAATCTTTCCAGCTCGCATAATAAAAACTCATCATCGCGTGGGGGCAAATGCCATTTCGAAGCCCCACGTCAGCTTCTTTTTCTTTTTTCTTTTTTTTTTTCCTTTTTTCCCATTTTTATTTTCACGAAAATTTTATGAAAAAACAAAAAGAAGAAAAGAAGACTTGGTAACATTTCAATTCAATTATCTGCGCTCTCATCTTCCGTTTGTTATTTTACCAGATCAAGAAACTAGGGCACCAACCGTCAAGTTTCCCGGCCTTGGTACCATGAATATCTTCAGATTCCTCGGGGATATGACTCATTTGATCAGTATTTTGATTCTGCTTCTCAAAATCTACGCCACCAAATCTTGCTCAGGTAAGAACCGTCGCCGCTGCTGCATTCGTAATTTCGTTTTAGTAGAAATCGATATGAAGTGTCCACTTGCATTTCGCCTCTCCTTTTTTCTATTGAGCTTTATGTCTGCATTTAGCATTGGCTTGTTGGTTCGATTTGATGGTTGTAGGTGGCTGTAATTGCTTCATATTTTGGCCGCTTTTGTATCTAGGAAAGCAAAAATGAGCTTGATATTATATCAAGCAAATTCAATTTTGGATATTTATTTTGTTATTTTCACATTACTTAGGGATTTCACTGAAGACGCAGGAGCTTTACGCTATTGTGTTTGTGGCGCGGTATTTAGATCTGTTCACGGACTTTATATCCGTGTACAATTCTGTAATGAAGGTGGTGTTCATAGTGAGCTCGCTTGCAATTGTATGGTGTATGAGAAGCCACCGTATTGTGAGACGTTCTTATGACAAACAGCTCGACACATTTCGGCATTATTTCCTTATTGCTGCGAGCTTTGTGTTGGCTCTTTTTCTGCACGAGAAATTCACAGTTCGAGAGGTGATTTTTTTTCATCACTCTTAATTTTATCAATGGGATGAATAGGGATGTATTTCATATGTAGAAGCTGATTTGGAAACTAATTCAATGTAATGAAGTTTGTATGTGAAGTGTGACCAATTGTTGATTTATTAGTAATGGCTGACAACAATTCGAGCTTAGTAGTTTTGAATGAACTACTTCTTTTGGTGTCATGGATCAAGAGGCAGTATAATTTCTGAATAGATTAGGGGTCTTGCCCATCAGCACATATAATGGCGTAACCATTTCCAATATTTGATAGGAAGGGTTGGCTATCACCTTATATGTTGTTTTCACTGAACACTACACCCTTCTATCAATTGCTTCCCACAGCAAGAACATATGAATTAAATTTTGCAGTTGTAACTTGCAAAACGTAATTCCTTTTTCAATTTACTTACAATATTGCAGTAAGTGATATAGTTGTATTTTTCTGTCTCCTTGGGTTCTTGAATCACATGCGTTACAATTCGTATAACTTTAACCTTTCACAGATTTTCTGGGCATTTTCCATATATCTGGAGGCAGTGGCAATTCTTCCCCAGTTAGTACTGCTCCAAAGAAGCGGGAATGTTGATAATTTGACAGGGCAATATGTTTTCTTCCTTGGGTATGTACATTCATAATTTCTGGTACTTTTTCTCTCAACAGATACTTTTTACAAGAAATTATGTAATTGTTTGTATTGAATTCCTATTTGCGCTTGGGAATCTGAAATATCTAAGATTTAGTAATCTTGTTGTCTGGAACCAACCGTGTGTCAATGAACAATAAAGGTGCCAGTACAATTGCTGCGGGCATCCTTTACTGTGTTTTGCTGCCTTAAACTTCTAATCTTGTTTCTTATTGTTGTTCCATACATGCTCGTCAACCATAGAACAATGGGGATTCTGATCTGTTCGAACTTTTTGGCTGATGCATGAACATAATATTTCATAGACATGTTCGCTTCCTTGTATGTGAATCACATATACCTTTCTTTCTGTGCATGACCTAGTTAAATATAATTCTTATCTTTGAAAATGAAATGCATGTTTGAGTTTTCTTTCTCGTTCCCAACATAATAAAAATGTCTTTATCCCCTTGTACAGCCTTATTGTGAAGTTACTTTTCTGGGAATATTTATTTGTTGTCACACAATGTTTGTATGAATTCTCTGCTAAGGATTTGAATTTTGATAGCAGTGGATGAAACTGCAGAGCATATTCACTTCCTTGGGCTATTAACTTAAAATTAATCTAATAAGTGAACTTATGCTTTGTTTGTGAGAGGTTATATTGGGAAGCACCGCCAAGCTTTGCTCACGTGGGAAGTAGTTGGGATATCAATCTAGTCCCCTTGGATTGGAAGGGAAATCTTTTATTTTTTGTTAATAATTTTGGATAATTAATCATCACTTTATATTTTGTGCGTTTAGATGCTCTGCATCAATTTATGATCAATCCCAGGTCCTGATAAGTGGAGGATTTTGGTAATTTGTGGCTAGTATTGCACTGCACCTGCATCCTTTGAACATAAGTCTTGCGAAAATAACCCTTGAAGAATGAAAAGAGAGTACTTTAAAAGGCCAGTTTAGAATAAAGCAATCGACTTAGTACAGGTTCAACTCAAGTAAATAATTTCAACACTGTACTCTAAATGAGCTAGAAATGCCTCGTGCATCCTCTCTAGTGGAACTGAACTTTTTCTGGGGAATCTTGAATCAATATTTTCTTAAATGCGTATGAGCATGTGAATACATGTCTATTCATCTGATCTATAAGGATAATGTACTTACCTGGATTATCTTGAATATGCAGTGCTTATCGGGCTTTCTACATTCTCAACTGGATTTACCGCTATTTTACAGAGTTACATTTTGCTCGATGGATCTGTAAGCCTATCAAGCATCAAAATAAGATTCTTTTTGCCAGATTTACAGTTAGATATATATTGACTTCCATTTCTGTGTTTTTATATCAGCTTGCATCTCTGGTCTTGTCCAAACAGCCCTTTATGCAGATTTCTTCTATTACTACTTTATCAGGTGTGAAAATGCTCCCTCTGAGTTTTCTGTCTCTATAACTCTCTCTCCTGCTGTTAATGTGAAAAATAATACCCCTTTCTTTTTCTTTCAGCTGGAAAAATAATGCAAAGCTTCAACTGCCAGCTTGATTCAGGCATCTGCATGTTAAAGTTTCACACTTAAAAGCTGAAAGACTGCTAAAGTCTTTGTGTAAGGGCGGCTTTTAACCCATTTGTGACTGTTGACATTGTGTGGTAGTGCGAGGGTATGTTACAATTCTTTTGGGTTCAGATTAGAATTCCTGTGTGTACCAAATGTTGTGGTCAGTGGGTCTACGTGGAGTTACCCATCTTATAGGAACTTCTTAGGTCAGATCAAATACCAGTGTTGATATAAGGTGCTAACTTTTATTCTAGAAGCAGTCTTTTATTTGCTTTTTAATGTATTCTATATGGAAGGGCAAAATGTAGATGTTACTAACATCACCGTGTGATCCAGTACTAATACAGTTAACCGAATTGCAAGTCTTTACAGAGCACTTAGTTGCATTCTTTACTTTAGATTTAGCTTCGTTTTTCCATTTTGAATTCATGAATGCTATGCAAAAGTTATGTTCTTATCTACCAATTATAATATTTGAGGAATTGTTGAAAGAAGTTATTTTAGAATTTGCATTATCCTTTTTGCTCACGTCCAGATTGTTAGAAGATGTTTCCAGGTAACGAATTCGGTTTGGGTACAACTTGCTGTGGGAGGAGAATTTTTCCCTTGGCTGTTCATTTTGATTCGCGTTATGCTCTGGTGTAGCAATGCTTTTAATAGAAGAATTGGTCGTAGCGGGCTTTTACTCCTTTCAAGATGGGTTATCGTTTGTTTTTATCTCAATATGTTGATTGCGCTATGGGGAGCATTACATTATATACTCATTTTATGACTCCGTAAAAGATAATTAGATCTTTGTTACTAGGCCACTTGAACTTTGATAGTTTGAACAACTAGTCTACAACAATGTGTATATTCATGGATTAACTCAGTCCATTTCCATAAAAAACAGTTGAGCAGAACAATAACCATTATCTGATCCATACCCTAAGGGCTCTGTTCAAATTTGAGTAATCCATTTAATCCGTTCAAATCAATTTTCAAAACTCAACTAAATTTTGATTTTTTAACATAGGTTATAGATTATAATATAACCCATTCTTATTTTCATCTAAATTTTTACAACTCAAACTAAATTTCATTCACCAGTTCAATAAAATTTGTGTATTTCTTTATCAAAATCAATTCATTAATAACTATATGGCATGCTCATATAATCCTCAATATACCATTTAATCTAGGGTACGTTTGATTCACTATATTCTATTAGTCTGAATAGTATTAATCTGTATAGTATAGTCTGTATAACATTAGTCTGTATAATATTAGCTTGTATTATATTATATAATATTTAATACAAAATTATATTAGCCTGTAATATTTTATATTGTATTTGATATATAATATCATAATATATTATTGTTTAAAAATTTGAAAATAGATACAATTAAATTATTTTTATTGTAACTAATTTAGATAAAAAATTTAAGTATAAAATATAATTTTTAATTCATACATCATATTTTATTAAAAAATAAAAAATTTAATGAAAAATGACTATATATTATTGGAAAGATAGATATTTCTAAAGGTAAAATTAGATTAAAAAGAAAAAGAAAAAATCTAAATAGTGACTTTAACTAAACATTTGAGCAAAAAATAAAAAAAAATTTATCAATTATAATATAATTTTTGTATAATAGCTATTAAGTTATACATTTGGTCGCAGTGTGGTAATGGTGGTGATGGCGGTGTGTTGTTTTGGGTAAGTGGTGGCGGTAGGGATAGTAGCAATGATGGTGGTGGTGGCGGTAGCGATAATGATGGCGACAATAGTGGCAGTCGTAAAGGTAGTAGTGGCTATGGTGGCAATAGTGATGGTGATATCGGTGGCAGTGGCGATGGAGTCGATATTTAGTATTAATACAATATTTACCGTATTACACAAATTTAAAGATTTGTGGTGTATTATTTTATACAGTACATGTTAGATAATAAGACCTATGATCTATATTTGGTTTTCTAGATTGCATAAAAGATAGTATAATATAGTACAAGCTAATATAAATATAGTATTTTGAAGGTTTTATGAAAAATTAATGCGGAGATAATATAGATCTCATTATTTCACATATACCGTGTAAAATAATACACCATAAACCCTTAAATTTATGTAATAAGGTAAATATTGTAATATTAAATATCGCCCCTCACGCCACTACTAACATTGCTGCTACCACCACCATCACACCGATCCCACAGCCATCACCATCGCTGTCGCCATCGTCATAACATTACCGCCGCCGCCACCAACGCCCCCATTTCCACTACCACCACCACACTATTGCCACCACACTGTCGCTGCTACCACTACTGCCATTGTCACCGCCACCGCTCCCACCATTGTACCGCCCCCTCCATTGCTACTGCCATTGTCATCACCATTGCCGTCATCGTCACCACCACCACTGTCCCCACCATCACAACTACACTGCCACCACTGCCCCCACCATTATACCTCCACCGCCACCATTAACACACCGCTAAAAATCTTCAAATTAATAATATTGAATATATAATTTAATGACTATTGTACAAAAATATATTATAATTCATAAATTTTTTTTTTATTTTTTGCTCAAATATTACATCAAATTCATTGTTTGAATTTCTTTATTTTTATAAAAAATTAATGTATGTATTAAAAATTATATTTTATAATTATAATTTTTTATCTAAATTAGTTAAAATAAAAATAATTTAATTTTATCTATTATCTATTTTATTTTTATTAAAATAATATATTGTAACGGTATGCACTAAATATACTATAAAATATTATAGGTTAATACAATTTTATACAAAAATCTGTATGTCATAATACAAGCTAATAGTGTAACACCTTTAGTTTACTTATAATGTTCCTATACTGTCTTTTGATCCTCGCCACATGCACGTGTTGAACTGCACCTTCACCCTTGCATCTTTAATACCTGTCCCTATGCGCAGTTAAACAACTACACGCTAAGCAACGTTATTGCTTGGTGATGGATACAACTATACAAAATTTTATTTAAATAAATTTATTACCTCTGTTACACTTTAATTGTGTGTTGTTATTATTTGATTTAATTTATTATTCATTTACTCCTCTTTTATATTCCTTATTCATCCTTTCTTATTTTGAACTTATTTGATTAATTTTTCCTATTTCTTTTGAGGCTTACTGTATGTGAAATTATTGTTTAATTCCTTTTCAATCTTTTATTCTAGCCTTTTCACTGTTGTATTGCCTGCTATATTTGTTTTTCCTAACCGGCTTTAGATTCCATTTGCTTTTACTTGTTACTGTCTGTCTTGACTTACCTTTTTGCTATTGTATTTCTGTTGAATACTTTTGCTTTTTCATTGTTTGATATTTGACTGCTTATTATTCCATCCTTTTTATACTAAATTATCTAGCTTTAGTGTTGTTCCTTTCTGTCTGTACTTCATAACCATTTTTATTTTCCCACTTCTGTAGACTGTTGACTGTTTGATCGTTGATATCCTAGGTTTTCACATCGCATTGGCTCAAACTTTCATCCTTTTATTTATTGTTGTTTGTTCTAGCTTACTTTTCCGCTATGGTCACTCTGTTTTATATCTCTATCGTTTTACTGTCTAGTTTTTTATTCCTTTATTTCAATACTTGACTACTTTTATGCCCCTGCATTTTATTTATTTTCATTTTATGGTTTGCCTTGTATTTGCACTTATTATATTATGTCTCCTCTCATTCTATTCTATTATGTCTCCTCTCATTCAATAATTAAATTTTATTATATTTAATTTACTTTTAGAATTCTGTTATCAGCGTATTTAATTTTTCTGTATTATTCTTTTCTGCGTAATTACAATCTTACCCCTTTGTTTCTTTCTTTAATAATTTTGATCAACAATTTCATTTTCACCTTCTCTATAATTACTTTTAAGTTCCAATTTTATTTAATAAACGTTATAATATTTCTGGTTAATTACATAATTACACTTTGGTCCCTAATTTTTTATTTACTTTATTTGACTTTTTATTTGATCTCATTGACTTTCTTTGATATTTAATTTATTTTAGATGGATAATTTCTTTTTGCTTCTTATTTTTACTATGGAATGAAAATTTTCATTTTGACTCTTTAACTTTTCATTATTTTCGTTTTTACCTTTTCTTTCTTTATAGTGGCTTTAATCTTTTTAGATGTACTATTGCTACTAAATTTACAATTCGCCCCCGCTTCTATACATAATTTTCATTTTACTCTTTATCATTTTACCCTTACTTACGATCTCCTGCTTTTAATTTGTAATATACTCATTTAATACAATAATTTAATTTGATTCTCTTTACTATAAATATTTCTTACTGGATTCCACTTATTTCTTCATCTTAATGAAAAATTACGTTTATGTTCGTATAATTCACTCCACTATATTTTATCTTATTTAACTCCAACTTTGACCAGATAGATTTCAAATTGACTAGTTTGACTTCCTTTGATTTTTAATTTAATTCAGGTTTATAATTTATAATTTAGTTCCTAAAAATTTTTCTTAAAGTGGTAATTTACTTTTTGGTCCCTGTTCTTTTTGTTATTTACTATTTTGCCCTTTTAGCTTTATTTAACTATTTTAACTTCTGTTATTATTATATAAATGTCAAAATTTACAGTTTTACCCCTATTTTTGCATATTTATATTTTTGCCTCCATTGAACCTATTAATCATATTTCTCATATTTTTTTCATTTAATTTACTTTTCCAACACTCCTAGTTGCCATATTTACTATTTAGTCCCTGGTCTTATAAAAATTTTCATATTGACCCTTATTTAATCGCTTAACGTCATTTTTATCTCTTTTGAATTATTTAATCACCCTTTTTATATTATTTTAGGTTTGATCACATTTAGATTTTTTAATTTACATTTATGCCCTTACTTTCTCGCATAATTATAATTTTACCCTTTTTGACTTTTTGACAACATCTCTTACTTTATTCCTTATTTACTACTCTTTTTGATACCTTTGTTGCATATTTTCTTTCTTTCTCTCCATTTGGGAACTTAATTACCATTTTTTCCTTTTTAAATTTTCTTTTCGTATCCTTTCTCACTCTGTTATCTTTATGACTTTCTGTTGACTTAATTACTTATTCTTTTTATTATAATTACTGTATTGTCCCTAGTGATGGCCAGTAAAAATTTTCGAATCGGATATGCGGGACGAAAACTCCAATAATGTAAATAGGGATCAAATCACTTGGCATAACCCTGGGCCCCGGTGTTTAATGTGCCGGCAAGCTAGAAAATGTACAATATGATAAATCTCATGGTGTGACTGAGGTAAATATATCCCTATGGCTAGCCATTATATCCTAGCATCTAGGATTGTCCACTATACACTAACGACAACTATTTATTTTATATTATGTTAACTATATACTTTAAATTTCAAGGTATACTTAATATAATTATTTGTATACACATCTTCATTTTTCTATACATTCATTCTTATCACTCATAATTACATAAGTGCACATAAATAACATATGAATATTAATTAAACACAATGTTCTTACTATGCAGTTCATTCGGCCAACCCAAGAAAACCATCATACTTAATATTTTCTCCATGTACTTCATGTTATTTATTTTTCTAACATTAAATTACATATGCACATTCCTTCCTTTATTTATTTTATCTTACTTTTTCTTTGTTTCCTATATGATCACTATTATGTTTCATATTCAATCACATATACATATATTATTTTTATGCCAATTTCATCACAACATATTTAATTACTATTTTAATACTAGAATTGCATTTTCTATCTCATTAATCATCAATTATCATTTTATTTCTTTTAAAACACCATTTGGCCTCATCCAGTCTCCTTGCTAAATGTTTGATTTCTCTCTTAATTCCTACTTAATTCATGCTAATTTATCATTTTACATTGTTATCTTAATTTATTTCTCATTATTCTTTAAATGTATGTAGTTACATAATACAAATTTCATACTAAAATTCAAGGATTAAATGAAATATAGTGTAGTTTGTATCCACTTACCTTAATTCTTGTTCTTCACACTTTATTCTTCATTTTCCTTGTCTTCCATCATTGAAACACCATGATCTTCCTTATGTTCCCTAATGGCCAAATTCTTCATGATGATTTTTTCATCAATTTCTTTCTTCATTTATGCAAAATAATCACATAAATATATGCTAAATACTCTAATTTATCTATTGGAACCATTGAATTAAATTAAAACTTCCAATTTCTCTTACCTCAATTTTGATACATAACCTTTGTTCTTTGATTTCTACCACTTTCTTCACTTATTTTGAGCTCTTGAGAACACCATTAATGAAAATAGGGGCTGGAATTCGCTTAGGAAGGTTGAATTTGGTGGAAAAAATGGAAGAGAATGAAAGAAGAATAGAGAAGAGAGAGGCCAATTCGGCCTCCATGAGGAGTGTAGAGAGCCAGAGAAAGATCGGGAGATTTCTAGAGATTCAGCAGCACTTTGGGTTATTTATACATAGGCTAATGGGTTGGGTTGGCTTAATTAAAATAGTCGGGCCTAACTTAAGCCCAAATTGTATCTTTAAGCCCAATTTGCACCATAAAATTATTTCTCTCTTTTCTCATTATCAATTCTACTTATAATAAATTTCATAATTTTTAAAATAATAAATTAGGTATCTACATAAAATTTTAGGCCAATCGGAGTTTATTTTCAATCCGATTTACTTTCGCCAATCTAATTTAGTCATTTTCAGGAAATCAATGTTCCACTCATCCGAATATTCTGAAAAGATTGTGTTTAAAATTTTAAATCATTCGGAGATCGTTTCAATGTGGTTCTAATTTTAGAGGAAAAATCTTGTTTGTCGAAATTCTAAAAATTTAAAATTACCAGAAAAATAATTTTTCACTTCCAAACACTAATTTGGACCATTTCTAATAGATCTGAAAAGTTTGGTAATTTTTAGAAATCATTTACTATTTTTAAATTTTCACTGAAACCTTAATAAGCTTTTTTTTTGTCTCTCGACCATTATTCTGAAACTATTGTTCCAATGGTCAGAATGCTTCAATATTTTATCCTGCGGGTAATAGGGAATTCAAAATCATGTACTTAAAATTTTAGTCCATTCTAACACCGTTTCGACATACTTCTGGCTTTGGCAGCCTAGATAGCCCATCCACATTTCAAAATTTCGAAACTGTCAGAAAATTTATTTTTAACTTCTAATATTTTTATGTACATTATTTCTACCATATCCATGTGATTGGAATAATTCAGAGATCAATGGAATACTCTTAAGCTTGGTTAAACTTTCGATCGACCATTTCCTCGATACCAAGTAAAAACTTCTTTGTTTGATTTAAGGGTCCATTTGAACTCATTTTCGTCTTAAATTGTACCATCAAATTTCATTTAATACCTATTTTTATAATTCACTATCAGCCCAAACTTCTCATCATATCATACATGCTCGGTTTTCCTAGTCTGAGCACATTTAACTTTTACACTTTTTCGAATTTCTCTACTCTTTTCAACTCTGTTTGCTCCAAAAGCTACCTCAAGGGTTACCTTTCGTGCTCTACAACATGGCATGTCGGATGCCAGTCCTAGGACGTTACAAATACTGTACAAGCTAATACTATATACATATCAAATGTGCTCATGATATATTATATTATTTTTACATTAATTTTTTGAAAAATCTTCAAAATACCGTATTTGTATTATCCTATACTATATTTATTACATGTGAAATACAAAAAACCAAATATGGCCTTAACGTTTTAGATGGATTAAATTAAAACCTAATCATAATATATTAAGTTTGAACTTTCCTAATAATAAAACGGACAAAAATAATTCGGTGGATTAGCACATTTCTAGAATAACTCTCCCTTCTTATGCTAAATACTCCATCTGTTTTAAAATAGATGACGTTTAAGGAAAAAAATTGTTTTATAATATATGACGTTTTGATATAATCAAGATACATTAATTAATTTTTATCAAATATATCCTTAATTAATCTTGAAAAAAGATAAAATTTTATTAGTGAATGTAATTAATATAGTAAGGGTAACTGAGTCTTTTAATAATAAATTAATTATATTTTTTAATTATTATATATTTTTATCAAAAGTAATTTATTTTGAAATAGGGTGGGTATAAATTTTGATAGATGATTATTGATTTCGGGCAAATTTAAAGGTGGCGTCAACTTACAAGTACGGTGAGCCCAATAATCCTGCCGTCCAAGTCCAAATTGCGGAAACACGTGCAAAGCGTGAAACAAATTCATCGGCTCAAATCCTTTGTGGGGGCAACAACGCAAGTCTGACGTGTCGTTATTTTACTGGAGAAGGCATCGTGGCAGGAGAACTGCTGCTGTGCGGCACAACAAAGCATCAGGCAAAATTTGCAAAATAGAAATCAAACAATTTTTCACTCAAATCTCTCCGTCCCCATAAAAAATCAAATCAAAGTTCAGATCTCCGCATTCAAATCCCTAATTCCTCTCTTTTCAAGCAGCGCGTAAGTCTCAATTTCCTTCTCTTTCAGGGCTTTGGGATTACCGATCTCTCATTTTTTTCCTGACGTAGTAAAAGAAATTACGGATAATAAGTTGGATTAGATTTTTCTTACAGGGATCTGGTAGATCTCGGTAGAGTTTGTTATGGTTGGTCTTTTCCCATTTATCCTTTTTCCTGTGTGGATCAAGGTGGATTTTTGTAGACATTTGAACATTTTTAGCTCAAATTAGATTGAGAATGCAATTTCTATTTGTATGCAGTTGGATTGACCTCAAATTGGTGGTTTATTTGTTGTTTATTTTTTAGCTTGACCGGTCGAGATGGGCGGAGGATTTAGAGTGCTGCATCTGGTGAAACCGTTTCTATCTTTTCTGCCGGAAGTTCAGAGTGCTGATCGGAAAGTTCCTTTCAGAGAGAAGGTTATATATACTGTAATCTCTCTCTTCATCTTTCTTGTTTGCAGTCAGTTGCCGCTCTATGGAATCCACTCTACGACTGGTGCTGATCCATTCTATTGGATGCGTGTTATTCTTGCATCAAATCGAGGGACCGTCATGGAGCTTGGAATTACCCCAATTGTGACATCTGGATTGGTGATGCAATTGTTGGCTGGCTCAAAAATCATTGAAGTTGATAACAATGTTCGTGAGGATCGTGCGCTTCTGTAAGTGACTTGATTCTTTTCAGTTGAATGCCTTGAGAACATCTTTACTGTGAATTATGGTGTTGATGATGAGGAATTTCTCTGGGTTCTTTATGCGTCTTCGTTGTATTCGATTGTACAATTCATAAAATGTTCTTGGTTTTGAAGCAAGGAAACAAAAGAAGTCTTGAATTCGTTAGCTTTGCTCTTATAATAGTCACTAAAATTGTTAATGCATTCTATCAAGTACATTAGCATCTCAATGCCTGGTCTAGTTAGACTATGCATGTGTGTGATCATTTTGGGCTGCGTTTGGTTAGTTTTAAAGCATTTTAATCTATTTTTGCAGAAATGGGGCACAAAAACTTTTGGGAATTCTGATTGCTGTTGGTGAGGCAGTTGCTTATGTGCTATCTGGAATGTATGGTAGTGTAAGCCAACTTGGTGCTGGCAATGCAATCCTTATTATCATCCAACTATGCTTTGCTGGAATTATTGTTATCTGCCTCGATGAGCTTCTCCAGAAAGGATATGGCCTTGGTTCTGGGATCTCACTCTTCATAGCAACCAATATCTGGTATATTAATCTCTTTTCCCACCTTCATAGCAACTTCAACTGTTGGCATATGTAAATTTGATCCCGCCTTAATTTTCCTCTTGGTGCCAATGCAGTGAAAATATAATATGGAAGGCATTTAGCCCCACAACAATCAACAGTGGTAGGGGAGCTGAATTTGAAGGCGCTGTTATTGCTTTGTTCCATCTACTCATCACTAGGACTGACAAAGTCCGTGCTCTTCGAGAGGCTTTCTATCGGCAAAATCTACCAAATGTTACTAATTTACTTGCTACTGTCTTGATCTTTCTTATTGTCATCTATTTCCAAGGATTTCGTGTGGTTTTACCTGTGAGGTCCAAGAATGCCCGCGGCCAACAGGGATCTTATCCAATCAAACTTTTCTACACCTCTAACATGCCAATTATTCTCCAATCTGCACTTGTCTCCAATCTCTATTTCATCTCTCAGGTACGTGAATTGCTTGTCAGTTTGCTATGATTCCTGATTTTTGTGTTGCTCTGCTTGTAACGCTGCGTTGCTTTCCAGTTGCTTTACAGGAAGTACAGTGGAAACTTCTTTGTTAATTTGTTGGGAAAATGGAAGGAATCTGAATATTCAGGTGGCCAGTTTGTTCCAGTTGGTGGTCTTGCTTATTATGTTACTGCACCAGCAAGGTGAAGAAACATTGATTTCTTTCCCTTTGAATCTCTGGTTTTATATATATATACCTGTGTTCTAATCTTGGAATTTTTTTTGTTTGGGTGGTATTTATTCCTTTTCCATTCTATCCGTGCTCCTTGCACATACACCTTGCTTATTGAATGCAGTTTGGCTGATATGGCTGCCAATCCTTTCCATGCCCTGTTCTATTTGGTGTTTATGCTTTCAGCTTGTGCACTCTTCTCAAAAACATGGATTGAGGTTTCAGGGTCATCTGCCAAAGACGTAGCTAAGCAGCTCAAGGTATGTCAAGATGGAATTCTTTAATAAATTATCATCTTAATTTATTTCTTCTATGGATCGTACTTGCTGCTCTATTATTCTTCCAGTGTGCTATCAATGCTATTGTGTTTTCTTTGCTCGTAGTTCCAAAACTTGATCTAAAACATTTGTAGAAAAGTGCAATGACTAGTTATCGGCCAGGCACCGCATGCGAATATTGTTTTACAAAATCCCTCTGTTAGAATATGTTCTGCAATCAATAGGAAGTTTGTTGATCATCTGATTCAGTGATTAGCAATTAATTCGTAAGCATATTGCTGCTAGAATAAGTTCTGCACTCAATAGGAAGTTTGTTGATCATCTGATTCAGATATTAGCAATTAAATCGTAAGCATATTGCTTCTGCAGGAACAACAAATGGTGATGCCAGGACATCGGGATTCAAATTTGCAGAAAGAATTGAACCGCTACATACCAACGGCAGCAGCCTTTGGAGGAATTTGCATTGGTGCACTCACAGTACTGGCCGATTTCATGGGAGCAATTGGATCAGGAACTGGGATATTACTTGCTGTTACCATCATATATCAATACTTTGAGACATTTGAGAAGGAGAGAGCCAGTGAACTGGGCTTCTTCGGTTTCTAAGTCCAGTAGTCTCTTTTAGGATATGGGAGGTGGTCGAGTTAATAGCAATTATTTTTCAAAGACACGAGGTACCACCCTTGGGGAACGGGCCAGCGGTTCTTTTTTTATTTTTTAAACCCATGTGTAGACTTGAGATGTTAGAAAGAGCATGGAGGTAGATGAATGGCAATTTTTACGTAGTTACAAACTCCATCCCTAGGCCCATGTTTTGGTTTTAATTTGTAATGTGTTAAAATTGCCGTACTGAAATTCATTTCACCCTGCAATATCCGGCCATTGTGCACAGCTGGAAATTTTAGGCTTGTAGCCATGGGCGACTTTCCAGATGATACAGCTGACTTGCCAAAACCAGATAAGTCTGGATTTCATCTTATAAAATGAGTACGGACCAGGGTGAGGAAAAAAAATTGAAGATATGGTTAATAGTAAAATTAATCAAATTTATTTTATAATATTAGTTATTAATTTATAGAATATGAATTTTGGTTAATAAATTATGTTTCGTAATTTTTATATTAATTTATTTTACATATTTGAATTATATTTAATTTTTTTATATAATTTTATATTATAAATTTTAATGGTTAATCGAAAAATATTGGTTAATTAAATCGAAATCGAATGTAACGATTAATCGAATGTAATTGACAGATTATAATTAGTGATTTTTAAAAATTGATATTAATAAATTGATTAATATTTTTGTTCATTAACTAGTTAATCGGTTGCTCATCCTAGTGCAAACTGCAAATTCGACTCTATTTAGTCATATCAGTGATTGGCAATAAACACTGCCATGAGCAAGTCATGGATGTTACTTTCAGCACACTCCATTGCAACATAAAGCATCAAACCCACCAGCTTCGAACATTACATTTTGGGTTTGAAGGGCACTGTTCCAGCAAAAATTATGCTTTGAAAGTGTACTTGATGAGGTGGATCAAGTAACTTTTTTTCTTTTCATGAAATCTGGTGGATCAATTTCATGTTAAATAGATACAGCAGAAACAGAAAGTTATAAGGGCCAACAATTTCATGATCATACATACAACAATGCATGGAAATTTCAGTATTAGGTTTAAGATACAAAATTGCCTCCTCACCCAATTGGGAAAGATAATAAAATGCTTTGTAATCTATCTCCAATCATCTTCCATTAAGAACACATCCTCTCAAGTGTAATGTGAAGCTGTAAAAGTTGGATGTCATTATCTTGTTGATATTTGGATTCCCAATTGGTTCAATTGAACGTAATAGTCTATAGAAAATTCATAAAACGTGAAAAGAAATTTACGGACATATTGCCCCCTTCAACCTTCATATTAAATAAATTAAAAAAAAATAAGTGGCTACCTGTAAAAGAAATTCACTATTAGGCCGTTAATTTATTTATTTACCATTCAATATCCAGAACTCAAGTATGCAATTATTTATCTGTCAGAGGTGAGCATGGACCGATTAACCGATTTATAAGTAAAAAAATTAACCGGTTCATTTATATCTTTTTTCAAAATTATTAACCATTAACCAGTATATTATATTCGATTAATCAATCCATCAGTTTTGATTTTTTGATTTGGTTAATCAATATTTTTCAGTTAATCATTAAAATTTATAATATAAAATTATAAAAAATTAGGCAAAATTAAATTAAATTTTAAATGTGTAAAGTAATTTAAAATAAAAATTACAAAATAAATATAAATTACTAGCCAAAAGTCATGTTCAATAAATTAATGGCTAATATATTATAAAATAGATTTGATATTTGTTAAAAATTAATATGATTCTAAATTAAATAAAATTTAAAATATAAAAAAATATAATTAAATGCTATTATATATGATAAAAAATAACATATATAAAAATTAATCAGTTATTATATATAAATATTATTATATAATTAAAAAGAATGGCATAATATAAATTAATTTTAAAGTATTACATAAGTTTTGTAGGAAAATATAAAAAATTAAGGTATAAAAATATAATTTAAATATATTTTAAAGTATTATTTTACTTAAATTTTAAAGAAAAATAGAAAAAAAAAATTTTATATATATATATATATATATATATAAACTGATTAATCGTTGATTAAATGTTAACTGGTATCCAAAAATCGAAACCATATCAAAAAATTCAAAATGTAAAAATTAAAAATCGTAACCGAATTTATCAGATTGGATAACTGAAAAAATCAATTTAATTTCAAACTGATTTTGAGATTAACCATATTTTCGATATTTTTCTCACCCTTTAAGTCATTTGGACGTTGGAACTTTACTATTAGGGCCCTTAATTTAACAACCATAGAGTGTTCAGAATCGTTTTAGTTTTTCGATTTTTGTTGCGAAATATTTCTATTTGGATGACTTTTCCTATTGATTATTTTCTTTATTACTTGATTTATTTTTTAAATTCATTTGCTTTCTAAATTTATTTATTTCCTATATGGACCAAGTTTTTATTTATAAATACTCACAGTGTTATTATTTTAAACACATAATAATATAACAGAAAAATCATACTTCTCATTTTTCTCTATATTTTATTCTGATTTTACTTTTATTTATAATATATTATCAGCACGATAACTTTTATTGATTATTGAAAGTCGGTGATTTATAAAAACCCGACTTAAATGAATCAATAATTCTAATTTATAAAATTAAACGATAAATAATTTCAAAATTAATTTATATTATTTTATAAATTTATAATACCGATTATTATATATTAAAAAGTATTAAAAGGTTTATATATGTTGGTTAGTTTTACCTGTGCATATACACATAAAATATATTTTCATCTTTATATTTACATAAAAAAAAATAAATTATGTATGTCTGTTATCTTAAGCCCTTCATTTAAGATTCTTGATTGGGTATTATACAGTGTTGTATCTTCCATCACTTTATCTCTTTGCTTTATCCCATCTTTTGTTTTTACATGTTTGAAGTTTAAACTTTATTAGTCAGTGTTTGGCTAAATCTCTTTGTCTTTTACTTTGCCCCTTTGTTTCCAAGGTTTCCTCTCTCATTTTGTTCATAATCTCAATTATTATTATTATTATTATTATTATTATTATTATTAAATTCCATAAATTAAATTAAGCCATGCAAAAATAGTTGGCCATGTGCATTAGATCCTTAATTCCTATATGTTTAAATGAATTACCTAAGTGTTATGAATGATTTAATATTGGTGCACATGAAACTAATTGTTGTTTGCTGAAAAATTTATCTACAATTGCATGTTAATTTATATTGATTTAATTTTTTTGACACTTTATTTATAATCTCATTTTTTTTTTCAATATAGTACCTCTGCAATGTCGAATTTAATGAAACTTGAATTTTTGTCCTTGAATTCGACATGCGGGACCTACAATGATGATTGGATGAGATTGCCAAAAATCGACTCTTCTCAGTGCCGGTTTTCGACATGTGAACCCCACTCTTTGCTGAAAACCGGCTCTTTATTGTGCCAAAATTCAACATGTGGGCCCCACCCTGTTGTTAAAATATTAATTTCTGCAATTATTTTCTTGTAATTAATCTGTTTGCGTCAGCTTATCAAACAAACAAAAAAATTAACTCCAAATATTTACTGCGAAATTGGATCGAATTTAATTAAGTGGAAATAGAATC
This sequence comes from Excoecaria agallocha, assembly GCA_037975025.1. Classification (NCBI taxonomy): domain Eukaryota; kingdom Viridiplantae; phylum Streptophyta; class Magnoliopsida; order Malpighiales; family Euphorbiaceae; genus Excoecaria; species Excoecaria agallocha. Next base: position 36,207,705 of record CM075810.1, on the reverse strand, counting down.
ACTGTCAGTAAGGAATCAGAGATTCAGTTTTTTCACAATGTTTCAAGAGGATAGGACATCGATTCGATCTACCAACCGAATCAATAGTCAATTAATCGGATCAGGTTGACTCGAAATTTTTATTTTTATTAAATATAATTATTAATAAAAAATTAAAATGTGATATATATGTCAAAATATATTGTAAAATTTATTAATTAATAAATATAAATATAAAAATATCAAGACCAACAAAGTATCTTTTTTATATTAAGACCAATAAAATTTATTTTTTATATTTAAATACTTGAAAAGAAAGTACTTTAATATTTTACTAATAAAATAGAATTAATTTATAAATTTAAGAAATTTTATTATCCAAAAATAACATCATTATGTCCTTGTACACTTATAAATGGACTAAGGTCTTGAATGATCCCTTTTATAATGTGTGGAATTGCTTATCAGAATTTTTTCTATCGTGAATCTCAAATCAAGATCATTAGGTGACAAAAAAAATAAAAATAAAGGTGAATCTGATTTTGACATCTCTCTGATCACTTCTCTTTTTTTTTTCTTTGTTGGTCTGAAATGGATGCAAAGAAAGGGAAGAAAATATAGGAATTTAGGATTTTGTTTCTTAAAATACAACATTTTTAGGTTGAATTGAAATCTGGTCCAAGTCATCGAGTTCTGGTTCAATTCGATTTTTCCGAATCAACCCGAATTTTTACATCTTTTGACTTTTATGTTGAATCGACTCGAATTATTTGTCGAATTGTGATCCAATTGATCCGACCATCCGAGTCAGCCCGAGTTTAATAATCACGATTTTTCGTCACATTTTAACATTCTTTCAATAGTTATTAATTAATTACCATCAAAATTAACGAATATGTAACTTTCTTTTTTTAAACGCACTTACTCCATGTTTGGAAATAAAATCAGCATATCGTGTTTACCTCGAAATGTGTCGAAGAGAATTCATATATATATATATATATATATATATATATATATATATATTAATTAGGTATAAAAATGTAATATTAATATTTTTTATAATAGCCAAAAAAACTAGCGAATGTGGAATAAAAATTAAATGGTATAAAAAAATAAATTTGAGCCTAATTTAAATTTCAAAATTAATTTGTGTAGTGAAAATTGTTCAAAATTTTATAAGAATATTATAATTTTATAATTGGTGGATGTATGATATTTAACAAATCTCTCATACCCAAAATTGAATATTTGTGAGAAATCTGAAGCATAAATTTTATAGGAATAAATATCCGTGCATGATCCAACCTTGCAGAATGAGTGATTGTATATATATATATATATATATATATATATATATATATATATATATATATATATATATATATATATATATATATATATATATATATATATATATATATATATATATATATATTTGCCTTATAACTTAGTTCCAAAAGTTAGCTCGATCGTCGGCTAAAAATTATTTAAATCTTAATATAATTTTCACTTTAATTAAATTCGATCCAATTTCGCATTAAATATTTGGAGTTAATTTTTTTGTTTGTTTGATAAGCTGACCGTTCTTAACTTTTTTTTCTTAGTTTCTTGTATAGAGATTTAAAAAAAATGAACGCAAACAGATTAATTACAAGAAAATGGTTACAGAAATTAATATTTTAACAACAGGGTGGGACCCATATGTCAAATTTCGGCACAATAAATAGCCGATTTCTAGCAAAGTGTGGGGCCCACATGTCAAAAACTAACACTGAAAAGAGCCAATTTTTGGCAATCCCGTCCAATCACCACTATGGGTCCCGTATGTTGAATTTTGACACTGAAAAGAGCCGGTTTTCAGCACACCATTTTGCTAATATTGTTTACTGTAGCCCCATTTTTCAAATTTTTTAAAAAATTAACCCCAATTCAAAATAAAACCCTATATAACGATGTTTTGAAATTTTGAAAACACATATTTTTTTTATTTTTAGGGATATGCCTTTACATGAAAATGTATACCTCACAACAAGTGTGGTTCATAATTTTATCAGAATGCTAGAGTACATACATTCTTTGTTCATAAAATATGCAAACGAAATTTCAAAATGGTCAACAAAATAATGTAGCTAGAACTTTAGAAGCACATGAAATTGTTGATGTCAATTCTGGTCAACTTTATTAAATGAGTAATACTAGAGATCGATTAGCATAGAACTTGTGGTTGAAATATAATAATCGATATATTATATATATATTTTTATTATGTTGAATTGATTTTATTATTGATTATATATATCAAATTTTTTGAATTTAAATGATTATTGTCTATTTTTGAAATATTTTTAGTTTAATATAAAACACTACAAGAAAAATGCAATTTAGCAATGGAAAATAGTAACGGAAATTTTCGTTGTTAATCCGGCGGTTTCTATTTTTTAGCAATGAAATTTTATTTTCGTTGCTAAAAAAATGAATTTCGTTGCTAAATTCAACCAACTCATTTTCGGTGAATTGGTAATTTTTAGCAACGAAAAAAAAATTTCGTTGCTAATTTTAGCAACCAAAAGTCAATTTTGTTTTTTTATAAGCTGCAAACCCAACTTATTGTTATTGACCCATATGTTAAATTAACAACATAACTTGGCATAAAAAAGCACTAAAAGTTTCTATCGAAAACTTTAAAAATAACTCATCCTTAGAACAATCTCTCTAAAATTCCCGAGACACATAATTCGGTATTAAAATATCTTAATAAATACAATCAAAGTATCTAAATATAATTAAAATATCTCAATAAATACAATCAAAGTACAAACTTTAAAAATTAACATTTGGCGGTCTTTCTTTACATGTTACTTCTCCTTACTCAAATTCGAAGAGCTTGCAAGATTACCAAATTGAAATCAAAAGATCAAAATAAAGAATGCAACTTCAAGCAAAACACAAAACAAGAAATGAAGAAATCTAACATAAATCCTAAATTGATTATTTTTACGGTACAGACTATTTTTGTTATAACTTTTGCTACAAGTGTCAGATTTCTTATTATAATATGTTTTCGGAAAGCTCATTTCGAGACAGTTATTTGTTACTAAGCAAAGCTTTTGTAACGGTATTTTTCGGGCCCAAAAAATGACGTTTAGGTTGTCATTTTTCAGTTTAAAGTTTTTAGAATTTTTTAGGGACATTTGGTCTTTTCTTGTTTTCACTCATATAAATTATTTTCTTTCCCTAATTCAAGTGAAAGGAATCCATATCTTAATCATATAATTTAATAATAAATTTAAATATAAATATTTATTATTTTTAATTAAATCTATGGAAAATCCTAACCACTATCTTTTATATACCAAAACTATAGACAATTTCATATCACAAAACATAATCTTTGGCAATACCCAATATGCATGAAGCCATAAAATGCTCGAAAAGGGGTAGATCATTGGCCTAATGCAACTAATTTGACGGCAATGAAATTTTACAAACAAAATTGTAATTTATTTACTATAAGTTAAGAATTTAAGTTATATATATTATATACCATTTACTAATGACGATTCCCCAAGATTGGCATAACTATTATATAATATCAGTATGTTATTTAATAAGCTTCTCGTCTAACTTATCATGTCCTAGTGATCATACTTATCCTATTAATTCACCAATTCAACAGAATAATCAACTGTGCAAATTAAACCATATATAATATATTAAGGTACTTATAACATCAAATCATTTAATGTAAGGCATATTACAGTCTTCCTAGACATTTCCTCCCCCACTTCATAACAGTAATATTTTAAAGACATACTCAACCACAAATATGCTATACAAAATGAGTTTCAAAAGAAGCAAACCTTCAATTTGGAAGCAATTTGCATTCTTTTCTCGCTAATCCAGCACCCACACAGATATATACATTACCAAGACATGAACATTTTATATTATATTCTATAAAAATCATTCAAAACATGTATCAAAAGAGGCATATCTAGATTCTAGCAATTAAAATTAAATATATTGCAGAGAGCAGAGGATGAAGAGACGAAAAATGAAACAGGAAGGATGAAAGATTTACCAGTCACCGAAAAGGGGCCGATCTAGGGAAGATTGAATGGCAAGAACTGACCACAAAGCACTGACCAAAGAATAGAAAACAGCAGAGAGTAAAAGAGAAAAAGAAAAATGAAAACAGAAGAAACACAAAAGATCAAGCAGAGAAAGACTTGGCAGATCTGATCGGACGGTGAGAGAAAATTTAGTGTGTGAAGACAAGAAGAAAAGTGGCAGATCGTGAACAAAATAAAAAATAAAAACAGAAGGAAGAAACAAAAAAATAAAGCATAAAAATAATTACTGATCACCGAAAAATGGCAAATTTGAGGAAGAACAAACAGTGAGATAAAATGCAGAACGTGAAGAGAAGAACAACCATGGCAGATCATGAAAAGAATATGAAAAATGACAACGAAACGAAGAAACACAAAAGATCAAGCATAAAAACACTTACGGTCACCGAAAAGTGGTAGATCTGAGGAAGAACAAACGGCCACAAAAAATGACTGAGTGTGGAGAGAAAAAGAATAATGCCAGATCGTGAAGAGAAGAATAAAAATTAAAGAAATAGGGTTTTTTCTTATATATATTCTTTTTAGCAACGAAATTTAATTTCGTTGCTATTTTACAACGATTTTAAATTTAGCAACGGAATTTAAATTCCGTTGCAAAAATAGCAACAGAGTTTAAATTCCGTTGCTATTTTATGTTGAATTTAGTGATAACGAAAAAAATTTGGGATGAAAATTAGCAACGGAATTTAAATTTCGTTGCTAAAATAGCAACGAAAATTTATTCCGTTGCAACAAAAAATTATACCTTCACTAAATTCAACATAAAATAGCAACGGAATGTAATTTTCGTTGCCATTTTAGCAACGAAATTAATTTTCATTGCTATTTTAGCAACGAAATTTAAATTTTGTTGCTAATTTTTATCCCAAATTTTTTCCGTTATAATGTGCCACCATATTTAGCAACGAAAATTGATTTTCGTTGCTATATTTTGGCGCTCAAATCTCCCTCTTTTTAGCAACATAATACAATCATTTTGTATTCCGTTGCTAAATTCCTAAAATTTTAACAAATTTTAGCAACGGAATTGATTTTCCTTTGCTAAATAGCAACGGAATTGGTATTCCATTGTTAAATTAGCAATGAAATATGTAAATAAAATTTTGATTCAACTTTTTTAAATTTAAAGCAGTTTTTTCAAAAAAAAATATATACAAAACAAAAACTTAAAATAGCTTTTGGTTTTTAAAAATCAAAAACCAAAAACCTACAAGATACCAAACGCATCCTTAATTGATGCAAATAACCTTTTTTTCGCCAAATACTAAAATTCCAAACACATAAATCACTATTTTCTTTCTAAAATAAGAACTATTTTCTCTCCCTGTAATTTTTTCTTTCGTGGTGGCTGCTCCAATCACAGTCTTCTCTGCAATTTCTAAGGTCGCTCATATTTTAATATTGTATATTTCTTTTTTGATTTGGTTTCCACTTATAGTTAATTGTTTATGCTAATTTCTGATTTTGCGAACGATTAACTTGATCAAAACCGAGTCACCCTGCTATCTGCCACACTTAAAATGAATGTGAATTACCTTTTTTTGTATATTTTAACTGTGAGATACTTATAAGCCAACTATCCTCTCTTTCCCTTTCCCTTTCCAACGTTGGATATGGGAAATACAGAAGGCTTGAGAAGATTATAGGTAACCTTCCTAGGTTTTAAAATTAAATTATTGCATCAGTGCTTTATTGTCTGCCATCCATAATTATTGTTCTAAAGCATATTCTAAGCTATTGTTCAGTCCACAATAACCAAAAAAGAATCAAAAATGCCTTTTTACCCACTCAACAAAGAAGGTATTTGGAAATTCACTTCTGCATGTGTTCAATAATTAACTTGGTATCAAATCCCTCGGCAAATATGCCACATACTCTAATGCATATGTTAATGTAATTTATCATAAAATCCGTTAGTGGATGTCCAATTAAAGCTGCCAATGTCCCAACATTATTTCAACAGGCAACATTGTCAAATAACATATGTTGATCAGCTAAAGTCACGTTTGCATAACAGTAACACAACAACAATGGGCGTCTATGGCAACTAAAACATTGTCATGAACAATACATTAAAAGAAACCGAGCTCTATAATCCATCAGATAAACTGCAAGTGTTGTATATAGAGGTTCCATCAGGTGCAAAGACGAAGTTACTAGAGGTGAATAATTTTTCATTGGCCATAATTACCATTTACCACCATGAAGATCAATCACATTCCCTTCCAAAATTTTTAAAGCCTCAATCTCTTTGTCCACTTCTATGATCAGTTTCAGATGCATTATAAAACATATGATAATGGAACAAAATCAGTTACATTGTAGTACTCAATCACTGACATTAATACATGAAATTCCTCATAACCAATCAGTTGATCTTGAAAATCCAAATTCGCATTCATTGCCAAACCCAAAATTACACCAAACAAGTAGCACTGCTGCAATGAGAGCTTTCTTTGGATTTAAAAAGGATTAAAAATGATAAAAAAAGAAAAAAAATAAAATGGAGAATGAATTGAGCTGAAGGGGGAAAGTCACCACCATGAAATATTTATAATTTACTTTCAATTCTCTTTTTGTTGGGAAAAGAAACAAAAAAAAATATAAATAAAAATTTAAAAAAGGAAGAAAAATGCATTTAAGATTAATTGAAAAAAAAAACCTACAAAGTTACCCATAATCTTACACAGCTTCATGTGTGTTCAGGCATATGATATGGCGTGCTCTATCATTATTTCAGTAAAGGTCATCGCCATAAATTAGTTAAAATGACTTTTATGAAAAACGGTACTAAATTCAGTAACATTTTTATTATGAAAAATAAATCAATTACTTTTGAACGATTAGACGTAAGTTCGGTAACCATGTGTAAAATTGACCCTTAGGTTTCTATTGTATTTGCCACGATATGAACATCAGGATAAACAAAACAAAAAATTTATGCGACTGATAACGATAGCCGACATATATTAGCGCAGTAATGTTTGAATTCCACAATCAAAACAAAGAAACAAACCTCAGCTTACTAAACTTCAAGAATTACATAAAATGACAGTTTCATATTATGGGTTTTCTTCGTTGTGTTCATTAAAAATGTCATGTTTTTGTTATTCTGCGTTTAAATTTCTTCTTGATGTCATTAAAAGTGTCATATTTTCTTAATGGGTTTTCGTTGAGCTGATTTTCTCCATTAAATTTCTTCACTTTCTTATTGGGTTGCATGGATTTTGTTCTTGGACTTTTGTGTTTCCATTTGCTTATAAAGACTGAAAAGTTTAACAAAGACCACAAGGATATACATTTTAGACAATTTGTGGAGCGTGCACTGCATTCTCCTAACTTAACATACATTAAGAGATTTTGTCTCGATGCTTATGATATTGATATATCTTGCTTGATTGAGTGGGTAAGTTCTGCTATTAAACGCCATGTTGAAGAAATTCAAATTGATGTTTCAGGAAAATGGCCATTGTATTTGGAGCTGCCAAAAAGCCTCTTTACATGCACAAGTCTAATTGTTCTATGTAGAGACTGCAAAACGTGATTGTATTGATATGTTTGTAAAGTATATATACATGAGGAGTATGTCTCCAAATAGGATACAATAACAATTCCTAAAACAGAGGTATATAACAGAAAATATAACTCTACTCTACTTGGGACAGCTTTGACTTCCCTTACACTCCCCCTCAAGTTGTACTGGATTGGGAACAACAGTCAACTTGTCCCTAAGCCACAAAAATCGTTGCTTAGAAAGTCCCTTGGTTAAAGCATCAGCAATTTGATCCAAAGAGCATAAATAAAGAACTCGAAGAAGGCCCTGAGCAACCCTATCCCGAACAAAATGAAAATCTACTTCTAAATGCTTACTCTTGTTGTGAAAAATGAGATTGAGAGTAAGGTAAGTGGCCACAAGATTATCACAAAAGAGGCGAAGGGTGAGACATTGAAAAATTCGAGCTCCTTGAGAAATATTTGGGGCCACTAGAGCTCCGAGGTGGATGAATCCAATGCACGATATTTAGCCTCAATTGAAGAACGAGATACTGCACGCTATTTGCGAGAAGACCAGGAAATAAGATTATCACCAAGAAAAATCGTTTGCGGTTAACAAAATCTCTCTATTGGCCTAAAAGTGGACTAAAAGTGGAGCTAAGATATAGTGTGGGATCCTTAAAAGGTTCGCCACCCGCAGAAGTTAAGTTTTCACTACAGTTGATAGGTGTGGTAATGGAACTACAAGTATGCATTTGAGCTCTAACCAACAAGTCTGTGACGTACTTGCGTTGGTGAAGAAGAAGTCCAGTTGTGAGCCATTTTGTTTCAATACCTAAAAAATAATGAAGCTTCCCCAAGTTTTTTACTGCAAATTAAGACTGAAGAAACTTGATGACATGAGCTATATATTCGGTATTATCACCCATCAATAAAATGTCATCAACATAAATGAGATAAAAAAAAACTTTCATGGCAGCAATGGATATCAAAAATACAAGGAAGAATCCGATTTGGAACCTTGAAAATCAAATTTGAGTAAGGCACTTGTTAAGCAACGATGCCATTGACGAGGAGTTTGTCTAAAACCATAGAGAGATTTTTGTAGTTTGCAAACATATTCCGGGAAACGAGTGTCAATAAACCTCGGGGATTGTTGCATAAATACAACCTCATCAACAGTGCCATGGAGAAAGGCATTAGAAACATCTAATTAGGTGATCAACCATCCAGGAGAAACAGCCAATGAGAGTAACATACGAATGGTAATTGGTTTAACAACTGGATTGTAGGTGTCCTTGAAATCAATCCCAGGACGTTGATGAAAATCTTTTGCAACCAGACGTGCCTTGTAATGATCAATAGAACCACTCGATTTTTTCTTAATCTAGAAAACCCACTTACAACTAATAACATTCTATTTAGGATTAGGTGGAACTAATTTCCAGGTGCCATTCGAAAGAAGAGCATTAAACTCTTCAGGTATGGCATGACGCCATTCAACATTCTTGACATCTTGAGAAAAACAAGTAGGTGAAAGAGCAACAGAAGAATCAGCAAGTAGAGATAAAATATGTTGAGGCTTTAGACTACCCGCTTTGCTCCTGGTCACTATAGAGTGGCGAGAACCGGCTGGGATAGTGGAAGGAACAGCAGCGTGTTATTCCAATTCAGCAGCCATGGTGGGTCGAAAGGAAGAACTGGGGGCAAAATTGTTAGGTTGAGGAGCAGCATGTGGTATATGATTGGCAATAGTTTGGGAAGAGGGGACGGTGCTGTTGACAAGTGGACCAAATGAGGCAACTTGAGTGGGTAAAGGTATTGTAATGTTGGTGAGGTTAGTGTGATTGCTGGGTAAAAGAGTAGTGGGTAAAACAATAGGAATAACATTGAGCGGTAGGAAGGCTAGAACTGTTGAAGCGGGCACCACATGAGGAACCATCCTAGCAAATGAAAATACCTGTTCATTGAAAATAACATGATGTGAGATGAAGACTTTGCCAGAAGAGACATCAAGACATTTATAACCTTTGTGAATTTTACCATAACCTAGAAAAACACAAGCACGAGAGCGAAAATCAAGTTTATGTTTAGAATATGGACACAACGAAGGATAACACAAGCATCCAAACACACGAAAAAACTCATAATTCGGAGAGAGGCCAAATAATTTATGGTAGGGAGTATCATTGGCAAGTGTAGGGGAAGGAAGACGATTAATGGTATAGGTAGCACAATCAAAGGCAGCAGTCCAATAAACCATAGGTAGATGACTATAATGGAGCAAAGATAGACCAATTTCAACAATGTGCCGATGCTTGCGCTCAACATACCCATTTTGTTCAAGTGTATAAAAGATAGGAAACACAATGGGTGATACCATTGGTGCACAAATAGGTAGTAAGGGCTTGAAATTGCCCCCTCCCCCCTATCACATTGAAAAAATTTAATGAATCGATTAAAATATTTTTCAACTAGTGTACGAAACTGAATGAACACATTAAGCACCTCAGATTTTTGTCGAAGAAAATAAATCAAAGAATATTTTGTATAGTGATCAAAAAATAATACATAATATCGAAACCCATCAACAGAAGTAACAAACGCAGGCCCCCAAACATCCGCAAATATCAACTCAAGAGGACAAAAAGAAACATAATCCGAAGGAACAAATGGGAGTTTATGACTTTTGGTCACAACACATGCATTACATAGAGAAGTAGAAGAAGGAAAAAATGAAATTTTATTATTTAGCAAAGTAAGTTTAACTACAGAAATAGAAGAGTGGCCCAAATGAGCATGCCAAATATTTAAAGAAGCAACATAAGCACTAGCAGTAGGTCTGCATTTATTGAGATAAAAATTGTATAAACCATCACTACTCCGGCCTTTGCACAAAGTCTCCTTCGTGTCCAGATCCTTGATAAGAAAATGATTAGAAAAAATTCAACAGACACACGGTTAGAATTGGTGAGAGCATAAACAGACAAAAAATTACGTTGAATAGAAGGGACATGCAATATATTCTGAAAGTGTAAAGAATTTGAACCAAAAAAAATGAAGCCTCACCAATATTAGAGATAGGAAGAAACATACCATTTCCGATTTGAACCTCCTCCGGACCCTGATACTTAGAGTGGAGGGCGAGGTTATCCAAGTTTGCTGTCAGATGGTGAGTGGCGCCAATATTAACAGTCTATGTGGAAGAGGGAGCAATGGTGGCAACAAGGTGGAAAGAAGGAGAGAGACTGGTTCGGTGTTTATTTTTGGGAGAGGGACAAACATTAGCTAAATGACCGAGATCCCTACAGTTGTAGCAGGTAACTTGTGTAATTTGTGTTTTCCATAGTAAGAAATTAGATGTATTTAGTTTAATGGAGAAGGTTGGATTGTTAGGAAGAGGAGATGAAAAAAGTGGGGCTGTAGTAAGTTGACTACTTCCAGCATTCACAATAACTCCAATGGAACTAGAGACGGCTACAGTAACATCAGTAGATATTCTTGAGTTTGTGGTGTTTTTAAATCCTAGACACTCTGATATCATGTAGAGACTGCAAAACGTGATTGTATTGATATGTTTGTAAAGTATATATACATGAGGAGTATGTCTCCAAGTAGGATACAATAACAATTCCTAAAACAGAGGTATATAACAGAGAATAGAATTCTACTCTACTTGGGACAGCTTTGACTTCCCTTGCATTCTGAAGCTCAATTATAGTTTGAATTGTGGTACTCTTATCCCCTATGTAATTTATTTTCCGAGTCTTAAGATCTTCCATATATCACTAATGAATCCCAGAAAGGACTTAATGCAGAAGCTCTTTTGTAGTTGTCCATTGCTGGAAGAATTATTCATGGACGTGAATAATACTTATAATTCCTGTAAAATGAAATGACTATTAATGTCTTTGGCCTGCTTTGAAGAGATTGAGAATAAATTTGAAAACATTTAGATCTCGCTTGTACACAGTTGTGATCAGTTCTCCAAAACTTGAATGCCTTGCTCTCAGAAGTCACCACTGTCCAATTTGTTTGATGGAGTCGAGATCCCTGATTAAGGTATTTGTTGATGTTGGATTTGCAACTAGGTCTATGGGTGGAGATGATGATGAAGGATGAAGAAAGGGAAACTCCCCGACAGTGAAACTATAGATCGTTTGCGTGGGCTTTTAAGAGGAATATCTAATGTTAAGGTTCTATCACTGTCAAAAAATACTCTTGCAGTAAGTTTTCAGATATGAATTCCAGGAACTAAATGCTACTTAGTTCTTCAATTTTTCATTACTTCTGATTTGTTTTGACTGTCATTATTACCGGGGCTTCTCAACTATTGGAATTCCACGCCTATACTTGACAATTTGAGTAGCCTAAGGCTTGATGTGTTGATTGCCAATACCTAATTAAGAATTCTGCTATATATCTTCTGAAATGCTTACCAATCTTGAAGATCTTAGCTTGAAAAGGGTGAGGTTTTTTTATGTATTTATAATATACCTTATCTAAATCTAATTATGTCTTGATTTGGTAATGTTTATGGCTACATACGGGATTCTGGTTTTGTGGAAGTATGCCGACTTGGTAAAACCAAAGTTGGTGCCTAATTGTTTGTTGTTTCAACTCAAGTCAATTGAATTTATAGATTGCTTGGGAAAAGAAGATGAGCTGGACGTGATATATATTGCATTTGGTGAACAATGCCAAAGTATTGGAGAAACTGGATATTCGTTTCCAGGATCAATGGAGCTCTGTGGAAAAGAAAAACTTTCTCTCAAAACTGCATCTGCACTCGCTGGAATCCCAGGATTCCAAGATGTTTCGAGTCTTGAAGCTCATGGATATTTCTAAATTCCGCCACTTTAAATGGCAAGTATCTCAAATTAAGAATTATTCCGACAGATCAGTTCAGTTGCAATTTTTAAATTTTTATTTAACAATTCGGTACGGTTAATAATCTAAAAAAGCTGAAAATAAAATTTTTAATTCGTTTTTATCTTATAAAATTCACAATATTATTAATCGATTTGGTTTCAGTTTCTAATATAAGAGAATTTTAATTATCTATTTAGTTTGATTAGTACTCTAATTATTTCAATTTTGTTCTATAATTTTATGAAATTTTAATTTCTTTTTTTTTTTATTATAACTGAAAATTAAACCATGCTTGTTCAATGCAATACCGGTGGAACACAGCTACAAATGTATGAAAGAGGACAATTAAAAGGTCCTACTATAAGAATATTATGGGCTTATCAATGTCATTGTGCTTTCCAAACGATACCTAGGTATATGGACATTTTAGTGAAACTTAGCTAATTATCAAATCATTGGAACTTTGGCTTTAAGGAAAAAATATTAATCAATGAAAAGAAAAGAGCTTCTGCAAAATTATCAATGAAGAAAGATATAATCAGACGGTTCACAATTGCAGAACAAAGACATAGACGTAGCCATATTAAATTCTAGTACATTAGAAAGGAACCACATGAGTACTACCTGATTAATTGATTAATTATACACTTTAAACTCTCTTGGACCTAGGGATGAGCAAAAAAAATAAAAAATATGGTTAATCATAAAATCAATTCGAAATCGAACTCATTTTTATGGTTAATTGATTCGATGGACTCGATTACGGTTTTTAATTTTTATATTTTTTATTAATGATTACGGTTTAGGTTTTTAGATACCGGTTAACCGTTAGTTAACGGTTAACCGATTCATATATATATATATATATATATATATTCAATTTTTTCTATTTTTCTCTAAAATTTATATAAAATAATATTTTAAAATATATTTAAATTATATTTTTATTTTTATACCTTAATTTATATTATGTCATTCTTTTTAATTATATAGTAGTATTTATATATAGTATACGATTAACTTTTATATATATTATTTTTTATATTAAACTAAATTTGTATAATGTCATTCTCTTTAGTTATATAGTAATATTTATATATAATATCCGATTAATTTTTATATATATTATTTTTTATCTGATATTGATGTTCATATTTTACTTAATAGCATGTAATTACATTTTCTTATATTTTAGAGTTTAATTTATAATATTTAATATTATTCAAATTTTTATTTAACTTAAAATCAAACATATTCTAATTTTCAACAAATATCAAATCTATTTTATAATATCAGCTATTAATCTATATAACATGAATTTTGACTAGTAAATTATGTTTGTTTCGTAATTTTTATATTAAATTGCTTTACACATTTGAAATTGAATTAAACTTTATCTAATTTTTTTTAATAATTTTATGTTATAAATTTTAATGATTAATCAAAAATTTTGGTTAATCAAACCGAAAAATCGAAACCGATGGACTGGTTAATTGAATGTAACGGACTAATTAATGGTTAGTGATTTTAAAAAATCGATATTAATGGACTGTTTAATTTTTTTGCTAATGAATCGGTTAACCGATCCATGCTCATCCCTACTTGAACCTCCCAATAAATAAAATAAACAAGGAAGAGACCAACTATTGACTAACTAACCTCGTACTTATTTGATTCCAAGAACTATGTATTAATTATAGTTGATTGATTTGATGGCAGAAGTAATCAAGCAGCATATATAAAACTTAAAAAGTGAAAGTGATAAAGAGTTATGGACTAAAAGTGGTGCTAAGATAAGCTGCTAGTCGTTCTTGTTCGTTCTTATACTCTTTATTGGGTTGATCTTGGATCCATGTGATCTAACCTTTATTCTTTGTGTCTCTCCAGATCATCGACTATCTAAATCATATTATAATTCTTACTTTCTGTGAAGAGCAGAAGTAATTGGATATCTGATTTGCTCACCTATGGCTATCAGCTCTACAGATTTTTAGTTTTGCTTTAGCAGACAACTTTTATATGGTTTTCTTTTTCTTATTTAATTCAAATTATCGCCTAAATTTTTCCCATATTATTTGTAGTAATTAAGCACAAGAGATTAGCTATAGGAGTTAGGTTTGAAGTGCAGATTATATATATGTTTACTAGTTGATATTCATCAAAATATTTCATGTGCTATATATATAACCAATAATCAATACAAATATTTCAGAGGTACAAAATTAGCTCACTACACAGACACCATAGCCATCCAGTGTTGTCCTGATTGATATATACTTAAGCAAATGATAATATAATTGTTTTGTGATTGATGTTTGTCTCAAAATAAATTTTGACCTTTAGACTATTTTTAAAGTAAAAATTTTCTTTATAATTATCGAAAATGGTGCTAAAAAATAATTTTATAATTGTTAAACATAATGCAAAAATGCCTTATAGTTATTCAACATTGTACTAAAATATTTTTATTGAATAAAATAACAAAATACCGCATAATTATTAAAAATTGCGATACAACGTCCTTATAATTATTTAATAGGATGCTAAAATGTACCAATTTTAGCTCTTAAAATGGCATTTTATCTCTAAAATAACTTGTACTACTAAATACTGTAAGACAAACATGAAAAACAAAATAATTGTTTTTTCCACATGTATATAAATAGATTAATGATAAAACAGCCATTGGATTCCATTATCCATGATTGGATCTTTGTGCTTGGCAAAGCTGAAAAAGCTGATGGAAGCAACAAAGGAGATGTGTAAGAACAAATGAAGATGGTCCACTAGCGAAGCTAAAAGTATAGTCCTCTCATAACTCAATTGCTAATATGAACTTTAATTACATAAAGTTTACAAATTGGTATATTATATTTGATTCTGCAGTTACTTCATTTTGGCTTTGGATACTTGACAATTGTGCTCACTTCAACTTTCACAATTGCACTGTTAATTTATTTCATCAAAGACTTCAAACTAGCTTTCTCCTTCTCATTTGCACTTGCATAATGTTAATGGCTGACCTCAGAAAAGGTATAGTACTGAAAAAGATTATCATATGGGTCACAATGCAATACCCCAATTAATGTTTTCACTTTTCAGTTTTCACCCTCTTTTTTCTCATATAAAAGGATAATAATTATAAAGTTTTCGTTTGAAGATAAAAGATAAAATTATAAAAAAAAAGTAATTTAAAAGTTTTGTATGAAAAATCACTATCCAAACAAATCCTAAATATTGTTATATGGCTAAACCACAAAGCCAACTGAAAGGAAGAAAATATTAATTAAATTTCGGTGGAAAATTTCTGATAGTCTAATCAGGCGTTTAGAGAATAAGAGAAGGATGTTAGACTTTTGAACTATATGTAATGCCTGCAAGTTACAAATACCTTGTAATCGAATGCTTAGCTCAGTTAACCCGAGCTTATGGGACCTGGTTTTTTGAGCTTGGTTATCGATTAACAACATGAACTGTAAACCTAGGTAAGGTGGGGGACCATAATGGCAAATCTTTAGAACTACCAAAAGCAATTTTAATGTCTACATTTGCTGCTTGCTGCAATTCATTTAATTCTACAAGCTTCTAATTTCTAAACAGAAAAATAGAAAATATTAATTTATGTAAATTTATAAGGGTATTGTATTATACAGAACAAATGTAGGTACTTGCTTCATTTCCAAACTTTGGCGTAACTACATGGAATATTGCTCAATATATCATCATTATCCAACTAAATGAACATACCCAACATGCATGTACATTATCTGGTCGTTCAACAAGTGATGATTGCCAAAAAAATTATTCAACAAGATATATATATATATATATATATATATATATATATATATATATATATATATATATATATTAGTTTTCAGTTTTTAAGGTAAAATATAATTAATAAACATGTTGCATTTCGTAGAAGGCATGAACTACGCCAAAAGCAAGTTATGTGTTTGGAAAACATAATCATAAATGAGTAATCATACATTACAATAATTTGCTTCCTCTTAAAAACCATGTACCTAATTGCTAATTATGTAACTAAATCAAATTAAATTAATAAAGTATCCCAACTTTAGTTTCTTCCAATGAACGCCTGATTAGCATAAAGTAATACGAATGTTAATTACATTGTACTTCAACGCCTTGAGGAGCTTATTGATCAAACATCATCAGCATCGCTATTGCTTAAATATATTCTTCATAATTAGTAAACATGTATCAGAAAAAGCAATATATATGAATTATCAAATCCATTTGTATATTACTGGTAATTGAATGGATAGCTTTATAAGATAAATTCGCATGCAAATATCTTTCACAGTTTAAGCTAGACTTGATGACAAATGGGTCAGGTCTATCAAGTTGGATTAAAATGGATAGTCATGAAATGGATCGGGTGACATTAAAGATAGATAGGTCACGAATCAACTCACAAATTGACTCAAATGGATTGAATTACAAATCCATCCGTTTGATAAATTTATTCTTTTAATGATAATAATATCTATTGTTCAGTAAATGAAGATTAATAAACATTAGACAAAATGAAGATATCTTTTTGGCCAAACAAACGGCAATTACTCCATTATAATAATACGTACTGTCCTTAATAATAATAATAATAATAATAATAATAATAATAATAATAATAATAATAATAATAATAATAATAATAATAATAATAATAATACCTACCGTTCAATAAGTGAAAATTAATAAACATTAGACAACATGAAGATTTATTAACAAATGAAGGAATTTCTAACAAGATTTATCGTATTATTTTGCAGTGTATATATAATCAGAATTTTTGATATTGACGGTTTCAGACAAAAATCCATATAAATTGGTTGCTAGGAGTTGTGGAGTGAATTCTCAAGAGGCCAGCAAATTCTCATGGAAATTCAAATGCTACTTCTGCTTGAAGCAACACAAAATGTGTTTTATTTCTTTTCGCGAGTCATACAGTAAAGATAGATTTACCCTAACCACACTCAAATCTTTTCGAGTCACATAGATAGAATTATAAATAAATTATTTGTGAATCGAGTTTGAATATTAGTCATATGAATCGATTTCACATGTCAAACAATCATAGTTTAAGGTCAAATTCAATTGCAATCTGTTTCATGTTAAAGTTGCATGCTAGAAAAGAAACCCAAAACAATAAAACATGCCTTGATACTACGTTTTGATTTCTATGTGCATTGGCATAATGAATGATTTTGCATTAAAGATGTACGAAGCATTCAAATTTAATAATATTGTTCAACTGAATTATTTCTTAATCGTATGATGCGTATCTCATTTGGATTTCTATCAATTAAATGTATTGTGTTGAATAATTAAATTCTTATTTTAGTGCCTCATCAGATTGAAATTAACTAAGAATTATGTGCCTATAATTCATAAATAAATCTGATTATAAATAAATAGTTTGGCATACCAGTAAAAGTGAAAAGTTATTATAGTGAAACTCATCACGAAAAAAAGCAAAAAACATATAATTCCCCAATTTGTTTTCTCATGCCACGAATAAATCTAATATCACGTCTGCGGTGAAAATTCCTTGAGGCATCTTATAACTAAAATGCATAATTCAGACTCTTTAAGTCTTGATGGATCCAAGCTTTTATTGATGATAAGTGTTGATAATAAATTATTACGAGTCACTATTCAGATTAATAGATAAGCTCATTTAATGCAGAATAGGTTTAACTACACCATGTAAATTATCTAAACTTAGCTTTTGATTTTTTTTTTACATACTTTATTTAATATATTAATTTAATCGTCAGAAATTTTTTATATAAAATTTATTGGAATTTTTTCTTTTCGGATCACCAAAAGGGTTCGGCAGTTATTTCTTATATTTGGACAGACAAACAAAAATAGGAAAAAAGAAAAGAAAAGAAAAAGTAGGTAGAAGGGAAATTGTTGTTTAGTTATAGGGCATTGGGTTAATTAAGAGTCACATCTAGTGATTTGGTATAATGAAGGCACTTTTTAGGATTAGGGTTGAAATGGCCATGCCTTGAATTTGCATTGATTGGAAGCTATTGTTTATGTCTTATTGTCTGCCAATAATATGATGTTAAGGAGCCATCAAATTATATCTCTAATTTAATTGGTGCCCATAAAACATGACCAATTTTAATTATGAGGTCCAAATCAAAATTTGAATAATTTTCCTGTAAAATATTTTAGAGCATGGTCAAGTTTGCTTAATCTAAAAGTAGGATTTATGATTACGTGGGACTACTTGTTGTCCCCATTTTTAGTATAAGAATCACTTTCTAAATTAATCCTATCCCCTGCTTAATTAATTCTCTTCTTTCCAACTGATTTTTCAGTTAATTGATTTACAGAGTAAAAATTAATATATATACCTGATTAAATTAGAAAATTTTGGATAAAAACTTTTTAACTTGTTGCATAACTTAGTAATTAATTAAGCCTGAGTTTTAGGCACTGGGCAGGATGTAAATGCAATTTTTGTTGTATTTTGTCTTAAGGAAAACTATTTCCGTTCCAGTTCTTGAATTCTAATTTTTTTTTTCTGTTTAGTCCCTTAATTTTTTTTATTTTATTATATTGCTTTTAAAACTTGTATTTTTACAACTGCTAATCCTAAACAGGAACTCGTCCATTGAAAAACTCATAGTTGATGTATCCAATTTATGCTAAAATAATATTATTATTTTATTTAATTTTCTAATTTGGATGCTTTTTTTTTTTTGGTTATTTCTAACAATTGCTATGAATTATTACCAAAATCAAATTATTTTATGTTGTCGTTTTAGACTTTTAGGTTAAATGGTTTGAGAAGCTGTCCCACATTTCAAAACAATATATTATCTCGTCACCATCTTCTTTCGGCCTTGTCTTTTTTTCACCATTTTCTTCTGTGCTTTTTTTATTTGACAACCTAGATTAAAAATTATGTTTTCTCGAATAAATAAATAAATGTCTGAATAATGTATAATTGCTATTAGTTGATTTGTTAAAATATTTTCTATTTTTTAATAATAAATAAATCTTTTGGATACTGAATGTCCCCACCAAGCTATGCACAGTATAAAAATTCAAAAATTGTCAGTCGATTTAATAAATTCACAAGAAAGGTGAGGCAATAGGAATCGAGTTCTTAGTGAGTTTAGCTGTACGTGTTTTTCCTTGTTCTCAAATCCCATGGTCACACCTTCATCATTCATCATAATTATATATTAATTTCTTATTATTGTCTATTCAATTGTTATCCAGAAAATAGTAATGCCTGTTACTTCCAGAAAATTCCAACAAGCCCTACCCAATCTGCCAACACTCTGATTATCAGTAGAGTGAATAAGCTTTCATGGCATCTTCCTACCCAACAAATTAGCTGTTGGTGAAATACCTCTTTTTACCGCTGTCAAAAACAAGATTAACCGTTTCATGCTTTCTTGATCTTGAAACTATTTAATCCAACCTTTTATGGAATGGAAACTATTAGGAAAAATTGTGAGCCAAAATATCTAGGGCGCATATCAAGTTGATTTATTCCATTAATTAAGTAAAAAAGCTAGTGAACATACTACTCATACTTACTGAGAACCTGGAGGAACGAATATGCCAATTACATCAATCTTAGAATTACAGTCGCCCCTGACCTGTTTGCGTCACAGCTCAATTCTCACCAGCAGATTCACTCGATGACGCTCGTATGTGTGCCCCACTAAGGTTCTAAATATTGTGAATGGTCCCATGACTGTGATGCTTAGATCATAGTGCAGTCTCAAGCTGTCGTCCGACTCATTACTGTATTTATATATTTCAATATCATTACCCGTAAATTTATTAGTTGGGTTAATTTTAAATTTACATAAAACTTCAGTTTAAAAAAAAATAAAATGCATCATTTTAAATATTTAAAAATATTTTATATCTAAGAATATTTTAAATCGGTATTCAATAGCTCAATAAAAAAAACAAATATATAGTTGAGAAGAAAATACTACAATTTCACCTGGAGATTAGAAAAAAAATTGAAAATATGGTTAACCGTAAAATCGAACCTATTTTTATGATTAACCGATCCGATGAATTTGATTACAATTTTTAATTTTTACATTTTTTTGTTAATGATTACGGTTTAGATTTTTAGGTATCGGTTAACCGTTAATCCACGGTTAACCGATTCATATATATGTAAGTATTTATTTATTTTTATATCTTCAATTTTTATATTTTTCTCTAAAATAATATTTTAAAATACATTTAAATTATATTTTTATTTTTATACCTTAATTTATATTATGTCATTCTCTTTAATTATATAGTAATATTTATATATAGTATACGATTAACTTATATATATATATATATATTAAACTAAATTTATATTATGTCATTTTATTTAATTATATAGTAATATTTATATATAGTATCCAATTAAATTTTATATATATTATTTTTTTTTATCATATATTGGTGTTCATATTTTACTTAATAGCATGTATTTATATTTTCTTATATTTTAAAATTTATGTTATAACATTTAATATTATTCAAAATTTTATTTAACTTAAAATCAAGCATATTATAATTTTCAATAAATATTAAATATATTTTATAATATCAGCTATTAATCTATATAAAATGAATTTTGACTAGTAAATAATATTTGTTTCGTAATTTTTATATTAAAATAATTTACATATTTGAAATTGAATTGAATTTTGTCTAATTTTTTTTAATAATTTTATGTTATAAATTTTAATGATTAATCAAAAAATATTGATTAACCAAACCAAAAAATCAAAATTGATGGATTGATTAACCGAATACAACGGACTGATTAATGATTAGTGATTTTAAAAAATCGATATTAATAAACTGATTAATTTTTTTTCCTAATGGACTAGTTAACTGGTCAATGTTCATCCTTAATTTCACCAATATTGCATCAAATAATTTAACATTTATTTTACTTAAATAAAATTTCGAGTTCTAATCTTTTAAATGGTAAAAATTAATGTTGAAAAATTTTTATCTCTATAATGAGACAACTCAATTTGAATTGAATAATATAGAAAATTATATCAAAAAAATATTAGCATTTCGTTTCTTATCCCTTAAAAATTTATTTTAATTCTCTTATTCTCAACTTATTTCTTAAGTATAAATATAAATTATATTTTTTATTTTTTTAATAATAAATTTTAATTTCGTTACTGTATATTTATATATTAATGTAGCTATTTTCCAATATATATATATTTTCTATTATCATTAGTTTTATACGCATAACATTAATATATTTTCTTCACAAACTACGGCTTCCTAGGCCGCCAACCTGTCATATTGCCTAAAAAATAACATATTGTTTGCCAAGAATTATTAAAAAAATAGTTAGTTCATCATGCATCACGATCGTTAATCATGTAGTCAAATATTCAAACACCACCTATTAGGCTAATTTTCAATTTTAGGGGCTCTACAGTAGGTGGGTCCAATACTCGATGGTGGAAATCAATCGCTTAGTAGGACCCTTAAATGCATAACAGCATAAAATTATATAAAAAAAATTACTAAATTGCAAACAAAATATTCTTTTTGTGAAGCATGAGGAGTAGAAAAATATCGAGTAATATTTTTTTATTGTGAGAAATATTTATTAATTAATTGAGTTAATTTTAATATATAGTCTATGATTAAAATTAAACAGTGTATAGAATAATTAACGGAAATCTTTATATGGAAGAAAAGTAAGGGTAAATATCCAATTTGATAGACATTAATTGAATAATTTTAATACAAGTACATACAATCTATACCTCTAATGAGAACAAAAATAATGAAATTTCTATGGCCCATTAATATATAGAATTTGTGTATTCCACCGTCTATAAGAAAAAGATGGGAATTAACAAGAAAAAAAACTGCTGTTTTCTTTTTTTTTTCCCGCGCTTTAAATCCAACCTTTTTCCTTTTATTTTATTTTATTTTTTTATAATAATATTGATATGAAATTCTATAGCCTACCTCTGTCTCCTGCTCCAATCCGTTAGTCAAAGTTTGTGTCTGCTTTTTTTCTCGCCACAGACACTGTCACTTTCTACTTCAAAATCTATCCTCTAAACCAAATTAAATCTCTGAAAATTTATAAATTTTTATTTCATATCCCCAAAATCACACACCCCATTATCTAAAAGAAATGGAGACAATCAAATGCAGATCAATCCCCAGCAACAAGAGCAGCAAGATTGCAAGAACATTCCAAAAAGTAATCAATCTCAAGACTGCAACAAAAATTGCTTCAAATAATGGGATTGGGATTTGCATGCTCACATCCCACAACAACAAATTTGATCAAGATCATCACTCCCATTTCACTGATAGTAAGCACAAAGATACCAATGCTAAAGCCAAGAAGAAGGCGCTTTTGGATGCTTTATTAGCCAAGCTTTTTGCAGGAGTAACCACCATTAAAGCTGCTTATGCAGAGCTTCAAATGGCTCAGAATCCTTACTCTAGCGATGCTATTCAAGCTGCAGATCAAGCTGTCGTTGAAGAGCTTAAGCAACTTTCAGAGCTTAAACGGAGCTTTTTTAAAAAAGATCTCGATCATCTTTCTCCTCAGGTCACTGTTATGCTTGCAGAGATTCAAGAACAACAGAGCTTGATGAAAACTTATGAGATCACCATCAAGAAACTCCAAGCTGAAGCTGAGGCTAAAGATTCTGAATCTTCTTTTCTCAAGAAAAAGCTTGATGACTCCATTGCATACAATAAATCTCTTGAAAAGAAACTCGATGCAAGTGGACCCTTATCATTGTTTGATAATATCCAGTTTTCGGTTTTAAACCCGACCCATTTTGTTCAATTCTTGCACTTTGGTTTAAGATCCATGAGGGGTTTTGTTAAGCTAATTGTTCGTGAAATGGAGGCTGCTCATTGGGATATTGAATCAGCTACTAAAGCAATTGAACCCGAACCCGTATTTACAAAACCAACTCACCGGTGCTTTGTCTTTGAATCATTTGTGAGTAAAACAATGTTGGAGGGTTTTAACTATCCAAATTTCATGATACCAAATCAATCTCCTCCTCCTACTGTAGAAGGCTACTTCAGTAAGTTCAAGAACCTCAAATCCGTTAACACGAAGCACTACTTGACCCAAAACCCGACTTCATCTTTTGCTAGATTTGTTAGAGCTAAGTATCTCCAACTTGTTCATGCTAAAATGGAATGTTCTCTGTTTGGAAACTTAAACCAGAGAAAGTTAGTTAACTCCGGTGGGTTGCCGGATTCTTCATTTTTTACGGCTTTTCTTGAGATGGCCCGGCGAGTTTGGTGTTTGAATCTTTTGGCCTTCTCATTTGGAGAAGATGTTAGCATTTTTCAGGTGAGCAAGAATTCAAGATTCTCTGAAGTCTACATGGAGAGTGTAACCCATCAATCTTTATTAGAAAACGACGGTGTCGACGCCGATCTCCATGTGGGTTTCACGGTGGTTCCCGGTTTTAAGATTGGCAAAACTGTGATACAGAGTCAGGTTTATTTATCACCGGCAGTTTCTTCTCCGGGGAGTTGATTTTCTCTGTCTTTTTTACTCTTTTTGCATAATTTTGTAATATATATCTATATAAAATTAATACTAGAAGAGTAGAAATGAATTAATGTGTTTACGCGCTTTCTGACCATTATAGCTAACTGCAGTTTTCAAGTGGTCTGGAATTTTACTTCTTTTGTTTTAGTTTTAAAACTCTCACTTGAAAAGTGCAGTTAGTTTAGTAAAATGTGGCGGCGCGTGTAGTGGCGCGTTGATTAAGCAAGTTGCATGACCTTTGTCACATGTAGAGCAGAACTGGCAAGTGGACCCACACGTGAAAGTGGTCAGGATGTGGGGCCAGGAACTTGTCTTTGCACTGTTTATCGCATGAAAAGAAAGATTGCGAAGCTAAAATTTAATATTAAAATATTTGTGGTGATTTGGTATTGTTGTTTCGTTTATATGCCAAAAACGATCTATTAATAAAAAAATTAATTAATTTATTAATATTAATTTTTTAAAATTATTAATTATTAATCAATACGTTATATTTGATTAATCAGTTCATCAATTTTGATTTTTCAATTTGATTAATTAATATTTTTTGGTTAACCATTAAAATTTATAACATAAAATTATTTAAAAAATTAAATAAAGTTCAATTCAATTTTAAATGTGTAAAATAATTTAATATAAAAATTATGAAATAAATATAATTTATTAATTAAAATTTATGTTATATAGATTAATAGCTGATATTATAAAATAGATTTGATATTTATTAAAAATTAAAATATGTCTGATTTTAAGTTAAATAAAATTTTGACTAATATTAAATGTTATAACATAAATTCTAAAATATAAAAAAATGTAATTACATGCTATTAAGTAAAATATGAACACCAATATATAATAAAAAAATAATATATATAAAAGTTAATCGAATACTATATATAAATATTACTATATAACTAAAGAGAATAACATAATATAAATTTAATTTAATATAAAAAATAATATATATAAAAGTTAATCGTATACTATATATAAATATTACTATATAATTAAAAAGAATTGCATAATATAAATTAAGGTATAAAAATATGATTTAAATATATTTTAAAATATTATTTTATGTAAATTTTGGAGAAAAATAAAAAAAATTAAAGATATAAAAATTATATATATATATATATATATATATATATATATATATATATATATATATATATATATATATATATATATATATATATATATATATATATATATATATATATATATATATATATATATATATATATATATATATATATATATGTGTGTGTGTGTGTGTGTGTGTGTGTGTGTGTGTGTATGTGTGTGAACCGGTTAACCATTGACTAATGGTTAACCAGTACCTAAAAACTTAAACCGTAATTATTAATTAAAAATATAAAAATTAAAAATCGTAATCAAGTTCACTCGGATCGATTAACCATAAAAATCAATTTAATTTCGAATTAATTTTACGATTAACTATATTTTCGATTTTTTTTTCTCATCCTAAAAAAATACGTAAAGCAAGATCTATAATTGCAAGCGTTACAAATTTACAATGATGTCATCTATCAAAAAGAAAGATATATTGTTTTTTATAAGAAATTAAATAATTCGATTTCATAACACTAATGCGTACATCAAATTAAAAACGTATAATAAAGCAATTAAATAATTGATAATGAGTGAAGATAATTATTTTTCCTTAGAGTGGAGAAAATGTTAAAGTAAGAGACAAACAATTAAAAAAAAAAATCATGTAACGTTACCCATTGCATTATCACGAGCCATTAAACTACAAATTAGTACTTTAATTGGATAGGATTTTAAGTTCCTAAATCTTATTTTTCTTTTCATTATCATTATCATTGGTATTCATAATTTCATTAGTTCTATTAATTTAAAATTATATCGAATATATTTAAATTAAATCTAAATTTTAGATTTAAACGATTATTGTTAGAATATAAATTTAATGTATTTCTTTTCTATAACGCTTTAGCATGCTGTCCGATTTTTTTTTTAAATTTATGTATCCAACTAATTCGTAGTCGAACTATCTTGGTTTAAAGTGTATATAACCGCATGCATGCGACAATAATTAAATTTAAAAATTTATTTAAAAAAATTTGAATTATTTAACGACAATAAAATTTTGTTTAATGTATCATTGAATATCTAAAGAATCTAATATTTGCAATATGGGTTTAAGTGATGAGAAATCCAAACATCTAAAAGACTAAATCCGTCTTTTCTATAATTTTTTTTAAATACAAATGATTAAAAAAAAAAAAGCTTTTGCTTTATTGGAAATATTGGATATTTGTAGTTAAAAATATGTGGCAATGGCGTGTTCATTTATAATTTATTGGCAGTAAATGACATAAATAATATGACATTGAATTGTAGCACAGAAAATATAATTACAAATAGGGCCAACTAGTAAAAGCTTTACAGCAATAAAATGCAATAGGCTTTTTAGTACTTATTTGGAAAATCCGGACGATACTCACGAGCATGTTTGTTTTTTCTTGCATAAAATTTGGCCTTTAGCCGAACATGTGGGTTCATATTCTTTTCAAACTTGATTTTAACTATACATATTTATAATTAGTTAGCTAGGAATGATCACGGGATAGAAAGTTCCCGTTTCTGGTGAGAAACTGCCCTGAATGGGGTGGAAAATTTCTGAAAAATTTTTCCGTGAGGATGGAGACGGGAAAAAAGTATTTCCCGACTTAGAATTCGGGACGGGAACGGAAATTGTGATCCTCGCCCTGAAATTTTTTTGCTCCCAAAATTTAATTATTAAATTTAATTATATTTATATAATTTAGTTTTAAATTATATTTAATTTTAATTTTATCAATTGTTAAAATTTATATTAGTTTGATTTGTAATTAAATTTATATTTTTAATTATTAAGTATTATAATTAATTATTAAATATTATATTTCAGTTATAATTAAATTTTCTTAAAAAATAAAAATATTTTTTATGTGAGGACGGAAATCCCTCCGGGGATGGGGATCCCCGCAGGGACGGGGACGGAGGGAATTTTCCCTCCTCGCTCCCGGCCCGCCTCGCGATCATCCCTATAGTTAACCCTATGACCAACATTTTCCTGCATTTCAAATATGTGTGGCCTATAACTTCATATTAATAACTTCCAATTGAAAACTATAAATACTTTATATCACTCAAAATTTTCCTATCTATGTTAAGGTTATGCATCTTTTCATCAATTAGACTCCACCATATTTCATGAGAAAAAATATGCTTTATTGTTATTATATTAGAATTTTGAGAGATAACTATGAAAATATCACACTCCAAGATCCAAGCAATCAGCCCATCACACCTGACAGGATCCAAAACTCATCAGGAAAAGAGCACTAAATGCGAGTAGCAAGTTAAGGAAGAAGACACTTGATATCCGATCGGACTAATGGGATATCACGTTTCAATCAATCCACTGACACAAGGTAAAGCCAATATCATTCACCTACTTTTTGTTACTTCGTCGCTCACCTGCTCTAACAGTCAATTATCATGTTCCGGGCACTCAAGTACACCATTCTCATTTCTTATAAATAGCCCAATGCATAGTAGCTCCAGATATTTAATCTTTGAGACTTTCTCTCCAAGAATGCTCTATCTAGAAAGCTACTAATTTAAGATTTGGAGTACTTACGCTTGGTTGGACCGAACTCTCTTTCTTGTAGGAATTCACATCCAATCGGAAACAATAGTCGACTCTCTCTCTTTTTAGATGAATACCTCACATCTTATCATTGAGTTTTATCGGAAACATTTCAGTGATAAAATCAATCTCAATATATTGATGAGTGGTCTTAGATTCTAAATTTCGCTCCTTCTCTTCCTTATAAATTACAATTTTAAGTTAATATTATCTAACTGTGAAAATAAAACATAGTATGGTTTTTTTCGATTTGGTAGAAAATAGTACATATTTGGTATATTATATTTTTCATCCAATTAGTTCAAATTTAATATATTCGGCACATATGGAATAGGCGGAGAAAGAGAGTGCGGGTGGGCAAAGGAGATTTTATAACGGAAAGAGGAATCAGGCACATGGGATATGTCGATGATATTGGGAATGAACAATAATGAGACAAAGTTTGAATGACTGTTTTGTTACATTAAATGGCATTCAATATATATATATATCTGCTCAACTTGGCACCTAAGAAGCTCAAAAACACTGCTTCTGTTCAGACATTTTTCAATTGCAATTTCAGCGCATGACAGAGAGGCTACTCGCTTCTTGCGACCGGGTAAAATAGCAACATTGAATAATAAATTAATGTCTACGTAGTACAAAATAGTAATTAAAAAAAAAGCATCAAAAAATATTAATAAATATTCTATTTTTAGTAAAAAATTTACGTCATTTTTCTTTTCTAACCCCTGCATTCGGAAGTCCATAATACTCAACAAATGTATTTGATAGAATAAAAGATGTTAATTATATGATTCAAATATATTAAAATTGAAATCAAATAGTTGGAATAAACCATGTATGTTATATAGTTGAATCAATTAGAAAATACAAAAAGGTTTAAGCAATAGTTGAAATGCATTAAAATTTAAAGTTAAGGAAGAAACCTGCGTGTAAATTGGGTAATAAACAATGATATATATGTGTGTATATGGCAATGTGTTATGATTAAATGCCAAAAAAAAAATTATATGGGTAAGTTTAATGCAATTAATGGAATAATCAATCAAAGATAAAATTGAGAAAAATAAATTGCACATGCAAAATTACGTGGTTCGACATCAAGCCTACATCTATGGGAGAAAGGAGAAAAAATCTACTAATCATTATAAAAAAGAATACACAATAGGTTACTACATTTAAATTAATCCAATTACATCCAAAAAAAACCTCAATATCACGTAAAATTATATAAAAGAATTATAAATCACAATGTGAGCTTAAAAACATCAAACATACCGTAATTTTTCTTTAAAAAAAATAATCAAACATACCAAGTGCTCACATGTTCGATTCATACAAAACTCTTTAAATTTTGCTCTGCCTTGAAATTGTAGAAAACCAATACATAGGTAGAATAAAACTTTGGCAACTCTTTGGGTCAAATTTAAGAGATAATCAAGTACCGTAAACAGTATTTT
This sequence comes from Excoecaria agallocha, assembly GCA_037975025.1. Classification (NCBI taxonomy): domain Eukaryota; kingdom Viridiplantae; phylum Streptophyta; class Magnoliopsida; order Malpighiales; family Euphorbiaceae; genus Excoecaria; species Excoecaria agallocha. The sequence goes on along the minus strand of CM075810.1, from coordinate 36,178,476 downwards.
TACATATTTATGGACAAAAATAATAAAGAAAAAAACACTCATTCGTTTCACCCTTTTACACAAGGTATATTTTAAATTTTCTACTACGTTGATACAACCTTTTTTCACTTGTATAGGATTTTTATACGCTTGTGTACCTGTTGTATTTTTAAAATTAAAATTTAAAAATTTATATTTTTAAAACATAAGAAAAATGGTGGACAATTTTGAAAAAATTGCATTCTACATAATCTCCTCTAATTAATTAAGAGAAATGTTGGGCCTCAAGTTAAAAAATAAGTTAACATTCATATGCCGGCCCATTTGAGCAGAGTGAAACTGTTATCTCTGCCAATGAATTTTCTTTTATTGTTCTCCCTGTTTCCATGCAACGGTGATGTAGAGAGTGCCATGGAAACAAATTAGCATCCTTCCTGTTTTCATGTCTATTTTAATTTTACATATCGCAGTCACAGCTGTCTGTTTACATCAATTTATTTCTGAAATTGAGACTTCTAAACTCCACAGATAATATTTTTTATAAGGCCAATGGAGGAGTTGAAGGCTAATGAAGCAATATGGTGAATTTGGCTTGAAATAGATATCTGGTTTTTCTTGGTTAAGTATGAAGCAGGTAATCCAACTATTAGAGGGGCATTTGGAAGCAATATTGGTGGAAAAACATGGGAGAAGAACACAAGCTCATACGTAAACACCAGATGCATGTAACGGAAATCTTGTGAGCATACGTGACGGCCATGCACGACAACAAAGATAAATCTTCAGAAGGTATGATTCCACAACTTGTTCGCTTGCACTGCCAATTTTACTTTGGCTTTTTTGGCCTCTGTTTTCGCAATTAGTGCGAGTCCCAAATAAACCCTACAGGGTGAATATAACAAACAAATGTAACAAATTAAATTGGATAATTATTTTAAGATACATAGAACAAGATCATAATAAATTTATTTCATAAATAAACCCAATATATTTTTACTCAACCTTTTTCATATATATATATATATATATATATATGCAATCAAGCAATTTATCAATTAAATTATACTTAAGTAATTTATACAAATAATCAAGTTTATCATGTGGTAGAACACATACTAGATTTTGCACTCCATTCTATAGAATATGAAACTTGTATAGAACAAATAGATTCAGTTGAGCATATGATGAAGAAAATGCTAGCAGTGAAGAGATTCAAGCCCACAAGCTCACAATATGGAAAGTCTATGCTAGGAGATCCAAAAAGAGAGTAGAAGATGAAGTGGAGGGTGAGCTGGCCAAAAGTTAGTATTGGGAAAATGAATAAGAGCAAGGAAGGGGTATATATAGGGTGGAGAGTGAGAGCAGGGGGTATCGAGAAATTATTTGTTAGTATCGTGGGTTGAGGGAAAGGAAAGAGCAGGTTGTTTGGTTGTTCTTCCTTGTAGTGTGGCTCTTACTGTTAATTCTTTTCATTTTCTTTTCCTTTTGGTCGAAATGCAAAATAAAAATACTCTACTGTAACTGATTCATCATATATCAATATACACGGATCTTTAGTATTTTTCAATTGTTGAGTGCGTTTGGTGTGCTTCTTATCATTTTCTTATCATTGGTCCAACCTGCTAGATCCGTTTGAGCAAAGGCATTATGGAGACTCATCAACAAACCTTGATTTCCAGATTAGATGAAACTGACCAGAGAGTTGAAGAGGTCGCTTCTTATGTGAAAGAGCTAACTAAATCGGTCTCTGAAATACAGGATTGTCTAGTTTCATCTTAACAAGCATACCAAACTGATAAAAACGAGGAGGAATTTAGGAGGCTAGTCATTAATTGGATTAAACGTTTAGATAAACAATCCAATCCAACGGAGGATTTTAGCTCACAAAGAGAAACGGTGATGGATGGAAATGGGTTCCAGCAGGAGGAATGAACTACCTAGAAAATGAACTATCACGTTAACACTCATTATTTTGCAGATCCACATCCATCATTATGGAAGATTAAACTTCCCATATTTAATGGTAATGACCCCAGGGGACGCATTATTAGGGCGAAAATCTACTTACGCATAAACCAGATTATTCTAGAAAGGCACATGAGATTGGTCAAAATTTGTATGGAAGGTGCGCCCATTAAATTGTTCTTTGTGCTTCTGGATATATATCCCAAATTAATATGGGAACAATTTAAGAAAGAGATGATAAGACGATATAGTAATGGTTACTCTTCCAGTCCCTTTGAAGATTTGGCAAATCTACAATAAACAGGGAAACGTAGAAGAGTACATCGAACTTTTTGAGATGGTGGCCGCCACAGGGCTTGGATTGCCTGAACAACAGTATATCGAGTACTTCATCGGCGAGTTGAAGGATGAGAAAAAAGGATGGTTAAAGGTACACCAACCGGAGGAATGCATGGAAGCGATGAGATCGGCTCGCTCTCTTGAGGCCTAGTTGTAGATCGAAAAAGGGGGATCAACTCGATTGCTGCAAAATTCCTTTAAGGAAAGAAAAAAGGCCATTAAAACTCATGTGAACCAAGCCAAATGGAATGGATCAGGTCATTTTACGCCATCAAACCAATTACCCAGTCCCTTATCGGGCCCAACCCAACATAAGTCCTCCTTACACATTTTAGCCCACCAGCAGCAAACTCTTTTCCCTTCAACCGAGTTGCATTGTTGGGGATAAAAGAAAATAAGGGTGCGTCAATTGTCCAAAATAGAGTGGAAAGAACAATGTAGGAAAGGGCTTGGTTTTCAATGTGGCCAAACGTACTCTCCCCAACACACATGCCCAAAGGCACAATTGAAGGTAATGTTGTTGGGAGAGGAGGACGACAACGAAGAGGATGAAGAATTTTTCAAAGCTGAGACTGAGACAGAGGAGATGCGGGCTATTAGATAGTGCAAAATTTTGGAGTTACAGGGAGTTAATCATCAAATTGGGACTTACGCTTTTGATGGAGAGCTATTAAACACCCTAAAATCATTGGGCACCATTAACGATATCCCAACATTAATGCTCGTGGATAGTGGAGCCACTCACAAATTTATGTCCAACCATTTGATCTTCAAGCTGGGAATATAGGTACATAAGATTAAACCACTTGAAATTAAACTAGGGGATGGGCATTTTATTGGAATCGACAAGAGATATACAGGAACTAAGCTCCAGGTAGCTGATTATTATGGCACTGTGGATGATTTGGTGACCAATTTGGGAGGGCTGAATGTAATTTTTGATGTAGAGTGGCTGCGCATCTTGAGGGATGTGACAGCAAATTGGATTTTGAGGAAATTGAAGTTCTATGAATAGGGTAGATGGATGGAATTGAGGGATGTTACACCCGAGTCCAGGACCATCAATTCCCTACAAAGCTGAATAAATGGCCATTTACTTCAATTGGTAGGGGATGGGGATGGCGTTGCCTCTTCACCTGAGGAACCAATGGACCGCTTAGAAAGAAATCAACATAGACAACTAGCGAAGGTGTTTGCTAAATACCCATCAATTTTCCATGAAGTTCATGGTTTACCTTATAAGTGTGCAGTAGAGCATGCAGTCTTCCTTTAACAAGGACAAGAACCGGTATGTGTTCGACCTTACAGGCATAGCCAAAGCCCTTTCTCTAATCTAGCGATTTTAGTGAGGAAGAAGGATAATTTTTGGCGTATGTGTGTGGACTATAGAGCACTAAACAAAATGACAGTCCTTGATAAATATCTTATACCACTAATTGAGGAGTTGTTTGACAAATTACACGGAGCTAAGTTCTTCACCAAACTGGACCTCAAGTAGGATTATCATCAAATTCGAGTACGTGAATTTGATTTTAGGAAAATGGCCTTTCGCACCTAGTTTCCTCAATTTGCAATCACTTTTCTAAATTCAGTCTTGAGGACAAGACTGTTTCCTCATCCGGTGGCAATGATGAAGAAAATGTTAGCAATGAAGAGATTCAAACCCAGAAGCCCACAATATGAAAAGTCTATGCCAAGAGATCCAAAAAGAGGGCAATAGATGAGGTGGAGGGTGAGCTAGCCAAAAGTTAGTTAGTATTGGAAAAATGAATAAGAGCAAGGAAGGGGTATATATAGGGTGGAGAGTGAGAGCAGGGGGTATCGAGGAATTATTTGTTAGTATCGTGGGTTGAGCGAAGGAAAGGAAAGAGCAGGTTGTTCTTCCTTGTAGTGTGGCCCTTACTGTTAATTCTTTTCCTTTTGGTCGAAATGCAAAATAAAGATACTCTACTATAATTGATTCATCATATATCAATATACACAGATCTTAAGTATGTTTCAATTGTTAAATGTGTTTGGTGTACTTCTTATCATTTCCTTATCAGTATAGAAAATAAATAGAACACAAAATAAAAGAGAGTAAGTGATAGAAATATTTGATACCATGATTTATAAAGATACAACCATTGCCTATATTATCTCTTTAAGATAACCCGTCTTACGAATTTCATTTTTGTAAAGGTGACTCTATTTAGCAGGCAAAAGTTAAAAGCCATTTACATTGAATAGGTATCCCAAGTTTTTTTCTTAAGTGAAAAACTCAAAAATATTTGGCTATTTTTTCAAATAAAAGAATCTAAACACTTGCTAATTTATTTCCTTAGACTTGTCAACCTAACCTCACTTTATTTCACATGCTTTTTTATAAACCTCACTACATATTATTACAATTATGAACTATAATCATTTAATGATATGTGATTGATGCTCATAATAAAGTGAAACTTACACCAATATGAAGTTCAAAATAAAAAGTGTTTCACTCACATATTTTTATCACCTAAACAAAGCCTTTATATAGCAATTATCAAAACAGTTGTTAAGTGTGAAAGCATTTGGAAACCGTTTCCAAAAATTGTCGAAAGAACTGATTTTATGCTTACCTTAAAAAAATGTAACATTCAAAAAATTTATTCAAAAGATCTTTCCTTAAGTATAAGTTAACAGCTAGAAAATATCTTACAAATTTCTTTCCCTTTTCAAGTATGGAAAAAATTAATTATTAGAAAGAAATAAAGTAGATTATGATTTTATAAAAATATTTTATGCAATTAATGAGTGTGGGTGTGTAGATTCTAAAAAAAATGATTTTTCAAATATTTTCTAATTTATCTTGATCTCCAAAACTTAAAAATGAATATTAAATCTTACTGATAGATCACAATTTTGATCTATTCTACTTTCCATAGAACATATGACTTCAAAGTTGTCGTGGATCTGCATACAACAAACTTAATTATTTTTATTATTTATCAAAATCCATATAGGCCAATTGAGCTAACTATTAGCTTTTTATAAACCAATAGTTATGCTAGCAGGGGCTGACAATTAAGCAAATTCACTTAGTAGCGTAGCAAACGTCCACTGACGCTTCAACAAGACATTGTTCGTATTTGTAGCTCTGCCGCTTCCTAGATCAGTTAACACAATACGGTTGCTGGACAATGTTTTGAATTTTGTCCGTCCCTTATATTAACCTTCAAATCTTCAGATTTTATGTTTTTACTGCGAAGTTAAATTCTACTCAAATATTTTCTTTATGCGTTCATCTCAACCTTAAGAAATGCCTACTAATACCACCATTTCAATCCAGATTTACCAGATCATACTCGCTTCGGATATATATTAATCATTTCCACATCATTGAACTTGTCTATTTAAGGCCTCTTTATACCAAGACAGTAGATTATACACATAAATGACATTCATCAATCTGTAGGGTCAGAAATTACAGAATCACGGAACGTAAATTTTCCTTCCAGAGATTTTACGGATTGCAACTAGTAAATACAAAATTCTTTCAAGCATACAAACACTTTGAAGTTAAAATTTTGAACACATAACATGCAACAGTATCATTTTTTAATGAAATGGACGCAAAAACAAACTAAATTTGCCAATTTTACTATAGATTTACAGATTTAACTAAACTAGAAATTAATATAATTTCGAAAAAAAAAATCACCAAGAATTTTAAATGAAAAATCAGTGCCAATGTATCGTTTGCTCGACAGAGTAACTTAAAAACCAGCTGATACGTTCTTATGCTACCAACTGAAACTCCAACTTCTCACCATCAGAATTACTTCCTGGCAAGAGCGCAAATGAATATTTCCATGCCATCACATCACAATTGTGATCCTACAATGCTGTTCTTTACATTCAAATTTTATTTTTCAGTATTCGTCTCAAATCCAAGTCCATCTTCGTGTATGATTCCTGTCTCCTTAATCCATTAGACATCTGAGCCGATCATCTCTCATTCCCCAGGTGACAATCCCATTTCAATTTCTTGATTTCACTTTTTTTTGCGACAGACAAAATGCAAGCAAACCTGACATTCTTTGATTGGCCGCAACAATAATCCAGAACGGAAGGCCATGCACTGCCTCCTCCCAAGTTACTTGCAATATGAATACAAAATGATTATCACCTTCAATCACAGATCAGCATTGAAAATTTGTCCCTGATTTGTTCAAGGGAGCCACAATTTCATGTTGCCATCACAGTGTTCAGGGGGAACCTTCTGGTTCTGGGGAGGACAATGGATCTGAAGCTTCTGCAAGGGCTTCGAGCATGTTTATGACCTCCGTTGTGTCGTCTAAGTAGTACTTGGCTTTGCTTGGTTTTTGTCCAACAGTACAAGCATAAACAGACGTACCTGAGGAGAGCACACCACATGATATTGCACTGCCAATAATTTCAAACATGTCCTCATCTGATCTATCATCACCTATGCACAATACAAAATCAGCCTGCTTTCCACTTTCAGCCATGGATGTGAAGATCTTTTCCGCAACAAATCCTTTGCTGATTCCCTGAGAAATTGCATTCATAAGCCTGGATCAGACACTTAGAATAGTTCATAAAAACCATGCATCACAATCAATCAATAAGTAAGCGGGCACCAAGTATTGCAGCTAATTCAAGTAAAAGAAAATAAAACCATTGACAGTGCTACATAGAGAACCAATTTTAAATATTTAAATGATCCATCGACACATTTGCCTGTGAAAAACAAGGATGGTCCTACTCAGCAAGCATTAAATTGAGACATTTCACTAAAAACTCACGTTCAACTCCATAAACAACTGGCACCAATTAGCCATGACAAGTATAATTTCACATCCCAAGAACTCACAAAATTGCAATTTAGAACCTGACTTTCCTAATAAGATTTGTTACCAGTTAACTAATCAGCTCACAGTAAATAATTAACTAATCAGCTCACAGTAAATAAATTTTGCAGTTGTATACTCGGATCAGAAATTGGAAACAAAGACAATTCTCAGAGCTAGGATCTCAAATCATTTCCATGGTCACATAAAATTAATTATCATCTGGGCTCTTGGTTGTTCAAGCACAAGCTTGCAATAACCTCGTGATTTGTCAATTGCTTTTTAGTTGCTGACATTGCATCCAGATATGTGTGTGCATTCAACCATATACCAGCTCTCAACCATCCAAGGTGGACCCACATCACTGGACTATTCAATTTGCATAGCTAGCAAAGAGTTTAAAACATCAATTTGAGGTGCACATGAATTCAATTCTGCTGGGATTTTCTAGATGCTAAACGCCAGATCAAGGAAAAATCTTCTTCCCTCTTTCTAATGGTATCACCTATTTTTATGTGGCAGAAACCTCCAACTATTGAACGGATTTATGAGTAGCTTGCAAAGGCAAATTCACTCCTCTTATGTTTTGGAATTAATCTAAACATTAGCAGAATTGGCAGGACAAGATGCATTAAGACAACTGGAAGCAGAATGGAGATGCATACCTGCGGCTGTACTTCCACAATAAACTGACCACTTTTTACAGAAACTGGTTCATTGGCTAGCACACTTTCTAGATGGTCCAACATTTCCTTGGCTTGAGTGGCTCCAAAGCCAGGATCAGCATCCCTATGATGCCAGACTAATGCACTCTCCTTGGTCTCAATAAAAGAACCATCAGTTGACTCTGTATACAACTTCATGACAGGCTCAGCAATCTGAATCCATCCAAAATCACTACTCTGGCCACAGGTCTCCCACTGCTCATCCACAGACCGCCTGTTGCACCAAGCTTTTTAGACATGGTTGCAAATTACAAAAGAAATTATCAAGGTGAGGAGAATATCATACCTCATGAAAAATCCGTGTTCAGCTGCAATTCCAAGCTTCTTGCAAGGGGCAAACCACTTGCCTAAACTGTCCCTTCCTCTACCACTGACAACAAAAACAGTGTTCCTTACATCACTGCACAGTGTATTTATGATTGATATAACCTCTTGGTTTGGAGTCTTATTGATGGATGTTTGAGGCATTACAGTTCCATCATAGTCTAACAATATGGCCCTGCTTTTGGACCTTATATATGCAGAGACAATAGCATCAATAGACAACTTTCCGAAGTTGGGGTCAAGTGCGACAACTCTGAAGCCAAAGCTCAAGCCAATTCCCCAGCAACGCCTTCTGAAATGATCTCTACAAGTCCTTTCCATATCTTGGAAGAAGCTTTTTGACCAGTATGCAACATCATGTGTGCTGACATATCTATAATGGTTCTCATGGCGCAATTGCTGCTCAGAATCGGACATTGAAATTGCCTCATTCATAGCCTCAGCAGTAGCTTCAATGTTCCAAGGATTGACCCGAATTGCGCCACTGAGAGAAGGAGAACACCCAATGAACTCTGATACCACCAGCATGCTTTTTCTCGGTCCACTAGATTCTCCAGTAGACTCTGGCCCCGAAACACCCTGTCTACACACAATGTACTCGTAAGGAGTAAGATTCATCCCATCCCTCACAGCAGCCACTACTACACACTCAGCAATGGTGTAATATGCAGCTCTTTCACTAAGGGATACTGGCCTATCAATGAATACAACTGGTTCATAGCCAGGTTGACCAAACGTTTCATTAATTCTTTTGCAGCTTGCCTGTATTTCAGCCTGTATCTCCTCGAGATCCTTCCCTTTTCCTCTAGCAGGGTTAGCAATCTGTACCAAAACTGCCCTTCCCTGCCACTTGGGATGCTGCTTCAGCATATGCTCCATTGCCAAAAGCTTCAAATTGACACCTTTAAAGATGTCCATATCATCAATCCCAAGTAAAACAGTCTTTCCTTCAAACTGCTGTTTAAGCTCCCCTACTCTCCACTCCTTATCTGCAAGTTTCAACACTGACTCAATTTGACCCATGTGAATCCCCACTGGCATAATCTTTATTCCCACAGTCCTGCCATAATACTCCAATCCAATATAACCTCTCTTTGACTGATACTCCAAACCCAACATGCGACTGCAGCAAGAAAGAAAATGCCTAGCATAATCAAATGTGTGAAAACCAATAAGATCTGAATTCAAAAGAGCCTTAAGGATCTCTTCCCTCACAGGTAAAGTCCTATATATCTCAGATGAAGGAAAGGGACTATGGAGAAAGAACCCCATCCTCAATCTATTGAACCTCCTCCTCAAAAATGTAGGAAGCACCATTAAATGATAGTCATGAATCCAAACATAGTCATCCTCGGGGTTTATAACCTCAATCACCCGTTGTGAAAAAATCTTATTTGCTGCCACATATGCCTCCCACAATGATCGATCAAATCTTCCGCCATGACTAGCCGAAAAAGGAAGCATGTAATGAAAAAGTGGCCATAAATGTTGCTTACAAAAGCCGTGATAAAACTTGGACAAAATATCAGGAGGCAAAAATGCTGGGACACACTTAAACCTATCCAACAAAAGCTGTGATACATCATCTTGTTCATTCAAATCAACTTCAACTCGCAAGGAGCCAACATAAATCACTTCCATTTCGTCAGGTAAACCATCTTTCAACTGCAATAACAACGAATCCTCATCCCAGCTAAAACTCCATCCTTTATTATCCGGTCTGCGCTTAGCTTTTACTGGCAGCTGATTTGCCACAATGATTATACGGTCCTGAACTATTGAGGAGGGTACGTCCGAGGTAACGCTGTTAGCTTGATCATCATCAAGCTCAGAAATGACTCCAGGAACGGTCATTACACGAGGTAACCGCTTCTTCTCGCGCGGTTGACCCATTACCGGAAAGTTGCCGGAGGCTAGATCTAAGAGATTGGTATATGATCTGGACATCATCTTGAGCCTCTTCTTTTTGACGAACCTTTTCAGCTCAGAACTTATCCCAAGATCTCAAGCTTAAAAACAGAACCGAATATTGGTTTCCTTCCAAAATTACTGTAATTGGATAGGATCTGAAATGAGCATTAAATAACATAATCATTATATCGAAATCAATAGAAAGTCGAGCCTAAACAATGAATAAATCCAACTTAAACATATTGAAGATCCACAACTAGAAAAACAATACGAGAAAAATCGTTTAAATAAAAGGAAAAACACAAAGTTCCATCAGAAACCAATCGGAAAGGCTAAATTAATTGATTTTTCAATGCTTGCATCAAATGCAACACTGATGCAAAGAAAGTTGGAGAAAAAAGCAAGAACTAACCTCAGCTTTGAAATTAAGAAAGTTTGTATCTTTTCGCTTTGGATCTGAAATCGAATAACAGAATTGATAAATTCAATCTGCAGAAGAAAGAAATCTAGGGTTTGGTTGAGTTTCGGTCCTATCTATTTCTCAAGTCTCAGAATTACAATCTCTCTCTGTCTATGTAAAAAGCTTTTTCTTTTAATTCTTTGGCTCTATGAAAAATTTCAGAATAAATATTTTTTTTATTTTAGAAAAATCAAAAAAGGGGAGAGGATAAGGTCGGCCAGTAGACAACCCAGTAATGCCAGCTGGGATTGTTTAGTTTTAGCGTCACGCGCTCTTACCCCCTTCTGCTAAGGCAAGGAGACACGTGTCATGGCACTAACACATCCACGTGGTTAAATAAAGGGCGCCTTAGGCCATACGCGTCATTTCTCATCCAAGGAACAAAATGATCGGCTTTTGATTCGGTAGCTGAAGGCTTACCGGGTACCGGTAGTCCTAGAGAATTGAAACTATTGTTTGACCGATTTTCACCTTTTAAAAGAATCACAATTAAATACCAACCAAACATGTCTTTGTCCTACCTTCGTCCTACCCCCACCACCAATAAAATTATGCAGCTAATTCTCTAATTTCCTTTTTCTTTTCTTTCCCTTAAAGTTTATATTTTATATATGTAAAATTCCAATTTCATATTTCTTTGAATCTAAATCAATATACTACTAAAATATCTTTTTAATGATAAATTTATATTATTCCACTTAATGCTATTATATTAATAATGATTTCGTACATTTTACGTGTTGTAGAAGAAATATACTTTTATTTAAATCCTAATACTTACCGAAAGGTAATTTTTATAGATATTTCATTGTATATTTTGTTCATATGTAGATTTTTACTTTATTTTTTCTAAATATATTTTCTCAAAATGCGAAGCAAATTTGCAAATTGTATTTTCAAGGTCGTTATTTATATATGGTTCAATCATTAATTATATTTAAAAGTATTTTTTAAATTATAGCTAAAAAAAACTTAACAGCATATTAACCAGTGGACAGTGAAAAAGTGCTTGAAATGATATTTTTGAAGAAAAAATCTGCAATTATACATAAGAGAAATGATTAATTGTTGAAAAAAGAACGAATAATTTATTTAATTGGGAATACACAGTGCAAAACACATCACAGCATAGTCGTATATAATTATAAAATACAAATATGATTGACAAAAATAAAATATTTTAAAATCATAATAAGTAAAATCAAAAGAATATTAAACTTTATTCAGAACTTGTATTTTTTAAAATAAATTAAAATTAGTAAAAAAAAATAGTTTATTTTGTTTGTTATTTTCTAATTTATGCAAATGATTGTAGCAATAGCTTGAAAAGAAATTCACGGTTTTAATGAGATGAAAAATAAAAAGAAGAAAGAACTACTATTATGATGGATGAACATGGAAAAGTGTAGAAAGAAGAATAATGGATATTAGCAGAAAAGGCTTAAATCATAATTTGTTTTAGAAAAAATTGTTGTTAATATTCGATTTAGACAAAATTTATAAACTAATCTGATAATAAAAAAAATAAATACATAATTAATTAAAAAATAAAATAGTTATCGGGTTCATATATCTTGTCCAATCCGAATATAGAAAATAAATTTGCTTGTTTCGGATAAATATAACTATAAGCGTAGAAAAGACGAGATAAAAAGCAGGAAATTAAATTAGCATATCCTTTCCAAAAAAAAAGTAATATTATTGTGGACCACAGGGTAGATGAATATACCCAAGTGGGACCAGGAACAGCAGTAGGGGGCTGTTCATGAATGTTGCCACGCGGGACACGAAAATTAGCGGATAAGGCAGAGAAGTGATGACATGGCATATGATGACGTCATCAATGGGATCAGGGCTGGATGGCTAGGCTCCAAATTGTAAGTAACGGGGGTGCTTAGTGCTTAGTTGTTGGCATGTGGAGAAACGGAGATAGAAATAATCGTGGTTAGGGTAACTAGATGGGCCTGCAAGAAGTAAATGTCATATTCCTCCCCCGCAGTCATTAAATATTAAATTTCCTAAGGTACACTGTTCTGCATTAATGGGAGGATTAAAGGGTAAAAAGGTAAATGGAATACACAGTCATGGTGGGTGGAATTAAACTCATTTGTTGTCTTTTTTTACTCTTTGGTGTGATGTTTTGAAATGGGGAAGTTGGGGCCTGCCTGCCTGCCATTGCTTCCTCTCATATTAATATTCTGATGCATAGGGAAGATTTTAAAATGGCTCAAGCCTTCTTTTAAAACGATTGGGAATCCACACTGTATTACTCTTGCCACTGCCCAAAATTATTCATAATACTAATTATTTCTTCTATATAAAAGTCTTCTACATAAGTCTATTTCATTAATCAGTATTTCAGAGTTAATATATGAAATCCGTTAGCTATAATATTACCACTAAAAAAATTAAAGTTAAAGTTGGAATACCACATCATTATATTTTCAGTGTAGTTTAATTTTATTTTTTTAATAAAATTACATTTATTTATGATTAATTCAATTTAATAATTCAACTAAATTTAAATGTAATTATTAATTTTTAATTTTAGTAAAAACAATAAAAATAACATATAAAATAAAAAAGGAAGTAAATATTTTTTCTATGGATTAATAAGTGACTAGCTTGATGTGCTCCACTCGGTTTAGAAAGAAAATTGAAACAAAAATAAAAATTACAATAATTAATTAAAAAAAATAAAAAGGGGAGAACATAAGGTCGGCCAATAGACTACCCGGGAATGCCAGCTGGCATTGTTTAGTGTTTAGTGTCACGCGCCTCCCTTCTACTTAAGGCAGGAAGACACGTGTCATGATAGAGACGCAGCCGCGAGTTAAAATATAAGGCGCCTAAACAAAAAGATAGGCTTTTGATTCGGTACGCGAAGACTTACAGGATAATGGTAGTCCCCGATAATTGAAAGCCATTGTATGACCGATTTGTTACCGGTTAAAAGAATCACATGTTTCTCGCGGCCTTACGAAAATTAAATACCAACCAAACGTGTTTTTGTCCTGCCACCTACACCCATTAAATTATACAACTAATTTTCTTTTTTTCCTTTTTTTCCCCCTAAAGTTTATATTATTTCACTGAAAATAATTTCACCCATTACATTGTTTATAACTTTATACAGTTTTTTTTGGGGGGGTTTATATTAAAGTTTTATTTATTTTTTTTCCTTTACTTTGGTTTTGTCCTGCCACCAACACCAAGAATATATTTTCTTCAAAATCCTAACAATTACTCAAAAGTGAATATTAATTATTCAATTAATTTACTCAAATATAATTTTTACGTAAGGCTAATTCTTTATCTTATTTGGATCTAAATTTTATTTTTTTTTGTTCTTTTAAATATATATGATTTCTCAAACAATGAAATAAAACTGCAATTGAGATTATGAGGTCTTTCTTTATGCATAGTTCTCCATAATCAATGGCAATTAAAAGCATTGTTTTAAATCACAACTCAAAAAATGCTTAACAACACATATTTAAACAGTGAACAATAAATGGAAAGATGATTAATATTTTTTTAAATGAGAATAGAAGAACATTGCACATCATACCATATTTATATATAATTATAAATTAAACTATGATTTTTTGTATTCTTCATCAAATTTGATAATTTTCAAATTTTAATAAACATTAACTATACATTTTTTTTATTTTACTCTGATGCACAAAAAATAAATAATTAATAAAACGAGATAAATTGTTATAGAAAATTAATAAAATGATATTTTAGTAATTAAAAATAAATATTAATTGTATTTACTATTCAATATTAATTAATAATTTTTCAGTTTATATTAAAAATTGAAAATTATCGCATTGAGGTAAAATGCGGATAACATAAGTATAAATATATAACTAAATAATGTAACTAATATATAACAAATATCGAAGAGAAATGCATTTAATTTGTATCAAAAGATCTTGAAACTTAAAAAAAAAAAGAATTTTCGTAACAAACTATTTGTTGTCAAATTTTATGTAGAACAATAAATAGCAATAGATTTTATTTTTTCATATTAAAATTAATTAATTAATTAAAAAAAGTATTTTGCTTTGTTTTTTATTTTCTAATTTCTACAAATTATATTAGGAAAGTTAAAAAAAAAAAAAAGAATTATCGTTACGAACAACGATAAAGGAGGACAACAGAACAATCAAATAATGGATAAGCAGGAAAGGCTTAAACCCGAATTTATTTCAGAAACATAAAGAAAATAAGGGATAAAAAGCATGAAATTAGCCAATCCTTTTCAAAATTACTGTGGTCCATAGAGTTGATGCCATGGTTATTAAAACCGGACCGGGAGGTCGAACCGGTTTAACCGCAAACCGTTGGCTGGTCCGGTTGGCTCAATGAATAAAAACCGGATTGGATAAAAACCGAGAAATACTGTTTCAAACAGCCAAAAACCGGTTGAACCGGGAAAAAACCGGTTTGATTTTAGAAAAACCAACTTTTTGTCCAAAATATTTATACAATATTATTTTTTCTGGAAAAAATAAAATAAAATTATAAATACAAAATAATTAAAATTCAAATAATTTAATGAATTTTTTATAAATAAAAATAAAAAAATTCGATTGAACTCTAAAGAACTGATCGAACCATAAATTCTTAAATTTTTCGGTTTGTTATTCGATTCGATTTTAATAATGATGCTTATACCCAAGTGGGACAACAAACCGCAGCTGGCTGTTCATGATGTTGCCACGTAGGATCCAAATTTGCGGATAAGGCACAACAGTGATGACAGGGCATGTGATGACGTCATCAATGACGTTACGTGGGAACGGGGTGTTGGACGGCACGTGGATAGATATCGTGTGCTCGAAATTGCGGGTAATGGATGCTTAGTTGGTGGCACGTGGACACTGAAAATAAAAATAAAAATACAAATACTCTTGGTTAGGGTAACTAGATAGATGGGTGTGCAAGTAGTGAAATGTCATTTTCATCCCATTGTCGCCACTAAATATCTATTTCTTGAAGTTGCAAAAATGGGAGGTTTTAGGGGTATAAAGGTAAATTAAGTATATATTGTAGTCTGCGACCGAATGGTGGGCGGATTTTGACTCTACTTGTTGTCATTACCTAATTTTTGGTCTAAACGTTTGAATTCAGGAAGTTGGTGGTGGCGGATTCTGCAAGAGCAAAGTCTCCTGCTTTATCCTCTTTAATTTATTTATTACACCTAATTATCACCATTTATCTAATTTAAAAATTTTAGGCTAAATATGTAAAAACTTATTTAATGTTTATCAAAAATATCAAATTTATTTTTTATAATATTATTTTTAAAATTATTAAAATAGTACAATTTTATAACTAAAATAATAAATTATTAATTTAATTATATTCTGTAAAAATGGTGCAATATATTCATATCAACAGTGAAAAAACGAAATACGACAAAACTAACAATTCTGTTATTTCAAAAGTAAAATTATACCATTTTAATAACTTTATAAACAAAATTGTAAGTAATTAAAAATTAAAAATAAAGTTACTATTTTTGATAAATATTAAGTGTATTTTATTTTTGCACTTCAAATCAAATTTCTATTTGCGAACCATTTGTGGGTAAGCTTTTAAATTCCATTAAAATAGGAAAAAAATAATTATTAATAAAATAAAGGTAAAAAATATATGATTGGAAGCAAATCCGATTCGATCGTGTTGCCAATTTTCATGCAAACCCTAGGAGGCAATAGAGACAAAACTGAAAATTATTGAACTTTAATGGTCCCAAAGGGATTGATCCCCTCTAACATCTTTAAACATGACACAAACAGTCCTTTCCTACTCCGAACATTAACTGTATATTTCCATAACATAATTGTATCCTTAAAGGGAAGAAAATTGTTAATTGTTACCCAACACTCTTTTGTGTCAATTATATTATATCCATCGGGGCATGCTATCAAACCGAACACCCGACATACACATATAATTTATTTCACGTACGAGAGCCGATTGTAATAAACTTTTGTTTTGGAGGCAATTATCAAATAATGAAACAAAGGAAAATACTATTAGTCTATGAGCCCATTGTAATAAGGCCTTCGAAAAATTCGAATAACTGTTCATTGCCACTGTCGTCATTTTTAATGGACCAAGATTTTGTGAGGCCCAAGAAGTCCACCTATATATCCATACATGTTATTAAGCATATTTATAGTTTGTTTTTAATTTCCTACAAGGGTGTTATTATTGAATTAACGTCAATAATTTTATTTTATTTTTTATAATAATAATAATTAAAAAAAAAAAGAAGAAGAAGCAGAATTTATCAAAAAAGAAAACACAATTCTATTGGCCCATGCAGGTCTC
The DNA here is from genome assembly GCA_037975025.1 of Excoecaria agallocha. NCBI lineage: Eukaryota > Viridiplantae > Streptophyta > Magnoliopsida > Malpighiales > Euphorbiaceae > Excoecaria > Excoecaria agallocha. Next base: position 36,161,581 of record CM075810.1, on the reverse strand, counting down.
GAACCTGCGACCTTCGCGTGACGCTCTAACCAACTGAGCTAATAGGCCAGTTGTGTGTCTTTCCCAAAAAATTTATAGTCAACAAAAATCACGCTTAATTTCTTCTTAATTGCAATTAACTGTCAAAAAGGAAAAAAACATATATGAAAATGAATTGGGTGAATCCATCACGTGAAAACGGAAAAATATTTTGTTTCTTCTTTTTCCCTAAGATTTAATACTATAATTAAGAGAAAAGGTAAAGCTTAGAATTAACATATTACAGTTACATAGAGGTGACCTTTTCATCCCTTAATTTGTCATGCATGTAAGCGTTTAATATTCAAAGCTGATAGCCTACTAGTTAAACCCGTCCCTACCAAGATTTTTTATTTTGATTCCATAAAAAAGAAAAAGACTATTGATTTTGACATATGTATCGCATCATTCATAGTATTTTATGATTTGAATTATCTTTTTATCGAATAACTTCGACTTTTTTTTTTAGCTTTTCTATAAACAATTGATGAATCTAGTGATATCATGCGTGATTAGAGGATCATTATCTTCCACTTCTTGTGGAAATCATAGCTAGGATTGTTATATATATAGTCAAGGTAATGAATCATTAATATCTCTATTGACGAGCGATCATCTTATTAATTTTTTGCAACAAAATGATAAATTAAAGCATCCCTAAATTTGCATAAGTCATCCAATATCATACCCTTTTAATTAGGAATGACTTGAATTAAAATAGAAAAAATATGAAATTTTATATTACAAATATTGAAATTGAATTCTATATTTTTTTGCTCAATTTTGATAAATTTAAGACAAATTTGCTATATTTCAATAATAAATTAAAAGATAAAATTACCTTATTTTAATACAGGAGTAAAATCGCTTAATTTCATTCATTTAACACATTTAGTGATAAAATTTTGAAAAAAAAAAAGAGTAAAATATGTGTATTTAATTTTAATAGTGATATCGATGTGTAGTGATTATGGGGTGGTAAGGAAAGCGAAACACCATGCAAACCATGGTGGCAATTCTTTTTATATATGCAACGATCCACGCACGTCGCCAAATTGCCATCTTGTTTCCCTTTTCCTTTTCAACTTTGGAAAAAAGAAAAAGAAATATCCCTTTGTATTAATTTTTCTAAAGTTATCACCATTTCATTATGACAAGAAAAGGAAAAAAAAAAAAACATTTCTTTCATAGCAGAGTTTAATTAAGATATATTAATTATATGCTAAAAGTCAACAGGACACAGTCACGATCCTCCTTCCATGAAATTTCTCATGTACTATCCTCTTTTAGTTTTGTCTTTGAAATCCCAAATAACTACTCATGGCATTAATTTTACTATAATATATACTTGAGAAATTAAATATATTATTTGAACATGCCCTATCTCAGAAAGCACCTATTCTCTTTAGTTAATATACTTTAATGTGTATAATTTTACACGTATCAGAAATATATATTATCTAATTCTTCATTAAAGGTAGGAAGTTGAGCTTACCAACCGTCAAACCCATATATCTAGCTGACTATGATTAATTTACATTTATATCATAATTTCCTATACATGTGTTCTCTTCTATATATATTGCTACTTAAAAAAAAAAAAGTCATAGGTCTAATTTAAGCACTAACGTTAATTAATTAATTTCCATAAAATGCTTACTTTTAAATCCGGGTATTATTCAAAAAGCATTATATTTTTATAACTAAACAAAATATGATATTAGTAAAAACAGAATTAGATATATGTGGGTGATCCAATATTATAAATTTAATAACTCTGATACTATATTAAATAAAATGGACTTAATTTTAGTTCAATTTAGAATTTAGCTTATAAAATGAAAATTCTTTTATATTTTTATAAGTAAATGTGGGGTACATAATTTTAATTGAGTGATATAAAGTGGTATCAACCAGTCATGTATTTTGTGAATTAAATCTATTTCATAATTTAGTTCTGATTCTGTACTATGTTTCATAATGGTCCACTAAATACGCGGCATGAGTTAAGGGAAATTGGGAGAACTAATGTACCCTTAATCTTAATCTACCATATAAATAAGGGTACCTCAGAGTCTGCTACACAATACTACTCGCACAGTTGACAAAGCACAGAAAAACAAAACACAAACTGAAAAAGAGCATAGCATGGCTGCATTGAATCAAAGAGTAATTCTCTTCTTCATCATCACAATCTTGATTCTTATAGTAATGGGAGAAACAATCTCTGCGTCCTCCACCTCCTCCACACACGGCGGAGAAACAATCTCTGCATTTGCTAAACTTAGGTATTTGCATGAGGCAGCTTTGGAGAACCGTAAGATGAAGATGATCCCACCTTCTGGTCCAACTCATAGGGGTAATAATATACCTTCTATCAATAATCATCAAAATTTGCATCCAGTTCCTAGCCCTCGAGTTGGTGACTAATTATATATGAATTTTGATGATGAACACATGTTCAGCTTTGTAATCTACTCCATGTCTCCTTTTAAAGCCACACACAGTTTTTTCTTTTCTTTAATGCTTATCCGTCAATTTTTCAATATTTTTTTATATTTTATTAATAATCACTAGGAATTGATTATCGTGAAGTGTTCTTTGTTATTTATGCACTTCATGTACTATATATATCATTATATTAATTTCTTCATTTTAATTTTTATGTAAAAATAAATTTACTGCAATTCAAAAACCTCAACTACATCTTAATCCTGAGAGTAATCATTTAGAAAATTCAGATGTTACTTCCTCTAAAGGCTGGCAGAAACCTGAGTCAGGATGGATGAAGTTAAATGTTGATGCTGCATTGTTTGATAACAATTACAAAGCAGGTTATGGCTTTGTTCTCAGAAATGCTGATGGAATGTTTTTGGCTGCGGGTAGTGGCCCTCTTTTGGGAGTTTTTTCTCTTATCATTGCAAAATGCTTAGCTGTACGAGAGGTTCTTAGCTGGATAAAGTCAAGAAGTCTGCAACAAGTTATCATCGAATCGGATTCTCAAGTCTTTGTACAATCCCTTAATTCTCAGTCAGTTTGAGTCTCCATTGGGTCATATTATTGATGATTGGGTTAATCTGTGTTCCTTTTTAACAAATATTACATTTATTTTTGCTAAAAAGTCAGCAAATTTTGTAGCTAATAATTTAGTTAGAGTTTCATATTCTATGTCTGGTCTTCATATTTGGTTGGATTCACCACCAATCTTTGTGTTATCTTTTTTGTTAGTTGATTCTCTTCGATAAAAGTTTAATTTCTTTCAAATAAATAAATAAATTTACATAAAAAATATCCAATTATTTATAAATTTTAAGCAGCAAAAATAAAAAGGAAAAAAAGAGAGTGAAATGAAAAGTAATAATTAAGAAGAATTTAGCTTCTTGAAGAAAAGTTTTAAAAAATATATTTCTAAAATACAAATCAAAACATCACCAATCAAATAGAATTATATATGTTATTAGACAAGGTACATATCTTTAGCATATATAATTTCATCCAGTTTTGCATAGTGATCAAGAAAATGGTTGATCAATCTTATTTCTTTAAAAATATTTTTTTTTCTAAAAAATATACTTATAAATTGGCTAAACTATCTTTGAAGGGGAATTACCATGATATATCATGACAAATTAATGAGAAGTAAATATAAATACCTCTCAAAGTGAGGAATCATAAACACCAAGATCGACCACCTTTTTGTATCACCAATTTGGTTCTCACCCACGCCAAGCAAGCCTCGGGATGAAAACGTACGTGCCACGAACTAAAAATCCCAATAAAAAAGAGAAAATGCATAGAGAGATTTTGGCAGAGATTCAGTATAGAGAGAATTTTCAGGCCCCTAAAATATGATTTCTTAGCCCTTATATATGACACTCGTTAAGGTAGGATTTAATTACATTAATTAGGGAATATTAAATTGGCAGTTACAATATATAGTATAGAAAATAATGGAGATAATTAATACGTTAGTTACCAAAAATAAATACGGTAACTTCCTGTATTAATGTCCTCAATTAATGGTAGATTTTCTAATTATAGGAAATCCTAATATGAAACTAATTCCATGTATATTATCTCCTTCTCCGATATATACTTATATATATCGGGGCTAATTTATCATCTCGTAAGTGATGGGTGTATCACAAACTCTTTCATCTCCTACCTGCACATGACGAAATGATTTTCAGTCACTCTCTCTTATCATACAAGCAGATAGTTTGTGTGATCGGCACACGTCAAGAACACTAATAATACACCTGTTAGGGATATATAGCGTCTCGAGAAATAAAATCTTCCCACAATTGTATGCCAAACCCTAAATAATTTTCTCACATTCATTGTTTTATCTCATGATCTTATAAAAAAAATTTTCGTGTTAACTATTGTATCTCTACTTATAAAGACTATAATAGATTAACTGGTGAACCATGAAACTACCGAATGTGATCGAAAAATATCTTCCTCTCCTACTGTATGCCATCCATCATAGTCCAACTCACTTTTCTAGTTAGGTCTGTCGGGAAAATTTTTTTCATGATCCTTTGGAGACTAACTAAGTTAGCCATATTGAACTATACTTCAAGTATAAAGTTAAGGGTTTTGAGGGTCCAAAAATTAGGGTCTAACACTAGGGGAAAATTTGAGATCATTCATATAAAATTTCCTTCCCTTGGTCAATTTAAGCACACATGGTATGATACAGGTGCTATGGTATTTTCTCCTTACAGGAATGCATGTCTTATTATTGTATAACACCATACAGAAGCATAAGGTTGCAATGCATCAAAGCATTCAACTTTAATCCATTTCTTTTAGGACTACTTCTGGGTTTTAGACAGAATACGATAGTTACGTTTAACATAGCATCGGATCATTCTTAATCCTGTTTTGGATCTTAATCCAAAGCACACAACCTCATGTGTGTCTTTATCTTACATGTTATAACAAGACTCATCTTGTAATTTTTGTAAGACGATACTTTTATTTTGAACAGGTTATCGAAACTCATTTTATGTTCAAAAATCACCTCATATTAGACTTTGTTATCTTATTAACAAATCTAATGTAAACATTTGTGTGAGTGGATTACTTTTCTGTCCGACACTCTTTATTATTTAACAATAAATGTTCACATATAAACATTCACACACATGTATTGCCAACAATAAACTCAAAATATTATTATCCATAAATAATAATGTTAAGATATTATAGTATAAATCAAATCTTATGCAAATCCTGAGACTTAACATGTCTCTCAAACACTTCTTTTGATACAGGTTTAGTTAACGGATATGCTATCATATCATGAGTAGAAATATACTGAAAATTTACTTCTCCTCGTGCAACAATATTTTTAGTGTATTGATACTTAATGTCGATATACTTTGTCCTACTATGAAATTTTGGATCTTTAATGTAAGATATTGATGCATGACTATCACTATAGACTGTCACAAGTTCCTCTGAGGCAGTAACATTCAGATGGTCCATAAATCTTTTTAACCAAACTGCCTCTTATACTGCAGCTGGGGAAGTGACAAATTCTACTTCCATTATTAAAAGAGCTACACAGGTCTGTTTCTTGCTACTCTATGAAATGGCACCCTTGTCTAGCAAGAAAATATAACCTAATGTGAATTTCCTCTCATTCATATCTCCTTCCCAATCAGCATCCGTATATACTCTCAATTGCAGATCCTTTCCTTGAAAATAGAGAGAATAATTTACGATACTTTTGAAGTATCTAAGTATCCTTTTAACCACCTTCCAATATGCTTCATCTAGGTTAGATTGATATCTACTTACCATGCCCATAGCATAGCATATATCTAGTGGATAACATTGCATACATTAGACTATCCACGACACTGGCATACGAAACATTCTTCATACGTTTTATCTGCTTTTTAGCCTTAGGACATATGCTTTTGCTAAAAAACTAATTCTTAGCAATGGGATTGTCTATGGGTTTACAATTTTGCATATTAAATCGTTCAAGAACTTTATCAGTGTATATCTCTTGAGATTGTGACAATAATTTTCTCGAACGATCCCTTGAAATCTTAACTCTAAGGATATAATCTGCTTGATCCATGTCTTTCATCTCAAAGTTGGTTAACAACCAATCTTTGATAAGATTTACGTATTTTTTGTCATTTCCTATTATAAGTATGTCATTTACATATAATGTTAAAATGACAAACTTATTTTTTGAGCTTTTGGAATAAACATAATGATCTTCATCAATCACGTTAAACTCATTTGACATGATTGCTTCATGAAATCTCCAATACCATTGTCTCGAAATTTTTTTTAGGCCATAGATTGATCTCATCAATCTACAAATCTTATGTTCGTGCCTTTTTCAATAAAATCTATAGGCTGTTTCATATAGATTTCTTCTTTTAGTCCTCTATTAAGGAAAGCATTCTTTACATCCATTTGATATAGCTTTAGATCCAAACTAGCTACTAAGGCTAGAATTAACCTTATCGATATAAATCTAACAACAGGTGAAAAAGTCTTCTCATAGTCAATTCCTTCCTTCTGTGTAAATCCCTTAGCGACTAGCCTAACTTTGTATCTTTTGATACTACCATTTGTTTTTCGCTTTATCTTAAGAATCCACTTGTTCCTAATTGGTTTGCATCCTTTAAGTAGATTAACCAGTTCTTAAATATGATTTGATCTCATGGAAGCCATTTCTTTTTCCATTGCCTTAATCCATTTATCTTTAGTTGGGCATGAAAGAGCTTCTTTTTACATTTTTAGCCTCATCATCATCTTGTGGTGTAATAAAAAAAGCCTCGTTCGCACTTTTGATCTCAAATCGTCGATGCGGAATACTTTTCCTTTTAGATGTTTACAATTTCAAATCTGGATAAACATGTCTCATATATTCATCATAATTCGGAATGCTCCCACTGGGATTGAGCTCTACGCTTATACTTAAATAAGGATCCTTAATTTCCATACTTTCACTGGAATTAGGCATGCTTATCCTTCCACTGGAAGATGGATCCCGAATATCCAGACTGTTAAGAAGAAAGTCTTGACCTTCTTCATTAATTTTACTCCCACTCGAATGAAGAGATCCAGATGGTTCATCTTCTTGAGTTTCATAAAAAGTAAAGTCTTAACTTACTTTGCCCAACTTCAAAAAATCATTTTCCATAAATATGACTTCTCATGATTCAAATTATGTTCTAGAGCCATTAGCTTTAGGCGTGTACAGAATCGAATCGAAATTGAGAACCAAACCAAATGGATTTTGGTATATTTGATTCGATTATTTCGATTTTCGATTCATTCGATTCTGAATCGAAATAAAAAATTGGTTTAATCAATTTGGTTACACACACACACCTCTTACAGAAATCCCTAACCTAAATAGTAACAGCCTCTTCCTTTCTTCCCCTTTCTTTAACTCTTATATGATTCCCAAATCCCAACAGTCGTAAACCCAAACAAGAGGTGTTGTGCTTGGCATGAAGAAGATGGGAATAAAAAGTGGGTGGGGCTGCCTACGATACACATAGAGGGAGAAAGAGAAGGGATTTTTTAATTAGATTAATTTATGGTAATTGTTTAGAGAGATAAAATGGTAATTGTTTAGACAGAAAAGATAAAAACTTAGAAATTGGGGGAAGAAATAAAAGAGTGTGAGAGAAATTATTGTTTGATTACGGATGTTGTTTGTTTATAGCTTTGTTTGATTGATTATGAATGCTGTTGCTGCCATATTATTTTCTTCTTTTTTTTTTTCTTTTTTTTGGTTTGATTATAGATGTCGTTACTGCCATATTATTTTTTTCTTCTCTTTTTTCTTTTTCTCTTCTTTTTTCTTTTTCTCTTTTGTTTGATTATGGATATTTGTTTGATTATGGCTTTTGGTCTGTTGTTGTTGCTACCTAAGAGATGTCTTCGTTTCTTCTTTTCTTTTTTCTTTTTTTATTTGCCTATTATTCAATTCTTTGTTAGGAATCTGTTCTCTTATTATGGCCATTATAAGTTTATAATGTTGTTCCAATTACTCTTTTTTTTCAATGTTACTGGTAATCAATTTATATCCATGTTTTAGCTTCTTGTTTTGCCCATTAATCATTCATTTTATCTCTTGATTTGCCTTTTTATATATAAGATCCATTTGAAAAAAAATTATAAAATCTTAATTGTGTTAAATAAATAATATCTAAATAAAGGGAAAGAATTTGATTAATCAAAAATATAATTTATTTTAGAAAAATTGAAAAAAACATAAAAGAAGAGAAAAACCTAATAAAAGAAGAATTTAGGCCAACAAATTTGGTTACAACCTGCAAATAAATTTGGTTACAAAGAAAGTCTAATAACTACAACCTGTAAATTTGGACCAACATCCAGAATTGGGCTCAAGCCCATTCCAACATTCTGAACCGATCGAACCAATCAAAATTATTTCAATCTATTATGTTTTCGATTATAATTACTTCGATTTTGGTCCGATTTTTATATTTTGAAAATTTTGGTTTTTGATTCGGTCCAAAATCGAACCGAACCGACCATTTGCACAGCCCTAATTAGCTTGCTCACCCATACATATGTATCCTTTTGATACATCAGAATATCGTACAAAAATACTCTTTTATCTCTTGGTATTAATTTACCAAATTTATTTGAGGTATCATGGACATAAGCAACATAACTCCAAGGGTGTAAATGACTCAGGTCGGGTTGCCGACCAATCCATAACTCATAAGAAGTGAAAGCAACAAACTTGGAAGGTACACGGTTGAGAACATATATGGCTGTTAACAAAGCATCTTTCTAATAGAAGATGGACAAATTTGCTTCATCAATCATAGAACGTACAATGTCTAAAAAGGTTCTATTTTGCCTTTTCGTAACACCATTTTGTTATGGAGTTCGAGGAATAGACAACTGATGTTCAATTCTTTTTCATCGTATAAAGCTTTAAATTTATCAGAAAGATTGTAATGGCTCAAATATCGAGCTAATCGAAAATAGTAATTTTTGATAGTTAATAGTGACTCCGGGATGAATAGTATTATCCAAAATCGAAAAATATTTTATTAGACCATTGGAAAGAAGAGGTTAGCAGGAGTTCAAAGATGTAATTTAGACTAAAAATGAGGTCAAATAGATCATTAAAAGTCAAAAATAAGAAAAAAAAGTCACGGTTCCATTTCAAATGATGCTTAGGGTTGACTAAGGTTTGACTGAAACCTTAAAAATAGCTAATAACCTCTAAAAATCACTATATTTTTAGATTTACATTAAATGAGATGTAAAATTATATGGTAAAGAAAAAATGATCTTTCAGCGATGCAAAAAATCGAGCTATCGAACTCATAAAAGTGGATCAGATCGAAAAATAGTTTTCAATTTATTCAAAAATATTTATGAAACCTAATTAATATATTTTGAAAATTTTGAAAGTAATTTTAAGAAGGTTTGAACTCTAGAGTAAGAGAAAAATAACGATTTCGGTTTAAATAGTAACCGATCAACTATAGATTTGATCAGAGCTTTAAAAATAGTAAATGATTTTCAAAAATTGCAAAAATTTTCAATTGATTTTTTATGATGTGTATAATTATTTGGTGGAAAAATTTTAATTTTTCGGTAACCCTTAGTCGAATCGGTATGAGTGAATCGGATCGAAAACGGACTCCAATCGAGGTAAAAAATTTTATAAAGACTATATTATATATTTTAAAAATTATAAAATTGATTTTGAGTAAAATTGAGCTTTGAAAGTGAGAGAAATAAATTATGGATGTAATTTGGGCTTAATAGGGCAATTGGGCTTGAATTAGGTCCAACCAGGCCTAGCCCAATTATCTAGTATATAAAGCCTAAAGATCTCCAGTTTTCCAGAATACTCACCATCTCCCATGACTTTTCTGCTCTTTCTCTTGGTTGAACCTTTCATCTTCATTTTCTTCTTATTCTTTCTTGAATTTTCTTCAAGTTTCTCTCCAAATTCAAGCTTCCCTACAATGTTTCAACCTCTCTACAATATATGGTAGCTTCTAGTCTTCAATATGAGCAATAAAAGTGAAAAAAATCAAGGATTAAAGCTTAGATATCAAAATGAGGTAAGTGAAAATGGAGTTTTTAATTAAGTTTAAAGGTTCTAATAGGTAGAATAGGATGTGTAGGTTGTGTTTATGTGGTTTATTTGAATTAAGGAAGCAAAAAAAGAGGGATTCTTACCATTGGAATTTCGGCCATGGTAGTTAAATTATAAAAAGAAAGAGCTTTCAAGGAAAATGATGGAAGAAAATAAGAACCTAGGTGTGAAGAACTAAAATTCAAGGTTAGTGGATACACACTCTTTTATTTTTCATTCAATTTGACTATAATTATGTGTATGTATGAGAAAATTTTGATATGTGTATGTATAATATGAAATAATTGTAGAGAAATAGTATTTGGCATGTAAAATGATGAAGAAAAGTGTTAAATTGAAAAAAATAAATAATTGGTAATGGAATTTATGGTTAGCCGAAATTAGTGATAGGATGAAAATTTTAATTGTTTAACAAGGAATTAAGTAGGAAAATGAATTTAGAAATTAAATATAATTTTAAAATAAATTATTGGAAATTTTTAGAAATTATTTGAATATATTTTGAATTATAAATGTATTATGTCAAGGTGAATTTAGATGGAATATGGATATTTAAGAGTGAAATTGTGCCTAAAATAAAGTAAAGGGACTAAATAGAACTTTTACGTAATATACCATGACTTATATGTAAAGAATAATTATGTAATGGTATTTTTGTAATTATAACAAGTGTGAAAGGCAAAATCGTAAATAATGAAAAGTTTAAGGATCAAAATATAAATTGCCATTTCAGGGAATAAATATAAGGACTAAAATGCAAAATTTCCCTTTAAAGAGAACTAGAAGTAAAAAGAAGTTAAATTAGTAAAAATGGAAATTAATTAAGACAAAATAAGGTAAAAGGAGATTATAGGGACTGAATTGTAATTTTTCAAGTAAATAATGGAGTAAGTGAAGTTAATAGAAAAATATATGTATTAAGAAAATTAAAGGCAAGGAAAATCAAAAAAACCAAAAGAAAAGACAATTGAAATCTAAGGTGACGGATAAAAAGTTCAGGGGTTTAACTATAATTTTACCTTCAAGTAGAAATTTTTTATAAGATTTAGTAAGAAAATATTAGTATAAAAGAAATTAAAGAAAAAGGAATAAATTCGAAATTTAATTAAGCCAAGTATGAAGTAATAAAAGGTTTAAGGGCTAAATTGTAATTTGACAATCGAAAAATAATTATGTGGCAATTAATCTAGAAAAAATAATTCAAATAATCTATTAGCAAAAAGGTTGGAATATGATAAGTAAATGTGAAATTTGTGAATACATTAAGGAAAATGATAAAATTGTAATTAATTGGAATTTAAGGGATTGAATAATAAATTAACTAATATTTGACATTAAGAAGTCAGAGTGAAATAAGAAAAATAAGAATAATAATAAGAATGAGAAAAGTAAGATTATTAATGCGAATAAGCAAATGTAATAATATATGTGTATGAATGGAAATTTATAGTTTATGAAGAATATACATATATGATTATTGTAATAATAGGAAGTGATAAAGTGTAAAATGACTTTTTCTAAGAAAGAGAACTGACAGCTGGTTTGCCTTGTCGGATGACTGGTCCTGCAAGAAGGAGTGCCCAGTCGAACCAAGCGTTAGCACTCCGAAGCTTAAGTTAGTAGTTTTCTAAAGAGATAATATTTAGAGAGAAAATCTCAGGTATTTAATACCTGGAGCCATTATACTTTTGGCTATTTATAAGAGATAAAGGAGGGGTACTCGAGTACCTTGAGGAGTGATAACTAGCAGTTGGAGCATGTGAGCGGCGATGTGACAGGGAGCAAGTGAAAGGTATGGGCACTAGCTTGTGTCGGTGGATTAAAGGATGTGTTGTCCCATCAGTCCGATCGGACATTGCGCCTTCCTATCTTGTCTTCCAGCTCACGCTTTGTCTTCCTTGTTAATGGACTTTAGGCCCTGCCAAGTATTGTTTGGCCGACTTGATTGGGCATTTAGAGATGTTTTTTTCATAGTTATCACTTGTCCTCTCCCCCGGATGGTCCGATTGGGCAAATCCAATTTTTTGGCAAGATTTTTTTGAATTTTCAAGAGGAACTGATTCTAAGAGTCGCGTCTGTTCATTTTAGATAGCTGTTTTACATTTAATGCATGTGTGCATGCTGAGGATGGTGTTTTGTTATCTGTAACGTAATAACAGATTGATGACATATGGCAATCATCCGATGGAGAGATGCTTGGAGTATTCCGGAAGTTTTTTTCCTATAAATAGGTTAGTTTGATGTGATTTTTCTTCATTTTCAGCAATCCTTGCCAAAATTCTGCCAAATTTTCTTCATGAAGCTTTGTTCATTGAAACTTTATCAACGATTCTTGGCTTTCAAGTTTCGGAGATTTCAGAGTTTCTGCGAGATTAACCATGTAAGTAAATAATACCCGCCTTTGATTTTCTTTCTCAGTCATCACATTCTTTATTCCTTTCCCTCCACCAAAAATGGCTTCAAGCAGCAGTTAGTCTATAGATGGAGCTTCCTTGAAGAATATAAGAATTTGGAACCTCTCGCTCACCCTTCACAATTGACAGAAGAGGAAGTAGCGAGAATTCCTTCACAGTATTATTTCCCTGTAGAAGTGTCGGTGATGGTCTGCCCAAATTCCATGGTAGAGACGGAGGGGCCTTTTTGCCATGAAAAGAATGAATGGTTTATCTGCCATTTATGGAGCTTGGACGTAGGAATGAAGCTCTCTTTTGGTGCATTTGAGATGGCGATTCTTAGGGTTTATAGAATTGCTCCTAATCAATTGCATCCAAATAGATAGAGGACGGTGGTCTGCTTTAAGATCCTATGCAAAATAGAAGCGGTGGCTCCAACTCTGGACCTATTCACTCACTTCTTTTACATTTTCGGTCGGAGTGATGGGTCAGAGTACTACTTTACTAGCCGACAGTAGCAAAAACTCTTCACAGTCCCATCTTCAATGAAGGGCTTCAGGGAGAGATACTTTTAGTAGGGATGGCTGGTGGGTTTGGAGTATCACTCAACCGGTTGGAAGGAGCCACCATCCTGAGAGATCAAGCTGCTGGTCAGTCTTTTTATGAAGGTGACATCAAAAAACTAATGGTCGCTGTGGCGAGGAAGGGATGACCCTATAACTCCAACTATCTCCTTAGTACATTGTTTGAGGTCTTCCAGCTCCGAAGCTAGCAAAAATGCAGAATGTGAGCATTATAGTGGGAGTGAGGGGGAGGGCGCATATTTAACAATTCATGCATTGCATGTGAATTTGTTTTGAAGAAGATACTTATCTTGTTTGATTCTGTGATGCAGCTGTGGACGAAATGGCAAAAGGAGATGACGTTGTGAAGCAGCTTGTCGATCAGGCCAAAGACAAGAGGGAGGCCGAGCATTTGGCCAAGGAGGAGAGAAGAGCTAAAAAGAGAAAAATCTTGCTCGCCTCGAAAGTTCATGCTTCCAAAAGTGTAGCAAGTGTTCCTGCACCTCCTGCATCGTCTGCTACTATCGCTGCTGAAGCGACTTCGAGTCCTGCTGCCGAGGTCATTCCTACCGTTCGTCCTCTTCTGACCATTGCTGGACCGACAGTGCTCCCTCCGATCATAGCGGGATAGCGCCCACTTAGGCATCTACAACTGAGGAATGAATCAAATGATAAAGAGCCACAGCTATCCCTGCACCCTCAATCGTCCAATCAGAGAAAAACAGCTCCAATGGATTAGGCGACGTAAAAGAGGATTGAGGAGGCAACAAAGAAGAAAGTTGCTGAGGTTGTGGATGCTCGGATAGCTGTAAAAAGCAAAGAGACTGTTCAAGGCAAGCCCATTAGACGGCCTTCAAGGAGAGTTCTGAAGGGTCTAGCTCCTTCTTTAGATGACATCTTGAAGGAGTGATTTTGGGAGGACAGGACCATGACCAGCAGGGGTGTGCCGAGCTTCGTTTGCCAAGGTCTCATATAAGAGAGCGATTTCAAGGCAATGGGGGAGCTCAACTTGCTCTCTCGAGAGTTTGGCATGTTTCAGCAGCAAAGCATAGAGGTAATGCTCATATTCATTTTCTCCCCCCTCTATCTTTCTCTTTTTTTTACTGACCATTTCGTCCTCTTTGTTTCTTAGTTAATAAAAAGAGGCCTTCATCTACACGGTATGGGAGCCTTTGCCCGATCAAAATGGAAGGATCCCATTCTTTAGAGGAAGAAGTTAGAAGTCACCGGTGATGCGACTAAAAAGGAGGTTGTGCTGCTGAGGTCAGAGGTGGATGAGCTGAAGAGGGAAAGAGCTCAGCTAGCCTAGGACCTTAAGTCTCGACAGAGCATGGTGGATCATCTGAAGGTAGACATCGCTCATCTTACAGTGGATAGCACTCTGTGTAGGCGACTCAAAGAGGAGGTAGCCAGGCTGAGGGGTGAATGCTCACATCTCTCTACCGACTACACTAAAGCCAAGATAGATAGAGACAGAGCTAACACGAATAAAGATAAGGTTTTGTCTGAGCACAACGTTCTCCAGGCCGAGAGGAATTCCATGGAAATAGCTCTGGTGAAGAAGAAAGTGGCATGGGGCGAGAGGCTGGTGAAGGAGTTGGATTCCTAGAGAGAGGAGATCCTTGACCAATTAGGTGAGGCCCAAGCGAGGTTGCTGACTCAGTTGATTTATGCAACCAAGCAGCGTCTCCCTGAAGCTGAGCTCAATTGGATGGAGGACCCAAGAAGCCTTTTTGATCCTTCCTCTAGTGAGGATGAGGAAGAAGCCCCCTAGATTGGAGTGACTAAGGGAATAGCAGATGAAATTCCTTCCCAAGCAGGCATCAGTTTGCCGACTGAGCCTAAAATCATTCCTCCTTTACCAACTGAACCCAAAATCGTGGCCCTTCTACCAACAGAGGCTGCTGCTAAATAAGTCATTGGGTCTTCCCAGCCCTCTGCTGAGACCGAGGTTGAGCCTACTGTTTAGCAGACTACGGAGCCTGATCCAAACGAGATCCCTACCAATGTAGAAATTATAGATATAGAGACTTAGACTTTTTATTTCCTTGTAATGTTTTTCTTTGTAATAGTTTTCTCCTTCGTTTTGTAACTTGTACAAATTTTTCATATATATAAAAGAGCATGATTCAATTTTCAATGCAAATTTTATTTTAAGTATGATTTGTCTTAAAATCAACTAAGGAGAATACTTTCTGAATTTGAAGATTCTTCTCAAGTATTGTAATCCATAACTCTTAGGGTCAATGACCGATTAATTTGATCGGATCAAAAAGATAAAACCATTCCTCATGGTGTGAGTTATGACTTAGATTTTAGGCGCATGACGTCAAGCATAGCAAGATACTTTTTAGCCCTGCATTCACTCGAGGCATCATCCGATCAAACATAAAGATCGGTTATCCATAAAAGAATCATGCATGGAAAATAACCTTTCAGTCTTGCATTTACTTGAAGATTTGGAAATTTCGTACATTGAGTACCCAGGAGAGATTATTAACTCAATTGTTGATCTTCGCATTTTGGGTTCGGATTAACGTTGCATCTTGGGCTCGGGATAAGCATAGAGCCTAGCGAGGGAGTTGTACCAGTCAAAACCAAACGTGGAGTTAGATGAAGTTTTTAGCTTTTGTATTTTGGACTCAGGATAGACGTTGAGCCTAGTGATCGGATTTAAAAATGTCATCAATCGGGATTTTCATCAATCGGGGTCAAAATCATCAACCAGAATTTTCGTTGATTGGAATAAAATAGATAACCTACAAGTAAATATCAAATCTAACAAACAAGTAGCTGTAAACATACCTTTTTCAAAGATGGAGAAAATTTGCTTTATTTAATTCAAATTCTTTGATATAAGGTTACACATGGTACTTCTTGAGTATTTCAACATTTCAGCTTCTGGGGATGTCCAACCCTTCAAGGTTTCTGAGCCTATACTTATTGGAGCTTAGAATCTTGGAGACTTTGTAGGGACCTACCTAATTTGGTATTAGCTTCCCAACTCTGGTATTTTTTGTGCCTATATCTGCCTTTTTAAGTACCAGATCACCCACGTTAAAGGTTTCTTGCTCTTACTTTCATGTTGTGATATCTAGCGACCCTTTGTTTGTATGCAACGATTTTTGCATACACATCTTCTCTCCTTTCTTCTACCAAGTCCAAATCTTGGCATCTATCCTGGATGTTCCTGCAAGACCATAAGACATTTTACAGCTCTTTCATCCAGTTGCCTTTTGCCTCACCCAGTCATTTCTTTAGCCTTTCAAGGAGTGTTCGATTGGAGACCTCGGTCATCCTATTGCTCTGTGGATGGGTGACTAAGGTGAACTTTAGGCTGATGGTGAGGTCTCGACAAAAGTTTTTGAAGACGGAGCTGTCAAATTGCTTGCCATTATCTGTAATTAAGATATTGGGTAAGCCATACCTACAAATGATATCCTTCCATACAAAATTTTTGACCCTTTTTGCTATGATTATTGCTAGAGGCTCTGCCTCAATCCATTTGGAGAAGTGGTTGACAGCTATAAGGAGGAACTTTATTTGTCTTTTGCCTTGGAGAAAAGGTCTTAGTATGTCCAAGCCCCATTGGTCGAACGACTAAGAAATTTCGATCGGCTATTGGTCTGCTGATAGTTGTCTAATGATTCTTCCATGGATCTGGCATTGTTGGCATCTTCTCACTTTTTCCTAGGCATCTTTGAAGATACTTGGCCAAAAGCATCCGATTTGGAGTACTTTTTCTTGCCATGGCCCCCTATCAGCTTCGTGTGCGCCACAAATGCCCTTTATGGATTTTTTTTAGGATATAGTCTTCTTCCTCCTCCATCACGCATTTAAGCCAGGGGTGACTGAAAGCTTTTTTGTACAGATCATCATTAATAATAGAGTAATTTAGGGATTTGCAGGATACCTTTCGGGCTTCCATCTTGTCTTCAGGTAGCTACCCTGTTTGTAGGTACAGCTTGATGAAGTTTATCCATGTGTCTTGAGCTGGCTCAATCTCCATCATATCTGGTTCATATAAGGAGGAGATAGGTTGCTCGACAAAGGTGATATTTTTCTCTATCATCCCTTGCTCAGAAGCAGACATCTTGGCAAGCCGATCGGTAGTTATAGTTTGATCCCTCGATACCTTCTGCAAGATCCATTCTAATCTAGATTCTTCTAGCATCTTAAATGTGACCTTGAACTTTGCCAGGTAATGAATCATGTTAGTTTTTCTGACCTCGAAGGTACCTAAGACTTGACTCGTTACAAGCTGGGAGTCACTTTTGATGATGATCGACTCTGATTGAATGACATGGAGCAATCTTAGCCCTTGCAGAAGTGCCTCATACTCAGCCATATTATTTGAAATTTTGAAGTTGAGTTTTATTGAGTACCTTATGGAAATGCCTAAGAGGCCTATTATTATGATGCCTGCACCTCCTTGGATGTCATTTGTGGCTCCATCCATGATTATTTCTCATTTTATACGTTAGGACTGATCGGTCATTCCTTTGCCAGCAAATTCGGCAACGAAATTTACCAAAGCCTGAGCCTTTATCGCTTTCCTGGGTTCGTACCTCACGTCCCACGACTGGAGCTTGATTGGCCATCCCACCATTTTTATTCCAGGTTCGGGGTCTGGAGAATTTTTTTGAGAGGCTGACCCAATCAAACCACTATTGTGTGTGCTTTAAAATATTGCCTTAGCTTTTTTGTGCACATCATGAGAGCAATGATGAGTTGCTCAACTGGACCTTTCTTTAACTCTGGGTCCCTAAGCACTTGGCTCACATAATAGATGGGCAGCTGCTGGGTTCCTTCTTCCTTGACTAGGATAGGTACAAATTTTCACCTGAAAGCGATCGGTTGAGTAGTGGTGGGTTAGTGAGGAACTTCTTTAATTCATTGAAGGCTTGCTGGTAGTCAGCTTCCTAGCTAAAAGCTTTGTTCTTCCTCAATTTTTTAAAGAAGGGGGTGCATCATTTGGCCGAAGAGGAGATGAATCTTTCGAGGGCTGTTATCCTGCCATTCAGTTTCTGAACATCTTTCACACTGCTTGGAGGTTGCATCCCAAAATAGCCTTTATTTTATCAGGATTGGCTTCAATACCTCTTTGAGAGACCATGAAGCCGAGAAATTTTCCCGAGGGCACCTCAAAAATACATTTCTAGAGATTGAGCTTCATTCGAAACTTATTCAGCATGTTAAAGACCTTTGCTAGATCGGTGGGATGTTCTTCAAGGTTTTTTCTTTTGACGATCATATCATCCACGTAGACTTTCACATTCTACCCGATCTGATATTTGAAGATTCTATTCATCATTTGCTGAAATGTGGTTCCTGTATTTTTTAATCCGAACGGCATGACCCTGTAGCAGAAAGTGCCATCGTTGGTGATGAAATTGGTCTTTTCCTGATCTAGCAACCATATCATAATTTATTGGTATCCAGCATATACATCGAGGAGGGAGTAGATGGCATGGCTAGCAGTGGCATCCACCAGTTGGTTTATGCGAGGTAGGGAATAACTATCTTTTGGATATGCTTTGTTAAGATCCGTGAAGTCTATACACATCTGCAGTTTCCCTGACGTCTTTTTCACCAGCACAACATTGACGAGCCATTTCAGGTATTCAACTTTTCGGATCGTACCCGCTTTTAATAGCCTGTCCACTTCCTCATAAATGAATTTCCTCCGATCGAGAGCATGCCTTCGTAGCTTCTGCCTGATCGGTTTGTAAGCTAGATCCACATTAAGTTTATGGGTGATTATATTGGGATTAATTTCGGAGATGTCTTATGGCTTCCAGGCAAAGGATTCCTGGTTGATCATCAAGACTTGCATGACGGCCTCCTCGACCTCTGCACTGATGCTGGTGCCTATTTGAACACTCTTACCTTTTAAAAGTGTCCTTGCCTTGACTTCTCCCGTAGGATCCATTCTCTGCCCCTCCATCTGCTCAAATTGCTCTAGCCCTGGCTCCACCATTATGGCCTCTTTTTGGTGTTTAATTATAGTGATGTAGGTCTCTATGGATGCCTTCTGGTCCCTCCTTAGAATGGTGATGCCTCCCCTGGTTGGATCTTCATCACCATGTACCGGATGCTAGTGATAACTCTAATTTGAAAGAGTAGAGGCCAGCCAAAAATGGCATTATAGGCAAAAACCATATCAATAACCATAAAAATTACCTTGCGGGCATGGGCTAGGGCCTTCTGGCCAAACTCGGTGAAAAGCTTGATAGATCCTACCATCGGAATGATAGTGTTGCCAAGTTCGATCAATGGTGTGGCATACGACTTAAAGTCTTTGATTGGCAGCCCTATGGCTCTGTAAGCTTGGAGGGTGAGCACATTCACAACACTTTCATTATTCACCAATATCCTCTTCACATCAAAGTTATTGATTCGCACCCTGATGACAAGGACGATCTCATGAGGGAACATTACATCTCGTGCATCCTCACTGGATATGGTGATTGGGGATGGCCGCTCGGATGTCTAGGAGATGTAGACACCTTTCCCTTTTCTTTTCCTGGATAGGTCATCTCCATAGGACGACCCATTAGTAATCATGTTTATGACCCCGACGTACGATCAATGGGGATCCGCATTCTTCGATTTTCTCCACTCGTCATCATTGTCGTCGTCGAAATTATCTTTCTTAAGGTCCGATTGTCTACAGGGACTTGCCCTTCTGGTCAGACCTATAAACTTTTTGAGGTACTCTCTTTGCAGGAGTCGCTCAATTTCTTCTTTCAGCTGAAAACACTCGTCGGTTGTATGACCGACGTCTCTATGAAACTTGCAATACTTGTTATGGTTCTGGGTGTTTTTGCTCCTCTCGTCTAACTTCTTAGGCCAATTCACCTTTTGGTGCTTTTCCTTGATCCATATCAACACCTGTGTTGGGTTGGTATTGAGCTGAGTGAAGGTTTGAGTCTATTGGCCACTACCTCGATCGAACCAAAATTGCTCGACCTCCTTTCTTTTTCCCAAATTTCTAAAAGTGGAGGCTTTTTTAGGACTTCTAGCTATTCGTTCGGATATAGGAGCTCGGTTGAATGACCATCTATCTGGGTGCTGGAGCCTATCCGTAATGTTGCTCCTTCTGCCATGGCTGGACCTCAAGGCATCGTCTAGCTGAATGTGTTGTCTAGCTCTTTCCATTAGATCGAAAAAGCTGGCTGGCGGCCTTATTGTAATTGACTCGAATAACAGTCGATCAACAGTGCCATTGGCCAAAGCAGTGGATTCCATCTCCACACTTACATTCCTTACCTCCGACATTATGGCTTGAAACCTATCGATGTAGTCTCGAAGACTTTCTTCAGTCCTTTGATAAAAGTTACACAAATCGCTCACAGATTTTCATGGTCGTGTCTGTATAATGAACCGTGTGATAAATAGTTGCTTGAGTTGTCGGAAGGAGGTGATTGACTCCTGGGAGAGCTCGTGGAACCAGTTAAAGGCATCTCCTCCCAAGGTGGTGGGGAATATCCTATAGGCAATCCTTTCATTGTAGGTTTAAACCTACACTTTGGTTAGATATTCTGCAAGATGAATGGTAGGATCAGTTTTACCTGTATACCTATATATTACCACATCTCTCCACTTGGGAGGTAGGTCGAACTCCGTGATCTCCCTGCAAAATGGGGAGGCTATGTTGCTGCAGGTGTTTTCCTCGAACATACCTTTTTTGGAGCCGGTTAAGCCAAACTGCTTGAGTTTCTGCTTGAACCATTTGTCCTCCCTGCTCATGGCTATTGAGGCGAATTCTTCTCTTCGACCCTTCGTGTGACTGCAATTCGACATGCGCATGAAGGAGAGATCGTCCCCAATGGATGAGGTGGAGGATCTACTAGGGATATATGGAGAGTTTCTGCTCGAGGACATTGTCCTCTTCCCTTTATCGCATCTGCCTGGGGTTCTGACCCCCGCTTTTCTATTGTCGTTAGCTCATGGCTCGTTTATGGAGATTCCTTTATTTCTTCTTCTTTTGAAGTCTTCGGTCATGAAGTCCATTTCGTGGCCTCTTTCAGAAGTTCTGGGCATTTTTCCCTTTTTCAGCATTTGGACGATGCTCTTAATGAAGTCATTAAGAATGGCATGCATGTCCCTGATAGTAACAGGGGTATCTTCTGGCTGCCACATAACTACATCATTGAAATTTGGGAGGAGGTTACCCCTGGTAGGTGATCTGAAAGATCTCTCTCTTCTCCCTGAGGGCCTAGATCTGCCCTGGCTATTGCGATCATGCTCTCTAGAAGCTATTTACTCATTGGATCTTGAACCCACCATGTCTCTCAATGAAAGCACCAAATGATAAAGCGTAAAATAACTTTATTTAAGAAAGAGAACTGGCAGCTAGTTTGCTCGATCGGATGACTGATCCTACAAGAAGAAGTGCCCGATCAGACTAGGTGTTAGCACTCCAAAGCTTAAGTTAGTAGCTTTCTAAAGAGATAATATTTAAAGAGAGAATCTCAGATATTAAATACCTGGAGCCATTATGCTTTTGGCTATTTATAGGAGATAAATGAGGGGTACTTGAGTATCTTAGGACGTGATAACTGGCAATTGGAGCAGGTGAGCAGTAATATGACAGGGAGCATGTGGAAGGTATAGGCGTTAGCTTATGTCAGTGGATTGACAGGATGTGTTGTTCCATCAATTCGATTGGACATTGCACCCTCATGTCTTGTCTTCTAGCTCACGCTTTGTCTTTCTTGTTAATGGGCTTTGGGTCCTGCCAAGTATTGTTGGGCCGACTTGATTGGGCCTTGGGAGATGTTTTTTCCATAGTTATCAGTAAGAAATATGAAATGTGTGTGTGTATATATGTATATATGTAACATCCTTATCTGAACAGTCTTTTCTAATATAGAAATAAGTGGTAAGCTGAATTTTTTTTATCCAACTCTTAAGTAATTCAATTGACTTATAAAACTCTTCCATTATTCAAAATCATAAACTAACTTATCGATTTATAACTTTCTAAATTATTATTCATTTTACCAGAAAATTCGATAGTATAACGGCTATATACTTAATAGCTTCCTGAAAAACCAAATAAAACATAGACTCATAGAGGCATATAGACTATAACAGACAACAATATACATTCCAAACACTCATTCACACTACAAAAAATTGATTTTATCGACGGTTTTTTTATGGATTGCCGATGGAATTCTTTCGTTGGTAAAACGCTTGTAGGTATCAAATTACCAGTGAAAAAATCCGTCAGTAAGAGTTACCGATGAATTTTACCGACAGAAATATAAAAAATTCCGTCGGTAGTTTTTCTAAAAAATCTGTTAGATATTTCCTCGGTTTGACTTTTTACTGACGAAAATTTGGTCGATAAATTTAATTAATACAAAATATTAATTTATTTTAAAAAAGCGACGGATATATCCGTCGGTATTTTGTCGGTAAAAATAATTTATTATTTATTTTTTCAATTATAAATTCCTCTTTACAAAACACAATGAATTCAATACAAACAGTTTAAAATGAAAAACAACCACAAAAACCAAAAAGAAAAAAAGTATCTGTTATATATTATAATATTTCAATTACTTAACTAATGCAAGGGCTCAAATTATCAACTCTTTCAAAAATGATTAATAATGTAAAATTTTATCATCACTTGACAACATCTCTAGCCCCATCACACAAAATCAAACTCAGCTCCAGATCTAACCCCTCACTTGCTGCAGTCAAACGGAAAAAAGTAAAAAATTAATTCCTTTCGGATAGAAGTTCAAGATGATTTGCTGAAAATATAAGTGTTGTAATGAACAAAGCATAACTTGAGTTGTTCATTAAATCACTCACGTTGTACCACAGGATCATTCAATTCAGTATATGCATTGCAAATCTGAACAGTTCAAGGACATTGATCATAAGCAATAGGAATTGAAGAGACGAAGCAAACAATGAATTATAAGAAAATAGTAGCACAAATTAAAAGATCGAATAACGGTACTTCATGCTTGTTTACAAATAACTCAAAAATGTTCAGTCAAGCCTGGTTTTGATATATGCTGGAATTACACAAGAAGGTGGTTAGCATCACAAATCTATAAACAAGAGGATACTAAATAGAGAATACAGACATCTAAGATAAAAAGATATAATATAAAACACAAAAAAAATCAGAGTACTGGTCAATTAATAATTAGGAATCACTGGACCAGATGAGGTATGTCCTCATTGTAACTCCTTTCACATCAAACAACTAAATCCTAAAATTAAACCCCATATCCCCTCAATGAGGAGCCACTTATATTACAAAAATCTTAGTTATGATAAAGGGTTGGACACAAGGACAACTACAATCAACAAAGACTAAGACTGAAGAAAAAGACAAACAAGGACAACATGAAGACTCCTATATGAACAATAATTAAATAAAAAAACTACTGCATTTGTTAGGAATAAAACTATAGTGAAAGCAACATTTACCTATTCCTTACTTACATTATCCTAGCTACACAATTCAATTACAGATAGACATCAAATGTTTGAATCAAATTTAGGGTAGCATCCAATGTTCAAATTAGATATTATCCATGAATATGTTATCATAGGATACATGGAACAAAACTACAGAACAATGATATAATACATGTCTATTATTATTAGAATAGTATCCATAACCATACTAAACATGTTAGGGCTTAAATGTAAGAAATGGAATAGAGAAAGAAGATCACCTGTACGCACTAATTCCCTATTGTTAGTTTCACTCATCATCACCCAAAAATTGCAACTGATAAATATAGAGAAAATATGAATCTTCACTATTTTTATTGATTTTCAATATGCTTAAATCATTTGCCTAAATTAAATCAAAATCAAAATCAAAATAACCTCTATAATTTCCAAACCAAAAATCAAAAATCAAAAGCCAAAATGATTTAAATTAAATAGAAACCAAAATAACCTCTGCAATTTTAAACAGAAACCAAGAACTAAAATGTTATAAATTAAATGCAAAAGCAAAATAACCTCCACAATTTCCAAACCAAAAGCAGAAATCAACAGCCAAAATTTGATTAATTGATCCCTCAGCATCTAATTGATTCATGCCAGCCTTAGTTCACCTTCACAATCATTCATAAACCAATGTGTATTGAGTTAAAAATTGCAAGAAGTATATAAACTGACCAATTAAAGGACAGTCAGCTTTACTTGTTAGCACCAATATGGCGAAAGATCACCATGCAAGCATAAACAGAGTGAATTGCAGCAGTGGAAGATATGTTAGACATAATGCATTAGTAAAGTAGTATACAGAGAAAAAATTAAGAACTCGGAGCTCAAGAATTCTCTCAAAAATTATTCAATAATCATCAGTACTAAAATGAAAAATATGCAAGATTTCATTTTCTATTCCTTTGAAGAAATTTACAGTTATAATTACATATCATATAATTACATATGATATATTTATTCAAATCAAAGGATCTTTATCTCCAATACTATATAATCATAATATATAAAATTTTTAATTTTGTTAATTTGTATTCTGTAGTAGATACTTACAGTAGCGAATCTAAATTCAGTTGTATCATTTCTTTTTGGTATAACAATCTTGTGTGAGAGTTCATGACAATGATGAAATATAGAGCAGTATTACATTTTGGACTCCTCTAAAATTAGTACTCTTCCCTTGCCATTGCTCTGCGAATTTTTTTTTTAGTTTCCATGCGTCTCATGTTTCCCCATTCAAAGCTTTCCAAGTTCTTAATTATTGCTTTTTGTTTGTCCTCTAATTCACACAGAGTAAGTCATCTCATTCTTCAAGCATTTATTTTTTCCTATTTCAGTGGGATTGCATAAAATGTGGAATGAAATGAAATTTTATATTCTGTTTTCTTTTGAACAAGTGATTTTTTTCTTCTGAATTTAATTTGAAACATTTTCTTTAAAATATATATAAAAAATTAAAAATCCATTGAATTATAGCTCCACTATGGGTTCCAATTCGAAATATTAAATCTTTTTGCTACTTAAAAGGATGAAATATTGTATTTTCTCCTGTATGGTTTCTTGAAGCATACTTGCTTAAATATATATTTAAATCTTTAACGGGAAAAGTTATCTAGAATATTAAGTTTTAATGAAAACAAAGGCTCAAGCTGTTTGAAATCAAGCACATATTTCGATAGGACAAATCCATTTACAACTGCCAGCTAAACTATTTAATTATAATTTCAATCCTCTTTATTTTATCAAAACTACAACTAAAAGTCCCTTTACAAATCAGAATATGCCTTGGAAATTATATTATTATCTAAAATTGAACCTAAGATTCAACATAGAAAAAGAAGTCCTCTTAAGCTTTAAGTTAAAGTTTATCATTATTATAATCTTGCAAAGAATCATCTCCAGATACTTTGTTCGCCCATAAATTACAAGAAACTTCTTCTCTCCTTGCAAGGATTAAGGTTAATGAGTAAATAATAAGTACCTTCTGCATTTTGCAGAGCTTGGAAATATGAATTATTTCTGAGTTCTTCTCATACTCTTCCTTCTTCCTTGCATTTTCTTTGTGAACAACTCTTTTATTTGCTCCAAACATGGAACTGGAATCCATTTTGTTTCTGTATTCCAACTAAATTTTGAAGGAAAAAGAATAGTGTCATAATATAATTTGTCATTATTTATCTTTAGAAAGAGCAAATAACATATAAATGTGCTTACATAGATTCTTGCTTGCCTCAGAATGTGACTTACTAGGGGTATAAATTTGGTGAAGAACAACAAGGAGGGTGAGCATATCCCCAGACTTGAGTTCTGAGCCTTTCAATGCCTACCTAACTGCACTCCAAATAACTTCTTTCGAGGCATCCTGGATCACCACCACCTTTTGAATTTCCATTACAAATTATCCGTTCTTTGTTTAATTTGATCTATCTGTCAATGACAAACTACTTGTCTAAAATGTTGAACTTCCTAAGATTTAACAGAGAAGACCTCTTAGCAGAAAACTACATTAGCAACATACTTCTACAGCGTAAGTGGAATAAAAAAAGGTGGAGGTTTAGGAAACATATCAGAAGTTGATGATCCAAGGGTATATTTTGATTTGTAAAGGGACTTTTAGTTGTAGTTTAGATAAAATAAAGAGGATTGAAATTATAATCAAGCACATATCTCTAACCCTTGATCAAGCACATATTTCGAGATTCTAAATTCTAGATAACACATAACATAACTACAAAAAAAAATCCTCACTCTTCTGCCCTCTTATTCTTCTGCTCACTAATCTTTACCCAATTTCCTCTAATTATCCTACTCACCAATCTTTACCCAATTTGTTTAGACTATATCTTTCTTGCTTTGGGAAAAAGAGAAAAAAAATCTTTTGTTTTACTGCATTTTTATAGTTCTGCTGTGATCTTCACAATAACATACCAATATAGTTCAACAACAATCGATTATAGAACCTTAGTCATGACTTATTTCTAGTTATACACAAAATAATGTTCATAAAATTTAAAGTTTCCTCCTCCTCAAAGATTGAGAGAACAAATTGGTCATATAAAAACAAATTCATCGATAAATTATGAATTCTACCTAAAAAAGAACTATATCTTAAGACTATTAATGTCGCAAACATGAGGAAGTCATAGGAATTATGCAAAACTCAATGTATAGATATAATTACAATTATAAAGATTTGCATTTGCTTTCATAACAAGATTCAGCTTTATAGACAGTAGTCAAACTAAAACGAACTTGCTGCAATTGATACTTCCTAACTATCACTTGTTGTGATCAACATCTACTTTTCTTTTAACCCTAACTAGAAAAATAATTCTCTAAAAATAATACATTTACATAACAACAATAATGAACTGATCAGTTAATTCCTAAATAGAATCATTTCATTTCTAAAGAAAACCAGTAATAGTAGTTAATTACCATATATTAACAATAGGACTCTGGAATTTTTTTTCTTTCAAATTTGGGGTTTGTTTGGTTGAATTGTCAATGGGAGGAAACTTTGCCTTTGTCTTGAGATTTCTTGTTCAATTCAAGGGATTTCTCATGAGAGGGATCGCTTACTGACCTTGGTAACAGTGAAGAATCCGAATCTATTGATGGAATTTAAGGAAGAAAAGGAAAATACAAAATAAATAACTAAATTAGTTAGGGATTGTTTGGTTAGTCAGTTGATAGGTGAAGTTAATTAATTAAGTTACCTCGAGACGCATTGAATAATCTTTTGTAGTGGAGAATGGCACTTAGGATTTCGTCTTGCTGCCGCAACAACGAATCATCTCTCCTTCTTAACGTTACCGAAGCCGATGGAGCTATCTCCACAGCTGACGACGTCGATTGGCTTTTCCCTAAGTTTTTGCACACAACTCTCACCAAACTAAGCAAGGGAAAAGGAGAAAGAGATTCAAGGGAGAAAGAGGGATAGACAAAAAAATAGCGAGGGAGGGAGATTGCGAGAGATTTAAGGGAGAGAAGTGATAGAAACTGAAAAAGAAGAGGGAGGGAGATTGGGAGATAACTCAGATCAGATGTGGAGGCAGGGTTAACCTCGTTGTCGAGATGGCGAGCAGGATGTGGAAGCGGCTGAAAGAAAAATATCAAGACTAGGGCTTGTTTCAATAAGGGGCCGTAGACATTGGGTTTTTTTAGCTCTAATTTATTAACATTAAATAAAAAATATTTTATTAAACATTACCGACAAAAAAAAAGCCATAGCCAAAATTATAACTTGTTGGCCTTACAAAATTTTCACATTTATTTACCGACAGAATATAAATCCATCCAACATTTGTCGGTAAATTTTCAAAAATGCTTGTATTACTGACGAAAATTCCATCGCTACGTCAATAAAATGATAAAATTAGTTACCAATGGACGTAACAGTCGGTAAAGCGGTCACTAACAATTGGCGCCAACATTTTCCGCCAAATATTCCGACGAATTATTAATTCTGTCAGTAAAAATATCGTCGTTTATCAAAATCAATTGTTTTACCGACGGATTATCAATTTGGTCGGTAATCTGCTGGTAATATCTTAATTTTACCTACGGATTTTGAATCCGTCGATAAAATAGATTTTTTTTTGTAGCGTCACATAACAAATATATCCATTCTAAATCACTTACTAACACTCACTTATTACAAATATAAAAATATTTACTATCATAAAAATAGTAGTCAAAATTTAATTCAATCTTTTATCTTAAATATCTAAGTATATACATGCCATAATACAAACTTAATTTATGACTATCTCTTCTCCACGGACCTTGCTCCACTGTGTACTATGCTTGCGCAAATCTTCAGAACCTGCACGCAGTAAACACTACGTTGTTAGCACTAAATATGCTCAGTAGTGACTATTAATCCTAAAATTCCTCAATAAGCATATTTACATAATTTATGCGAAATATTATGTTTGTTTTATCAAATGTCACTTTTAATCTTTTGACAGTGTTTTCAATTCCTTACCAAAAAAATTTGGTAAACTTTTAATTTGACTCTAAACCTTTCAATTCATTTCAAAATACTTCCTTTTTGCAATTCAATTACAAAATTGACATTATGTTCCTAACTTTTCACGTATAACATTTTTATTAGCTTGACTTTGAATTTTTAGCAAAATTCCTTATTTGATCAATTCAGTACATATATTATTTCGTTTGATGATTTACATTATTAATTACCACTATAATAATTTTTGATTCAATACTCAACTTCTCTATTAATTACTAATTTTCTCTTTTAATACCATAATTACATTTTTGCTATTTATTATTTTATTTCACTTTGACGTTTGAACTATTTATCAAATTACAATTATTAATACTTTTAACATTTAATGCAAAGTGATACAATTATTTTGAAACACTTTGCAAATAAGTCTTTATTTTCTTTCTTTTTCTACAAAAAAGTTCTTTTTACACGCTTATTGCAGAATTGCCACTTTTTTATTTTCAATTGCAAAATTGTCATTCATTTGCTCATTTTTACTTTTTAGTTGACTTTGACTTACAAAATTTTATTTCTAGTCATTAATTTCTCAATTAACTATGGTATTGCCATTTTTAAACTTTAAATACAAAATTAGTACCATTTTCCAAACTTTTTATTTTCGAAGCAATAATTGGTATACAAAATACCAATTGGTGCTTGTTTTGACTTTTTTTTAAATCACGTTTAAATCATTTTTCTTTACAAAAACTCAGTTTTTGGCTGTTTAATCGTTAATTTACTATTTTATCCTTGTAAAATATTTTCTTTGTATTTTTACTCATTAAGTATAATTTTTGAGGAAATTACAGTTTTGTCCCGAAACTTTTCATTTCTTTCAATTAAGTCTTTTTTTCATTTTTAACTTTTACTTTTAGTTTACTTTTGAAATTCTAATTTATTCTTATCAATATGCCCCTAGTACAATATGACAGAAACTCTTAGATAGGATATAAAAAACGTGAACCCCACAGGGTCACATACAAAACAGATTGAAAAATGATTCCGAAAGATCGAGTCTCACGAAATAAATATCATATCAGTACAGATACAGGTACTATAAAAATCAAAGATCCTACCATAGTACAGTAAGTCGTCATGACTTGCACCGCAGTATAGAGTATCCTTATGGCTAGCTAATTATATCCTGAGTAAGACTTTTACTATCTGACTATTGCTAAGGGCAAAATTACTCACTTCCAAAATATTTTTCTTTCAATTTCTAAACAATTACAAATACCTTTTTAATCAGTGTATTTTGTCAGTTAGTCTTTTCAATACTTTTTACTATTTCAGGATTTTTTTCTTTCAATCACTTTTTCAGTATCACATAAGGGTGTGCAAAAATCGACCCGATCAACAGGAACCAAACCGACACATTCGGGTAAGGTTAATCGGGTTGGTAGGGTCAATTCGGATAGAAGGTCTATGAAATTTTTGGGTTCGGGTCGGATCAGGTAAAAACCTTTTAAATTCGACCCAACCGACCAACCTGATTTACTAAGTGTATAAATAAAAAAACCTAATTTTTTTTTCTTCATTTCCTCTTCTAAAATTTGTGATTCACGTTCATCTCTGGTGTCCCTAAGATTTTTTGGCCACCTCCATCTCCTCGTTGTCGGTCGATGATCACTGTCGCCTCGTCACCTCCTTCATCCAGTTATCCTTCGACAAGCCTAAGAAGTAAGAAGTATGTCATCTTCCACCAACTCTCAATCTGCTTAATTTTATTGTTTCTTAATTGCAATAAAACCAATCTTCAAATGGCAGATATTTTGACTGCCGCTCTCAAGGTTCATATATATTCTCTTTATTTTCAATGTTTTGTGGTTTATATTGATTCAGAATGTTCGAATTATGAGTTTTAATTTCATTTGTTCTCTCTTTTTGTTTATTTTTTCCCATATGTTTGAAGAAGTTTTTCAGTGAGTTTCAAGGTCGATCATATTTCCTTTTTTCCTGAATTTATTTAAAAAATAAATCTAAAATTAATATGAAGATCTGATGGTTTCATTTTCTTTCTTCTTTTCTGTTTGTTTTCGCTTAGGGCAGCTAGATCTATGATTAATTTGTGTGCATTGCATTTGAAATTGTGCACAGGTAAAAGGAAATTCCATTTCGAAAGAAGAAAATGATGAAAAATATTTTGACGATGAGCCGAAAAAGAAAGTAAGATTCAGTCTTGATGTTGAAACCCGTGAATATGAAACTTCAGTATATAGGAAGTCACCTAGGAGGAGTAGGAGGAAAACTTTGACTAGATCTTTGGTGAAAGGTTTGGGAGAGAGCAATTCTCCTGATAAAGTTGATTAGAAGAGAAGAAGGGGAAACATTAAAACTGTTTCAAGGATTACTCATTCACGGGCGAAGATTGACGACGAGAACTCTTTTATGACTGAGAGTAAAACTGAAAATGATCAAGGTCGGGAGGGATGTGATGAAGTTCCTCAACATAAAGACAATTTGAAGGGAAGAGAGATATCTAGAGAATTTTAGAAGAAAGCTGCTAGTAAAGAAATCGGTAAAGTAGTGGTGAAGCTAGAAAGGTCGCAAGGCGATCTGTAAGAAATATGGCTAAGTGTACAGAGTCTGAACTAGTAACTAATGGATCACAGGGTCCATAGCAGTGACTACTGCAGTTGAAGGCAATGCTGAGGTTGTTTGCCTCATAATTAAATGAAAATATTGCCATTATAGCATGACATATGATTGAAGAGAACCTTCTTTTCTTACCTGCTTGTGTTTCTTAACTTTTGTTTATACTGAATACAATGAATTCATTTTTCCTCAAACATGACATATTGTATTCACTTTTGACAAACCTAATACATTATTTAATTACATTGTTTTTACTTTTGACAAGCCTAATAAACACTGTATTCAATCTTGCTCAAATTGAATATATTGTATTCATTATTCCCTAAAAGTTATTATACTATATTCACTTCAAAATGAAATCTAAATACAATATATTCTATTTTGCAAAGCTATAATACACTATATTAATTTTTGGTTAAAAGCTAATAAAATATGAATATATAAAAAATTTAATTACATTTAATTAACTTTTGACAAACCTAATACACTATATTTTTAAAATATTTTTTATGATATTTAATATTATTTATTTGTATTAATTTAGGATTTTAATTTAAATATGTAAATTAAAAAAAAATTAATTTTGAGTTAATCGGGTTGTTCTGGTCGGGGCCCGAAAAATATCGGGTTGTTCGGGTAGGGACCCGATATTTATGTAGGGTCAAATCGGATAAAAAAATATGTAAATTTTGGGTTTTGGAGTTAATCGGGTTCACCCGAACCAGACCGATGCACACCCCTAGTATCACATACTCAGTTTGTGAATTATGACATCATAATTTACTATTATCACTTTACATATTATCTTTTATTTTTTCAGTACTTTTTACATACTCTATGAATTAATTATTATAATTCACCATTTCTTGACAATTTATTAATTATTTCTTAATAATTCAATATTTTGTCTTTACATTTCATTTTACATTTTTGACTTTTAACAATTTTCTTATTTTATCTATCCGAAATTTTGGTTGTTCAGAATATGTAATATTTTTATACGGTTTGTGAATTATTTTATAATAATTCACCATTTTATTTTCAATTTATGAATTATTTTTCAATAATTCAATATGGTAATTATATACACTATACTTTTTATGGTCTAATTAATTTTAATAAATTAGCCAGTCACTCTTTTAACAAACTTTGGGTAGTTTATGAATTATATCAATATAATACATTATTTTTCACTAAAATTAGGTATTGTAACTCAATAATTCCATAACTTTTTTTAGTATATATTTAAATATTTCTTCAAAATATTCACATAAATTCTATAATTTCCATAAAAATACATAAGTACATTCTTTACTCATTTTATACATTATTTCACAAAAAAAAACCTTATTTTTCACTAATACATAATCAATTAATTATTGAAAAAATATTCTAATAATTTATATAAATTCCACAAAAATTCACATGTGCTTTATTTTATAATTATTATCATTTTTCACTCATTTTATGAATTGTTTCACAATAATTCATCATTTATACTTGATACATACATATACCCAACTTAAAAATTCTCAAATAAATTTCATAAATTTTCTAAAAATTCATGGACATCATGTATCATTTTTTAGGTTCATTTTGTATCATTATTTATAAAAAATATGCAAGATATACCTTAATCTCTCTTAATGAAAAATTTGGCCACCTTAAGGAATTCACCTTATAAATTTTTTTAATTTAATTTGAACATACTAATAGCTATATTCAAGGTCTAATTGCAAAAATCTAACATCAATTTCAATTACTCATCATTATAACATATTTTTCCTAATTTAAATAAAGGAAAATGGTAAGATTTATTAGCCACTAACCTTTTCTTCTAGATTTGGCTTGCCTAAACTTCTTTTCCTTTGCCTTTAACCTTGGCAAGTTGGTTTTCTTCTTCTTCACTTACCATGGCTCGATTTTAGAGCTTATTAAACTCTAATTTTTTGATCTTAAATGCATAAATTGACCACATATTTGAGTTCTAGGTATCCTAAACTAGTAAGAAACACTTAAAAACCAAATTAAATCAATCAATTTCTCATGGCTTACCTTAATACCCTAACTATCCAACCCTGATTTTCTTTGATTTTTTGCTCAATTTAAAGGATAGAGGGCCGATTATTAATCTAGAGGGATGGATTCAAGTTTATTATTTTGGATTTAAGTGAGAAATTTGAGTGAAAATTGAAGAAATTGGGAAGAGAAAGAGAGAGATGGGTTCGGTCACAAGGAGAGGAGGAGGAGAACTGGAAAAATCTAGGGGTTTTTCAGATTTTCTTAGGTTATATACTCCTCTCAAATGGATCAAACTTGGGCCAATTGAATGGGCCTAGCCCAATTTAACTAAAAGCTCATTTTTGTCCATTTAAGGCTCTAATTAAATTCTCTTACTTTTAAACTTCAAATCACTCAAATGATGATTTTATCATTCTTATCATATCAAAAATAGGTGGTACACAAATTTTTGACTTAATTGGAGTCTATTTCCGATTTGATTCAATTAAATCGGTCCGATTTAAAAATACCAGTGTTACGGAAAAATTCACTTTTCATTACCAAAATATTCTATATAAAATTTAAAGAAAATCTGCAAATCTTGGCAATTATCAGAGTTTATTTTCTATCTTTAAAAATTAATGCAAATTTAAGTCAGTTTTCCTATAATGGAAATTGACTTGCTACCTTTTTCGTATTTTTGACTTTTGGAGGCTTATATGACCTCGGTTTTACTTCAAATTTCAACCCCGGACTCACTATGACCAATATTTTTCGATGGTCAAATAAAATATTTTTCACTTCCAGATGTACTTTTCATCTCGGATTTACTATTTACTGTCGAAAAATATTATTCACGGCTAACCCGGTGTTCAGGCCATTACAATATATGTATACATGCACAAACAAAAATTGAATTACAAATGAATGAATATGACATAAGTATATAAATAAGATATATGTAAAAGTATGTAAGGAAAAATAATGGTACGAGGATGTGTATGATATGAAATGTCATAAATAAATGTATTTTTGTCCTTGGTTGTCTGGTAATGAGATATAATACATGATATAGTTGGTTAGCCATAGGGAAACATTTACCGTAGTTCGAATCATGGCGATTCGGTTTGGTAGGTTAATCATGGTTTACCCCATGTCACAGATTCACAGATTACAATATATTACAATGTTCATGCTCTATGATCCTTCAGGGTCACCCACTATTGGACCTTCGGATCCGTGTATCCGGTTCAAAGATTTCTACCGGACTAATGCTAAGGGCAACTTAAGGAAATAAGATAACAAGTATAAAATAAACCATTTAAGACAAGAAAAAATTTAATGAATGAAGTTACAATTTAACAACATTAATGTTATTAATGTAATTAAAATATAAATAAGCATAAAGGTACAATTAATAAATATAATTATAACGAAACAATGATAATAATAAACAAGTAAATGGTAATATGAATTAAAATATCCGTATGCAACGTGAATATAAATCATGAAAAATAAAAAGAGGTAATGATGTAACTAGACATGACAACATAAGAAAACATGTTAAGATAAATAAATTAAAAATTATATAGTAATGAGAAAATCTGGATTGTGAATACAAGTAAGCAAAGAGCATAAAGGTAATATAGTAGCATCACCATGCTACACAAGTTAAATTTAGAACAGTGGAAACGAGAAATAGGAATATAGAAATAATTATAAGTTAATAGTGCCTAATCAAAATATGATCAAAACCTAAAGGATTATTTTGTAAGAATATCACAATGAACAAATGAAATAATTAAAATGCTAATTTATGTAAAGCCATGATAGACAAGTATTAAAGATAAAATAATTACCGAAATAACTCAAATAAATACGAAAATAAATAAAAGCAAAGGCACGATTAATGTTAACAATGTAATTAAGACCATGAATAATAGTAAAACTTTAAATAAAGTACACTAAAATATACACTTGAAAGTATGAAAACAAGACAAGAAAATTTAACAGTAACTGATACCGCCAATTTAAAATAAGAACTTAAGAAAATAAAGTTATTGAATGATGTAAATGAATAGTGAAAACTTAAAGCAAAGTAAGTAAATACATTGCAATAATGTAAAGAAATAAATAAAGATAAAGAGATTGATTAATTGAAATACTGGAACTGAAATAAAAGTTAAGTATAATGATACAAGATGAGTATATAAAGAATAATTTTAAGTAAATTAATGACAGAATAAGCAAGTTTAATGTAAAACATAGACTTAAATTTTATAAGTACATATAAGATATATAAGCCAATATCATGAAATAAAATAAATAAAATAAAATATAAATATGATTTACTAAGCAAGTTAATAAAAACTCATTAAAGTAACAGAGAACTAAAAATAATAGGCTAGTAATATAGACAGTAAAAGATAATATTTATGCATAAATACAGTATTGACAATGATAGTGTACGCTTGCATGTGTATGTGTGTGTTTGGTTGTTTGAAAAATATTAGACGTGTATCCACCATTGAGTATATTATGCTCAACGCGTAGTATTTTACTGTGCGCAGGTTATGGAAGATTGCAAGGACTTAGAGGAACTGAAAATTTTATGTATGGCCGAGAAGAGTATTGAAGTAAGGTTTGAGACAGTGTTAGTTATGGCATGTATATGCAATTCTTAAATACAAGTATGTATGTATGTATGTATGTATGTGTGTATATATATATATATATATATATATATATATATATATATATATATATATATATATATATATATATATATATATATTGTTATGGATGTATATGTATGTAAACAAAGAAGGAAAAAAAAGTTTCCTACAAAGTGTACTGTGTCGTGCAACAGTAACAGTGATGTGTCATCTATTCACTATATGTGTAGTGCATGTAGTTTATAAGGGTGTTAAAAAGATATTCTCGATCACAGTCGGTTCTTAAAGCTTTTATTTTCTTGTCCAATTGATTATCAACAAGATTCATAAAAGTTTTAAAGCAACTTAATGCTTCGAACTTGTGAGATATCAAATAGACATAACCATACTTAGTATAGTCATTTATAAAAGTGATGAAATGATAGGCCTCATGCCTTACCCTAACATTCATTGGATCACAAACATCGAAATGAATTCATTGCAAGGAATTATGGCTCGAGTTCCTTTTTCGAACGGTTTTCTAACTAGTTTTCCTTGCAAGCAATGCTCACATGTAGATAATTCAATCTCATTTAAATTACCTAACAAACCTACTTTAGCTAACCGACATATTTGATCTTGCCTAATATGGTTTAATCTAGCATGCCACAATTTCACATGATCCTCATATGTATTTGAAGAAGAAGAAATTAATAAAAAACTAGCTTTATTAGAATAATTAGGATCAGCATCCATAACAATAAAATTTTCCGAAATAAAGTCAAAACCATAAAAAATGTTATCCAAAAATAGGTCAACTTTATCATCATTAAAATGCAAATCAAATCCAAGTTTCATCAAAGTTAAAACATAAAGTAAATTCCTACGAATATCAGAAGCATAAAGGACATTGTGTAAGAGCAAGGTCCAGCCTTTATGCAAGATCAGTTTGCATGTGCCAATCCCTTGGACTGCCACTCTAGCATTATTGCCTACATAAATTCACTTCGCTTCAGCAGTTACTTGTCAGAACCTGACAAAGGCCTCTTAATCCCTTGTTATATGATCCGTTGCTCCTAAATCAACCACCCACAAATGATGAAGTTTAGTTAAAAACAGAGAAAGTGATACACAAATTTCACTCACTCTTGAATTAGAATAGTGTACCTGTTTGGGCACAGTGCAATCTTTAACATAGTGACCCTTCTGTTGGCAATTGAAGCACTTCTTCTTTGAAATGTTTACTTTTTTTTTGCCTTTGGACCACTTTGCATTCTTCTTAACTTTCTGTTTTTTAGGCTCTTGAGCTTTATCTTTACCTTTGCCAAGGAAGCTTCTTTTTTTGTTTTGGTTTGACTTTTTCTTACCAGAATTGGAGTGTCCCATATGCACTTCAGCATTGACCTTAATCGATGCTAAACGATCCTCTTCCAACTCCAAATGCCTATCAATATCCTTAAATTTTTTTTATGTTATCCATAAGAGTCAGCTATATTTTCATGTGCTCCCAATTCCTTGGCAAATAACGGATGACAGCCTGAACCTATTGCTCATCAGTCAACTTATGAACTACATCACCAAGCTCACAAATCATATCCTTCATCTTTTGAAGATGTTTTCGCATTGGATGATCAGGCCTTTTCTGATAAGTATCGAATTTAATTGTCAAATATCGATATCTAGTTAGAGATACTCCTCCAAACTTCTTCCACAATACGACCCATAAATCCATTGCATTTCGATATAAGCTGAATTGCATGGTGATATCATCTTTCATTGCACTTAGGAGAATGATATGAGCAATGAAATTCTTCTTTTTCCATATTTCATAGGTAGTTTGGTCTTGCTTATGCTGAGCAGAAGTGCCATCCTTAGGTTCAGTCATAATCGACTTAAAGTTTCGAGAGCCTCTTGTTCCTCAAGCATATACTGGATTTTCATACTTCATATTTAATAATTGTCGCCATTCAATTTCATATCTCTGTTCAATTCAGTGACGGAATGTATAAAGTGTGGCCTTTCCAAATTCTTGATTTTGTATTAAAGTTGTTGAGGATGTAGTTTGGGAACTTGTTAGTGTGTCTATCTCTTAAGAATTGATACTGATAACATCTGAGTTATTGATTTACTCATTGATATTCAAATTTGTACTGTTTCTTTAACCAGGGCAATGTGGGTTTGTTTTTCACGAAGGGTGATCTCAAGGAGGTGAGTGATGAGGTAGCCAAGTACAAGGTACAATGACTGACTAATCTTAATTACTTATCATTTATATGATAATTGATTTGTATTAATGTTATATTGTCTACTTGATTTTGTATATGTTGATTTTTTGATGTATAAAGTTGAATGAGTCTTGGAAACTATATATTACATTGGAGTTTTGTTTAAGTTTGCTACGGGTGATTAATTATGGTAGTATGTATGGTAGAAAGTTAAACAAAAGGATCTAAACTTTCAGAATACATTTGAAACTATTATTTACTATTTCATGGAGCAATTGCTTCTTTTAGTTTGAAGTTTTTGGGACTTGGGGAGAAATGATCAGAAGTTGTTATATGTTATACTGTCTTTGGCTCCATTTACAGGCTTTTAATATCATTTTTTTAAAAAAATTACTGTTCTAATTAAAAATTCAATTTATTGAGGGTGGAATGTTAAGAATTCAATTATCCCAGGCTTCGTCTCTTTACTAATTGACTTCGATCTTTTTATGATTTGACTTGCTATTCCATTGTATCTTCATTCTTGAAATTTATCTTGCATTTTTAATATATTTTCTTTTATGAATGAATAGGTTAGAGCTCCTGCTCGTGTTGGTTTGGTTGCTCCAATTGATGTTGTCATTTCTCCAGAAGCTGTAAGTTCTTTTGCTTTTGTTAACTTTTGTTAGAATGCATTGAAGCCTGCTTATAGAATAGAGAGCTTAGCTGTTGGCAAATAGCAGTGAGTTTGTTGGGCAGAGATATATATCTTTTCAATGTTTAGCTAGACCTTATGTTCACAGGATCTCAATGATTGTTTGTTTAATGCATTGACAATTTAGATATATTAGTAGTTAAAGGTGCAATTAACTGTTTGCAACTAAAGCCTATGTTAATTGATGAAATAAAATGGAATAATTTCAGGAACTGGTCTCCCTTAGAAGTTAAATACGTCATTGTGTTTTTATGTTATAATGTCGGTTGGTTTGCATCCTTCACCTAGCAACTTAAAAAGACATTTAACCTTGTGTTGTTTGTGTTGGAATCAATTAGGTGGAAAGGCTGATAAACAACATTTATTAGTGATTTTCTATTTTAAAACACTACAAGAAAATAGCAAAATAGCAACGAAATTGATTTCGTTGGTAATTTAGCAACGAAAAGCAAATTACGTTGCTATTTAGCAACGGAAAAATATTTTCGTTGCTAAAATTGGTTGAGGTTTATTAAATTAGCAACGAAATACAAATGGTTGTACTCCGTTGCTAAAAAGGGGGGGAAATTTCAACGCCAAAATTTAGCAACGAAAATTAGCAACGAAAACTCATTTCCGTTGCTAAATATGGCGACACTTGATGGAGGGAAAATTTGGGATAAAATATAGCAACGAAAATTAAATTCTGTTGCTAAATAGCAACGAAAAATGTTTTCCGTTGCCATTTAGCAACATAATCTAATTTCGTTGCTATTTAGGTCAAAAATTGGTGAAATAAGTTGGGTCCAAAAATAGCAACGGAAATGAATTACCGTTGCTATTTTAGCAATGGAAATGAATTTTCGTTGCTAAATTAGCAATGGTAATTCATTCCGTTGCTATTTAGCAATCGAACCTTTTTCGTTGCTAATTTCATTGCTATTTCACCTAACCCTAGGTATAAATTACCCCACTTTCTGCATTTTTTTTTCTTTTTGCGCCTCAACCATCCCTCTCCCTATCTCACGCTCTCTACCATATTTTATCCCAACCATTTCCTTGCCCTCTCCCTCTGATCTTCATCTATTTTTGAAGAAAAAACTATTTTTGGGAGGAAAATCAAAGACTGCTGGGTTCTTTGCTGTCGTCTTCCTTGCAGATACGATCCTTTTGCAGGTCAGTGGTCCAATTTCCTTGCCCTTCTCTTTTTGTTCTCCTTTCCTGTCCATGCCCATGTTCTTGGTTTTTGCTCGAAAATAATCTCATGGGTTTGCTTTATATTTATTTCCAGATTTGCTCTAATTTTTTTCTAATGGAAGTCACCATAATTATTAATATCGCTTTCTAATTTTAAAAAAAAATATTTTATTATGTCATTCATGGCTGAATCAGCACGTTACTAGCATTTCTTCCCTTCCTTAAACTGCTAGTAACCAAATCACTAAATGACATTTTTTAATGATTTGTTTCAGTTCACAACGAAAGGTGGTTCTCAGCTGAAGGAGTATTGTTCAGCTTTAAACAAAAGAGGACTACAGGCACCAATCTGGTTCTTTTATTGCATGTGAGAAGGTCAGTATAAATTACAGTATATTGGTATTATTTAAACAATAAAGAAGCTTATTCCTTTAATCCTCTATTCGCTTATATCTGTGAGCAATATCAACTGATTCCTAAAACCTTTAATTATATCTGTTGGAAATATAATGAACTCTTAACATCCTGATTATATTACTTTTTTTAAATATTTCTATTTACCTGCTTACAAAGTGAGAGAGAGACTGAGAATGATTCCAGTGGTTCACTTGTCTTAAGAAATTTCTTGTTGCATAATGGGTATAAGGAATAGGTGATCTTGGCAAACATAGGTACAATTTGGAATGATTTACTCTTTTTGTCATTGTGTATATTGTGTATGTTTTATGCCGTGTTGTTTCCATACAAATTACAGGTTACTCATCCTGCTATGAAACATAAGTCTGTTAACATTAAAATCTCAAAAATTATTTGCACTGCAATTATGATTATTTGACATATAGAGTATCAAAGCATTGCTGTTATAAACTTTGAGCAAACAATATAGTTGCATTTATTTTTATTTCAAGTTTTAATATCTTTGGTACTTCTTTGTTTTGGGTTTGACTTTGACTTATCACGAATGTCTAGTGTCTGCGGAAATGTCCAAGTCTTGCTAAGTATTTACTATTTAGCACTTGTATTTTATTTTAAGCTTTCAAAACTCTTTTTGCATATTGCAGATTGTTTGTGCATGGCAAGCATCTGGAGATGGAAATTATGATTGCAGGCATATCTTGAAGGATCATACTGCTGAGGTAAGTCATTTCATCTGCATGTTTTGTAGTTAATGGCCGTTGGATGCTCATAGAAAAAATTTCAGTTGCCTGCTATTTTTGACAAATGCAACCATCTGTAAAGTGGACATTTTAATTTTAAGTGTTTGGGTCCGATTCTAAGAGTTAAATGCATACTTTATTAGTGTTGTTCAAAGTAAATAGGTTTTATATCTTTAGCAAAGCCTCTTTAGTGGCATTTGCTGAAAAGGCTTTCATGAGGGTGTTCGACTTCAGTTGCAAATGGCTTAAGGTGGGTTTGAAGAAAATTTCTTAAGCTACAGGCATCTTACATGAGGGAACTTTTGAGGAATGCTCCTATATCTATTGATGTCTAGAGCACAAGGTTCATCAGGCTCTAGTCTATGTTCCTTAACTTTCAAAAGTAAGCTCTTTCCATGGGCACTGAATCGTGCACCTTAGGTCAGACCAGGGCACAAAAAAGGCATTTTTTGTCAACATTGCCCCTGTATTTTGTGTCAGAATCTTGTGAACTTAAATTTAAGCCATCAAACAGCCCATACCATTGATTAAACTATAAAAATAAAATGTTATATGTCTCCATCCATACCATATTAAAGCTAATAGTTAAAAAGGAAAATGACAGATTTATGGATTATTATTTGGCTATGCTCCTAGTAGTTTAATAAGGCAAAGCCATCTTTTCCTTCTAGGTCAATAGTCCTCATCTTTTTAAAGATGTGGAAGATATTGATTTTCAAGAAGAATTTACTAAAGTCAAGAAGCATCAATTTTAAGTAAGTCCTGTTAAATGTGATGATAATGGTGGGGAAAAGGTTGTTTTGAGTTTAATGATGTGTAGGTCCTGTGGTTGCTTTGGGCATTATTGTTATTTCATAGTGGGATTATAAATTATAGTTGCTTAACATCTTCACTGCCATCTTTAATTTGGTTTTGGAACATGTAGCCAAGTTTTTACCTGTTTTATATTGTGATCATTAGTAAGTTATTTTATAAGCTTGTCTTATGATGCGAAGCTTTGCCTTTCTTCCTCTTCTTTTGCTCATTTTCTCTATCAAGCGTGTGCCTGTGCCTTGCTCATAGCACCTAGAGCCTAGTTTGGCTCTAGGAATCCTTTAGCACCTTAATGTGACTTGTGCCTTTAATAACTATGAATGCTCTAAATTCAATATGTTCCTTATATCATTTATGTATTTATTCCACCATTGAAATGAATATATTATTAGAACCATGCAATCACAGTATATCAAATTAAAATTGAGAAGGTATAGACTCTTACAAGGTGGTGCTAGTTTCTTGATCAGAAGTCTACTAAGGAAAAATTAACCTAATTTAACAATTTTTTAATGCTTTGCTTGAGCTGATTGTAATGATTTTCTGAATTTCTGCCATTTGATGACATAAGATGGCTTTGTTTATGTGCACTGCCAGGTTCAAGCTGTCAACTTCCATGCTACAAATAATTACTTTGTAACAGCTTCTCTTGACAACACTTGGTGCTTCTATGATCTCTTCTCTGGCTTATGCTTGACACAGGTCCCAATGCCTCCCTTTATCTGTTTCACACACACTTATAAATCTAAGACCTACTTTAAGTACTCTTTTTCATTTACTAGCTTGCATCCGTGTTGTCTGGATAAAAGTAAGTGTTAGTATTGCCTTTCAACAATTATACCAAGCACAATAAAGTGCTTTCGTGTTGTATGTTTATCAAATATTTGGTATCGAAGTAAATATTGGATTATTGTTATCAAGTACACTTTTTTTTTGTTTAATTATTATTATCAATTACATTTTTTCACATTTTAAAGTATTATTATTTTTTGCTTTAAACTCTATTCTACCGTGGTACCAGTGCCCATTATTATAAGGAAATGAAAACCCTTTATCCATTGGTTCTGGTTGATGTATGATGATTTGTTTCTACAGGTTGCTAACACTTCTAAATCTAATACTTCTAAACCTGAGGGCTATACATCTGCTGCTTTTCATCCAGATGGTCTCATCCTTGGAACAGGGACTTCAGAAGCTGTTGTTAAATTTTGGGATGTAAAGAGCCAGGTAT
Organism: Excoecaria agallocha; assembly: GCA_037975025.1. Taxonomy (NCBI): domain Eukaryota; kingdom Viridiplantae; phylum Streptophyta; class Magnoliopsida; order Malpighiales; family Euphorbiaceae; genus Excoecaria; species Excoecaria agallocha. Next base: position 36,118,412 of record CM075810.1, on the reverse strand, counting down.
ATACTGTTCTCAACCCTATTACTGTATTTGTTGCTTTTTGATACTGAACAACTTGAGGAGATCTTGTCGGATGCCATCAACTTTATGGTTTGGATAGCTTTTTTTTTTGTTTAGTGCACAACTTGAAAAGATCAATCAAGTTTTTTATTTAAGAAATTCTTAGTGGGTTTTTTGAATTATTGGCATTAACGGTTGGTAGGAGATTACAAAACCTTTATTAGCTGTCATAGTATTCTTTTGAGCGAATGATGTAGCTTTAAAAGGGAGAACCAGTAATAGGCAACATATTTCTATAAAAGAATACGAGGATAGCCTTAGGAAAGTTGTTGAGCATTTAAAGGTTTATTTTTAATATTTATTTATTACAGGTGGTTATAGCCTGTAGACTATAGCTTTTTATTTTCCATTGCTCTTTACAATTAGTCATTTTAGCATTTCACTTAAATTCTGTCTATTTTTTCTTTATCCAGCTAGCTATTTTGGCAAAGGCTGATATTTGTCTTGATTTCTAATATGTGTTGGTGCTCTTCATGGGTTGTTGCTATTTGGGGGCTCTCTCTGCTGTCAGGTTTTGGGTTGTTATTTTACTTTGACAGTTTTATACTTTGTTTATTTTTCTAGTTTTGTTTTTATGCTTAATTATGCTCTCATTTTTTGGGACTCGGCCTTTTAGTTCTGTTTTCTTGTACTCATGCATATGACTCTTTTATATTCGATTGTTATATATGTATGTAAATCCATTTACTTCTTTTGTCAAACATAGATTTATAACTTCTAAAAATATATTCCATTAAATAAGATAAAATACTTATTTTGTATCACTGTTGTATCAAGATATATAGGCTAAAATGATTCGACTTACGGGCTACTGGTTTCCAAAGGATAACTCGGTTATCATGGTTGAGTGTCACGTACCTTGATGCAACTTATTTTTATGCCATGAATTATTTTGTTCCAATTTTAGGAGTAGGACAGTCAAAAGGAGAAAGCAAGACAAATGAAAGTGAAGCATTTCATGAAGAAGAACCGGGTGCCTATGAAATAAATGCATGTTTTGAGAATGAACCTTTAAATGATCCAAATAATAAATTTGTGGAAATTTTATTTGGAGATGATGACGACTCCATAGATGGACCAAATTCTGAAGATGAGCCAGACTTTAATTCCGAATATTCTGAAACTGAGGATGATTTTAATGTGCAATTAAGTGATGAAAGCGATTAATTTGAGTATGTTTTATTTTATAATTATATCATAATCCAAATATGTTATTATTGCATCAATTAATTATTATTATATATGATGTAATTATATTGTTCTATTACAAGAAGACTTATATATTTATTTAAGTTTCAGGTACAACACATGCCACCCAAAAGAAAGAATAACGTGTTGCCACCCAGGCTCAGATTAACATCGGATAAAGATGACGGTGCACAAGTGTCCCCATCTCAACCTGTAGGGTTTACAAGTTTAGGTCTGTATTCAGATTCTCAACAGTCATATCATGCATCACCTTTACCTACTACAAACCCCAATGGCTCCCCTAATCTACCAAGTGATTCAGCGTCCAACAATCCAAATATATCAGCTACTCCTATATCAAACTTTGGATCTATACCGACAAATGAACGGATGGTAGATGCCGAGACTGAAGAAGAAGGCTTTCAACCTGGTGCGAAGGGAGTTGATGGAAGAATTTATATCAAGATTATCAATGATATGTGAGTATTGATCTAATTTTGTATTAGAAGATAACATTAGTTTATATATGTTGCTATGGATATCTAATTTAAAATCGATCTAATTTTGTTCTTATTAACAGGTTTATACCATCAGGTATTTGCTCAAGAAAAATTAGATCCAAATTCAAAGAGAGGATAGAAATTGAGGGTTATTTATGGAAGAATCTCTCTCTGCAAACAAGAGATTTTTACTATCAAGAGTTTGAGGTAAAAAAACAAATTATATTATTTGTGATGAAATAGCTGATTTCATAGATTAATGGCATATCTATTGTATTTTACATTAATTAAATTATGTTTTTTTTCAGAAAGAATTTTTTTTGGATGCAAAATTTAATGGTGTCATTTATCAAGTTTGGGAAAAGCGTGCTCGTCAACGATATAAAGAATTTGTTGCTAAATTACACAAGAGTGGTGAAAGACCTTCTTTTGTTTCTGAAGAAATATGGGGTCGTTGGCAGGAATACTGGGCATCACCTGAAGCAATTGTTATTTCAGAGAGAAATTCTTCAAATAGATGAGGATGTTCAGATGGAGAGAGTTTAGCAGTGCACACTGGAGGAACTTTGAGCCATCATGAGCATGCAGATAAATTGGTAAGTATTTGAATTTTAGGAAATTTGGAATAATGTTTCAATGTATGAATTTAGAATAATGTTTGATATGTTGGATAATGATGATTTAATATATGTAAATTTCTATGTCACGGGAGGTAATGATACTGTTGGATAATGATGATGTTTGATAATGATAATTGTTGGATAATGATAATGTTTGATAATGATGCATTTTTTTTAGATAAGTTTTTCATTTCACAGGAGGTAAATGTCTTAAATTTAAAGGAAATTCTGCTGAATTTTTTATAAACGTTAGTTTATTTGGTTATGCAGGAAAAGTCCTTGGGTAAGAGGCCAACATATCCTGAAGTTTTTATGTACACCCATACAAAAAAGTATGATAGTCAGACATTTGTTAATGTCCGTTGCAGACAACTCAATGTACCTTAAATTTATATTTGTATATTAATTCTTTACTGAAATATAGTTAATTAATTGTAACTATTGTAATTATAGGAGCAATTACAAGATACTCTCACTCAACAACGACAAATCTCTGAAAATATGGATGAGAGTCGGATATTTCTTGATGTAGTTGGTGGTAAGAATAACCGAGGAAGGATTTTTGTCTTAGGATCAATTGCAAATGCATCCCATTTGCATTCCTCTGCATCAACCACATCTGCTTGTAGTAGGCATTTTGAACCTTCTGAGAGAGTCATTCAGCTTGAGAATACTGTCAGTATATTGCTCGATACTGTAATCCAACTGAATAATGAGGTGAAAGAGTTAAAAATCAAGGACACCTCTCAACAGCCAAATCGTCCGCCTTCACCAACTACATAGTTTATATTTGTAATATTTATGTATTGGTACTGATTTTAAGTTGTATTTCTATATATTGGTTTTTATAGATTCTACTATATTATTTAGGTATCGATACTGAGTTTATGTTACTTTTTTATGGATTTCTTATTCATACTATGGTTTATACTATGTTATAATTAAGTTAATTGCATTATATTTTTTTTAATGACTAATCAATTTAGATTAAAATTAAAATTTTATTCAGATCCTTAAAATTTTGATGATTTCAATGGTTACATTTAGTAATGACAATTACCGATGGGAATTTATGTATGAATTTTGATTGCTAAAATTAGCAGAAAATATAACATTTCCTTTCCTAAAATTCGCAACGGAAAGTTCAAATCCGTTGCTAATTTTAGCAACGAAATTGAACTTTTGGTTGCTAATTTTAGCAACGGAAATACAATTCTGTTGCTAAATTTAGCAACGGAATTTATTTTTCCTTTGCTAAAATTTACCAATTAACCGAAAATGAGTTGGTTGAATTTAGCAACAAAATATGATTTCCATTGCTAAATTTAGCAACGAAAATAAAATTCCGTTGCTAATAATAGCAACCACCGAATTAGCAACGGAATTTTTCGTTGCTAATTTCCGTTGCTATTTGTTTTTAGAAAAGAAAAATTGGTATTTTTTGTTGCTAAATTGCATTTTTCTTGTAGTGAAAGTTGTTTTGAGACATGTATCATATGCATTCAACTATTTTCAAACAATTTGAAGCATATAAAGCTTCTGAGATAATGTCACATTTCGTTTTACACTGCCTTTGATTACATAATCTTTGTATTTGAAAATATAAATTCTGGTTTATTAGACTCTGATACGTAGGCTTAATTTTAAAGGTGCAAATTCTGGACAAACTAACTCGCCAATTTGCACACTTTTAAGTGTTGGACAGGTTATCTTCGTTTCTCTTTTCCTTCTCTTTTATTATGAATCTATTATCATCTAATTTCATAATTAATGAGACTTTTTATTTTTTGTATTTTTCACCAATTAAAATTGCATTGATCTATTTGTTGCTAGAAATGAAAGGTGCTAAACTGCTGCTTTAAATATGGCTTAAGTTATAATTATATATGTTGCAGTCCTTCTCTGGTACCCATTGAGGCTTCTGGATTCTCATTTGTATCTCATGTCCAGGTATTTGATTTTGTTTAGGTTGTACTGGGTTCAATTTTCCAAGGTTATCTATAACTTTTTGTATTTATTCTTTAATGGAAGAAGATACCCAGTCTGTTATTACAGAGATCAGTTCCTGGCAAGAAACTGCTACTATGCTTGAGTATGTCTGCAATTTAATCTTATTTGTTCTACTTTTTATACTTATTTTGATGTTTGTAAATAGAACTATTTATTTGTTTCCCTCATAGTGCTATGAAGTATAACAAACCGTAGTGCTATGAGAAAATATGTGAAGATCCAATGAAGTTTTTGACACTAGATGTTCCTGATGATGAGATATACTAGCTCATATCTTTTGCTCTAAGGTATAATATTTTATGACATTCCCTGAATTGCTAGTAGTTAAATTTTGTGTGCTAAATGCATTAACCTTGAGCCTTACTTATCCCTGAAGCAGAATTATCTGGAAGATATAAAGAATAGAAGAAGTTTGACTGAAACCTAATATGTATGTTTCAATTGGTTATTTGTCTGTTTCTTCATGGACGTTGAAATCTGCAAATTCTTTGTCTCTACAGACGGTATGTGTCTTTAAAAAGATTCAAAGTTTCTACCTCTACGAAATGAAATATGCTGCATTGCAAAGATAATGGCTTTCAAGAAAGCTACTGGATCGGTCACCAGGAAATCAACATAGCAGAACTTAAAGTAAGAGGCCTATTTATTTATTTTTGTTAGCATTGGTTTTAGATTTAATGGTATAAACTAACGAGAATGGAGTTTTACTTATTAATCATTCTTAAATTACTTAGTTTCTAGTATCTAATTCTAACTATAAGCACCTTCTGTAGTGATAATAAGAAGTATAAGTACACTTTAAGAACTTTCTTGCTTAAAAAGAACTTTATTTATAGAGCCAGGCAAGGCTTGCACATTATTCACATCACAATGTATATATATTTACAAAGATTCTTTTCCTTGTCTGGTAAAGGTAAAGACACTAATGCATTTTCAAGTAATAGCTTGCCTGGGTCCCTTGTGGATTTTAATCCTTTTTTCTCTTAGGTGATGAATTGCTTATGTTGTTTTGCAGGTATGTGATTCTCCTGGGTCTAAGTTGAAGCTAAATGATGTCTTTGAATTTGTTGGGGTTCTAACTTTCAATTCAGATGTTGCACCAGAAAAGGATGATCATGATGAGTTCTCTATTGAGAATTTTGATGAAATGTTGGTCCATTTACCTCCAAACAAGGTATTGACTTGGTGTTTTATTTTACTATTTTGTTTTTCCCAAATACACTATATATATAAAAGTCCCACAAAAAAGAGTGAATCACTAACATTAAAGGGAACCTAAAATTTTGCACAAAAATTAAATTTCCAACTACTCTCACAAGTTGCTTTCCTCCTAAAATTCAAATGCTGATGACTTTAAAAATTTACTTATATTCCTGTCTATGTCTATTTTCTTCATTGTGTTCAAACACACATATAATGAGACCCCATCTATTTCTCTGCCTATCTTCAATGTATTAGACCCCACTAACTCCTTCACTGCACATCCTCTATTTAAATGCTTTTATGACTGCTCTCTTTCCCCATATACACACACTCTCTTGCATCCTTTATAATGGTCCTTTTTATCTTAGTATCATAGAAAGAAAAAAAAAGTTATGTCTCAGGGAAGAGGCAATGCAATGATAGCCATGGTGTTTGTTTGTATGGTGATTTTGATTAATTTTAAAGTGGGTAGTGCAGCTACTTATACTTTTGGAGATTCGAGGGGTTGGACTTTTAATGTCACTGCTTGGCCTAAAGGAAAAAGCTTTAGAGCTGGTGATATCATTAGTAATTATTCACTAAATTTTGGTTTTGGTTTAATTATAATCACCATTTTTAGTTATTTTCTCATATGCATATGCAATATTTTTTAATATATTTTACAATAATTTTTCATGGTTATATTTGTGGTAGCATGTTAAGTAATGAAATCTTAATTTAGATAGATATAATTTTGATGGGTTTGTTAATAATTAATTGTTACTATTGGGGTGCATTATTCAACTACAGTCCAACAACTTATAATTTGGTGGTAGTAGATAGGGCAAGATATGGTTCATGCAAAGCTCCAAAAGGTGCAAAAGTTTATACTTCTAGAAAGGACATAATCAAACTTGTCAAGGGATAAAATTTCTTCCTCTGCAGCTTCGCCGATCACTGTCAGGCTGGAATGAAAATTGCCATCACTGCCCTGTGATTTTATGGATTTTCATTTCTTATAATTATGTAATCGGTGTTACTTTTAGTGTTTAACTTACGTTTTGTAAGGGTGAGGTAAGGCTGCCTTTATATCATGAAATAATTTCACAAAAATAATCAGAGAAGTATAAAAGTTGGTGATGGATTTAAGTTCGTGAGATTTTTTTTCCTTTTTTAACTTTTTTTGTTTTGTTTGAGTTTGAGTTTCATTTTAGATAATTTATATGTATAAAATAAATTGAGACCTTTGGTGAGACTTGAAGACACTCTTTCATTTGAGATAATTATTTTTTTTCATTATTATTAATTAATCACTAATTATTAATTTATTTTTAGCTAATAATCGTTTATAGTAATCAATTATCAATTAATAATTTTTAACTAAATTTTTGGTATATTTAGTATTTAAAATACAGCAAAATAAAAAAATTCAATTATGCAATAATTTAGCGACGAATTTGCGACAGCAATTCTATTGCTAATTTGTAATAGATATAATTTAAGAAATAATTAGCGAGAATATTAGCGACTAATATTTTGTTGCTAACTTTTACAGTAAATATATAATTAGTGACAAAAAATGTAGTAGCTAAATATTATTATTATTATAATACCGACGACTAATTGTGAATATAAATTAGCGACGGAACAAATAAATTAGCGAAAAAATTTTTCGTCGCTAATTTAGCTACTGATTTTGCATTCCGTTGCTAATATATTCGCGACTGGGTAAATAACGACTGTTCGTCGTGCCGTCGCTAATTCATTTTAGCAACGAAATTTTTCATCACTAATTAGCAATTTTATTTAGAGTGATTCCACCCTCTATCTAGGCCACCAACCCATATGCAATCTTACATCTTTCTATGCATTCTGACAATATGATGCGCAATAACATCAATGTCATAAATGCTTTCCCTCCTCGAAAACCTCATGCGACGGACCTCTTACACTCATACATTGGCCAAAGTAACACCATGAGAAGTACGTGAAACTATCGGTGTCCTTATCATTGTCATATCTGTCACACATAATAGAATAAGAATTGTTAGAACACACATGTACGAACAATAAATGATTGAAACTCATTTCAATTAAAAATAAGGACATGATCCATATAATAAATTTTTAAACATATTTAAAAATTTAAAGAAGGCAAAAAATACATTTTCTTTAAATTTTCATATATTTTCTAATAACATAATTCATAAAAAAATAGTTCTGTAACTCAAATTTTTTTAAAAAAATTACCATAAAATTAGAAAATTTATGAAAATCAGAATTAAAAAAATAGTTAAAAATGGCTTTGGGAAGCTCTCTCACGTGCCCCCACGCATCACGGAAAGTAAGGCCTACGCATCCCATGCGCGCCAGGCAAGCACGTGCCAGCAGCGACTCTGGACAACGTGACGCGACCTGAGTAGGCCACATGTCAGACATTAATTTGTCCATGTAAATGCCACGTGGTGCCCATTGGACTGATAGACGGACACGTGGCTTGACCACAATCTGCCACGTGTCAACCATATACTGGTTCATGTGTCGACACATGGTATGAATCATTAAGCCACGTGTTTCGACCCATATGCCACGTGTCAGCTCTAAAAGGTTACAACATGGCAGACATCTGCCACATGTCAACACCCTGGACTAATACATGATGACATGTGGCAACTTTTGGTTGGTCTATGTGGCACCAGGTGGATCCCTCATGGCCACGTCAGTGGGCACGTGGTGCTCTACTATTTAGCCATGTGTCCAACCCCCTTTGATCCACGTTGCTAAGTGACATCTCACTAGTGCTTGCTAGAGACGTGCCATCTAGCAATGATCGGTTTGGTTCAAGAATCGAACCGAAAAACAAACTTTTAAGATTTTAATCAACCGAACTGAATCGAATCAAATTTATAGAATAACCAAATTCAAACCAAACTAAAATTTTCTATCGATTTGATTCGATTAACTGAAAAATAAAAAATTAAAACTATTTTTAAAAAAAATAAAAAAATTATATCTAAAAATTATACAAAATTATAAATCATAATATTCTAAGGCAAAAAATATCTAAATTGTACAAAATAAAAATTTAAATTAAAGATACAATCCCAAGATATATAATAAATAATACAACAAAACAGTTAAATAATTTTTTCATTTAATCGATTTTCAATTTAATCATCAAAATTCAAAATTATCACCTAAAAATTAGATATTAATAATTGATAAATGTACTCATACAATTTACAACTCAGAATTAGATAATTTACATATACAAAATGATTATTCAATTAAAAAATTCAAAAAATTATATAATTATATATAATTTCGGTTTGATTTGATTTTTTCACCTTTTTTCCTTCAAAAATCGAACCGAAAAATCAAACCAAATTAAAAAATTAATCGGTTTGGTTCGATTCGATTTGAACCAAAATTTGCTCACCCCTAGCACCCAGCAGCCTGTTGGCACGTGCAAGCTAAGCGCTGCCTTCCTGGTGGATTCAGGCTACCGAATTTTTTCTAGGGATAGGTTTTCGGGATTCCTGAATCCATTGGTCTGGTAAAAAATAAAAAATTTTCACTTAAAATTTTTAATTACGGACTTTTAAGCAAACATTTAATTTTCCAGTGTCCAAAAACATAGAAAAAAACTACCGTCCAAGAAAAAAAACACTGAACAATATCATGGCATATAAAATAGCCTAAAAAATATCTAAATTTTCACAAAAAAATTAGATCTAAATTTTAACATGCCGGAACATAAAAACATGGCTCTGATACCAATGAAGGGAAATTATCATGACATATTACGATAAATTAATGAGAAGTAAATATAAATATCTTTCGAAGCGCGAAATCACAAATACCAAGATCGACCACTTTTTTGTGTCACCAGTCTGGTTCTCACCCAGGCCAAGCAAGCCTCGGGATGAAAATACACGTGCCACAAACTAAAAACCCCAATAAAAGAGAGAAAATGTGCAGAGAGATTTCAGCAAAGATTCAGTACAGAGAGAATTTTCAGCCCTTTAAAATCTAATTTCTTAGCCCTTATATAGGGCTCTCATTAAGGTAGGATTTAATTATTATTAAATTGACAGTTACAATATTTAGTATATAAAATAATGGAGATAATTAATACGTCAGTTACCAAAAATAAATAAGGTAACTTCCTATATTAATATCCTCAATTAATGGTAGATTTTCTAATTATAGGGAATTCTAATATAGAACTAATTTCATATATATTATTTCTTTTTCCGATATATACTTATATATATTGGGACTAATTTATCATCTCGTAAGTTATGACATATCTCAAACTCTTTCAATCTCTAATAAATCTTTTTAATAAATATAATGTAAAAATATGTGATAACAGATATTTAAGTGTAATTCAAAAAAACAGAAAGTGGCACAATTGAAAAAAAGATAATTAATTAATTAATCGTCACAATTTCTTAAAAGATACACTTAAAATTAAAGATAATAAAATTTTAGTAATATGAAAATGGGGAAGGGAGTAGTGATTTCCAAGAAGCAGCTTGTGCATTGAGCGCAAGTTCTGATTAACTGAACGAAACTGGAATAAAGACATTCTTGTAGACTTCCCTCCCAGTTGGTTTTAGAATCAGTTATTGCAATAAATGCAAGCTACCTACAAAGCGTGTCAATACTTCATAGCATAACATAACTAACCGTATTTGAGTAATGATGAGTTTTATTTGTAAATCACTACCAATTATATGTCTTTAAGTTTAAATTGATCGATATCGTTTATTTAAAAAAAAAAAACTGCTAGAATTTGGTTTAATAATTAAAAAAGAATAGAAAAAAAAAATTCTGTCCATAATCTATATTTATTATATGTAAAATGAGTTAATCAAAAATAAATTTGACTGTTTAATGTGAAGTTAATTATAGACCGAGGAAAGCGAGAGTGGAAATGTTCACGTGGGGAAAACGACACACGTGCGGTCCTGCATCAATAGTCAAAGTGTCAAAGATTAATTTCTGCTGGCCTCGCACATGATGTCTTTGACTAATATTTTTCATCCTTTTACTAATACCCTAACAATCATTTCATCATAAAGTCACACCTACGTTAACTGATATATTTCTTTTGATAATAATCAAATTAATACTCAATTTATTTTTTTATCAATCACTTTTATTATTTTTATTAAAATTAAAAAATAATAATAAATTTAAATTTAATATTAAATTGCGTGATTAAAACTAAATTATCAAATTTTATTAATTCTGATTTTATTGAAAAAGAAAAATAAATTAAATTATAGTAAAAATTTAAAAATAATAGATAAATAAAATTTAAATTTTACTTAAAAATAATAAATAAAAAAATAGAGGGAATAACAGTTAACGGTAAATGCTGAAATTTTAGTCAACTAAGAGGAGGAAAAGAGAAATGGTTGGTTATAATTAATTAATTAAGGGTATTGTGTCATGCATGCATGAAGGGAGCAGGGACCATTGGACCGACCTAACAATGAACATATATGCAAAATGTTTGATTCAGTTTGTTCAAATTCTTTGCTTGATACGGCCGGTTTGTGGAGCCCTAGTGTTGCTTTCTTCTAAATTATATAGCTGAACTAGTTTTGTCCAGATCAATGTGAATAAACATATAATTATTTTGAGGTTGATCGTTTACTTCTACAATTAGCCCTAGTGTTGTTTATAAAGTTGCTCAATATTAATAACCGAAAGCTCGAATAAAATTTAAATTTCAGTTTAAATGTTACTATCATTAAAAAAATTAAATGTATATACAATACATTTTTTCATTAATTATTGACCTTGACTGGTCGTTACACAATATTAATAGTTAAATTCATTTTAATATTATGCATTATATAAGACATTTCTGTATTACCATATAAGTTCTCTTAATTTGTATATACTAAAATTTTCTTTATCATATATACTAATTTGGCTACTAAAATCTTTTTAAACATAAATTTGTCGGTAAGACCGAAATTGCAATTGTTAGACAGCCATTATATACGACTGATGCTTTCACTTATTTGGGATTAAGGAATTCGAGTTTGTCATTAGTAACTAGAACTGTTAATGTTTACTTGCTTAATTATGAACCCAAATGTTTCATGGTTGGAGCATAGCGACTAATTAACTTATATATATGGGGCTAATTTTGGATTTAAGTTTATAATTAATTTATTAATTTATTCCATATACAGTGCACAATGCCGTGGCAAAAAGTCTGTGCCATCTTTGGGAATTTGTCACTAAATTTTACCGACCTATTCAACTAACTTGTAAGCAAGACATGATCCGATATCTATTCCATCTTGAAGGCACAAAAATTGGAAAAAGTAAATTAAATTAAATTAAATTAAAATCCATGCTGTTTGCTTCGCCTTCTAAAAGGAGATTAAACGGAAAAAATACCTCAAGCACTGTAGCTATTAATAACTGATTTTTCTGAAAAACACCATCAGTAAATATATGTTTCTTCTTCTTCTTCTTTTTTTTTTGTGTCAGTAAGTTTGTATGTATATATAAAAATTAAAATGGATACATTAATCATACAAATATTTATTTTAAAAAAATCTACATATTTAATATAACTATGGCCGTAGATAACTAATTTTTATTTAAAAAAAAATTATTGGTAAATATTTGATTGCAGGAATTTTGGGATGATCCTCTAGAACTGTAGTTTCTGCCCCTTTGCTAGGTTAAATTAGTCAACAACAGATATTGAAGACACTTTTTTCCAATGGCACACGCTTTAAAGGCGAAATAAAAATTAAATATATAAAATTTTACTTCAAAAAATTAAATTTTTTCAAATCAATAATAGTTGGTAAATAAATATTTTCACTTAAATGTAAATTCTCTACTTTTGTATATAATAAATTCACTTAAAGTTTCCACTTTTTTTTTCTCTTAGAAAAGGGATATATTTCTGCCATATATTTGCTAAAATAAGAATAAATGGAAAAAAGGGAAATGTAAATAGGGTGACAACTTGGCATATATAGATGATGCACGATGCCTATAATTATTAGTTTATGAATAAAAATCAGGCCAAGGAATCGTATGCTAATTAGTCAATATGTCAAAACTTTGCATAAAAGATGGAGCACGTAATCACATGATTAATTAGGTGTTATAGAAAATCTTCAACAAGAAAAAATGTGTTAAAAATGACTGTTGTGAGTCAAGTATTCAACATATACAACGACTTGTCAGCATAAAACATTAATTTGTGGAATGAAAATAAATAAGTAAATAAATAATTACTTTAGACATGTGAATGTACATATCAAAGATTTGAACTTTGAATTCTCGATGGAATGGAAGCCAAGAAAAATAGTACAAAATTATATCACTTCATGCACATATAGAATAGAATATTCAGATTATAAAATTTTCTTAGGAAAAGTATCAGACAAATGGGACTTGTGATGGATGAGTCCCTTTTTTTTAGGGCATTTATCATTCTCATAATCAGAGCCGAGTGGCCTCCCATTTCTTGATGAATAACATGAGCACATTCAGTCAACCATCACCATCTCCTCCATCATTTCTGTTATTTACACTTTCACTAAGTTTTTTCTTTTTAAATTTTGTGAAAATGCTCTTTATAGCCTCTCTCGAAAAGGGAATGTAATTCAAGATCTAAAGTACATTCTCAAGAAATTAACTTCAAAATCATGTTAATATCATTAAATTCAATTGAAAATTTCGTATATTAGATGAACCGAATGTATTAAATATAAACCGTTTAATAAAAAAATAAAAAATATTAATTTTAATCCAATGGTTAATATGTTGTGTGATCAATCCCTTGTGGCCAAAAATTAGGAAAAAATAAAGAAAGAAAAATGATATCCTCACTGAATTTGACTTAAACAAATTCACATTCATATGAAGGGATGTATGTAAATCAAATCCCTTAAAACAAAAGAGGAAACTTGAAAGAAAAGTTACACCCTATTAGTATCGTTACATTTCTGTATAATCTATCCCACCATATATGATAAAAAGAAGAAAAAAATTAAAAATTATAAAGCCAAAATTACAACTAATTAATTAACAAAATACTAATGAAGAATATGAAATGTATAAACAAAAGCGAGAGAGAGAGAGAGAGAGAGAGAGAGAGAGAGTTTAATGGCCAACACCAGGGCTTGGAACAGACTGTAGAATCCGATCAATAGTAGCAAGATGCCTTTGAAAAAGCTTCTCATTTTGTAGCGTAGCATGGCCCTTCTTGCTCGGGGAAGAAGAAGGCACTGTTCCTCTAGGAAGTGCACTGAATATCAAGCTCGAAATCAAAGAAGGGACTTTAATTACATTCCTATTAGTATCATTGCTACTCATTAACAGCTTTCTCCCCTCTGAATTTGACACAAGTGTAGCTAAAAACAGGAAGAAAGTGATAGCCACGGCAGTAGAAATAGAACGAGCCATTAGTTGCAGAAAGAAGGTGAAAAAGAGAGAAAATGGTATCTCGGTTTTGTAGCAGAGGGAGATAAAGGAGAATGCTTTTTGAATGGATATGCAATTTGCAGTGTTTGGTTTGGTGGGTTGGTGTGGTTTTATACTGAAATTAAGAGAGTTTCAGTCAGTGTGAGAGAGAACCGCGTGACGGCGATGGAGAGAAACATGAAGTTAGGCAGTGGCCAAGTCAAAGATTTTAAGAGAGAGGGAGAGAGCCATTTAAGTGAGATTTGTTTATTTATTTTTGTGAATTTTTATAATTTGAGAGCTAAAAAAATCGTAGAAGCGCCGCGTGGAGGTTAAAGAAAAAGTTGGGTGAGAGAGAGTCAGAGAAGTCGCCGGCCACCGCACTCTTTGGAATTTCCATTTTACATGCAGCGCCACCGTCAACCTGATTTTCCATTTTTACCTATATATATAATTTCTTTTCTGTTTCTTTTTGCCAAAAATAATCACTTTCTAAATAAATATATACTCTTTTATTAAGTAGTATTTTTATTTCAACAATAAGTTTTTAGTTTCTCCTTTATTTTTGTATTAATCATATAATTTAATGCAATAATTAATTGTGAAACTGCAATAAGAAATCATAATAAATAATTTTGAGAAAAGATTTGAACAAAATTAATAGAAAAAAAAATATATTTAGAATTAAATTGTATTCAAATATCGATTTTCCAACGACAAACAGATAATTTTTATTTATTTATTTATTTTTTATTCTTTTCGATAGAGGGCAGGGAAACTTATACTTCACATGTATATCTGATTTATTTAAAATTATCAAATAAACTTTTAATATTTTAAACGGTCCATATTCGAATTTTATGTATGAATTAGAAAAAAAAATGATGTATTTTGTCATATATAGTATGTAATATGTCAATTCAGTAGTAATATTGGAAAGAATTAGGCTGCATTTGATAGGCATATTAAGTTTTTAATTAATTCATGAGCTAACTGCACGAATCTGTTTGATTTTTCTGTCAATGGAAAATAATGTGGACCCTAAGCGTCAAAGTTTGGCATAGTCATATGTAATATAGAAAATTTTGCCCCACTAATTAATACACATGAATAAAAAATATCTTTTATTTAAATCAAAATACATAAATTTATTTATTCATTCAAGAAAAAATTTAAGTTTTATATTACAAATAAAATATATTGTTATTTTTTCCAGTATGAATTGACTGCATATAAAATTTTATGAAATATTATAATTATGGAAGATTTTTAAGTGGTAGTCTACTGTATAATTATATATAATTAATGCACGCCCCGTATCATAATCGTAACTTTTTATACGAAAACTTGTAGACCAAGAAAATAAATTATGACCATAATGGGACCATTTTGACATTTGGCGAATTGCTGGGGAAATTGTCTTTTCCTTTTGAATATTTAAGGGCTTAGCACCCACTTTCACATGCCATTGTTTTCTGTGTTAATATTTTTCTAACTCTGAGAGATGTTAGGTTCCTCTTTTCCACCAACTATTTTCCGAATAAACTAACACAATTTCTATTAATTGAATCGTATTATGGTCCTACTAGTGTGAAAAGTTCATAATTTGAAAAATGAGCTATCTTACTTGAGATAGAAAAGGTTAGTAATTTATTTTAAAAATTAATTTATACTGTCAACTTGTTATACCAAATATTTAACTTTTATTTGGCTGAATGTTTTAATTCTTTAAAACATGGAGTTTAAATCTCAAATTATAAACAAGTATGGTCCTTTATATTAATTAGTCTATTCAGACTATAAATTTCATTTATATAAAGAACAATGAATATGGGTAATTATTGGATATGCGTCCTTGTACCTAGACATTATAGTTTAACAATGATCGAAAAAGAAATATCGGCCCATCACTAGTTGAAGCAGATATTAACTAATCCAAAAAATTATTAGTTTACTGATGAATGTATCTTATTTTGTTACAAATACTAGAGGGTAAAATTCATAATTTAATATCTCAACTATAATATTTTTATACAAGGAATTATTATATTTTTAAAACTACATATTAGATCATTTAATTTTTACGTATTTACATATTAGTTTCATATACTTTCAAAACTACCCATTGAATCTTTAAATTTATCTATTAAAACATTTTAAATACAAACAGACGTTAAAAATAACAGTATTTCGTTAAAATGCACGTGACTTTAACCGCGTTTGTATTATACCATCGTTTGCACTATCTATTTTGGACATAATGTGTTTTATTCAAAAAATTTAAAAACTCAATATCTAGATTTAAAAATATAGAAATTTAATGCAGAAAATTGTTAAAATAAAAAGTAACAAAATATGGGTTTTCCCATAATAAAATTGTACTTTACATCATGAGTCTGAGTTACATATTTCAACCCAAAAAAATAAGAATCGATTTATGTGTTAGTTGAACATTATGGAATAAGAATTTGGTTAATTGCTTAAAAAATATAAGAATTTGGATAATATTCATTATATAATATTATAAGATGGATATTGACAGTTCTAGTTATCAAATTACGTGTTTATATACTGGGATACAATATGATATACCTAAACATCATATTAAAGTCAACATGGACCATATTAATTAAACATGTACTTAAACATCATGTATACTATGATACAATATAATATACTTAAACATCATATTAAAGTCAACATGTACCATATTAATTAATAGTCAACTTCAAAAACATTATTTCAATTAGAATCTTTATTATTTTTATAAAAACTCAAACTATAATTTGCTAGAGGTGGCATTGCTTAATTTAATTTTATAATTACCACATAAATGGATATTAGTGGTGAATATGGATCAATTAATCAATCTATTAGCAATTTTTTAATCAGTCAATTAATTAGGTTTTAAAATCATTAACCATCATTTAATTCATTAAATTTGGTTAATCAATCTATCAATTTCAGTTTTTGCAATTCAGTCAATCAATATTTTTCAGTTAATTATTAAAATTTTTAATATAAAATTAAAAAAAATAGGTAAAATTTAATTTCATTTCAAATGTTCAAAGTAATTTAAAATAAAATTTACAAAATATGTCTCATTTTTACCATTCTCCGCTTCTTATTGTTATAAATCATTTCAACAAATCAATAGCTGAGTTTGTAAAGTGAATTTGTTATTTGTTGGTAATTAACAAGTTTGATTTTTGATGAAATAAAAAATATTAGATAAAATTAATTATCAAATCATATACTTTAAAATATAATTAAAAACTATCAAATAAAATTAGGATACCAATATATAATAAAAATTAACATATCTTAATCAGTTACTTGAAAACTTTTTAAAAAGGAAAATTTTAGGATATAAAAATAAAAAAATATAATAGAAAAATAAATCTATTAATTATAAATTAGTGGTTAATTAGTACTAAAAAATTAAAATCGAAATTAATAACCGAAAATATTAAAAGTAAAAACTAAAACTGAGTCATAAGATTGTTTTGTATTTAGCAAATTTGTAGATTATTTTTTAATTGAAACAAAGGATTTTTATAAATTTAGGGTTATTTTTAAAAAAAATTTGAAAAATAGTATTATAATAAATAATATTAAAAATATTGGGTGCTGAAAATCGTAATAAACACCTGCTAATATTTGGCATTATGGTACATGCCTCATTGACCGGTTGGAATGACGAAAACTGGCTGCATTAAATGCCGGTATCCAACCGGTGGGTCCAAAGGATGGGGTAGAAACTGGCTTGAAATGGTCGGTTTTTGGCCTCTTTTTACTTGGGCAACTTGGGTAAAGAACCGATTAGATTTTTTAGATGGCAACTTGGGTAAAGAACCAATTATACAACTTGATAAGAATGGAAAAGTCTACTTTATACTCCAAGCTAAAAATAAATTTGTTTAAAAATAAATAATTACGTAGAAAAATTTACGTCTAATAAAATTCATTTTAAATTCACAGCAACAAAATCAAAACTATATATGTATATATTTGAAAAAATTGAATCCCTTTTATTATTTCGAGTTATGAAGATCAATAGCATAATTATTCTTATTAATGCATAATAATATATTTAAATTTGAATTAGCAATTTATTTCAATAATTATTTAATTAATTTTCAATCAATATTAATTTTTAATTTGAGCAAATGAGTAAGATTAGACTTAGCAATTTTTGATCTGACTTGAAAATCTAACATGAATCCATCAAAAAATAGTGACACGAATTCAAATTCAGAGAAAATCCAAATAACTCGAGAAATTTAGGGTCGAATCCAACCCAAATTCAAAAAATCTACCATACTTAACTATCAACTATACCTTAATTATTATTTAAACATATATATGTCAAAGTATTCTGCAATTATTTTTTATGATTTTCTTTTTTTAATTAGAATTCGGACCTTGATTTTTTCCCCAAACACTGGACTTAAGTCACTAATATACAAATTAAAATACGAGTGTTGACGGATGAAGTTGGATTTGAATTATAATTTATTTGAGTTCATGAATTGGATTAAAATTTGTTTAATTTAGATAATTAAGATGGCAAATCATTATCACAAATTAATAGATAAATAAAAATTAAAAAGGTAACAAATTCATAGCTGCACCTAATAATTCTCCTTTTGTTATAAAGAATATTTTTGTTGAAAATAATTTAGGTCGTACAGAACATGAAATATGTTTCGTAGTTTATGTATTTGTTTAAGCTAAAAATAAGATATTTTTATTTATAGAAAAAATCAACAGCAACTCAAGATTTATCTCCCTTATGATCAGAATTTTCTTCCTTCAATTATAATTCGAGATAACAAAAAGAAAGATATCTGATTTGAAATTTAATCTAATCTCTTTTTCTTTTGAATAACACAATATATGTAATATTCATAATTGTAAGACCCCATTGCCTCCTTTCTCTTGCTTACTTAATTGGCTTTTTTTTTTTAAAAGAGATAATATAGGAGCATAGACATACTAATATATCGTGCACGTGTATACGTGCTCTGCGTGTACTTTTTTTAATAAAATTTTAATTTATTTTTCTTTATTTAATCATCACAAAATTTTTGTTAGTAATACTAAAATATATAATCTAAAAAATGTTTCTATATTTGATATTTTTTACATGTATTATAGATATAAATCTATACATTTATGAGATTTAACTGTTTAAAATAAATAACTTTATTGTTGAGAAACTTAATTAAAATCAATTGATAAATGCATTATTTTTCTGTATGTCATCATGACAAATTACACATTATGTGCATATTGTATCAACAAAGGGTTACTTTTTTTTTTTAATCAAATGTTTTAGATTTGAATTCCGAATATTTTTTTATAAACTTGATTGATGTGAATTAGGGGTGTGCATTAGTTGGGTTCGGGTGAACCCAACCCGAACTCGATTAACCTGAAATTTGAAATTTTTATATTTTCCTCACCCGATCAATATAAATATTGGGTCTCTATCCGAGTAACCCTCTTTTTTTGGGCCCCGACCCGATTAACTCGAATTTTATTTTTTTAATTTATATATTTAAATTAAAATCTTAAATTAATACAAATAAATAATATTAAATACCATAAAAATATTTTAAAAATACAACAAACTAACAATTTCAAAATTACATTAAATATATATTATATATTAATTAATATTGTAGAAAAATTAAATTTTTTTATTTATATATTTAAAAAATCGGATTGTTTGGTCGGGTAGGGTTAGCTGGGTTTTCACCCGACCCGATGTATGCCTAATATCAAAAACCGAACCGACATTATTAACCCGAGTAACCTCACCCGAATTGATCGGTTCGGATTGATCGGGTCAGTTTTTGCACACCCCTAATGTGAATTCAAGTCTATTAGTGAATTTCATATGCCGTAATTTGTACATATCATGTTTAACTTATATATTTATGATTTTTTTATTAAATTTAACATTTGAACAAATTTATGAATTGTATAAGTAAAAATTTTTCAGGGTGGATGAATATATACGAAAACCCATCTTATAACAACTTACAATATTTTACAAACAATTTAAAACAGAAAAAATGGATCACAGCTGTAAAAGATTAGAATAAAATAAAAAGATAATCTTGAATTTGAAAATTGGTTTGCCGTGTGCCCTTAAGATCTCCCATGCTGAACTGTTTTTTCCAAGCACAGGTTTCTCATTCACATGATAAAAACAGTAAAGTGGTCGACAAAGTTGACCCAACACACCTATGTGTGCACAGTAATCGCCAACACGATGTAGAAAATTATATCATTCGATTGTGGAAAAAGAGTGGCCACCTTAGCATATTTGTATACAAGCATGTGTGTGATTTGTCGGCATTAAATTCTAACAAAAAATAAATAAATATTTTTTTTAGGTGCCAATTAATATGTCTAACATTTAAAACTTGCTTTGTTCATTCATGTCAACTGGTCAGGTGTCTGCCATTAGACAGCATTTATCTGCTGCCATTGCCTTTGAATTTCTTAGACACAAATGCTTTACGTATTTAATAAATATTAATTCTCCTACTCTTTTTATGAGGAAGATGTGGTTATGTATTAAATATAACCATTTCATAACCATTTCGTGAATTTTTTTAGATAACAATATTAGCGTTGGGAAATTAATATTCAATAAAGAAGTTTAATCATAACCATTTCATTTGATAATTTTTAGGGTAAATTCATACACAACCCCTTCAACTTGTCCCAATAGTTTATTTTGACACTCTAATACAAACACCAAATAAACACCCAAAGTCTTAGATTACTGATATTTTAAACACTTTTTGTTGATCTGACAGCGAGTACAAATTAAGGGAAAAATAGGGTGCATGAAGGATGTGAGCACATGTTTTCATCGGTAACTTTTGCAGGGTATAAATGGCAGCCTCATCTCTTGCTTTTCATCTGAAAAATCGTTCTCTCCATCTCCATCCCCCATGCTTGTTGTTGTTCTTCTTCTTAGCAGCCAAATTAATTATGTCCATACCTCCACCCTAGATCAAAGTTGGTTTTTTTTTCTTCTTGAAATTCTTGTTAATCGCACAAATACGTAGAGAATAAGGTTACAGTGTGAGTCAGTCAAGGAAGATTTGTTGTTGTGGTGAATATACAATATTCTTTATTGGGTGAAGGTAATCGAATCCTGGAAGGAGATTTGTTGCATGCAGGCTTAGGAAGGTAAATTGTAATGAGATTATCAAGTTTATTGTATTTTATTTATCTACCAACAGAGGAGGAAATTTGAATGCTATATTTTGTGATTTGTATTAGGAGGAAAAGGAGTGTGGATATTTTAGATGGATTGGTGAAGAATTCCTGATCAAGCTAAGAAGGTGATTTGGGGATTATTGAACAGGGTCAAGCAATATGAGAAGGCAAAGGTTGAGAAAAAAAAAAGAAAGGCAAAATGAAATATCTGACTTGGTTAATTGTTTTAATTTTATTTTGTGTGTTGTGGTTGCTAGTTCTGTAATGCAAGAATCAAGTAATTTATGTGATTTTTTGTATTTTATGGATTGTTGATATAATGGGAAATGATCAATAAATTTGATGTAAGGCTTATTGTAATGCAAGTATCAGTTATTTATTCTATTATAGTATATTGTTGAATCAAAAATATTTATTAGTTGGTACAAGTGGTGTTTGTTTGATTACAACAAAATATAGGGCAAATTATGTTAAATGAATTAAAAATTATACCATATTAACACTCATACTAAATGGTGTTTGGTGTTCTATTACCAACATATGTGTAACCAAAGAAGGACATGTAGAAAACTGAACAAAACATAAGCAGCATAACACTCTAGCTTAAAACTGGAACATCCAGAATCCGTGCTGCTAAGGGCACAATCCTTGCAGTTGTTCCCATTTATTTGACAAACATTTAGGCCCTGAAATCTTTGGATAAAGGCAGCAATAATACAAATATGTCCAACCATATCAGAATTTCATAGCACAAAGCAGGACTGCATAATGTTAATTATCAAAATATATAACATAATACACAGTTATCGGAATATAATGCTGTGCCACAAAATACACATGCATGTTCACACAATGCTGTGCTCAAATTTTGTCAAAATATATAACATAATAGAGTTTAATGCGGTTGAGTCTTGCTTTGGTAGCTGCTGGACTCATTGATATTGGATGATGACCCTATTGACCTTATATTTGATACAACAGTATTCCTTTGATGCTGGAGTTGTGAAGAGGTGACAATATTTCTTCTTTGCCATTTGAGTTTGGATTAGGGGTGATCACAGGACGGGGCTGGGGAATTCTCCCCCACTCACTCCCCCGCCAGTGGCGGGGATTCCCCGCCCCCGCCCCCGCCACCAATATCGGGGAGGAAGTTTCCCCCGTCCCCCGATTTTTTTTTAATTTTAAAATATAATATTTTATAAATAATTAAAATTAAAATATAATATTTAATAAATAAAAAATTTAAAATCAATAATAATTTAAAATTAAGTATAATTTAAAACTTAATAATTATAAAATTAAGTTATATTTTAATTTTAATTATTTATAAAATATTATATTTTAAAATAAAAAAATATATTTTTTGCAGGGCGGGGATCCCCGCGGGGCGGATACCCCATTCCACGTCCCCGCTCCCGATTTTAGGACGGAAATTTTTTCCCCCCATCCCATCCTCACGGGGGGAAATTTTGGGAATTTTTCGCCCCGAACTGGGCGGGTCCCCGCCGGGGCAGGGGAATCCCTATCCCGTGATCATCCTTAGTTTGGATGGTTGGAACCCATGGTCATTGTTTATGACATTTGATTTTTAAACATTCAGAACAACTAAAAGTACTCTGTCAGATTGTCTGCCAGGCTGTTAAACGAGTTTAAAACATAAGAATTACATTCATGAAAGAGTAATTATATTTAAAAGAATAATTTAGAAGCCACTTACATTAATGATTGTTGTTCCTATATTCTCATCAATAAACACTCCAAGTTCATATTCTATTGGCCTTTTATTTCCCAAGGTCCCTTTGTCTCTTCTTGATGTGGATGGTGACTGTGTGTATGGGCCATATTCAATATGTTGATTAACTGATATAGAAGAGGGTTGCCTACCATTCCCTTTTCCTCTGCCTATAGGAACATGTGATTATCTCTCTAAAAATTGCAGTAGTATCATCACATATAGGCTTGCCATGCATAAAAGCTAATGATGATCCATGATATGCTTTTTCACCTTTATTGATACCATCTCTATGGTTTGTATCATTTGCACATTATCTTCGTTCATATGCACTTGAACTCTCTCCCACCTGCAAACATTTAACATCTCATAACACAGTAGGTTCAAGTAAAAAAATAAATTTAATTAATATCTATTATCTCATTTCTGCAACTCAACCTATTATGTCCAGCTTACTTGTTTCTACTACAATACATCTGAATCCCTCTTTTGCTAGCCTTGCCATGTTTGTTTTTTAGTTCATCATTGTCCTTTCTTTTGCATTTCTTAGGTTTGCCAGGCATTGGTTTAACTTCTGGTGGCTTAATTGGTGGAAATCTAGGCTCATCCCACATTTTCATATTGGGTATTGGTTGGATAAAGTACTTATATGCCTTCACAAATGTATCATTATGGAACCAATGTGACATAAGTTTCAAGCTCTTTCCCAACATGGTACATTGCATACACAACATGTGCATAGGGAATTCCCTTAAGTATCCAGGCCTTACAACTGCAAGTCTCATTTATAAGGTCAATAACATGATAATATTTCCCATTAACAACTTCAAATCCTGCATCCCTATTCCATCTAACCTGACACTTCCTAGAATGTTCTATGCTTTCTTATAACACTTAATTGCCATTAGACTAATATTAGAAATCCATTTATCAGTAAAACCAATAATCTCTACACGTCTATTCATTATCTTGTGCTTAATTTTTTCAAGCATAGTAATAATACACTTGTGTCTAGGTCTTAGAATCCAGTTATTGAAAGACTCACAAGCATTGTTCTCAACAGAATCACACTTGACATGGGTGTTAAAATATACCCTATACCAATTCTCTTTATTGTAACTAAGCAGATCCTCATAAATGCCCTAACCTAGCTTACTAAGAGACTTTAATTTATTTTTGAATTTCACAGTAAAAGATGCTTTTGCACATCTCTAGAATGGCCTATTCCTTTCTTCACCCCTTCATTTTTCTTTCCAATTAGACCATACATGTCTAGCACACATTCTGTGTTCACATTGATGAAATAATTCTTGCATAGACTGAACTAAACCCTATAACAAAATAAAAACAAATAATTTTCCACATAAATCATAATATTACAACAAACAAGTATTTCAAGAAAATATAAATTTACAACTACCTTTTGCATGTCAGATATTATGATCAGCCCTTCTCGATCTCCAAGCTCTAAATTTGAAATCAAATAATTCAGAAATCAACTCCAAGAATGTTTGGTCTCTTGGTCAATAACTGCCCAATCAATAGAAAACATTTGCTGATTTTTATTTTTTCCACAAGCCATAAGAAGTCTCCTTTGCAAATCCCTTTTAGAAAGCATCCATCTAGCCCAATAACTATTCTACAACCTTATTTTTACCCACTTTTAAGAGCATGAAAGCATACATACATGTAAACAAATAAATTGTTGCCAGACTTAGTCTCTTTGTCTATTCTAATCCACATTAAACTACCCGAATTTGTCTGTTTGATATAATAAGCATAGTCATCTAACCTACTAAACTCAAGATTCCAATCCCTATACCTTATTATATTCGAATTGAAGGTTAATTCAATCAAAGAGAAGTGATCTTTATCCACTAACTAATCCTCAACTTTTTTCTCTCTCACATACATTTTTATCCCTCCATTTTTAACAAAAGTTTGCTCATGGTGAAACATACAGTGTATATATTCTGCCATTTTTACCACTATAAAGTGTAAACAACAACAAAATCACACAATATCAATTTTATATTAACACATGCCAACTTAGCGATAATTGAAGTTTGTAAAAAATCCCTCATAAAAGCCCTAACTTTTATACTCAAATAACGGAAAAATCACAACAATCCCATCTAATACACACCCATTAAAACCAAAAATAATTATAAAAAATCATAAAGGAAGGAGTCGTACCGCGGTCTTTGTAGTCCTTGTTGTCGAGCTTCACTTCAACATAAGCTTAGAATCTCACTGTTCAGCTTGCACTTTCATGGAGTTCTCCCAAATGCAGTAGTCAGCTATATCGCACTAAAAATTCCAATTTTCTTCGCACAACTACACCAAAGTTGTAATGGGATATAATAATTGAGATTTGGAATGGCTTTGATTCAAGAAATCCCAATGAAATCGAAGCACAAATTCTCCCTCTCCTACAATCGATTTAGATTTACTCTAGATTTTTGCCCTAATTTTTTACCAATTAACCCAATTTCAACTTAAAGGTAATTTTAACCCACACCTGTCGGTCTTTTCTTGCATGACTGCCACATATAGGTTGTTCAACGCAGTTCCAAATCACGCGCTCAAGGTTTTCGCTCTTATGTCATTTTTGTATTTAAAATATGAGCAATCTAAGACTTTGGGTGTTTTATTTGATGTTTATATTAGATAGAGAGTCAAAATAAACTATTGGGACAAGTTGAGGGCGCTGTATATGGATTTACCCTAATTTTTATTTAGTGTGTTTGGTATATTCAATTTTGAGTATAGGCAAAACAAAATCATTTTTATTTTGGTCAAATTAAAAGAAATTATCTACTTCCTTGAGTTAAAAAGAAAAGTATGAGTTTGATACTTATAAATAATGTAAATTTATCTTATTAAATTCATGTAAATTTAATTTCTTTCTATGATTTCTCATGTTCGGTTTATTTGTTTTTTTAAATTCACTCGTTATGTTTATAATTGAGAGCGACCATCCCAATAACATATACTCCTTGCATAAGATAAAATTAAATCTAAAATCTCATTTAAGGGAATTAATTTTTCATCACTCAAACTAATAACCGTTGTTCATATAGATTTAATTTAGTAATATTGAAGCTATATTATCATTATGCGATTGGGAGACTAAAACTTTGGATACTTTTTATTTATATAACTCTTTTTCTTATTCTTAGAGATAATTCTAGTGGAATCTCTAAAATGAATTCATACATTAATTCCTGGATTATCTAATAACAAAAAGTCATAAAAAATAATGGCAGTTTTTATTTTTCTTATTTATTACTTTATTATTATTTTAGTCCATAAAAAATATATGTATACTCTGTTTTATGTGAATAGTTTTAATTTTAATCTCAATTCCAATGGCAAAATAAGTTTTTAAATTTGGATTATTTATGAGAAAATTGCACACAATGCCACTTTTTTAACCCCAACTTTTAAAAATACACCTCTCTTTTAAACATCTTTAAAATACATTTTTTAATTTTTTGTTTTTAAAATACCGTTTTCTGTCTTAAGCCTTAACTTTTTGTTTATCAGTTTTTTACGCTCTTGTTCTTATCACTCACCCTCACGAACTTCACAAATTCCTTAGTTTCTTGCCGCTTTCTGCTCATTTCTCAGTCTTCACCTTCTAACTGCTCGCCGCTTCTTGCCGTTTGTTGCTGATTCTTGCTTCTTCTCGCCGTTTTTTGCCTCTGCTTGCCGCTTCACTGATTTCTTATTGGTGAATTATTAATTTTTTTGTGCTTTCCTTTTTCGATTGATTATGTTGGTCTAAGTTGTATTTTGTATTTTATATTCGTTGATTTTACTGTTTATTATTTTGTTGATTTGGTATTTTTTTTTCATTTTTAACTTCCTATGTTCTTTGATTGCCGTAGTACATTGAAATTTGCATTTTACTTTGATTCAAGGGTTGTCGGGTGATATAGGGGAGAGAACAAGGTTTAGGTTATATGTTCTCTCATTTCAGTAGGTAATTGCTTTTTAATTTTTTTTTGGTAATATAGGTTGAAATTTGTTCTTCATAATTCTTGTGCATTGTTTGGTTATCAATTGTTAGGATAGAAAATTGTTTACACTATTTTGCTGCTTCTGAAATATATGTTTTCCTTGGATATTTAGCTTGTACATGTATTGTGTTTTTTCTTCCGAATTATTGACATTAATGGGCAATAAAGCATAATCATTGAATTGGTGTATTTGGGTTGCTTATCTATCAGTTCTCTGCACTTGAGGAAAGAAGGTTGTCCCTTTATTTACAGTTAAATATTGAGCTTTGCTATTGTCTCCATATCTTAGCTGAAGTTTAAAAGCTTATCCAACTTGGTGTATCTTTTCTATCCAAGTGATATTTTCTTTCTTTGTTGTTGAATTCATGTTTTTTTAGTAGCTTAGTTTAAAGGTTCTTGGTTATTTACATGCTACATCTAGCATGTTTTTTGTCTAATGGTGAAAATGATATATGGAGATGAGCTATGATGCATGAGTCACTGCAATTTGAGATTGATGCTATATCGAACCAATTCTAATTTTTTCTTTTTTGAACAAAAGAATTCTTTTGTTATGTGAACAACAGCCCTACAAATAACGACACAATTTAGGGAATAAGAAACATATAGTTGAGATTGATGCGATTGGAAATTTAGTTTGAAGTACAATAAATTATGCAGTCATTTATTCTCTCGTAACAATTTGATTTTAGATCTTGGTTCTGAATTTCGGAGAGAAGTGAATGCCAGAATTACAAGCGTGTTTCGTGTGATGGAGCGTCTTGAAACCAGAGATAGTAGTGAAGAAAATCAGGTTCCTATATCAAATCATTCAACTGATTACTTAGTTGATGAAATGAGGAACTCAAATAATGTCAACACCTATAGAGAGGACCCTTTAAGTGAAAGCAATGCTCCAGCTTCTTTTGCTGCAAGCTCAGCATGTAGTTAATAAAAAAGTCAAGATTGTTTCCTAGTGTCCATCCTCAACATTTCATCTTTAAAGGTTTGTGATGATGTAGATTTTTCAAGTAATTAGTATACTTAAAACATTGTTTAGTGCCGTGATAACATAGATTTTCCTCTCCTTAAGGTTTACTTATCTGACAGAGCAAATAGATGGATATCGACATCTAATATGGTTGTAGCTTGGATTTTCAGGTTGTAAACTCCCATTTCTCCAAATATAAAATGCTAAGGAGGAGATACTTAGTAGTCTAGGCCATACATGATTTATATGTGCTACTCTCAAAGAACTTAAAATTGGAAAAAGGGTTCAGGGGCTAGTGATTAAATGCTGCACCAAAGATATTTTTATGAGGACTGCTATAACTGATATGTATGCCAAATGTGGGATATTGGCGAGGCTGTGAAAGAATTCTATCATATGCCAATTCGCAATGTAGTTTTATGGACTGCCATAATATTTGGTTTTCTTTAAAGAGATGATTCTATCTTTGTCCTCAAATTCTTAAAGAAATGAGGATAATGGAGAAGGAAATAAACAACTTTACGGTTATTAGTGTAATTACTGCATGTGCCGAACCAGATATGATTAAAGAGGCAATTCAAATCCATAGCTGGAGGTTTTTGAATGGGATTCCAGGAAAAGGTAAAAATCTTGTAGAAATAAATGAATCAGTTGGCCCTTCCACAAGCACATCCAAATCAATGATAGTGGCTTCAGAAATTGAGGAGCTGCCAGCACCAACTGGAAGAGGGGGAGGCTCACAACTTCATCGACTAATGGGCTATTCCTCAGCCCGTGAAGTGATTTATGGTGGTGGTCCCTCAGAGTGGCCTATTGTAGAATAGCTGAGGTATATCTCATGAAGTCAAATTTATGGTATCTTAAACATTAATGCGTGCTTGATCTCAGATACTGTACTTCTCTTTATTTTGTTTTTCTTGATCATTTTTAGTACAGGTGAAAAAGGATTGATCTCAATATCTTGGAGAGATTCAGTATATATAAGAAGAAGAAAGAAAACCTTGTTTTCTTTTCCTTTTTTGTGTGTACAGAGAAAATTTGTCCTGTCATTTGTTTATTTGTATAGACTATTGTTGATCCTAAATCGATAGTGTACAGAGAAAATTTAAACCCATTTGCTTTGAACAGCTATGTTTCACTCTGATATTGTCATTGCTTGACAAGGTCAATGATGTTTAGATTTTATTTTAATCTTTATTCAATTAACCAATTTTTTCCTTGTTACCTAATACAATACAATATTAAGAAATTCAATTAACATATGAGAATGTAATACTTCAATTTTGACAAATTTTGTGTCTGGAGATCAATTTTAACTTAATTTCGTAAACTTAAGAAGTAATTCGTGATATTATGTTAGAGCTTAAATACAAAAAAAAAATACTAAAATTCAATTTTGAGAAAGAAAATCATCTTCTTGAAATTTGGTATACCAAGTGGTATACCGGTATATCGTCTGGTATACCAATTTCAAAAAATTGACTGCAATTATGGATTTAATCATTAAAAGAAAAAGCTTTAAAATGACTTCTCCGATGATTCAATGATCCAAAGTAAAAACCCATTTAATGTAAAAATATGGTCTTTATTTTACAAGTATACAATTAATTATGTAAATTATTGTTCTCATTTTCTTAGAGAAGGAGAATAATTTTTATGTTGCTTTATACATGAAAAGTGTGTAATATGCATTTTATATCGTCAGATTAACTTTAATTATAATTTAAATAATTTAATAATATTTTCTCATAAAAAATGAATTTTAAAAAATTATTTACACTAAGACCATTGCCCTCTAGAAGGGTGGGGATCCTACCAAGATACAAATAAAATCAAATTGGACATTACTATATATAATTTTATGGTACAAATATTAAATTTTGAAAGGAACGAAGTTGTCTTGTTTCAAATGGGGCTCCCTATTTAACCAAACTGCGGTACAACAGTACCAATGTGCACGAACACTAACCATAACAATTCCTCTAAGAATCAACTTGCACACTGTACCAATATCTCATATTTATTTGTAAGCAATCAGTTTTTCTATTATCTTCCTCACCTTCATCAACCTTGGCATATTGCAGAGAATCATAAATTCTTATATATATCACAATCTCTCTCTTTTTTTGGTATAACCAATCTATTATTTGAAGCTTATTGGTTGACTAATCTAAATTTACACATGGTATAATTCATAATAGGGCCAAAGCATTTTTATCAAAGTATTTCAAAATTTTATACTCGGGACTCGAATTTGAGATTTTTTGGGAAAAAAAATAAAGAATTTATGTCATCTCATCTTGAGCAAAAGGAATTCTACGGGCCAATCTTAATTGTTGAATTTAAAAAGAAAGTAAAGAAGAAACCGAAGAACAACACAACTTGGCGCAACACATTAGAAACAGCCAAATAGAGAGAACTGGTATAGCCAGTGCCAAAGACATCTTCATAAGAGCTTGGACTGGAAATTTTAAAGTCGACTATTGGGGCTGTATTTAATTTGGTTACACTATACAAACAAAAATTTGGATAAAGGGATTATCAATTACAATCAAAGGAGCTAAGCATCTAAAAAAAGCTACCAAGAAAATAAAAATCATGAATCTGTAATCAAAAACCCCCTCTATATACATATATCTCTTTCTAGAATATATTATCTATTTGAAAGACCTGCAAAGCATTACAAGCAAAAACACCATATCCTCTCCTATGCATGACCTGGTAAAAGGGCTTATGCAAAAATCTCAGATAAAAAGGCAAGACAGTTATTTTATTTTCTTCTAGGAATCACTCTTCAAACTATAAACTTTTACTTCATAATCGTATTGAATAAATCACACCCATCTTCTTCCCCAACAAAAGTCGCCATTCTAACCAGTTTATAATCCTCACTAATCGAATCACAACCAAAACCATAAAACACATACCCAGTTCTCGAGGAAGTGTCGGGTGGTTGAATCTCTAAAACTGGCAATCTTTTGGGCTTTCTCGTTGATGGTTGTAAAATACGAGATCTTGTTCCTAATTTCGCAACGCAACCAACCTATTACAAGAACCCAAGGCTTCTGTCCCACCACCGGTGCGTGAAGGGTTGTTGAAATTTGCGGTGGAAGGGGCACCAGAAGAAAGAGAATCAAAATCAAAAGTGTAGAGATTCCAATGCCTGAGAATAATGTCTAGATTGGATCTGGTTTTGAGAGAATGAAGAAGAAAGAAAGAAAAGGGAGAGTTTATGTTGGATTAAAAAAGTGGTATTTTTAAAAATAGAAATTTTAAAAAAAATATAATGTTAAAAAGGAAATAAAATAGAGGTATTTTTAATCAGAGGTTTGTTGTTTGGGTAGTTTTGTAAAACTCCCATTATTTTTCCCACCAGTCTAGGAGGCCCATTAAGAAATCTCCTCAAATTAAGAGGCTTATATAGACTGTGAGAGTGAAATTTGATGAAAATGGGTAATCTTCGGGCTTTAGCTATGGAGTTCTGAGTCCAGCCCATCAGCCATAAATCTGTCTGCAAATTCCGGACTTCCTGTCCCGAAGGAGAGTACGTGTGTGGTGCTTATTAAGCTCTGTAATACAAATATCTACAAACACTAAGTAAAATATTTCCTTAAGCCATGTCCTATTTAGTACCATCTCTGTGTTCCTTTCATTGTCCATTTTAATTACTTGGTCATAATCATTAAAAAAAAAAAAAAAGAGATGGATTGTTATTGCTCAACTTCTACCAAATTATCATTCCCTCGTCCCTCTTTTATCCTTAATTTTCAGGTATGATAATAATAAATGCTTGGGCTTTTCTGTTCTTTCTTAGATCACTGGTTCTTTCTTGCTGCTTCTTTGTGTTTACACATATAAAAGGCTTTGCTTTCTTGTAGTCGCGTGTCATTTGATATCCTTAATCCCTGTTTTGTGTTGTGTTAGTTTTGAATTGGGTATAACTTGGTTTTAGCCATTCAAAATTTGGGTTTCTAATTCATTTTCAAATTGGCATCTGTATCTTTTGTTGCATTGCAGGCATAACTGGCATATAGTATGTAATGTTATTTGGTATTCAACCATTGCTGCATTATGATATTTAAGTTCTCTCTGAAATTGAGCATTTGTTGTTCTAGTGTATTAGTTCTAGCCTTGAAATCATTTTCCAGTGCTAGCTTTGTTCCCATATTCAAATGATTCTTAAATGATGAACCGGTTGATCACAGAATATGCCCATTCAGTTTATTTCTTCAGGTTTAAAGCTTGTATTTTTACTTATGGATTCTACGCTGTTGATGTTATAGTTATGAGACTGAATTGCCACACAAGCATGTGAAGTTTCTTTCTTTCATGTGATATTCTTTGGATTCAATAGGATCATATTTCCTCTGCAGGGTTCTTCATCGCCTGCACGTAGCAAATTATCCAAAAATTCTATTAATCCTAGGTTGTTGTCATCTCCACTTCCAAAACCATTTCTTCAAATTAATAAAAGACTGCAGTATCAAGAAAAATCAGCTTTTTTCACTTGGAAAACTTATAGAGGGCCCATATTAGCAGAAGCTGAGAGGCAAGGTTGGGACTTTGGTAGATTTTTGAAAACAATATATTTCTTCAATGGACTTCCATCTCCTGCTAAGGTTAGAATTAGTTTTTGTTGGCCTTTTTATCTCATGCAACCAGGACATATAAATCCTCAACTAACTGCAACTTATTATTAATGAAGTTCTTTGAGTTTCTAATTGAGAAACTATCAAGTCCATCATCTAGTATATCTGAAAGTGCAATGAAAAATTCTGGCATTGTCCTGGTAGTTGGAGCTACAGGCGGTGTAGGCAAAAGAGTAGTTGACATACTACGGAAGAAAGGAACACCAGTCAGAGTATTGGTATCTCCTACCTTTACAACTATTTCTTGAAGAATGATGTATAATCTAATATTAGACATATCTATTTATGTTTCCTTGTTATTGTTGTTTTTTGTTAATTTTTCTCAGGTCAGGAATGAAGAGAAGGCAAGAAAGATGTTCGGGTCAGATATTGACTTGGTGAGCTAGCTATCTTTATATTGTACAAGTCACAGCATGATTATGTATATTGAATGTAATTGTTACATACAAGTTGTCTCCGCCTTAGTTGACAAAACATGCAGCTTAATTCCTAATATTGCTGAACTATGCAGCTTAATCCTTAATAATCCTGAACTATGTACTCAATAAACAAACTCAGAGATTTAAATACGTCTATTTAAAACTATGAGATTTTATCTGAGATGTGTCATGAATCTGATGAAGGATGTACTCATTGATTATGAACCTTGGATAGGAACTGTTATTTAAGTGTTAGCCATGGCTTGGATACAACTGCAAAAGAAGCTTATTTGCTGTTGAACTTTGTAAGCAAATTGCTTCTTCTGTGAAGCTTGGCAGCACAAGCAGTTTTTTGAAATTTGTGTTTATTTTGTCTAACAAATCAATCGGTTAAAGATACTTTTTAATCAAACGAGTTACTGTCCTTTTGTGATATTGTGTGTGTATATATATATATTGTGATATTGCTGTTAGTTTGGCTTCTGGTCAAGTTTAGTATCTTCACTGTAAAATTGCAAATAATATATTGTTTTAGTTTCATGCTATGTAATCACTGCTTTCGTTTCTTATTTTGTACTTTTCAGATTAGTGGAGACATTACTAAAGAAAACACGTTGCTCCCTGAGTATTTCAAGGGTGTGAGGAATGTTATTAATGCTGCTTCTGTCATTGTTGGACCAAAGGAAGGTGATACGCCAGACAGGGCAAAATACAGCCAAGTATGGTTGCACAGCATCATTTATATTTATGTTTAAAATGCTTTCCTTACCAAAGAAATTCTGGCCCTGCTTGGCTATTACCATGAATCTGAACTAAATTATATATCCATGTATAATCTTTTTGTAACTGCTTTAAATTTCTATTTGACTTTCAATTATGATGTGCAGGGAATCAAATTCTTCGAACCAGAGGTACAAAAATGATTGTCTATCATGTCCACTTGTGCTTCAATTGTCTTTTAGCTCATTTCAGAGCTTTGCTTTCTTCATTATTGTTGGAAGCATCTTTCTTTCAGTTGTTCGTATTATTCTAAGCTTCTATTCCGAACCCAACTAAATGTGTGATTGATGAAAACAGATTAAAGGTGCCTCACCTGAAATGGTAGAGTATGTTGGAATGAAGAATTTGATTAATGCCGTGAAAGAGAGTGTTGGACTTCGAAATGGGAAACTATTTTTTGGATGTGGAGGTATACCTTTTTTTTTTTTTTTTAAATAGCAAAGCATATGTTCTTTAATAATATTAGCTGGTATTTCAGTGTCCATGTGCTCTCCAACTGAGATTATTTCTCCAAATTACCTTTTCCAGAAAAAAGTTTCAAAGATCTACCGTGGGGTGCTTTAGATGATGTTGTAATGGGAGGTGTTAGTGAAAGTACATTTCAAATCAGTACAACTGGTGGGGAGAATGGTGGACCAACTGGCATTTTTAAAGGTGTGTTTCAGTTAATCTGCTGTCTCATTAGTTTCCATGATCAAATATATATTCTATTTATGCCCTTTTCTTCCGTTTGTTTTCATTTTCTCAGGTGTTGTTTCCACTGCAAATAATGGTGGCTTCACTAGTGTCAGAACTAAGGTAATCTGCAGTGTTTTAGCTTAAAATCTCACTTTGCTTGTGCAAGATACAGTTTGCTGTTAGTCAAAATTTAAAAATCTTTTGAATTTCCATACATTTGATAAGTGATTGTTTATCATCACTTAATAGGATGTGATAATCTTTACTTTTGTTAGTATATTTTGGTCGTGAGTCCCTTGAGAAATATGATATAGTTGTGTTGGGAAAAGAAATAAGTAAAAGCAATATTCTGTCACAAGAGAAATTAATTGTTAGTGAGAACAACCAAGTGAATTGCATAGTTGTTAAAGCCTTGTTGGATCTTTTGTTTTAGAACTTTCTTGGCATAGATGAGGAAAGAAAAAAAGTATTATAAAGGTTCTAGTCATGGTCTTGCAAGGCTCATGTATTGAATTGGTCATGAACTCTAATTATTGTCCTCAAAGAGATGGAATTAGAAGCTTGGAGAAGGTAAAGAAATAGAATGGAGCTTTCTCCTCCAGAGTTGGAAATTGCTCAGGAAGTGTTACTTTTGTGACATATTTTCAATATGATTTCTGGTGGAAGCTACAATTGTTTTGACTTGGGTTTTCTTCCTAAAGAAAGCGAAGTTAGTCTACTCGGGCTGCAAATATACACACATAGAGCATCATGAATTTTTAATGAACTTGGAGCAAGCAAGGTAAGTGCTAAAATGAATGGGCCTCAATCTCTAGCAATTGAATCATTGAGAAGGATGATCTTCAAGGGGAGGGCATTTTTAGGAAGCATTGGTTAAGAGTAAGTTAGTGATAGATTAGTTATGGGTATTAGATATTTTTTAAAAATTGTGATATAAAAAGATCAATTTGTATGGGATAAGCGGGTTGGATCAATAACAGATTTGGAATGATATTTTCTCTCTCAAGAGCTGTCTCTCTTTCTATCTTCTTTCTCTGTTCTCTCTTGTTCTTGTCTCTCTAAATATTCTTTTCCTAATTTCTTATTGGCCTTCTCATTCTCACCTCGAAAATACATGTTAGTCCTGGTACCTGACATTAGCATCTAAACTTGGTCCATGAAGCCTATTATCTGTGTAGCTTCTTTTTTCTATTTTTATTTATTTATTTGTTTTTTTTTATTGCCAGTTTAGAAAGTCTTAAGTAGCATGACAGATTGCTTATGAAGCATGTGTAGATGCTGTTCATTGGTGTGGTTCCTAGCTAAGGGGTTACGATTATGTGTGCTTTCATATACATTTCTGAACTTCAGAATATTAAATCTTTATATTTTTAGGATGTTAGCATTGGTCCAGATTTGGACAAGGAATTCCAATAGTTGGCTCTTCAATATGACATTAGATTAAAAAGATCGGTGCTTAAACCACATTACCTGTCAATTTCAAATTTTTGACTTACTGTTGTATGAAGGGAATTATGAAGCTTACATAATGTTGGATATAATGAAAAACTGTATTTAGTTTTGGGCAAGTATGGGAGTGCAATGCTAATAATCTTTTAAAACATTAGCCATAAACCCAGATAAAAACCAAACCATCAAGTTTTAGAAGTTCTGGTTAAAGTGGCAAAACCTGTGCTAGGCAACTTCCTTTTACTTTTTACCCTGAGTTGAATATGTGGTTGAATGACCACTTTCACGGAGAACAATGATGGATGTATTTCTATAGTTTAGCAAGTCTTACAAATTTATGTAAAACCCACTTGTGTATTTCTCTTCAGAATTTTTCAACACCTGAAGATCTTTCAGCATATGAGGGATTGGAACTGCGCCTTAAAGGTGATGGTCGCAGGTATAAACTAATTGTTCGTACTAGTAGTGATTGGGACACTGTTGGCTATACAGCAAGCTTTGACACTGTTGAAGGGCAATGGCAATCAGTAAGTGATATAATGAAATCCTTTTGATTGGTACTATTATTAAACTATAGATTCAATTGTATTTTGGAACTACTTTTTCCAGGTACGCCTACCATTTTCTTCTTTGAGGCCTATATTTCGTGCTCGGACTGTATCAGATGCTTCTCCATTTGATTCAAGCAATATTAGATCATTGCAGGCATGCCATTTCTTTTAAGTATTTTCCACTATTTGCTTAACCAGTCTCATGGTTTTTGATAATATATCAAATACAATTTCAGCTTATGTTCAGCAAGTTTGAGTATGATGGGAAACTAAATCCTACTTTTGTGGAGGGCGCTTTTCAGCTTCCAGTATCAAGCATAAAAGCATTTATGAAAGAGCCTATAACTTCTAGGTTTACTAATTTTTCCTTACCTTGTACATTCTCAATTAAGGTAGTATTATGAGAAATTAATTTTGGTTCTTCTCCGTTTTAGGTTTGTACATGTGGGCTCTGCAGGAGTAACCCGACCAGACAGACCTGGCATTGATCTCAGCAAACAACCTCCTGCCGTACGCTTGAACAAGGAATTGGGTTTTATCCTCACTTTCAAGTTGAAGGTTAGTTATTGGTTGTATGTATGCCTCTACTGAGCCAAGCAATGTAATGATGGTTAGAACAATTCTGTTTTCTTTTTGTGCTTTAAACTAACTTTATTACAGGGAGAAGATGTGATACGTGAAAGTGGCATACCATATACAATTGTAAGGCCTGTTGCTTTGACTGATGAACCTGCTGGAGCTGATCTCATATTTGACCAAGGAGATAATATAACGGTGAGCAAAGCTTAGTAGTTCTATCTTGTTTGTAGTTCACTCGGGGTCAAGTTTTTCAGGTTTATGTTGCATGGTTTGACTGACTGTTCTTTCTTGGCAGAAAATTGCTCTCCTAGAGTAAGTCTCAGGACAAATTATTGATTGACTTCTGTTCTCTGAACATTTATATGGTATACAGGGAAAAATATCAAGGGAAGAGGTTGCTAGGATATGTATTGCTGCTCTGGAAAGCCCATATGCATGTGACAAGACATTTGAGGTCTGAGTTTCTGATCTTGCATGTGTTATGTTGATTTTGAGTCCTCTTATGCATTGTCTTTCAATTAATGATGATTGGGAATCAAGAGAATGAAATATGTCCCTCATTATGAGTCGATGGAGTATTAAGATTTTGACAAATTGTGTTTATGCAAATAATAATGAATGTCATACAGGAATCATATGTCCTCATAAAGCTAATTGCTCTTATAGTTTGTTCTTTCGAGCCAGGAAAATTTTGGAGCTTGTTATAGTTTCCTTTCTTAATTTCTCTGAAACGCCAACCTGCTGGACTTTAGAGACTTGAAATTGCTTTTAAGTGGTTCACCACCACACTCTGTAATGAAAAAGTAACTTTAATAAATTTGGAAAAAAAAGGAAAAATTCTTTTGTCAGTGTCATGGAAGCGAGAAGCTTGACTTCGTTACTGGTTGGCCTCTGAAATTTTTCTCTAATTGGACGATTTTGCCAGGAAACTGTGTATTTCAGGTCTTGAGCTGAATTTATTTATGCAACTTAACGTCCTAACATCAAGTGACCGTTTTCTTTTGCAGGTTAAAAGCGTGATTCCATTTAGTGAACCGTTCAAGGTGGACCCAGAAAATCCACCTCCAGAGAAGGATTACAATGAATATTTTAAAACTTTGAAGGATGGCATTACAGGAAAAGAATACCTGGAACCAAGTGCAGTTCCAGTTTAAATCCATGGATAACCGGTAAGCATGCCGCATCACCCTCTTAACTGTTATGATGATTAAATTATCTTATTTTCCTCTATATATATAATTCAACAAATGAAACTAGAGGTCTGAGTGGCATGCCGAATATTATCTGTGAAGGCAAGAAGTATTTAAAGTACAAGAATGCGTAAACCATACAAAATTATGAACAATTGTTTCTCCCCAAGCTAGAAAACAAGCCTAAAAAGAATTAGAATATACTCAATTTACAGTTCTCCCAGTTCTTCATTCTCTTAATGTAGTGGCTTAAGTGGGTTAGTTAGCAGTCCTACCTTGAAATATCATAAAAGAAGAGGTCTCTGCTTCAAGAAGTAGCAACACACATTACATGTAATGAGCATATTGAACGAAAATCTGCAGAGGAATAGGATTAGTTTCAGCTCCTTTTGTTCAATGAACAAATGTGAAGATTGAATTAGATACAGGTTATAATTGAAAAGGGTGCTCCATTAAGATCATTCATGCTCGTAAGAATCATAATAATACTCTCATATATGAATATGCTTGTTTTGTGTTGCCAACATCATGCGAAATTTTTGTTTCTAAGCATGTTTAGTATAGACAGCCTATTTCTTCGGTTAATTGGAAAAGTGAAGAGACTCCTTTGAAGCACTGGCCAGTCATAGAAATTAAACTTGAGGAACTCAAAATTTGCATCAACTCCCCTCCCCCAAGCGCTAAATGTTTTAACCTAGTTTGTTGTTGCAGATCACATTCCTACAAAAAGAGTGAAGCAGAGACTTTGTGAAGAATTTCTAGGAAACCTACCAAGAAGGATACTGACAGCTCAAATAGAAGTTGAAAAGCTATTTGTTTGATGCTGTAGTGAATGTCGAAAAACATGATGTTCAGAGTGACTGGCGAAAAGAAAATGACTGCCAGATGATTAGATGTAAACTCTGTATATATGATCTTGGTATATAAAGCAAGTTTCGTGAGGCCCAAGATATCAACATTCTTCTCACTTCTGTAAATTCTTTTAATTGGCATGGATGGTGGAATGGATAGAGAACAGAATTTTCGCAATTTGAATTCTATAGGGCAGAACATGTTGAAAAGTAGATGGCACAGCCAAGGAACAGCCGCTTTCACTCTTGCCATTGCAGCTTACATTCTTCTACTGAAATTATCAAGAAAGTTAAAAAAGTTGCACTTCTTTACAAGATTAATGATAATTCATGAAAGTGATGAGTCCATAATTTGTATGGACTGATAAACAAAACAAATTTGTGCCCTTTTCTTTTTCATTCTCGAGAACCTTTTTTTTTTTTTTTCTGAAGATAATAAGATTGTGCAGATCACTTGGTCCGTAGTCAGAAAGGAATCTGTACAGATAACGTTTGGAAAGCGTTTCATAAATCACCATGAAAATGACAAACACAAAAACAAAATCAAATAGGCAAAAAACAATATTTAGCTAAACTCTCTGTGGGCTCTCCTAAGCATAAATCAACATCAAGGGCTCCAAATCTCACATTATCTAGTAAAATCAGCAGCAAATTTTGTGAATTCATCACCAAATAGAGACTAGAAAGATAAAAGAAATGCATAGAAATTTTTAGTTATGATTATTTTTTACCGTGCAAGTTCAAAATGAAGAGATTTTGTCCATATATTTTTCAAAATAAGTAATTTTGAATTTATTAAAATAAATATATTTTATCCATTGATAAATTGCAGTATTTTTTCTCCAATTTGAAATTTTAAGAATAAAAACAATCAAAATATAAGTTCAGCCATGTTTTCTAACCATTGCAATCTTATGCTGGTATTCTGCTGCATCATCAATGATAGCATATATATGTATTCTCAAAATTAAGCAATTGCTGAGTGATAAAACCAAATCCCAAATTTAATATACAATCAATTTGTTTTATATTTCTATTGCATCGGAATAATAATTCATTATTAATGATTATGTGATACTCTATGTGGGATGTGATGCTAGTCACTTTTTTTTTTTCCTATTTTGAACTGAAAAAAAAAAAGCAAATAATAATTTCCATTTTTTATTTTGAAACCCCACCTAAGGCACCCAGAATTTGTATATGAATCCATTTAATTGAATATTGAATAATCTATTAACGTGAGAAATGACAGAGACGAATTGGTTGCAGGCCTTATTGCAAGAAACGCAAAGAAACTTAATTTGAATGGAAAAACTATAAGATTAATTAAGTAAAGAAAGGGAAATATTTGCATGCAAATATACGTATTTTCTCTATATTTCAAGACATTTACATATGGTAAAGAAGCATTATGGTTAATAATAAATAATAATAATTAAAAAATAAAATTGCAATGTATTAATTGTAACAGACCTTGAAAAATATATATAGCCCCACTTCAATGGAGGAATTAATTTTCTAGCTGTATGTCCCTTCAAAAGCAGCACACTGCCTGCGAAAAAAAAACCCGCCAATTTTCATGAAACAAGAAAATTAAACCTAATTTCTTATATATACTCTTCAAGAAACAATAAAATGAATGAAATAGTAAACACTAACATACATACATTACACAAAGCTTTATGTCTTCTAGCTGTAGGCTTTCGATGTTGATCGAAAACATTTCTAAGTTTTTGAAGCATTTGTTCTTCAGTGAAAATCCGACCAGGAGAGCTCAAGAAAGCACTTCTTTTAACGGGAGGAGACCAAAGTCCACTTTTCTCATAGTCAAAATCGAATTCAGTTGCATCAAAGAATTTGTCAAGAAGTCTGTCGGAAACAGACTTAGACACTAGCTGAATTTTTTGAGGAGACGATTCAGATGATGATGTGTCGTTAGACATTGAAAAATTCACCAAAATTCAAGAAACTAGGAGAAGGAGTACATAAGTTTGGGAATTAATGGAGAGAGTGAGAATGAGAAGGGTAATGAAAGTGAAGCTGGGAAGTAGTGATAAAGACGTGTATGGCGTTATACAATCATAGAGAAGTCATGGGCTCGCATAACTTTAAAAATTTTAATTTCCTTTTTATATTAATTACATTCCAAGTTTTTCAAGAACCTCAACAATTTTGGATAATTTGAAGCTTCTTTTTTTTATCCCATTTCATTATTTTTTTTTCTCAGTTTTTGCTTTGATTGCGGTAATTTAATAGGTAAAATTATTGGTAAAGATGCAACTAAAGTTTATGACATATAAAACGATTGTGGGGGGAAACATTAAAAAAGAAATATTTACAGGAAAGATATGATTTATTATCTAAATATTGAGTTTAAAATAATATATTAAATGGCTCCAAAAAGGTTGATCTAAAATTTCCTTTATTATTAATATTATCGCTATCCATGTGAAAGACAATGTTTGATGGAGATGAGATACATATTCTTTGGGTGGACCCTATTGAAATCATTCTTGATAAAGGGTTTTAACCAATGGTTGGTGTATATGATTTATATCATATGGTAGTTGCCTACGATTATACTAATCAATGATATGGCTACATTTGTACACAAATGTTGTTTTTTATGAACCCCTCATAAGGTACACAGTATCTTAAATGGGACATGCTATTTTCTTCAGACCACTTATCCATCTAATAATATTAATATGCCATTCTTTGATCTGTAATGCCACTAAAATAATAATAATTTTTTTAGTTAGTTGACTTTATATATAAATTGCAAAAAAAAAAAATAAATAAATAAACCACCAAATATTTGGCAATCACTAATATCATCCTATAATTAAACCTTTCATAATTGAATTTTTTGAATTAGAAAAATGATAGAATTTCTTTACTATAGGTGGAAAAAAATAATACTGTGCATTTGATGTATCAAATATGAACTGTTGGTAAAAAAATTATAAAATATCATTTTTTATTCATCAGTCTCTATCATATAGGGTAGTGTAAACATAATGAATGGATATGCATGCATGTAGTTTTACCTGAAGGATTTTATAAGAAAATTTCAACTCTAAAAGAGCATTTTTAAATGAAGATTATTTTATTCTATGGGAGGTGAGCATAAATTGTCTTTATCTTATTTCATTAATTTAACTTTTACCTTCACAAGCAGTAGGCCAAAGGAAACTATAAATTTCATGTAGGTTTAGAGGTCAAAATTTGAATGTAAAATTGACATATTACCAAAGCTATATGATTTATAGGTCATAGCTAAACAATCACCGAAAGTTCCATGGTAGTGTCATTTTCATTGTCTATGCCTATCCATTGAACTTTTATTTTCATTTCGTATGCATGTTATTAATTATTGTAGAAATAGAAAGAAACTATCATGCATTTTATTACAATTAATTTCATTTTCTATGCCATAAATTAGTTACAAGTATACGTGCAAAGCCGGACATATGATGCCAACAATTATAGGACAGACAAGGGCTAAAAATTAAGAACTTTTAGGTGGAATTTTAAGTCCATTAATCATGATGCACGTCACTAAACTCCACTATAATTTTGCTTTTAATATTATTAAATAATGTAATACTTTTAATGGAAAGCCTGCGTTGAAAATTAACAAAAGGATTTTTCTTTTTAGCTTAAATCATTAAAAAGAATCTTATTATATGTGCAGAATCGATCATTACGTATATGATCGATAGTATACATTTTAAGTGTACAAGTTTTCTGAATAGTTTTTATTCATTCTCACAAAATTTTGCATTTAATAATTTTATGCTACGTATGTGTGTGTATTTGATGTGGTGCTTCAATTCTTAACAATGTAATAATTATTATTGTGAAAACTAAAAATTAAAACTTTATTTTTTAAATGAAATCGAAGTCTTACGAAGTAAATTGTTATTAATAAATACGATAAAATGGTAAGAGTGACTTTTTTTAATTCAAAAGTTATAAATTCGAGCATTAAATATAAAATATTTTAAAATATTTTATTTTTTTTAGTATGTTCTGCATAAATTCAAAATAGTATAGTGCATATATATATATATATATATTCAACATTTTTTTTTTAAATTACAATGAGCATATCTGTCTCTATCATTATGAGAGGAAAAGAAAAAGGTTTGCGGTGATAATTGATTGACGGTGCAGGATACAAAGTTAAAAGCATATATAGATCATATAACTATGTGTTCACATGTAAAACAGAATTTGATGTTGGATAAATAATCATCATAGGCTATGATAAATAAATATAAAGTAAAAAAAATAAAATAAATGGAAATTAGGGGCAGGTGGTTGATGGCAATATCAGCAGAAAATAAGTTGGTACCAAAAGCCATTAATTGATTACCCATAACCACAGGGCAAAATGCTTCCCATATCCTCATCAAAATCAAATCATAGGCCACACCAATTAATCCCCCAAATCAAAGCCTCCGACTATGCATGCTTTTGCCATTTATCCTTTGGGCTAAGAGGAAAACTCTTTAATTACCATTTTATTTTCATCCTTTCTAAAACAAAGTTATATCTGTGTAGATATATTTCGATCAAATGCATAGGTGTATTTAGTATGTGCGATTGTAGATCACTACATTAATGACAAAGTAGTATTAAGTAAATTTTGTTCCAATGTTGCACAATCTCGTACGTCAAAATTAGGCCCGTTAAAAAATGGTGCAAGCCATTTAATCCATCCAACCCAAACCATTTAACCCATTTTTTTACATAATTTTATTAGATTACTATAATCCATATAACCCATTTTAAAATTTTATAAAAATATAAATGCGTTATAGGTTATTGTATAACTCAACCATTTAATTCATTATTTTTAGGGTTAATTACAAAAAAAGATTTAAACTATAGGGTGCTTTTCAATATCCGCACTAAACTTCATTGCCTCGCAATATCAGCATTAATTTTACAATTATCTTTCAATTTTGAAACTCCATCGCTATTGAAAGGAAAATGATGCAATAGCGATATAATAGCAACAACATAGTGATGGAATAGCAACAGAGTTCCAAAATTGTAAGATTTTATAAGATTGATGTTGACATTGCGAGGAAATGAAGTTTAGTGCTAACATTGAAAAGCACCCTATAGTTGGAGCATTTTTTTTTGTAATTAATCCTTATTTTTAACAGCCTAAACCCAAAATTTTCAAAATTTCTCAGTTTCTTTCTCCTGCTCTGTGCTCTCTCTCTTTCATTTTCTCACCCCAAAATATAATTGCCTCTCTCACTCTCACTGTCGGGTCATCACTGGCCATTTGTAGCTACTGTTGTCACCGCAATTCTTTTGGCAATAACGCATGCGTGTATATATTATCAATTTATACAAATTAAAAACTCTGCATAAATTTATTTTCAAAATTATCTCTCATTTGACAAAGATTATAAAAATGAAAGTAGGGATATTTTTATCTTTTTGGAACCCTAATTACCCTATATGTATTTATCTCTTTCTCCCTTTGCCTTATTTTTCTTTTCTTTTCTTTTCTTTTCTCAGTTGGATCTGCCATATTTTCTGTCTCTCTCTCACTCCCTCTATATGTGGTTGTCCTCGCCCCCCAAACCCATAATCCCTCGCCTAA
Source organism: Excoecaria agallocha (assembly GCA_037975025.1). Lineage (NCBI taxonomy): Eukaryota > Viridiplantae > Streptophyta > Magnoliopsida > Malpighiales > Euphorbiaceae > Excoecaria > Excoecaria agallocha. The sequence goes on along the minus strand of CM075810.1, from coordinate 36,073,651 downwards.
AATCCCTATATCATGCCTTCCAGACATAATCGTTTGTTCCTAAAAAGAAGAAAATCGAAATCCCTAGCTCTATTCCTTTGATTTGCCCCTAAATCCAACTAATTATAGTGAAATCTCTAATTGTTTAAGGTTTGTATACATATCTCTCTCTCACTTTTAGGTTTATTCCATTTTAATTACTTTCAGTCGCAAAATCGGGGTGGGTAAGAAGGTAGAACATCTCTTACGTTACATCTATTATGAAACTCCCCTATCACACATACATAGAGTAGTCTCATTTCTCTTAGGTTACATCTCTCTTTGGGTTTTTTCATTTTCAATTTGAATATATATCTGAGGTATATTCTTTCAATTTTTCATTTCCAACTACCTTTTTTCAGAGATTTGCAGCATTCATGACCCCTTTGACATCTGGTCATGTAATTATTGTTGTCGGTGTAATCTATGTTGCAAAGGCATTATCAGCATATAGATGTGGTATATGTGCTTGTGAAATTTGGGGCATCTCAGGAGGCATATGATAATGGTAATTTTTATGATGTTTTTAGTATATTTTTAGGTGTTTAATTAGGTTAATTTTGTGATTAATTAGGTTAGATTTGAGTTTAATTTGTTAGTTTTGTGTTTTTTGAGTTAATTGTAAATTTTGGTGTTTTTCAGGGTTATTTTGCAAGAAAAAGGACTTAAGTGTAAAAAGTAAAAAGTTTTGGGCCAAAAGTACGAAATTGAAGAAATTAAGCAAGAAAAAGAACGTCCAATCCAGAGGTTTAACACGTGACCACGTGAAGCTATGTTGGTTTAAGGCACGTGGCCACGTGAAGATGTGAGAAAACATGAACTTGAAGATGCCGTGGTCATGTGAGGAAATAAGTAAAGGAAACAAGGAAGACACGTGACCACGTGGATTCCAATGAAGGACCACACGTGGCCACGTGTGGAAGATTGCCTAGAAGTCACGTGGGCACGTGTAGAAATACACAGGGAGGAGCCGTGGCCACGTGATCTGATTCACCAATTGCACGAAGGATTTTCGACTTCCTGTTTTGAGCAGAACTCACTTCCTATTTGGTTTCTGCAGTTTTGGAAGAAATCTTATACGTTTTTGCCTATAAATAGAAGGCTTAAATACCAAAGAAAGGATCCAATCTTAGAATCAATGGAGATCAATTAGGGAATTAGGATCCATCTTAGAATTAGGCTTAGTTTATTTTACATTATTTTTCTGTTTTTCTTTTCAACTTTGTCTTTAGTTTTTAATTATTGAGTTAGCTTAAGAAATTCAATTCGGCTCTGTTCTTATTCTTGTTATCTTCCTTTTTCTTTTTCACTTTCCTTCCACCCATAATACAAGATTGAAACTTACCTCTGACAATCCTATCCTTACCTTAAGAAGGCAGTTATAGGAACGACAAGATAGCAAGCGATATCGCTGTTCATAGTGAACAATCTATGCTTCTCTATCAACCTAGCCTGGAATTCTTGCAGTGACTCTGTTCCGGTTCTATATGCCAGATCTCTCTATCTGCTTGGTTCACTGTAAAAGCCTTTCCGAGTGAACTTCGCACAGGCTAAGCAGTCTGTTTTTTTCGCTCTGTCTTTTTCCTTGGCGGATACAGGCTTGCCCGAGACTCGCCGCTAATGCCAGGTGATTAGAGATGTCCACTTATTAAAGAAAGTCAATAGAAGTTCTTACATAAACCACATTAGCCACAGGAACAGGAAATACAAAAGCACCATTTCTCTTAGCAACGTCAAACACTTTCAAAAATCTTAATCTTACTAATCTTACATTTGGCCAATCATTCCCTTTCTCCTCCTTTCCTCAAGAGGCTTATTCGCGAACAGCAGATTCGAGGGCATCTATACCTGGTCTTCTACGCTCCTCTTCCTCATCTTCGGAGATGTCCAATTTGAATTTAGTTCAATTTGTCCAATTCTTCCGGGCATTGGCAATCAAGGAAAGGGAATCCGGATTCGGTAATGCAGTAAAGTCAATTCAGTAATCGACGGCACTAAACTAATGCACTCAAGCACAGCTGCGGCTGCTGGTTGAGCTGACAGGCTTAGAGCTCCTACGATAGATGATTATTCAATGCCATTTCAATTCACATCGACCCTCCTCTTCGATGAAAAACTAGGACAGTTTTAAGCCTTAGGGCAATCCCTTCTTCTGAAATAGCTCCCTCTTTTCTAGCAGCCCCTTCTTTCACAGCTGCTTCTCAAGCACTTGCCATTGCCCGCTTTATTGCTTGGAGGGAGAGAAAACATCCTACCAGGACGGTCCAACCCTTCTCATCTTGTTCATCATCCAGGAATTAATCGTCAATCTTTGCCTTCCTTCTCACGAATTGGATTTGAACCAATCAAGCTACTTGCTTGCTCTATACTATAGTAGATCGGGGTCTGTCGTCCTCCTCACGATCTACTAAAGAAGGCAAGTAGCATCGATCGACGATTTGCTTCGAATCCAACGTCCCAGACCAGGAAGGGAACTATATCCTTACGCACTACGTTTTTAAAGCCGGTCTGGTACCCGAAGGCTCTTGTTTAGAGTAGAGATAGGTCGCTTTTGGAAGCATTCGCCAGTGACTTTCTCAATCGAGGATTAAAGACGTGAAAGCGGAGTTCCAAAGGAAGGTGTAAACGGTGAAGCAAGTGAAGGCGAAAAGAGCGAAGGCTTCATCTCTTCCATTCCTCCTTTCAAAGGCAAAAACTACACTTGCTCCCAACCGGTCCTATACTAGATTGAGGACGTGTAACAAAGCCGCGGACGAGAGCGATACCAAGAAAAAGAAAAACCAGCACCCCAGCCCCGTGCAATCGAAAAAAGAAATTCAATTCAGTGATTGATACAGAATCAATAACTGGGGATCTTTTTATTGAGTTAGCTTAAGCTTAACTTAACTCGGGGTATGTCCCTTATATTGTCAAGCGAAGAGTAATTTGCGAATGGATTGGAGTTATGACTTAGTTTTGAGCTTAATTTCAATATCGGTTGATTATTTCTTGGTTTTAAGCATATTCTTATCTTTGATTAAGTTGAGATTAATTGTTGGTTTATTGAATAAATAACTAAAAATTGATTTTGACATAGTTAATGATTTGCATGTTTTTAGATTGACTCTTTAATGTTTATGCATGATTATTATCCGAAATATGAGATAATTATGTGTGAATTTTATTGATTAATACTAAGAGAGGAGGAACTAAGAATGAATTGGAGTTGAATCACTTGAGAAAGGCTTCAATGAATATTTAGGAAGTTAAAACTAGATTTTCATGCTAAGTATTAGATTTGTCTATGAGTTTAATGCTAAGAATAATATACTTGAATAAAGATATCTTGCTTTACTACTAGTTTTTCCATAATCACTGGTGTTTCTATTGAATTTAAGTCATTACAATGAAAGTTAAGGTGGATAATTTTTTTAGCAAGAGAATTCCAATTATTGTTTTGTTTTTAATTCATGTTTTAGCTTTTATTTTGTTTAATTGTTTATTTTGTTTAATTTTTGCTTTTAAATCAAAAACATTTGGGAAACAATCTCGGATTAATTTAATTCATACATAGATATTATCCTTAGCAATCCATGTTCCCTTGGGTACGATATTTTGGGGTCTTAATCTATATTTTCCTATATTACTAGCCAATCTAGTACACTTGCTAGACACCGGTCAGCATGCGAGGAGGTATTATTGGAGGCACTGTGGTTTAAGGAAGTAAGGGTGTGTTTACTTACAGAAAATAGTTTTCTGTGAAAATTGGAGCATATATTTTTTGTAGAAAATTTAAAAAATACATTTATTTATCAACAAATGGAAAACTAGCTAGAGTATTTATTTTCTATATATATGTATATATGTACATATATATATATATATATATATATATATGTGTGTGTGTGTGTGTGTGTGTGTGTGTGTGTGTATGTATGTATATGTACATACATACACACACACACATATGTATATGTATACATATATATGTACATATATGTATGTGTACATATACATACATACACATATATACATGTATATGCATGTGTATGTATATACATATATATGTGTGTGTGTGTGTATGCATATGTATATGCATATGTATTTGTGCATATGCGCATACATACATATGCATAACATATGTATATATATGTGTATGTGTATGCATGTACATACATATATATACATATCCGTCCGCACACACACACACACACACACACGTACGTACGTATGTATGTATGCACATACAAACACATATATATACATGTACATATATATTTATGTATACATATATGTATGTGTAGATAGATAGATAGATAGATAGATAGATAGATAGATAGATAGATAGATAGATAGATAGATAGATAGATAGATAGATAGATAGATAGATAGATAGATAGATAGATAGATAAATAGATAGATAGATAGATACATACATACATACATACATACATACATACATACGTACATACATACATACATACATATAAAGCTTATTTTTGGACAGTTTGATCATTAAATTACCATTTTACCATTTTCTATTCATGTCTTAATCATAGTTACTCAGTAAGTACAACTTTTGAAAAAATTATACTTTTCCCTTAAAGTGGTGTTTATTTCTTTTCAATTAAGTCATTTTTCATTTTAAACTTCATTTTTAACTTTCTTTTTATACTTTTAACTTATTTTTATTATTATGCGCTTAGTACAATCTCAGCAGAAATTTTCAGATCGGATATATGAGATGTGAATCCCACAGGATCACAATATAGACTGAGAAGTGATCCTAACAGAACAAAATATAGAACAGAGCAGATACTATGAAAGATCAGTGATCCTATCATAGCAAAGCAAGTCGCTATGACTTGCATCGCGGTATAGGTGTCCCTATGGCTAGCCAATTGTATCCTGAGCTAAATTTTGACTGCTTGACTATTATTAAGGGCAATAACCATTTACGTTTCATTTTACTTTTCAGATTTTTCATAGTTTTAATAGCTTGTTCAATACAAAAAATCTAACAGTCAATTTTTTTATTTCTTTTGCACAATTTGTGAATTATTTGACAATAATTCAACATTTTTCACTTATTTAATGAATTATTTCACAATAATTCAACAAATACTCTTTATACATAATCAAATCCTTTTCTCAAAATACTTAAATAATTTTCATAAATTGCACAAAAATTTATGGACACATTAATTCATTTCTATAGTCATTTTATGGCAAAAATTTATCAAAATACATAAATTACACTTTAGTTCAGTTTAAGAAACAATTCAACCATCAAAGGAAATTCACATTACACATGCTTTTAATTCAAATTAAGCTTTCTAATAGGCATATTTAAGGTCTTAATTCATTATTTTAAGGTTAATTTCAATTACACATGCATTTTTCTTAGTTTTTCCTAAGTTACAAAAAGGAAAATCATGTTAATTCAAGGAAAATAGATGGATTTAATTAGTAGCCACTAACTCTCTCCATGGCTTAAGCTTGCCTAGACTTCCTTTTCTTTCCCTTTGGCCTTGGAAGCTTGTCCCTCACCTTGAGAACCTACCATGGCCAAATTATTTAACATAATAAATATTATCTTTTTGTTCTTAAATGCTTAAATTAACAACAAAAATAAACTCTAGGTACCTAAAAACACTTGTAGGTACCTTAAAATAAAATTAAAATCATGCTTTTCTCTTACTCACTTTTACACCCTAAGCTTTTCAACTTGATTTCTCTTACTTTTCTTTCTCTAACTAAGGAATTGAGGCTTAAATAATCATTTAGAGAGGAGGAAATTTATTTAATATGCTTGGATTGTGAGAGAAAAGGAAAAAAAACTTGAAAAAAATGGAGAAGAAATGGGTTATGGTGGTTCGGTCAAAGCAAGAAAGAGATGGTGGCTGAGGAGATAAGGTTGGCTGCCAAAATATATCTCTCTCACTTGGCTTTTATAGTGGCTGAGGAGATAAGGTTGGCTGCCAAAATATATCTCTCTCACTTGGCTTTTATAGTGGCTGAATTGGGTTGGGCTTTGCTTCAACCCAAATCCACTAGCTTAGGCCCAATAACCCAAAATCAAGCCCATTATGCCACTCTCCTGTAAGTCTGTCCCTATCCAAATTCAAATCACTCTAAAATCGATTCTGTCATTCTTATCATGTCAAAAATAGGTTGTACACAAAATTTCAATTCAATTAAAGTCAGTTACTGGTTCAATTCAATCATATCGATCCGATTAAATCACTATCAGTGTTACTGAAAAATTTACTTTTTGCAGCCAAAATATTCTTCACCTCATTTTAGAAATATATACAATTTTTTAGTAATTTTTAAACTTTATTTGCTATTTTTAAAAGCTCAATCAAATCTAAGTCAAGCTAATTACTATTTAAATCGAACCACTTTATTTTTCGTATTTTTGATTTTTGGAGGCCTGTTTAACCACAATTTCACTTGAAATTTCAATCCCAGACTAATCGTGATCAATATTTTTCAATGGTCAAATAAAATATTTTTTACTTCCGGATATACTTTTCAGCTCGGAAGCACTATTTACTATCGAAAAATTTATTCATGACTGATCTGGTGTTCAGAACATTATAGCATAGGTCTGATCTGTAGCTCGTCTCTAACCCTGAGATGACTGCCTAGCTAGTCTAGAGGCTGAAGTGATAGGGGTAGCTTCCTTACCACGATCTCTCGGTGTAGAGGACCCAGTACTTGTCTCTGGTGAGGTGGCTAAAGCAGTCTGTAATATAGGACAGTCTCTAATCTGATGATCTCTGCATACATACCTGAAGCATGCTCCAATCAAATATCTTCAATCCTCTAGATGAATCTTTCCATAGTGATCACAAGCTACAATTGTCCTACTGTCCCTGTCTCTGGGTGTGATGGCTGCTAAAGAAACTAGTGCCCTACCATGGGTTGCGCTACCCTATCCTCGGCCTATTGCAGATGTGAATGGCCTTGAGGTGCTGAAGATTCCTTAGATTTCTTACCCTATCCTCATTTACCATTGGATTGTCCTTGCTTTCTCTTTTTTTGAAATCGGGACTCCCTGTCAGCTTTTTCTGTCTGAATAGTTTCTAACTTAATGGCAACCTTAACCATAACCCTTAAATTAAGGTATTTCTAGGTTCCAATGATCTATTTGAGCTCAGTGTGTAGTACCCTCTCAATTCTCTAACATAACTTTTCTTCTATGGACTGGCTCTCATCCAAATAGGTACTCAGGTGTTCAAACTCGCACTCATAATCTGCTACTGATTTATTCCCCTATTTTAGCCTCCGAAAGGCATCATGCATTACTACTTTATACTCTGAGCCAATATATTTATTTTCAAACTTGGACACAAAGAACCTCCAACTCAACTGATCCATTGAGGTGTGCCTCCTGATTGAGTCCCACCAAATGAAAGCTGGCCTCTGAAGTAAAACAACTATACCTTCAAACTTTTCTTCCAATGGACTATACGTGATCTCAAATAATCTTTTTATTTTAAATAACCATTCCTTTTCCTAGGCTAGTGTCAGTGGGTCACACCCATAAAAATCTTCAGCTCTTAACCTTTTAAACTGCTTTAGAATAGGTTTTCTTCTAGGTGAAGCTGGCTGGACTTGTACTATTGCCTGAAAAGGCTATGCCTGTCCTGCCCTGCAGCCTCTATTAAATGTAATTTGCCATTAAATTTAAAAAATCTAGCTGTGGGGATGGAGGTGGCACCGTTGGCCAAGAAGCCTGCTACTGTAGGGCCTTCTACTGTCTAGTGCCGATAGAAGCCTCACTCTCACCATCCTCCAACCGTCTATCTCGGTCAGAGGACATCTTTGCACTATAAAACAAAAAGTAGCAAGTACACATTAGATTCCATAACATATTTTTCACTGACAATTAACATATATATACAGACAAACCAATCACTTAATTCTAATCTAAACTATTGCTCTGATACCACAAAATGTAACACCCTTACTAAATAGTCATACGGATTTAAGCGATTAAGCCAAATTTTTTTCTTCTTACACCAATTAATTCCTAGTTACCAATTTTTATTCATTATTCATGTTAACAAATCCAACTTATCGCTGACCTATAACTGTCTAATTTTAATATTCATTTTACAAAAATCAGACAATATAACGTCTTAAAACTTACCTACCCAACCTGCAAATCAAACAATCCATAGTCCTTCAGGGGTACAATAGTTCATAAATAATATATTCTTTTTATCCATACATTCTCAATTTCATTTCAAACATACTCCATCAATCCACTACCTGCCAATCACACACACACACACACATATACAAATATTGTACTATTATAGATCAATTCTTTTACTTCAACAATTATAATTATATACATGCCAATACAAAAAGATAATTCCTAACTATATTCAGTTTCTGCAAAATTGGCTCATTTGTGTACTATTGCTCCAGCTTTTTTTTTTTGGAACCTACATGTAGTAATAACTACGTGCTGAACATTAAATATACTCAATGGTGACTATAAATCAATGTATTTTTCATACAAGCATAATTGCATTACTCATGTAAAATTTATCAATTTTTCTTATCAAAAACACAAATTTCACAGTTCTAACAGTCAATTCAATTCAATTCCAAAACTTGGATAAACTTTTCAATTAAGTCCTTTATTTTTTATTTTATTACAAAATTGCCCTTTTAATATTTTAATTACCAAATTGCCTTTAGTTCACTTATTTTCACTTCTCATTCAATTTTTGGCACATAAATTTACCAATTGGTCCCTATTTGAACTTTTTTTGCAAAATTACATTTTAATCTTTGCATTTCTTAAAAATTCATTTTCAGACTGTTTATTTACTAAATTACTATTTTATCCTTTTTATTCATTTCTTTATCACTTTTACTCTTTATATAATATTTGAAAAAATTATAATTTTATCCCTAAACCTTTTATTTCTTTTCAATTAGGTCTTTTTTCATTCTAAACTTCATTTATAGCTATTCTTTTCATTTTAACTTGTTCTTATCATTATGCACATAGTACAATCCCGACAGAAATTTTCAGATTGGATATATGGGATGTGGTCCTCAAAGAACCATAATACAGACTGAGAAATGATCTCAAAAGATCATTTTTCACAGAACAGAGTACAAAACAGAGTACAAAACAGAGCAGATACTATGGAAGATCAGTGATTCTACTATAGCAAAGCAAATTGTCATGACTTAAACCACTGTATAGATATCTCTATGGTTAGCCAATTATACTCTGAGCTAGATTTTGACTGTCTGACTATTACTAAGGGCAAAAATTCACTTAATTTCACTTTACTTTTTAGTTTTTTAACAGTTTCAATAACTTTTTTTGTTACAGAAAATTTGTTAGTCAACTTTTCCATTTCTTTTGCATAGTTTGTGAATTATTTCACAATAATTCACCACTTTTCACTTATTTAATGAATTATTTCACAATAATTCAACAAATACACCTTATACATAATCAAATCCTTTTCTCAAAAATACTTAAATAATTTTCATAAATTCTACAAAAATTCATGGATATAACTTATCATCTCTAGATTCATTTTATGGTTTAATTTATCAAAAATACACAAAATTTACTTAGATTTTCTTTAAGGAACCATTGGGCCAAGTAAGGTAATCTACCTTACACATACATTTATTTCAATTTAAGTACTCTAATAGTCATATTCAAGGTTCTAAGTCATTAATCTAAGCTTATTTTAAATTATACATGCATTTTTCTTAGTTTTTCTTAAGTTACATAAAGGAAAATCATGCTAATTCAAGGGAAATAGAAAGATTTAATAGCCAATAACCTTCCTCCTTGGCTTAGGCTTACCTAGACTTCCTTTTCTTTTCCTTTGACCTTGGAAGCTTGTCCTTCACCTTGAGAACCTACCATGGCCGAATTCTTTAATATAAGAAACACTATTTTTTTCTCAAATGATTAAATTAACCATATAAATAAAATCTAGGCATCTAAAAACACTCGTAGGTACCTTAGAACAAAATTAAAACCATGATTTTCTCTTACATCACTTTGACATCCTAATTTTTTTTACTTGATTTCTCTTGCTTAACTTCCTCTAATCAAGGGATAGAGGCTTAATTAATCATCTTGGAAGGTAGAATACCAGCTAGGATGCTTAGATTTTGAGAGAAACTTGAAAAAATTTTAAGAGATAAAAGGCACGAGTGGTTTGGCCATGAAAAAAGAGAAAAGGGCCTGATGGAGATGAAGATGGTTGGCCAAAAATATCTCCCTTATCCTTTTATATATGGGTTTAAGTGGGTGGGGCTTTGGTTCAACGAAGGCTCTCTCACTTAAGGTCCAAAACTCCTATTTAAGCCTATTATACCACTTTCTTGAAATTCCCTCCCTTCCCAAATTCAAATCAATTCAATTTTGATTTCATCATTCTTATCATATCAAAAATAGGTTGTACACGAAATATCATCCCAATCGGAGTCAGTTACTGGTTCGATTCAATTAGATCGATCAGAATTTGATAATTATCGGTGTTATCGAAAAATTAACTTTTTACAGCCAAAATATTCTACAGATCATTTTAGACACATATGCAAATTTTGACAATTTTTAGAACTCATTTGCTATTTTTAAAGGATCGATCAAATTTAGGTTAATCTAGTTAGTATTTAAACCGAATCGCTTCATTTTTCGTGTTTTTGACTTTTGAAGGTCAATCTGACCTCAATTTCATTTTAAATTTCAATTCCGAACTAACCTTGATCAATTTTTTTCTATGGTTAAATAAAATATTTGTTTACCTCCGGGTATACTTTTCAACCTGAAAATACTATTCACTATCGAAAAATACTATTCACAGTTGACCCGATGTTCAGGCCATTATAGCGTGCATGTGCGTGCGGGTGTACGTGTGTGTTTTCCAATTTTTGTGGTCCCTTGAATTTTTTTTTCATTTTCTTGCATTTGTTCATATTTTCAAATCTCAATTTTTAGTCTTTCTTTTTCTAATGATATATATCCTATTATACTAGTGTTATCTTTATGCTCATGGCTAGTTTGAAAGCTATATATCAATCTTAGAGAATCGGATTTGCATTGGTTGTTTTTAGGTATGAAAATGGTCTTAGTTTTGCCTAATATTGTGGTCCTCTTTCTTATTTTATTTTATTAATAAAACTAAGAATATTTGCTATGTTTGGTTTTCAGAAGATGAACAAATATCATTTTAAGCAATTCCATGTCTTCAAAGTTCAGTTTCTTTGAGTTTCTTTTTCGACTGTATGCTTAAAGGAGTTGCTTTTCTTGTTTTAATGTTTGGTGCCTTATATTGGTTTGGTTGATGAACATAGAACAAATTATGTTTCTTGAGAATAAGATTAAAGCACTAGTTTAAAAGTGACAGATTTTGGTTTCAAAAATGATTTCGAAATAATTGAGACTATTAAATGCTGTCACACTATTTGCAGTTTTTGGCTCAAGAGAATTTATTTTATTTTGATTGTTAATATGAATAAAAGTGCCTTTTATTGTTAGATGACTTGTTAATCGGCTTGGATCCATAAATATTAGTTTACGGTACTGAATGGATATTGAATATATTGTGGTGTAGTATCTTTTGTTGGGAAATTTGAATATTGGGAATAGCTTGGTACAAGTGTTTTGAGTAGCATTGGTCTTGATGTTGCTTGTTGCTTACAGGAATCACTAATTATAAGGATAGTATTAGTTTGATCAATTATGGTGTGGCTAAGTGAACCTTAGTGCATAGAAGGGGTGAATCATTTAAGAATATTGATGAGTTATGAATATCTTGATAGTGTATCTTCATTACAGTAGGAGATTAAGTAAAGTAATTAATATTTCCTCATTCTATTGTTATGTGGTTATCTCTTTGAGCAAACGTTTGCATTGATTTTTTTGAGTCCCAAAATACATGATATCAATTTTTTTTTTTAATCAAAGTAAGACTTAAATTTTAGATTATATGTAAGTTGTTAATTATCATAGTTCCTCAGAGTTTTAAATTTTTGCTTGCATTCGGGTTTTCATTTCCAATTTTAGTTTGGTTTGGAAAATAGTTTTTAGGAATGATAAACATACTTAATTCCTAAGCTATATTGAAAAGAATGTCAATTCGTAAGCTATATTGAATTTTTAAGAATATAGTTATATTGGATTTTTATGCTATATTGGTTTGAAAAGTTTGGAAGATAATGATCAACATACTTAACTGTGTTTTTTCTTTCAAACAAATGTCAATTCCAAAGCTATATTGAATTTGTCACGGCTATTATGTCATTCTGTTTCCGAAGAAATTTGCTCCCATATTTTTGAATGTATGAGCTTATATTATTTATTGAAAACCAAAAACCATTTTTAATTAACATGTGTACCAGTTGAATGGAAAGTTGCTGCCTTCACATAAATAAAACCAAGAAAATTAAAGCTTAATATAATTGATATATTCATCTACTCAAGTCCAGGCACTAATTAGCTTTTAGATTGCCCTTTTAATATGCACTTGTCTATGCTTGTGCATATGATTGCATGTCATTAGCGGGACATACAAAATATATTTTCAAAATTAATGTTTTAATTTGTCAAATTTCGATTTATTATTAAAAAGGAAAATAAATTCTGCATTAATTAAAGGGTTAGTTTCACTTATAGTTACTAAACTTGTGATCAAATTACACAATGTTCGTAAAAGAATTTTTTTTTATAAAAATCACTAAATTTTATAAATTTATACAATAAAATTACTTTGATCGAATTCCGACGGAAAAGTCGCCGAAAAGTCCACGTGTCATCATCTGGACTTGCCACATTAGCATGCCATGTGTCAACTGTACTGACACGTAGACTTTTCGACGACTTTTTCGCCGGAATCCGGTCAAAATGACTTTATTGTATAAATTTATAAAGTTTAGTGATTTTTATGAAATTTTTTTTATGATTATTGCATAATTTGGTCATAAATTTAGTGATCATGGATGAAACTAACCTTTAATTTAATGACAAAAATAATTTTTCAATAAAATGCCGAATTATCATTTTATTAAGGGTACGAGAATATTTCAATACTATTTAATAAAATTTTTCCATGGACATATATAACCTGTGATTCAAATATGTTCTAAGTTAAAAACTATGGTATAATCTGATACAATTCTAATTAGGAAATTAATATTACAATTCAGCTTTGGATTTTTCTTGACATTTCAATTCAGTTGGATTGAGGAAGATTCATTATCAAAATTGGTGCATTGCCCTACTATATAATAACATAGATTGAATGTGCAACTTCATATCATTGCAGTTTTATCAGAAACCTCACACTTTTTATTTGCTTATTATATCCTCAAACTTGTACCAGCTGCCCCTTTTTCTCTTTCTTAAATGTTATTCCCTTTTTGGTCTTTGCTTTTCATGAACTAATGCTTGCAAATCGACAACTTTCTCGTAATTTTCTTTCATGTCAATTTTTGAAGCTCTATGCATGCGAAGATGCTTCCCTGTAATTCAATGCGGTGCTTGCTAATGATCTTTGCAATACCTGTCCACTAACTTGCTTTTGCTATTTGTTTTACCTCCCTTTCTACCACGGATGATCAAGGGACGAAAAAAATTCGATATACACATGGATCTGATCCGAACGAAACGAAAAATCTTCAATTTTTTTTTTCCCATGGGTGCGGGGACGGGAATATAAAAATCTCCTTTGCTTATTTCAGGGCGGGGGCGGGGGCGGGGGCGGAGGCGGATATCTACTCTGTCAGGATGTATTATTACTATATTATCTCCAAGTTTTTAATTATTTACATAATTGACATTCTCCGTAAATACCCCATGTAGAAACCCTAACTTCTTCTCCAGCCGTTTTCTTCTCTTCTCCCTCGCAGCGACACAGCCGCTCCTCTCTCTCTCTCTCTCTCTCATTCACTCCTTCGATCTTCCCCTGCACGCCATCTTCCTTTCATTTGTTACCTTCCTTGTATATCCCTCAAGAAACGTTTTCACACTCGCACTGTTTCTTCATTTATTCAAGCACCCAATAGAAATCAGACCAGTAGAAATCAGCTGCCAACTTTTCCCATTGAAAAGCTCACTTCTTTACTCGAGTTGCCAGTTTCCATCCTCACGCTGCTACTTATTAGAGGTGAAGTAATTTCGCCTTTGGATTTGAAATTTTGCGTCTTTGCTAGCTTTTTTCCTTTAAGTTCGATGTTGGTTCCATTTACAAGTAACCCATTATTTATTTTAAGTAGTAATCTCTATTTTGTCGAGTATGGTTTGTTTTATTATTTTAAGTGCTTTCATTAAGAAAGGAGGCCGAGCTAGCTATGCTGGCAATTATGTTTAATTTAATGTTTTTATTTTTAATCTTTTTGGATAATGTCTCATAAATATGAATTCCTGTTTGGTTTGTTTCTCATTTAATTTCTTTCTTGATTGTTATTTTTGTTTTTAATGGTGGGATGGAAGCCTGAATTATCATCTGCAGGAAAAAAGAACTGAAGAGATATTGTAATTTGATTACAGTGTATCTCTTTTAATATTGGAAGCAGAAAAACAGAGATCGAATGGCTTCTGGCATATAGCTTCCCTCCCTTTCAAGTGAGTACCAAAATGCATTTTGCGAAATGGGTTTAATTTATTTTTTTATTTTTTCTTAATATTTATCAGGATTAAAGCGAAATATTATGGTGGAGGATTGGCAAATTAATTGTCAATATACTTCATGTTGCTTGTCTTTGTTGATACAGAGTAATACATTCTGGAAATGCTCTGATTTCTTTTGTTATTTGGCATATTCATGTTATGTTTATTTTTTTATGTTATAAACCTTACGTTTGTAATGTGTTTGTTTATATTTGGAAAAATGGGCATTAATCAGTTTAGAAGAATATAAAATATTTTAGATTAATATGTTTATATTAATATACACTGATTATATTATGTATAATGTTTATAAAATATTTTATATTAATGTTTATATTAATTATATGGGATGTTTATAAATATTTGTATTTGAATGGTATCGAATATTTTTAATTTTAATTTGTATGGAATGTTTTTAATTTTAAGTTATTAATTGTTAAAGTTTGTATTTTAATTTTATGTAAAATTTTTATAAAAAAAATGAAATGAAATTTAGAGGATATATTTAATTCGGATCGGGGGTTGGAGATTTATTGAGATTGGGGAATCCCCATCGGGGAAGGGGGATCCCCACGGGGAATGGGGATCCGTGCAGGGCGGGGATGGGGAGGTTTTTTTCCCGTGTTTCAGGCAGGGGTGGGGACAGGGAATGCTGGATATTGCATGGGGCAGGGAGTGGGTACCCCTTCCCCGTTCTGTGATCATCCCTAATTTTTATGGCATTGAAGAACCTAGCTTTAATGGACTATATTGCTTTTATTATTTATCTAATTTCTGTTTTACTTTGAATGCTTGTGTGATATGAAAATGAATGGGCCATCTCATCAAAGCAGTAGTATTGCACTTATATTTTCATTCCTACTGCAAGTGGTGGTACTTCAAATGAAGTTGAATTAATTTTATTTGATCTTTTTTATTATCAGATCGGGACATACTTTAGGATATTGAAAGTTGCATCGAAATAAGTAATGGCAGCTAGGCGCAACATTGGTTATACTCCTCTTCCTGTTGATGAAAATAATGATCGTGATGGAAGGCATGATCCTCGATTTGAGTATAGACCTGGGGCCTATGACAAAGTACCTTGGAAATCCATTGCCCTTGCACTTTTTTTGCTCCTTCTTGGGTCGATACTTCTCTTCCTTTCGTTCTTCATCCTGACTGGCCATATGGGTGGAGAAAAATCCCAAGCCTATGGTCTTTTGGCCCTTGGAATCCTTGCTTTTGTTCCAGGTGCGTTGAAACATAACAGATAGCATATTGCATAATAGTTTTGTGGACCTTGAGTAAAAATTTGTGCATGTTTTTGCTTGATTATGATAAATTTAATTTTTGTTCATTCCTTTATTCTTTAATTTTAATTTTCTTTTAGAATTGATCAAAGTTTATTGGAAATTGTGACATTTTTGTGAGGGCAAGTACTCAACTTTCCAGTGCAAAGGGGAATGAATGTAGCTAAAAGTATTAATTTTTAGAGCAACAAGTAATAAAATAAAACAAAGCACAAATTGGAGACGTTTCTTAGCAGAATGCACTAGGCAGATCAACCCCCACTGCCATCAAACAAACTTTTCTTCGCTGTAGCCAACTGGCCAAAATTTACATGCATTACAAGTACACAAGTTTAGGATAAAATGATGTTTAACAGTAGCTGTTGACAAGTTGAATGTGGCTCTTTTGATTACTGATGGTGAACATTGAGTAAGGAAGTAGCGGTTTAACAAGAGCAGGGATAGTGTTTGTCCGTTGAGGATGAATCAGCCTGGGTGAGTTGACTCTTTCATTGGGGATCTGATGGGGTTTTGAAGGTTGGTTGGGAAAATAAAATCATTCTATTCGAGGGAAAGATCGTGAGGTGGTTCTTGTAGATACTCTTTCATTGGGGATCTGACGGGGTTTGAAGGTTGCTTGGGAAAATAAAATCATTCTATTCCAGGGAAAGATCGTGAGGTGGTTTTCATAGATTCTAAGTGTCACATTGCAGATGTTACTCATTGTACTCTGTGTTTCCCAAAAGTAATTTTTCTAGGTTGCTTTTGAGTGATGCTTTCTGGCTTGTTTTTGTGATTTGTGTGATATTCAAGGGGTGAAGTCAAGTCAGTCTAGCTTAGGTTGCTAGTCGCTTTATTCTTTTGATTCAGACTTGTCTATTTTGTACGCAGTTTTTTCAACTGACCAAGATACCAGATTAAAAAAAGGAATTGAAATGGTTTTCATCGTTTATCTAGTAGAGAATGAAACACTTGTTATTATGCTGTAGTTCCTTTCAAGTAGCTTAAATTTGTTGTGTGCACACAGCATGCGTTGACTATTGCCTAATGGTTGCAAATCATAATTTATAGTAGGCTAAAGTTAATTTTGGGATGAATTGACTATTGCAAAAAAGTTTGTTGGGCACCCCTTTTTTCAATATGAATTTGAATGACATGTCATACTGTTGCAACCAGTGTATAATAGCCATTGCTTTTGCTTACTCCCATTATTTGCTGGAAACTGAAGACAGACCTTCTTAACCCAAGATGGCTAGGGAGAGGAAAGGTTCTTTTTTGAGGGTACTCCTGGGAACAGATACAGTGGAGATGGGTTTGGGGCATGTAGCTCACAATTGGCGGGATCCTTTTCTGTAAACTTTGTGCCAAACTCAATGAATGTTTCCTATAATGATATAATTTAATTTCTAACAATGAGAATTTGGAGTGCTATGCTAGAAAGGATAGGACTATTCACCTGAATTGAGAAAATTGTCACATGGAGATATTTTTGCAGAATAAGGATCTCAAACTGACATGATACTGTTTTCTTCTCTTTTGAGAAACTTATTGCTTTGTGATGAAGTTTCACTTGCATTGCTTTTTGGAGATCCTCCAATTTTTCCTTTTGTGTTGCTTAAAATTTTCAACTTTTAATGGACTATCACCAACAATTAGAATTACAGAGTTTTTACTTTATATTTTGGCTGAACCTTTTTATGAACTCAGGCTACAGCACTTTTATTGATCTTCGATCGTTGCTGCAGGCTTTTATGAAACTCGAATAGCATACTATTCATGGAGAGGTGTCAGGGGATATCGGTTTGGTTCTATCCCAGATTATTAAGATGCATACCTTGGTAATGTTTGCTACATGTGCCCGTTGGAGCTTTTGACACCAACACTGAATAATGTGTTGTAATGTTCAGACATTCTGCTGTACAGAATCCAATGCTTCTGTAATTTTTTTTCGTTCTCAAAGATCTACTGCAATATTATTCAACCTTATGATATTTGTATGGCAACGTAGATTTCAAAATAATTTTCCGTTCTTGGTTGTATGCTTATGTCTTTTGTATTGTTAGTGAAAAGTAAAAAGAAAAATCACGACTCAGACGCATTTCGATATATGACCTGTATGCTATTCGATTAATCAAGCAACAGTCTTTTTTAATTATGATTCACTCCGATTCATATATAATTGCAAAACGTCATGGTTTATGTCTGTTCAAATGAAGAAGAAGCACAGTTCAGCTAAGAAGTAGAAAAAGGCAACCGGAATGAAAAATAAAGAGTTTTCCGATAGAATTGTGCAGGATTTGTAAAATTTTTGAAGATTTTTGTTTATTAATTTTCTCTATCATAACTGCTTTTAGTTTAATTTATTGACTGAATGAGACTATTAACCGTTATTTCATACTTTGCGGTATTGCTGAATTAAAATTTATTGACATTTTATCTGTAATTATGATGAATGAAGCAAATAGTGCTTTTTAAAAGGTAACGAAAAAATTCCTTTCTTTCCAAGGAGGAAAGAAAAAAAATGCGCTAGAAAAAAAATAAATAAAGGGATAATACAAAATCCTTTTTAGATTATTTTCATTTGTCATATATTTTTCTAAACTAATTATACGTTAAATTATTTTTTAATTTATTGAAAATATTATATTAATCATTCGAATTTATTTAAAATATAAAAAATATATTCTATACTATTTAAAATGTTAATTTATCCCCCTAAAATTTATTAAAAATATTAAATTATCTTTTTTACTATAATTTTTATGTAAATTAACAAGTGTCC
Source organism: Excoecaria agallocha (assembly GCA_037975025.1). Taxonomy (NCBI): domain Eukaryota; kingdom Viridiplantae; phylum Streptophyta; class Magnoliopsida; order Malpighiales; family Euphorbiaceae; genus Excoecaria; species Excoecaria agallocha. The sequence goes on along the minus strand of CM075810.1, from coordinate 36,054,930 downwards.
ATGCAGGAGGATAATTTGATATTTTTAAAAAGTTTAGAGACCAAATTAACATGCAATTAATTTAAGAAATAAATCTAATAAATAGTAACGGTTTATGAATAAATTTATATATTAAGTCATAAATAAATTAATTATGCTTTACAAAATATTTTTTTTCTTTTTAAATAAAATGATTAAAGAAGAGGATGGATGAGATGCAGTGTTCCTGTATGTGTTGTGTGTATATCTAAAGCGTTATATTAAATGTCTGCATGCAATTTGACAAAGCCTACTAAATTAGTATTAGAAGGAGATTAGTTAAGAAGGAAAATTGAATTTTTTTTCAAATTTTCTTTTGTCAAAATTGCCCCGAATTTCTTGGAACAAAAAATATTAAATGGTACAAAAAAAACATTAGTACAAAACTTTGCTGCTATTGCAGAGGATTCGTATAATGTTTTTCACTGATTTTATAATTTTTGAGAGGACTTGAAAACACAATTACTACCTTGAAGACTACCGTCTTAAAAGGATCAACCCCAATTAGAAAATCTAATTACAATTGTTAAAAAGGCCAAAACGCCCTTCGAAAAGAATTCATAAAATCACATGAAGAAACTTAGTATAAGGTATTATAGTCATTTAATGCCTCCTTCGAAAGATCACCCCCCACTTTCTCCAATTTTCCCCTCCGGAGTACAGACCTCGGTCTCGCCCATTTCCAACTCACTCGCTACCTAAGAGCAAAGAGGGTAAAAAAAACACGCACTAAAAAAAAAAAAAAGGGAACCTTTTAAACAGATTTATTTTTGAATTTTAATCCCCAAATCTCTTTTTTGTTCTCTCTTTCATTTCTCTGAAGCAAAAGCTTGAGGAGAAGCAATGGCAGGTTACAGAGCTGAAGATGACTACGATTACCTTTTCAAGGTTGTGCTGATCGGTGATTCGGGTGTGGGCAAGTCCAATCTTCTGTCTAGGTTCACTCGTAATGAGTTCAGCTTGGAGTCTAAGTCCACTATTGGAGTTGAGTTCGCTACTCGCAGCTTGAACGTTGATGGCAAGGTTATTAAGGCCCAGATTTGGGATACTGCTGGCCAAGAGAGGTCTGTTTTTTGTTGTTTCTTTTTCCCATGTTATTCCAAATTTTGTGATCTGGGTTTCTTTTAGATTTTGAAGATGTTCAAGTTTTTGTTGGTTTTTCTGATTTGGGTGCTTAAAGTATTTTTGGAGTTCTTGTGTATTTCTGAATTTCAGTTTTTATTTTGGTACTCTCCTTTGTGTGTTCATGCTACTCTGCTAGTGTGATCTTGGTTTTCTCGTTCATGTAAGGTTTTTTTATTTTTATTAACTTGTTTTTCTTTCTTGGTGAGGAACTGAGGAATAGTAGACTATATTGGATTTGGAATGTTTTGGATTGAAACTGGGGTTTGAGATTTGTCCATTTAGTAGGTTTTACTTGGCTTTTCATAAACGGGTGCTTGGTTTAGGAAATTCTGAATGTAGATTTGCGGTGAAGACTCCTAGATCTTGACATTTTGCGGCTTCTATATGAAGTTTGCAAGTTAATGTTGCTTGTTGCAAGAGTTTTGGGCATTTCGTTGGAAATGAAGCAAAAATATTCAGATGGGTCACTGTAGTTTCCTATTAGAAATTTGAAGATGGCAAAAGCTGGATTGGATTTGTTGTAGCTGTTCACTGTGTATGAGTTGATTTTTTATTTTTATGATAAAGACAGAGGTATAGTCATACTTTTTAGTGGGAGTTTCATTTGCATCACAGTACTTGCGATAATTATGTGGTTGCCAAATAGCATCTCATTTTGTTGTGCTGAAAGCTTGGACGGTAATTTTCTCACATTGAAAATGGGGCTGGAGGGATAGGGCCTTGGTGTTGTCCATCCATAGAATTGACTAGCAACTATACATGCTGTAACTTAGGATTGCATAAATAAATTTATTTTGAGTTTAACTTATGGTGAATAAAATTTATTGGGGTTTGTCTGATAGAGAACAAAAATCAAGATAACCAAATAATCTAGTAAAACAGAAATCAAACGAAGAATTGGATAAAAAGAAGGATGGATTTGATTGATAAAAAGACTGTAACTACAACATTACAATCCCCAAGAAGAAATATCTTCCCTCTCCAAACAATGGAGCCCTGCTATAACAGCAGCAAAATACAAATGATTCCCCAAAAGATGAAAAAATCCTTCCCTCCCTCATTAGCTATATAATAACAGAATAAAAGAAGAAACCGTTTCTTTTCCTAGTTTCCAGCCTGGCACAAGGTGCACGGTTTATTCCTGTCCCTAACTGAATTATTCCAGCCCATTTGGTAGTGTCCAGCTAAGCCCCTCAAGTTGCATCTGCTGTTTCTTCTGGTGAACTTGCAGTGCCCTTGGCCCAAGCAAATCTGGATCCATGAGCCTTGCTCGCATAGCAGCCTCTCTATCAATGCCACCCTCTTGAAACAAAGTCTTGTCCTCAAGACTTAGCTGAGGGTACTCATCCCTCATTACAAATTCGTCTATCCAAGTTGCAACGTTGATGGTCTGTGACTGCCATTGCACTAGCTGTTGTGACATACTTTCGCCTTCTCTTTGAAGCTCTCGGGTGGCAAGCACCTTCTCCAGGATATAATCTTTCACAACCTTCAACTCTGACTTAGATGGCAGCTTGTTAGAGCTATTTTGGATCCGTTTGGCCTTGGCTTCGAACTGATTTGGCCCAAGGTAGAGAAGTGGGTCAGGAGAGTCGTGATAAAATTCATGGTACCCATCACATATCTGGTGAAACCCAGGTGTCAAGTCCAACAGCTCCAACAAATCAACCCCATTTCCAGTTTGAGCACAGATTTGAAATCGGTCTAAATCACAAAGCTTTCTCTGCAACTTAAAATGATGCACACCCATTGCAATCTCTTTCTCAACCAACTGCTGTATCACCCGCTTCACTGGCCTTGCTCCGAAATTTGGGTTGAAACCTAAAGTTGCCAAAAGTTTGATGGCTTCCTTCGTGTAATGAAGATCGATTTTCTTTTGTTTGAGCCTCTCTTTTACTCGGTCCATCTGTATCTCAACAATTTTACTAATTTCTTTGGAGTCCAAAGGCTGGAAAACAATATATTCATTGACCCTATTCATAAATTCTGGGCGAAAAGTTTGTCTAGCCAACTCAACAACTTGCTGTTTCATGATATCATAAACAACTTCCCTGCTGTCCTTTGTATTGCGAAGAGTTTCAAGTATAAGGTGGGAACCAATGTTAGAAGTCATAATCACAACACAATTAGTGAAACTAACCGTCCGCCCTTGAGAATCAGTTATCCTTCCATCATCCAATAATTGTAATAGAATGTTGAACACATCATGATGAACTTTCTCAATTTCATCAAACAGCACAACAGAATATGGTCTTCGCCGAACCACTTCAGTAAGCTGACTCCCTTCTTCATATCCAACATAACCTGGTGGAGCCCCAACCAAGCGTGAAACAGCATGTTTTTCCATATATTCACTCATATCAATTCGTACCATAGCATTTTCTGTGTTAAAGAAATAACCAGCTAAGGCCTTTGCAGGCTCAGTTTTGCCAACACCAGTAGGACCCATGAACATGAAACTAGCTATAGGTCGATTTGGATCAGATAATCCTGCCCTCGGACGACGGATTGCATCAACCACTGATTTTACTGCCATATCTTGACCAACTACTCTCTTGTGAAGTACCTGTTCCGGTAGTATTAACTTCTCCCTCTCAGATTGTTGGAGGTTAGACATAGGTATTCCGGTCCATGTGCTTACGATTTCAGCAATATCGAGATCAGTCACTTCTTCTCGAAGCATTGATTTTCCAGATTTTCGAAAATCAGCAAGGTTTGCCTCAGCCTCTTCTAACTGGCGTTGAAGAGACATTAGAATTCCATATCTTAGCTCAGCAGCTCGATTCAGATCATACTCCCGCTCAGCAGCTTCCATCTCCAGGTTGACTCTATCAATCAGTTTTCGAGAGATGATTTTGTGTGTCGCTCCAGAGTCGACCAGTAAGAGGACTGGACTGCCTTGTATGGTACTTGGAGCTTGAGTGTCTTCCCCTGCTCGTTTCAAAATCTCCATGAGTGTGCACTCTCCTCCCGCACCATCATCTTCTCCCTGATCATCGTTTTCGGCTGGTTCATCCTCTTGCTCATCCCAAACCACAACTAAATCATTTTCCAAGATCGCAATTCGTAAGTCCCCTGTGTTGCAGCGATGTCGTGGACTATACGGTTGGGCGCCGATGAAGCCAAGCCCTAACCGACGACGATTGGCGATCTCCCGCAGCGAGAGAGGACGCGGTCCCCTCACTCGTGTAGCTTGCTGAACTGGATTTGGAGAGTCAGCTAGGTTTAATGGTGATGGGCCTGGGCCTCTACTGATGAATTTAGGATTGGGCTGACCCATATCCTTGAGAATGAGGACAAGATTGACCGGCGAGGATATGAAGGCACCAACGTCGGCTTGATGATTCATCTCCCTCAAATCTTCAACCACAGGAGCTGCGGCGGTGTGAACCTTGATGTGCCGCTCTCCACAAGATGCAGTGTTGAGAAAAGCAACTTGGAAATCCATAGTTTGAGTCGTCAACAACATCTCTTCCTCTGGTTCTTCCACCATCGTCCCTTCATCGGTTTGTTTTTTGGTTTGTGTTTGGGGCTGGTTTGTATCGTCGATCAGCTTGGTTTTGTTGTTAGATTGCTGGTCTTCGTCTTCCACAGATTTCTGGAGCTGGGCAGTCTTGCGCTCAACTCTTTCCATAGATTTCTGAAGTGCAGCAAAGGACTTCTATAATGCTGCTATGGAATTTTGAATTGCCGCTATTTTATCTTCCTGGGCATCGATTCTTTCCTCTAATTCTTCCATGGTTTGTAATCGATTTTTAGAAGGTGATTCCATTTTGTTTGTTTTTGGAGTGGAGCTGTTGATCGTTTCCCACAGACGGCGCCAAATGATAGAGAGCAAAAATCAAGATAACCAAATAATCTAGTAAAACAGAAATCAAACGAAGAATTGGATGAAAAGAAGGATGGATTTGATTGATAAAAAGACTGTAACTACAACATTACAATCCCCAGGAAGAAATATCTTCCCTCTCCAAACAATGGAGCCCTGCTATAACAGCAGCAAAATACAAATGATTCCCCAAAAGATGAAAAAACCCTTCCCTCTCTCATTAGCTATATAATAACAGAATAAAAGAAGAAATCGTTTCTTTTCCTAGTTTCCAGCCTGGCACAAGGTGCACGGTTTATTCCTGTCCCTAACTGAATTATTCCAGCCCATTTGGTAGTGTCCAGCTAAGCCCCTCAAGTTGCATCTGCTGTTTCTTCTGGTGAACTTGCAGTGCCCTTGGCCCAAGCAAATCTGGATCCATGAGCCTTGCTCGCATAGCAGCCTCTCTATCATTGTCTAAGGCAGATCAATGGTGGGATTTCAGAATTTGTTGTGCTTTCTAGAATGAATTAAGGACCATGGCTATAAAGGGATAACACCTTCAATATAGATGGGGTAGACAGCATATCAAATATAGCAAACAAAAGATAAATAGAGACAGCAATCACCCTGCCTCACTTGGAGCTGGGGGTTGTATGAGAGCTGGGATAGCTATGGCTAAAGGCAGGAATGAGAGAGGTGATAGCCCTTAAAATTGGCCAAGTGATTCTCTTCATGTAGTGGCTTATTAATGGCCAACGTGTATGTGTGCATATCTTTGTATTTATGGGTCTCATGTGTTTGTGCATATTTTATTTTGTACAACATGTGGTTCATAGAAGTTTAGAGTGTTGAAGAGAGTGTGTTGTGCTTTCGATGTAATTTAATTGGGCTAAACTTTCATAATTTTTGCAAGGTTACTGGTTTGAGATGCAAAATTGGTTTCATAATTACATTTTGTTTAATATTTTATTTTCATTGAATAGGGTTAAATATATTCCTCTTGTCGTGTTTTTCTTAGCAGTTCTAACTATAGCTTTACTTTTCACTTCAAAACACTTTTGTTGACATCAGATTGATATTGTGAGCCATCAATTTTGAGGTAACTTCATTATTCGAAGAAGTTCATATGTGGATTGTTTGTGATTATTTGAAAAGGTAGTTTTAGATGCAAGGCACACAGATCATTGTGGTCCCAGCTAAGGTCAAATGCTTCTGACTTCCTAGCATTAAGCAAAACAAACCTCATTTGGTTGCAAAATCGTTGTCTTTTCAAGGTAGCAACTAATTTGTGTAGAGTCTGGTGGATACAAAACCCAAGATTTTGGTTTTTGTTTTCCTGGAACGTTTAGAACCACAATTGTGATTAAAGTACTAACTAGCTGATGGCTACTAAATGATGCATACAGTAGTTTTGCTTTATTGCAACCTTAAGATCGCTAGGTGTGTATGAGTATCTGGATCATGATAGAACCTAAGTCTAGAGAAATAGTACCTACTAAGCCTGGTTTTCTAGACAACCCAATATTCAATATCTGACTTGCACTTCCATCCTTGCTTACTGATTTATAGAGATATGAAGGATTATGTGAACATATCATCCTATTGTGTTGTTGGTCACAAATGGAAAATTAAAGTTATTGCATTTTATGCCGTTTTTGCCATGCTGTTTATCCTTTGTTATATCTTTGAATTTTGTATATTGCATAAATATATGCAATGCATTTCCATTACTTATAGGAAAGCTTATGCTTGCTGGCACACTTGTGATGCCTTTATGCAATAGAATAACTAAATTTAAGGTGAATTTGTGGCTTGATTCTCTGCATGCTTAATGAGATGGTATTGACCGTTGATGAATAGTGGTATTAATGAAGGCTAGACCGAAGCAAAAAATCACATATTCAGTTGTGTTGTTGTTAATGGTGATTATGTTCTTGTGTTATTTTAGTGGAACTGGTGATGGATGCCAAAAGTGTAATAGAACAGAAATTTGGAGTTCATGCGATAATGGCTAGTATTGTAATAACTATGCATACAAGTTGCTATATGTGAGGTTGAGAAATTGTATCAGTTATCTCTCCCACCATTGTTTCATTCTTTTTCTTTAAAGATACTATTCTTTCACATTTTATGTTTCTTAAGGTGAATTACCTTTTTGCCCAAGTACTGTATTGGAAAAGCTTAACTGGTTGTAAACATTTAACCCCCCCCCCCCCCCCCCTATATATATATATATATATATATATATTGGGAATTGAATGTTGTGTCTGCACATCCAATTGGACATCAATATGATGCTCATTGGGGATTTTTATTTTATTGCTTTTGATGTTGTGGCAATTTCTTCAATATCAATTGGTTCTGTTTTCCTTTGCTTCCCTACTTCTTGACGATGTTAGTATCTATCTCTGAAATTATCAGTGTCAGATTTGGAGGGTCTTCTGGATGTTTCTTTAATTCTTTATGAAGAGTTTAATACACATTTTAGTTTAGGACAATTTATGCAAGAAAGAGGAGTAGAAAATCTTCCACAGATCCTTATAATTGCTATAAATACACCTTCATTTAAAATGTTCTGGATTTTGGAATTCTACTTGTAGTGTTGGACATTTACAAATGGTCAATTGAGAGACTCCAAGGCTGCAAAATGCACTCTCTGTATGTTGATGACGGCATGTTGTCATCATTGTCATTTTCTTTTTTCGTTCTTTTCCCCCCTCCTAGGCTCCATATTCTGATCATCTGTAAACCTGCACTTCCATATCATGATGTTTTCCTTCTCAGTATTACATTTTGAGAAAAGCTATGAATTCTATTAAAATCTTTGATTGGTTACTATGCTTTCTAACCTCAACTGTTTTAAATAGGATAATTTACAAAAGTTATCAAATACTCTACCATTTATTCATACAAGTGCAACTTCAGTATAATAAATTCTGTTTTTCCTTGTGTAACCATTTGTACTGGTAGTTAATATATCAGGCTATATGGGTAGCTTAAACTTTTTGTTTGGTTAAGGATGTTTTCTCAGCAATATTAATTCAACTGACTGTGCATGGCATGTCGACTTGATCCCAATCCTTGACAGAATGATACTGGATTATCTGGTGAATTTGCATGGTCATTGAATATCCTAATTATCAACTGAAAAGCTGACAATTTGCTGTTTTTTGATGGGATATTATGTTTTGGACACTATCAATACTCTAATTCACAGCTCAACAGAGCATGCAATGTTCAAGATATAGAGAAAATTTGTTTTTCTAATGTATGTTCTGGCTGTTGTAAGACTGGTGCATTCGAATTATATGATTCACTATCTTTTTAACTTCTGGTTTGAACCATTTTTTTTTGTTTTCATAGGTATCGTGCCATAACTAGTGCTTACTACCGAGGAGCAGTGGGAGCATTACTTGTCTATGATGTCACCCGCCATTCAACATTCGAAAATGTTGAAAGGTGGCTTAGGGAATTGAGGGACCATACAGATCCCAACATTGTTGTGATGCTTATAGGTAACAAATCAGATCTTCGCCACCTTGTGGCTGTCTCAACTGAGGATGGCAAATCCTTTGCAGAGAGAGAGTCCCTCTACTTCATGGAAACTTCTGCTCTGGAAGCAACGAATGTGGACAATGCATTTGCTGAAGTCCTTACTCAGATCTACCGTATTGTAAGCAAGAAAGCTATGGAGACCGGTGAAGAGGGTGCAGCTTCGGCTGTCCCTTCCAAAGGAGAGAAAATTGATGTTAGTAAAGATGTTTCGGCTATGAAGAGAGTAGGGTGCTGCTCAAGCTAGGAGTTCATTAGTCAGAATTGTTGCTGAGATGGAGCCGGTTTGTTTTGCTGCATCTGTTTCTATTGTACACCATTATTGTGTAAAATTTTCTGAAATATGGCAACGGTAGGGTAAGATGGGGATTGATTTTATTTTGATTTTAAAAGATTTTGCTTGGACTGCTATTTTCTAGCTGACAAAGAGCTTAACTAGGAACAAGTTATTACACTATTGCTTTTAAAATTGTCCAGAGTGAAACTCCAAATCTGCAGTAAGTCGTCATATTAGTCGAATTCATGTTTGGAATTAAAGTTTGTTTATCGATTGATAGGCAAGTGATTTAGTTAAATTATTGCAGTTTTCTAAATTTTCTTCTGTGTTGCCTGTGTAGAAGCTTTATATTTGAGGCTTGACAGGATACAATGTGATAATTGGCAAGCTGAGCTTTATGTCCTAGTAATATGCTAAGGCTGTTCCAAAATGGGTTTACATACTTCAAACTTGGGATACCATTGGTTTGAATAATTGGATCCATAGATGAAGAATGACGCTTGGAATGAATGAAGGAATCAAAAGAAGTTCAAAAAAATAATGGGTAGGTGGTTACTAATTCTATGCTTTGATATGCTATTGATTTGACCATGGAGAATTCATAAATTGGGTATAAACAAGAATTTATAATAAAGTTCTAGGCTGGATCAATTTGAAATATTTTACAATAGCCCAGCCCAATAGAAATAGCACAGTAAGTCCTGCTTCAAACCGGCTAAGTCAAATGATCCGCCAAAATTATTTGTTTCAAAAAAAGAAATAGCATAGTTAGCTTTTGGGACGAAAATCTATAAACTTATGGCGACTAGTACAAACTGCTTCACAGGCATTACCGTCGCTATAAATTCTAGGCAGGACGGAATTGTCTTCCCGTCACTAGAAAGATTTGGCGATAACCGCAATGAACAGCCTTTTCAGTACTTCTGTCCAGTACTTCTGTCAACTGTTTCTATTTATTTGCATTTGCAATGGCTGCTAAATTTTTTACGACAAGATGGATTCGCTTAATTCGTTGCATCTATATTGGACAGATTTCAGTGCTTATCTGCATTAGTGACATAATTTATTCATTATGCTTTTGGTGGCAAAAGGATCAAAAGTTTTAGCGACTGGTGCACCAGTGGATCAAAGCGGCCACATCAAATATAGTAGGTAATCAAGCGACTTGACTAGAGCATAGTCACACCTAAAACAAATTAAATTGAAAGATATGAATTATTCTTTTTATATTAGAAAAAGAAATAATTAGTACCATGCAAGGATAATTATTCATCAAAAGAGGACACATTCCCCAATTAATTGCAGATACAGACAGCAAAATCGGCTGTTTTAAGAATGTAAAATCTGATGAATCATGTTACTTATTGAATGCTTAAGTTCATTAACTATTAATCTTTATCTCTAAGCTGGATTTTTATTTAATTAATCATTCATTAATCCCACCTTGATATATATAATGGATAAGAGAAGAAGATGATTAATTAATTAAGAGGAACCATTCATTGAGTGACGTAGCGGTGACATTGCATGTGACGTTGGGCTTTACAAGTGTTAGCTAGCTAGTTGTGCGGAGTTGATTTGGAAAATCAAATATATAAATAAAATTAAATCATATAAAAGGAAATTATATATAGTTTTCAAAGGTTAGACAATTAAAATTATTATATTAGGTTATAATATAAACCGATACATTATTCTCAACTCCATAGTTTGCGAGTAAGTTTCTTATCCAATAATGCAAATGTGAAAAATAATAAATAATCATCACAATTTTTCTAATTTGAAATATATAATTTTATATATAACAAGCCAATATAATAAGACACACCGTTGTATTATGCATCATATCATCTATTCATAATAATAGGGGAAAAAACTAGTAAACATATTAATATAAATTATTTAATTTAATACATTTTACCTGGTCCCACTTTAACCACTCCTAGCTATTATCCTAGAGAGAGTACAAACATATATTAAAAATTTAGTATATTTTTTTTTTCTAATTAGGAAAATAAAACGTTGGCATTTAAAGCTAATAGAAAATGGGTATGTGGAAATGAATAGTTTAGTGTGAAAAATAAAAAATTAGGTGCCACTTGTGGAACATTATCCAGCTAAGATTCACCTAAAAGTCAAAGCTTTTTGGTAGTTCATTTTGAAATTATGGTTTTCAATCATTATTTGAATCTCATGAAAAAATAAATAACAATCAGAATTATCCTTCTCCTCCAAGTTGTAATCTATCTGTATAAAAAAATATTCATTTCAAAGTACCATGAAATAAGTGCAATTGCATTTCTTATATATATACATATGAATTGGCCAATACCCGAGTTCGATCCGATAAATAGGCACTTTCTTCTTAAAAAAATCAAAGAAAAAGCTTTTTGCTTAGTTGTAGAGAAGAGGAAGACAAACACATACAATATTTGCTTGCAAACGTTCTAATTATCTAAATTATTTTATCAACCATATAAAACTTAAATTATCTAAATAGTCCAATCCAGCTTTAATTTCTCTTTCCCATGTGATATATTTTTTGTATGCATTATTGGTGACAACGATATTGACTATGCAAATATTTCATTAAATGCAGTTAAACTCATTATTTTCTAAGAAAAAAAAAATCAAAACTTTCATAAATAAATAAAATAAATAGTAATGATAAAATTAAAATGTGCACATCAATATTCGATTTGTTCACATCAAAATATAGTAACTTATTAGAAAAAAAAAATTCAATTTTTCATAAATAAAGAAAAACAATTACGTCGTTATCAACTACAGTAAAAAACATTAATAATTGTTAGGTTAATGTAAATGAAATATTCATTCCGAGACGGCAAAGGCTTGATAATTACAAGAGGATCGCGACAGACCTCAGAATTTCAAATTTATTCATTCATTACTATGCTGAAATCCAGGCAAAAACAAAGCTAAAAACAAGAATTTCATTAAGAAAATAAATTAACAGAGTAAATCTTAAAAAAAAATAATTTTTTGGTTATCTTGTGCTGCACGACATGCCTACCTTTAAATTTTATAACATGTCAGCAGATCTGGACTTGTGGACCGAATCCACGGTGGTGCCGGAACACTGTCGAGCACTCCGGCAACTCCCCGAGATCAGCAAAGAGTGACTCATCCTCTTCTCTCATCGGAAAAAACAACCCGGTCTCCGCCTCTGCCTCCGCCGTGATCCTCTCGTCTGCAAAAATTGGGTTCTCAAGAATGGTGGAAGAGGTGGTTTCCATTTCTACAAACCAGCTAAACTCATCTCTACTTATAAGTGAGTCATCTCCAAGATCAGCAAACTTTTCCTGGGGCTCAGGCTCAGGTTCTGGGTCCCGGGTCGGAGTGGAGATTTCGTGTTTGGGTATAGTATTAGTGTGGGTTTTGGTGTGATGGTGGTGATGGGACTTCGAAGGCGGCGGCCAAGGGTGGTTGTGCTCACAAGAATATGTAACCGTTAACATTGACGGATCCGCATGGCTCCTTTCTACTTGTTTTCTTGCTGGGCAGCCCTTTGAACTACTACACCTGTAGTATCCTCTGTAATACAGAATGCCTCGAGTTCAATTTCTTCTTATTTAACCACATAAATTGTTCGTACAACGAAAAAAACTATGGAAAACGTATTTTAGGTTAATTATGATGAAATGTGTTTGGTACCTTGGATAAGGGGAACCCTTGATCGGTTTTTGGCCGTATTTTCTCCAAGCCCAAGAATCAGACGGTGGCGGAGCACTTTCACCTTTCAGCCGCGAGCCTTCCACGTCTTTGATTGGCACTGAGATTACTCTTTTATGTATTGCCCGTTTGCTGATAAATTAAAGGTTCAAACATTATCATAAAGATGCTAACTTTATATAATTAAATTCTTGATTAAATGATGCCTAATTATAAAATTAAAAAATAAAAGCCATACCTTCTTTTAGGAGAGGAAGTAGAAGTCATCTTCATGTCGTTAACCAAGCTAGAAGGTGAGTCAGGACCACTTTCTGTATTGTCATTCTCTTCTTGATCAGTGATTAGTGGGTTGTTGTGGAACTTATTATCCATTATTATTTGGAATTTTGAGACTTGAGAGAAACACAATTAAAGCTGATCAGCCGTGGGCGGCGGAGCTAGTGGTTACAGGGCAGAGAGAAGTAGATAGATAGAGAGAGATTAGATTGGTGATGTGAGAGGAGGAAGAAGAAGAAGAAATGGGAGAAGGTGAAGAAAGAAAAGTGTGGCCCTTTAAAAAAAATGGCCGCCATGTTGACAGATGAGATTTTGATATTTGTTTATAGAGGACGTGCAAGCAAATGTGAATTTTAATACTTTATTTATTAAATTATTTTGCAATTTGAAAACGACCCCATTTTAATTTAATTTAATATATATATATATATATATATATATATATATATATATATATATATATATATATATATATATATATATATATATATATATTGAATAGAAAGGATTAATTAATATATTTTTAATCGTCTTGATGAGCCCACTGATTAATTAGGGCCCTTAATTAGTTAAGTAATTAATTAAAACCCTTAATGCAGTTCATCTAGCTTGCTCTTAATTATTATATATAACTAATCGAACCTCTCCAACTCTCCGTTTTGTTTTCTTAGGTTTTTTTTCTTTTCAAATTTCATAATTAAATTGGATCAGAACAAAACAAAAATATTCCTTCTCTTTAACAAGAATTTTATTTTATTTTTTTGAATATAAAGAAAAAAAAAAGAAAAAGTAGCAAATGATTTGTTGCTTCATTAGGGGAGAAAAATATGCGGTGCGGTTATCCATTTCCTTAATTAATAGATAATAGAGATATAGTATATCCTTAGAGGTAATAAATTAATCTGTTCATTGATGATCTCATCGAATTTGTCATTGTTTTTATTTAATTAATTTAATGGCAATTAATTAAGACCTTTTCCGTGGGATTTACACCACCCATCTTTGATAATTACACATTTTCAATGTTAATTATAGATAAAAAGTCAAATACAACCTATCCTAAGGACTATTAAACTGGGTTAAATCGAAGTAGTTTGTTCTTGATAATTTCCTGCAACCCCTTCAAACATTGACTAATTTAAATTTTGTCTTACATATCAAATTCATCAATTGAAATGCTTTGATTTCCATTTCCGACTAATTTTGGCTAGACTGCCATGGTATATCCCATCATTATTGTCGGCAAATATGAATATCTGTTTGTTTCCTTTAAGTTAACTGAAGATTATCTCTCTCTCTATTTAAACAAGCGCTAGTTTTTTTTTTTAATAATAATAATAATAATTCTCTTATACGCGTGATATATAAGGCTAGGGGTGTACACGGTACGGTACAATTCGGAGATTTACAAATCTCCGTATTGTATTGAAATTTCGGAGATTTTAAAAATTAAGTATTGTAACTGTCTTGAAAATTCGGTACAATTCGGTACGGTTCTATAAAAATTCGGTACAGTTCGGTACGGTTCTTCGGTTCTTTCGGTACAAAACAATACAGTACAATACAATTCGGAACCTTAGATAAATCAATAATTTTAAATACAAAATAAATACACACAATAATAAAATAAATACAATTAAAATATCTCAAGTGGAGAGTAAAGTAAAATGCAAAAAATAAAAGGGGCAAAAACCTAATGAGGTAAAATATGCAGCAGTGTATCAAGCAAGAATTACATGTTTGCTACATGGTATCAAACATATAGCATAATTAAGAATACCGTATCTTATGATTAAAATTGTTTAGTTGCTATGAAAGCTTGCAACAGAATGGAAAACACAAAAGAGGGACTAAAAACCACCACGGTAAAATACAAAGCTGTCTATCAAGTTAGATATTTGCTACATGTACACAGATATATAGCATACTTTAGAATGTAGCATATTATGTCGTTCCTTTAAACTTGTAAAGGATATATTTATTCATGTTAAAATGTTGTCAATAATCATATTACCAAAACATAATTAAACACTTGATCACATTTGCCCATCATACTAAGATTATAGTCCTGCAATATCAGACTTCGTTCCATTCCTCATCTCCTTGTAGTTTTCTGTTACACTTCAGCTCACCAGACATGAATTTGTTCATCCATTGACTTAGCGTAACATACAATTAAAATCCAGAATTCCAAACCGAAAAAAGGGACAGGTAAGACTAATTAACAGCCACCATTATTGCAAGCAAATTATAAGCTTCCGCATTTATGCATAATAGGAATCAGGAAAAAGTCGATGGCATTCAACAAAATTCCACGTTTATTCACTAATGAGTGCTGAAGCAATAGCAATCGACCGAACAAAAGAGATAGGAAATGAAACATGTTTCAAAATCAACTAAACAAAAACAAAAGAGATTTGAGTTCTTGAGGACTAGTGAAATTGCCGACACAAGAGTGGGTAACATTGGTAGGCTTCTGGTTAATACATACTTTCTAACATTGTTGAGATCTGAGAAATCTTTTTTTCTGCTTTGTATTTTTCTGGTTGCAGGTCTCTTGAATTGAAGGTCAAGAAATTAGAGGAGGAGAGAGACCAGAGCTTGAAAGAAAACCCCCAAATCTAACAAATCCCCAAATATAAATATTCGAATCTAAAATATATTTATATTACTCTGAAGTCTATTTAATGTTTGAATTTATTATAAATTGGTTACCAAATGCGAAACTTATAGTTTCTCACATTTATAATTAAGCTTTTTATATATAAAATAAACCATCATGTATGGAAAATTGGAATTAAGAGTTACATTTAAAAGTTAACACCGCTAGAATTTAGCTTATTGTCACAAACATAATTGAAATTTCACATGCGTTTTATTTTTCATGCGTGCTTAATTAGAATATTAATTGATCAAAATTTTGGTATATATAATAACTATATATAATTATATTATAAATTCGCATACTCATATAGATATTGTGATAAAAATAGATAAATATTAATTGATAATATTTCATTATATATACATTAATTGGAAATATTTCATTATATATACACTCATATATAAATACATTAATTGGTAATATTTCATTAAATATAATAAATATATTTAATTACATTACGAATTTAAATATTTATATAGGTATTGCTCTAAAATAGATGAGTATTAGTTCGAATCTAAAATATACTTATATTACTCTGAAGTCTATTTAATGTTTGAATTTATTTACAGTACTCAGACAATTCAAACATGTATAATAAAATATCTATATTATTTACAGTACTCAGACAATATACTTATATTATATAAGTTGTGATCTTTTAAGTGACATACTCAGACAATTTTATTGCTCTGGTAATAAAATATCCTTTTAACCTCAAGATAATTTCAAAGGAAAGTCAGATAGTCCAGGAATTGAAATCAAAGAATACAAAATATGAATTAAAACTGAATTAGTTGTTTCTTGGTTATTTGCTCGGATCACTGAAGGCCCAAATCATAAGCCTCCAACTTAAACTGTTGCTATTAAATAAATTTTATTGCATAAAAACTTACCACTGGATTTGTCTTGTCTTGAGACAGAAGAAGCCCCTTTATCATTGAACTGCCTTTGGCTTTCATCAACTACTGTATTTTCCAGGTCAACCTTTTCTGTCTACAATAAAGGAGAAAAAAAATAGTAGAACATGGAAACTCGTGAGATAGGTAAACCTTGAAGCAGAAACAGGGATGTAGACTTCTATTTAGACATTCAAATGGAAATAGAACTGAATTTAAAAATTAAATTGTGAAAAAGTTGGTCAAAAAAATTCAGATATTCTGATAATAGATGTTAAAGCTTAACCAAACTAAAAGGTTTTCACAATTTAATTTTTAAATTCAGCAATCTAAATAAACCCACCGAGGGAGCACTAGGCTACTGCAACACGAACAAACGCAAAAGCACACGAACTATATAGATACAACTAAGAAAACTGCTATTAATTTTTCAATGCTGCGTTCACGGAAAACAAAAAGAAAGTGAAGCAGAACCTGAGCGTCGGATAGCGGCTTGCACTGCATGAGCTGCGAGATCTGCTCGTCAAGATCGGTAACTGAATCTGTAGATGGAGAGAGAGACGGAGACGGAGAAGACAAGCAACGATTTTGAGAGCTGCGAGATCTGCTCGTCAAGATCGGTAACTGAATCTGTAGATGGAGAGAGAGACGGAGACGGAGAAGACAAGCAACGATTTTGAGAGAGAGAATCTGTGTATCAAAGTGAAGATTCAGTAGAAAAATGGAAGTGAAGCTGTGGGCTGTTGTGGGTAGAAGCGGCGGAGGAAATGAAAGGGATGGTAAAGTAAACCTAACCAAATAATTTATTTTTTAATGTTTTCAAAAATTATAAATTTTTTAATTTCAATTTTTATTTCCCTCCTTAAACTTAAATTTTAAAATTCAATTTTTAACTCCCTCCATATAATTTTTAGCCAATAATGATTGAATTGGTTGCTTTAATTGACATCAATATTGAATTGGTATGTATAAGATCTAAATTAATTAGCATACAAATTAATCACTCTATTTTACTCGACGCTGTAATTTTTAAATTTTTATATATATTAAAAAAGTAATTGATTTTAATATTGTATATTTATATATTTTCGTATTATTAATTATTTTTGTCATAAAGATAAAATAAAAATAGAGAGTATTTTCTTTTTTAATTTTTGGTTACAACAACATTAATTATCCCTGATTTATTTAATTTAGTAAGTTCAGGACATTATATTAACTATATATAAAGCCTCTAGACTTCTCCGACATTATATAAACTATAATCGAAATTTCACATGAATTTTATTTTTCAAGCGTGCTTAATTAGAATATCAATTGATCAAAATTTTGGTATATATAATAATTATATATAATTACATTATAAATTCGCATACTCATATAGGTGTTGTGATAAAAATAGATAAATATTAATTGATTGATACTAAAAATAAATTAAATTAATTAATATGATGGTGGTACCCTTGATGTCTCTGAATACAAGAGATGGCCGGAATCCCAAAGAAGAGCCACCGGTTGGATGAAAACATATATAATTACACTAATTGATATAATTTCATTAATATAATAACTGTATTTAATTGTATTGTTAATTTAAATACTTAATTAATCATCTAAGTATTGTGCAAAAATAAATGAATGTTAATTAAGTGATATTGAGAGTATATGTACTCATATAAGTATATTCAATCATTCATGATATAAAAGTAAATAAAGTTAATTGATAAAATAAGTACATATTCATATAATCATATAATTATATTAATAGATAAAATTTATTATATATAATAACTATATGTAATTATATTATTGATTTACAACTCCATTACTAATATATATAGGTATTATACAAAAATATATACATACTAGTTGAATGACACAAAAATAAATAAAATTAATTGATAAAATAATTATACAATAACTATATATAATCACATTATTAATTTACAACTTCATTATTACTATAGGTATTGTACGAAAATATATACATACTAGTTGAATGACACTAAAAATAAATAAAATTAATTGATAAAATAATTATACACTCATATATAAATACATTAATTGATAATATTTTATTATATATAATAAATATATTTAATTACATTACGAATTTAAATATTCATATAGGCATTGCTCTAAAATAGATGAGTATTAGTTAATTGATACTCAAAGTAAATGGAATTAATTGATAAAGTATTTATGTGATAAATTGCTTAACTTACATATCTATATAGATATTTAATAAATATTATTTATAAAGAAAATAAAATAGTCATTGAATTATATTAAAGACATATTAAATTAAATACAAATTATTTTAATTATGTATTCATATCCATATATATAGAATAATTATTATAATAATTAAATTTCTATTTTCAATAATTAAAATATTTAGTTTAACTTATTAACTAATTATTATCTTAATTTTATGTATTAAAATATATAATGTAAATAATTATGAGATTAAATTTATGCAGTAAATAATTTTACACAAATTATTAAAATTTTGTTAATATAATAATTATATATAATTTTATTATTAATTTAAATACTCAATTACTCATATAGATATTGTAAAAAAATTAATGAATGTTAGTTAAGTGATACTGAAAGTACATGTACTCATATAAGTACATTTAATCATTCATGATATTAAGATAAATAAAGTTAATTGATAAGATAATTATGTACTCAAATAATTATATTAATTGATAAAATTTTTATATACAATAACTATATATAATCACATTATTGATTTACAACTTCATTATTACTATAGGTATTATACAAAAATATATACATACTATTTGAATGACACTAAAAATAAATGAAATTAATTAGTAAATAATTATACACTTATATAATACAATAATTGGTAATATTTCATTATATATAATAAATATATTTAATTACATTATTAATTTAGATATTCATAAAGGTATTTTTCTAAAAATATATGAGTATTAGTTAATTAATACTCACAGTAAATGAAATTAATTGATAAAATACTTATATGATAAATTGATTAACTTAAATATTTATATAAAAATTTATAAAGAAAATAAAATAGTAGTTGAATGATATTAAAGATAGATTAAATTAAATACAAATTATTTTAGTTATATATTCATATTCATATATAGAATGATTATTATAATAATTAAATTTATTTTCTCAATAATTAAAATATTTAGCTTAATTTATTAACTAATTATTATCTTAATTTTGTGTATTAAAATATATAACTTAAATAATTATGAACTTAAATTTATGCAGTATATATAGAATAAAAATTATAAGTAATATTTATATATAGATTACTAATATTATATATA
This sequence comes from Excoecaria agallocha, assembly GCA_037975025.1. Classification (NCBI taxonomy): domain Eukaryota; kingdom Viridiplantae; phylum Streptophyta; class Magnoliopsida; order Malpighiales; family Euphorbiaceae; genus Excoecaria; species Excoecaria agallocha. The sequence goes on along the minus strand of CM075810.1, from coordinate 36,035,276 downwards.
ATAATTAATAAATATCGGTTCTTTCGGTACAATTCGGTACAAAACAATTCAGTACGGTTCAATACGGTTCTCGGTCCGGTTCTCGGTTAAATATCCAGATCCGTTCCAAATAAAGTCAACGGTACAATTCGGTTCGGTTCTAGTAAAAAAGTCAACGGTACAGTTCGGTTCTGGATCTTTTTTTTCGGTTCTTCGGTTCGGTACAGGAAGATTCAGACCCGTGTACACCCCTATATAAGGCTAGAAAATTATGCATTATCAATGTTTGAAAAGCAAATTGGTATTCTAGAATAATTCAGAAAAAGAACAAAAACCATCATCATCAGAGAAGAAAAGAAAAATATAAAGAGAGCTGATGGTCATGAAGATTAGAGGGGTAATTATCTTCTTCTTGATGACTTATGAATTATGACAAACCATTTATTGTGTTAAAAAAAAAAGAAACCATATATTAACGAAATTGGCACATTTTTAGAGATAATTTTTATTTAAAACAATTTAAAATGAAATAATATATCAAGTTAATAATAAACAGTCGTGTAAAATAAAAAAGTTACAAAAAAATAATATTTACATAATAATCACTTATATAATTTTTTTTATTCTAAGTAACAACATGTTATAAATTTTATTTATAAATAATTTTATAAACTCAGTCTAAACGTAAAATTTTTCAATTTTAGATATTATGCAAGTGGAATTATATATCCATCCTTAGAGTTGACCAAGTCAGTTATTACTGTTTATAATATCTATCCTATAAGAAAAATGATGGAAAAAGCCTATTGGCCGATTAGTTACATATAAAAAAAATATCTATAAGATTCTAGATTACATTATTTGATGCGTGAAGTAATGTGAGTATGACAATTTCTATACTTTATATAGCCAATTAATTCATTTAAAAGACGGGCTGCAGACACCTTCAAATAATTAATTAATTAAAACATATAAAATATATATTTTCCATCTTACTTTCCATTAACTACGGCAACTTTCATGCCTTCTCTCTCTGTATTTTGTTGATTTTTCCTTTTATTTGCAACTCTCCATTTGCAAGGAACAAAAACTTCCTCATGGCTTCCTGCAGTTTCACTAATATATATATAACATAGGGGCTAAGCGCCAACATCTGCTTTTTCAGCAAGACGCAATGAAATTTATATTTGATGATTCTCATATCATATTTATCTATATATGCTAAAACTTAATTAATTAATTAATTTATTTTGTGTGTTCATAAATATCTTATTACAACCTCTGATCCCAAGTACCCAGATGGAATGTAGTTCACATGTTGTTTCTGATCCGTGCAATGTGGAACTGGAAAACTGTCACTGTATATGTAATTCTACACTCATTGGGTGGGCTCGAGGCCGATTCCTTTCTTCCATTACGTGCACTCAGATTTTTTCAATCATTGGTTGCGATCCCCATGATCAACTGTCATAAGCTTTTGACTCAACTATATTTCCTTGTTTCTTTATCTCAAAAATAAAAATTAAATATACTACCATATTTAAATTCCAAACCCTTCATTTCAAAATTCTAAAATTACTCCAATTGCATCGAAAAATAAATCTAGCTAACCAACATTAGGTAATTTAAGTCAAAAAATAAATCTAGCTAACCAACATTAGTTAATTTAAGTGTTTTGACACTTATCGCTGTAAACAGTAAAAATTAATATAAAAAAATTTTATTTATATAATGAATCGAAACAGTTCAAATGAATATATATATATATATATATATATATATATATATATATATATATATATATATATATGTGTGTGTGTGTGTGTGTGTGTGTGTGTGTGTGTGTGACAACAATTGAGTTATGTATAAAATTTAAATTGTAAAATGTTTATATCATCAAAGAATTTATCAAAATATTTCAAAGGAATGGGATGGCACGGTCTTTTTATCCTTAAATGAAAAATTTTGAATTTAAATTGTGTAAATATTAAAAAAAAAAACTTTGTCACATTTTGAGTCAGTCCAATATGGATTCAACTTAGACCAGCAGGTAAATAGCGGTTATACATAGAAAAAAAATTGTCAAAACAGTATTGTTATGATATTTAATTTCTATCCAAACCTTAATAATGAAATGCAAATGATAAGGAGAAAGAATATGCGATCAAGTTATGGTGGCCAGGTTGTTGTTGCCACTCCTGCCTGGTTGGCAATTAATAATTGTGGGAATGAAATTTTATATTTAAAAAAAATGCATATTTGTTTAACGTCCTCACATATAAACAAAGGCAATTAAATTAATTAAAATTAAGATAATTGCAGATTAGAAATTCAGCAACTGAGTTATCTTTATTATTATTATTATTATTATTATTATTTCTTTTATTGTGATTAAGTGGTCTTATAAGTTGAATTCCAATTATAAGTTTTATATAATCTTCATCTTCGGGGGCTATGGCACCAGATAGAATAATGTTGGGGTTCCTGAGTTCATATTAAAAGTTAATTCAAGAGAAAATTGTACAATTCATTTCCAACTTATTTTTGAAAAATTAAAATAATTTTGTATATATACACACACCAACAAATTCGGTGGTGAATTCGTGAAATGTTGAATATATATTTCATGATAATTTACCACTTGAAACTTACAATTTTTCTTAATAGGAAAATGAAATTCAGCATTTATTTATCAGATGGGTCACATCAGTGGCACAACATTAACTAAAAATAATGGACGCTCAAGATGATTTCGACATATCTATACTCGACTAAATTTTCATGATTTTTTTTTTAATGTGGGACCATTCCGTTGCTATATTTACCAATGATTTTTTTTTAAACGTGGAACTGAAATTGTTTTTTCCGTCGCTATATTTACTAATGACATTAAAATTTTCGTTGCTATTTTTAGCAATCAAATTCAATTGCCGTTGCTATTTATAGCAGTCGAATTCAATTTTTCCAAGGTTAGCAACCAAATAGTAATTCAATTGCTAAATTCAGCCACTAATATAAAACAAATTTGTGACGGAGTTTTCGTCGTTATTCCATCATTAAAATATTATTAATTTTTTGTTGAAAATTACTATTATAATTGCTGAAATTTCTATTAGCCAAAGCACAGTAACTATCATACTTAAGCTGTAATGAGCATCAAATAAATTTAAAACAGCATGTAGCACTGCAACATTTGAAAAGACAAAGACATACAGAGATAGAGCAAAAATTGCAACAAAATAACTAGATAAAAATTAATATCTTACTTCTCTTAGGCATTTTATCAAACATTAAGCATGCAAGGTTTGATTTTTTGCAATCAAAATACACATAGCACAACTTTTAGTCATGAAACTCAAAGATTATGTGCCAAAACCACATATCCAAGCCTAGAATCAACATTGAAGAAGCAAGACCAATCTTAAGCTGTCAAAAGTGAAATCAGACATTCCGAGGGTTTTAAAGAACTCAGCAGCCTTATTGATGACAATCGAACGGTGGAGATTGAACTCTTGTGTGCAACCAGAGCATATGACCATAAATTATCTGCCATATATTGATCCATCACTCATAAAACTAATAGATGACATATATAAGAACTTACTTGGTAGGATGATGTGCCAAGGCTCTAACAAATTTCTTATGGTGTGTCATGGGAACCAGTGATGACTTGTGGATATATCCTAAAACCAGTAATAAGCATAATTAAACAACAATGCTAAGTCAAATACGATAATATAGACACTAGAACTTAAGCAAGAAATGCATACTTCTAATGCTCCTCTCATATTAAATTGCATGTATCACACACAACAGTTGCATTTAAATATTACACTACAAGAAAAATGCAATTTAGCAACGAAAATTGATATTTTCCGTTGCTAATAAAATATAGAAACAGAAATTTTCGTTGCTAATCCGGCGATTGCTATTTTTTAGCAACGGAATTTCATTTCCGTTGCTAAATTTAGCAACTGAAAATGAATTCCGTTACTAAATTCAACCAACTCATTTTTGGTGAATTGGTAATTTTTAGCAATAGAATTACTTTTTAGCAACGGAAAAGTCAATTCCGTTGCAAAAATTAGCAACAGAAAAGTAATTTCGTTGCTAAAATTAGCAACGAAAAAGTAATTCCGTTGCTAATTTTAGCAACCAAAAGTCAATTGTGTGTTTTTTATAATCATATTATATATAGATCCAATACTGTATTCTGGGTTCAAGATAATCAAATAAATTAAATATTACATCAAATAAAAACATGCCATACTTACTAGATGGTGCTCAAGATAATATATTAAATATTACATCTCTGAATTCACCCTTGAGTTCAATGAACATAATGAATTCTATTAATGTAAAAGAACATAAGGTGCAAACCAAAGTGAACATAACAATCACATTTGGAAAGGGATAAAAAAACAAGTTAAAGAGAATCATTTGCCTCATTGAAGACCATAAACAAGCAATGCACCGATGCTAGCCACCAATTACCAACAATTTATCATCAGAAATATAGATAATAAAAATCCTAAATTAAATTAGAATTTGAGAAGAAATGAAGAAATCTAACATAAAGCCTAAATGAATTATTTTTACGGTACATACTATTTTGGTCATAACTTTTGCTACAAGTGTCAGATTTCTTATTATAATATGTTTTCGGAAAGATTGTTTCGAGGCGGTCATTTGTTATAAAGAAAAGTTTCTATACTGCATTTTTCGGGCCTAAAAATGACGTTTAGGTTGTCATTTTTAGTTTAAAGTTTTTAGGATTTTTAAGGGACATTTGGTCTTTTCTTGTTTTCACTCATATAAATTATTTTCTTTCCCTAATTCAAGTAAAAGGAATCCATATCACCAATCCAAATATTGCATAGGATAAAAACCCATTTTCCTTCCAAAATTAACTAGTAATGTGCTTCATTTCCCTATAAACATGACCATAGCTATTCCAAAACCACTATAGGAAACACCTCTAAGCTTGGTCAACAAAGGGACTTAACAAGATCAAGGTCAATCTCAAGCCCTCAAATTGAGGAGAATGAATAACTTTGTTATACAATATTTCAAATTGAGTAGTTTAAGTAAAACGAGTTTGTTGATTGCGGATGCAGGGGACTACCACCCCTAAATGGAATAGACCATCATAGAATAAAAAAATTACAATTATGAGCAATGACAACCAAAGTAGCCAACTTTTTTTCCTATTTTAACCAAAACAATAACTAAGTTAAAATACAGTCCATTAATAGTTCTGTTATTAGAATTTTAAGCAACAAAAAAAACTATAAGAGATACCATTCCAGGTGTTGCTACAGATATTGTATCAAAGCTAAAATTGGCAAGGTTAGATGTGTTCGTTGAGCTCTTTAGTGAGGAGCACGAAAAACCTATTATTGAACTTAGAAAAAGAGAAAATAGAATGGAAAGTGCAGGAGTTCGAGCATAATTCTCAACAAATTAACCTAAATTATTTCAAACAATAATTACCCAAAACATAAAGAGAGGAAATTAATCTCTTACCGAAAATGAAGATTTGAAGAAAAACTTAGAGATTATTTCCTTCACTAGCCTAAAACACAGAAAAGCAATTCCATAAATTAAGCAATTTTATTGATTTGAAAGAGTAAAGACATTTGATTTGCTTACCATAAATTAAGCATCAGGGAGTTACAGGTAACAAGATTGAAAACAGAGCAGAGAGAAGGTGAAAAATTTAGTCCACGTCTGAGGAAAAATTAAGAAGAAAATATTACATTCTGTCTTTCTAGTGCATCAAAATGTGTTCTTTCTTCCAATTGCTCTTACACAACTCTATCGAGCGATTCCCAACATGTTTACCTGAGTCAAGTTTACAAAGCAAAATCAAAATACCAATTCCAAAGTTAACCATAAACGTTGGACTTGCTAAATTATGTATCCATTCTTTACAGTAAAATCCCTAAATGAAACCCACTATTAGAGACTTCGAAGTAACAATGATGCAGATACAAAAACCACTAGAACATTAATAACTTAATAGTTTATATAGCAAAATAGCTTAGTTAAATATAGTAGTTGCCAGATACAAAGAAGAAAATCGTTGCAGTTCACTTACCATTCATCTCCTTAAGAGCAGCTGCAAGGTCAGTAGGGTTCGAAAATGCAGATCTGTCACCGAAAAGTGGCAAATCTGAGGAAGAATGAACGGCCATAGAAAATGGCTGAGTCTGGAGAGAAAAAGAACGATGCCAGATCGTGAAGAGAAGAACAGAAATGAAAGAAATAGGATTTTTTCTTATATATATTCTTTTTTAGCAATGGAATTTAATTTCGTTGCTACTTTAAAAAAGATTTTAAAATTAGCAACGAAATTTAAATTTCTTTGCAAATATAGCAACGAAATTTAAATTTCATTGCTATTTTATGTTGCATTTTGTGAAGGTGTTATTTTTTGCAACGAAATTAATTTTCGTTGCTAAAATAGCAACAGAATTTAAATTTCGTTACTATTTTCGAGTTGAATTATGTGAAGGCATTATTTTTAGCAACGAAAATTAATTTCGTTACAAAAATAGCAAAGGAAATTGAAATTCGTTGCTATTTTAGTAACAAAATTTTAAATTCCGTTGCTATTTTTGAGTTGAATTATGCGAAAGCATTATTTTTAGCAACGAAAATTAATTCCGTTGCAAATTTTCATCCCAAATTTTTCCTGCTATCAAGTGCCGCCATTATTTTCATCCCAAATTTAGCAACGGAATTAGATTTCGTTGCTAATTTTCATCCCAAATTTTTTCCGCTATCAAGTGCCGCCATATTTAGCAACGAAAATTATTTTTCATTGCTAATTTTTGTTGCTATATTTTGGCGCTAAAATCTCCCCCTTTTTAGCAACGGAATACAACCATTTTGTATTCCGTTGCTAAAGCCCTAAAACTTCAACCAATTTTAGCAACGAAATTAATTTTTCGTTGCTAAATAGCAACAAAATTGGTATTTCGTTGCTAATTTAGCAACGGAATGAATTCCGTTGCTATTTTGGTATTTTCTTGTAGTGTTACTAGGATGACAAGTGTTAAAAACTAAAGACAAAATGGGAAAGGAAGAAAAAAATGAAAGCTTACATACTGTTGGTCGAGTAAAAACTGAACATATTGTATTGTCATGCCCAGACAGTGCAAAAACTTGAACTTAGGTATGAATATCCCAGACCTAGCAATTTCTCACAGATTATCATTCCGACCCTTTAAACTACAAAAAGATTATACATTACTTGAACAGCCAAGCAATAGACACCACTTAGATGACCATGGTAGGACCGAACAACCTAAACACAAAAATAAAAGTTTAATCTGATAGCTCAAAGATTAATCTCAATAAGCTGATCATTTCAAGGATATAAATAAAGCTAAGGCAATTAAATGGGGATGTGTAGTCTTGGCTGTTGTATGTATCTTTACAATGGCTGAAACAACCATCTAAAATTGATATGAAAAAAATGCTCCAGGTCTAATGTTCCAACTTATAGCACATGAGATCCACCATTGGATGATTCAGTATATTTCTCCAATGATTCGCACTTTTTCTCCCACTGCAATTACCAAACTAGTAGTTAATCATTTTGTATCTTTTAAAATTATGTTAGATATTCTTTCTGCCTTCCCCCCTGAAATAGAATTAAGATAATGATTTCTTTCCACTTATAATTCCTTTAAACAGCTACACAATCACATTTGAATGCCAGAAAAATCCCATGTAACCATAATTCAACAGCCATTTTCATTGTTTAACAACATAAAGACGTGACCATGCCTTAGCTAAATCAGCTCCAAGAATTCGAAAAGTAACAATGCTATCCATTTTGCCACCATATTTCCAAAGGAAGTGCTTCAAGTTTTTCAAATGATCAGCACTTTCCAGATGACGTATTGCATTAACACTAGTTTTTGAAATGAAAGAAATATACATAAAAAGAAGAACAACTGCATTATTACTCATAAAGAACATCAATATGATTCTGTATAGTTTTACAAAAGAGAACTGAAGCAGGAAAAACAACAAATTGCAGACTATCTTCAATGATTTTTCTAAACTAAGTCAACGGATACTGGAATCTCAAATCCTTCAAGGTAAACACTCTATTAAGCATTCCACAGAGTGCCAAATTAAGCTAAATGTTCTATTCTTTCAAAACTAACAATTTTAAGCAAATCAGTTAATAATAATGATTAATTGAAGCCAATGAAACTAAAATATTTACCAAGCAAGTGAGCTTCCTATCTCATCAATATCATTATCGCAGAAGACACACCAAAAGCAATTGCGAGAAGCATGTTCTGAAAGCAGTAAGCTAGGGTTTTTGAGAAAGAATTGAATGTCAGCAAGCTTGCTCTGGAATTCAGAGAGGAAAGTAGAGAGGGACTTCTTATGATTCGGACAGTACTTGTGGTTCTGTCCTTAGTCATGATTAAGACGACAAACCTTGCAAAACTCAAATTCACTCATCTTCTTGCTATTACTCCTATTCTCCTTAGAGATCTTCTAGCTCATGGCATTGAATTTGGGATTAGGGTTAGGCCTAGCTTTCTAAAATCAACGAACGATCATTCATTTATCTTAAAAAGATTGTAGAAGAAAGTAGCTCTGCAACTCGGCAATGCTCCCTGGAAAGGTGATAAAAGCCAGTGGGGTGATGTGTAAAAATGCATAGTTTTGCTTTCAACCAGCTTAAATATCCTGTAAAAAACTACTCCCCATTTATTTACCGCCTGTTGGGTTCCTGCCAATTTTTAATTCCCGAAAAATAAAGTTACAGCGGTGGGCGGCGGGACTATCACGATCAGAAGGGAAATGGGAAAGAGGGAGAAAGAAAAAGAAAAGGGCGGTGGTGAGAAGAAGGAAACCGATGGTTCCGGTAAAAGGGAAAGAAAATAAGCCAAAGCCAAAAATGACGTAGTTTTTGACAAATCCCCTTTTTGGTCCTCTCTTTTTATGAACTTAAACAATTGAACCCCTGATTTACCAACATAATTTAATTTCGGTTACAAAATTGCTTCATCATCTTTTGCAAACGTGCTTATGGATGGTTCTATTTATTTAGACAGCCACAATATATATATATATATATATATATATATATATATATCACGTGTACAATTAAATATTTATACACTTAATAGCAATTTAACATATAAATGACAGTAACTAGCAAATTTTACCAAATATTTATAATATTTTCTTTATCAAATATTAGCAATTGGTATTGGCTGTCAGCTAGCACGAACCAATAATAAACCAAACAGTTTTTAAATCGGCTTTATGAATAAATTAATTTATGGAACTGGTAAAAAAAATTATATTGTAAAAATAGTGGATAGATAGTTATTGATTATACGTGTTAATATACTATTGATCTAATCAATGTATGAAAAATTTATGAATAAAGTCTTGGTAAGAATTTTCGATTTACATAAATAAGTTATACTCTTTTTATATTATCTCTAATTTATCACAAAAATATTCAAATTAGTCAAATGCAAAAAAAAAGTTAATAAAAGAACTAAAATTTAAAATTCAAAACTCAAAGCATAGAAGAAACATTAATTCCCAACTTTTAAATAAAACTGCAGTCTCTAGATTTCATTAAAAATCAGTTGACAACTCTAGCTAGTTAAGGTGTACATCGCTGAAAAATTCTCAATCAATGGGTGAAAGTATATAAACCATAAAATGATATATATGGAAGAAAATCCCTCAAAATGAACATAACATTGGCTCGTACGAGGTCGAGAAATAGAAATGGTTAGGTCTCAACATAAAACCAATTACAAACAAAACTTATAAGCAATGTTTTCAGAATCGGTTCGGAGATCGACTCGGTCTACCAATTGAGTCAAGAGTCAACTGGTTGGATCGGGTCGACTCGGAGTTTTTACTTTTTATTAAATATAATTATTTATAAAAAAATAAAAATATAATATATCAAAAGACATTGAAAATTTTATTAATTAATAAATATCAATGTAAAAATATTAAGACCAACAAAATTAGTTGTGTTTCTAAAATTATTTGTATGCTACTTATATACCAATTGCAACATGATGATGCTTAATTAGTCAACATTAATTGTCCTTGGATGGTGCTTATCAATATCTAATTACAGCTCCATTAACATGCAATTTAAGCAATCAAAACTTAATCCAATTTCTTACCAGCTTTTTATTCCTTATAAATTAATTATATATTCAAATATTTCTATCGTTTCAAAATTTTCAATTATAATTACCAATTCATTAGTTGTAATTACTATCAAAGGATTTTTTCGATCTATATATAATAAACTCTTATATATAAAAATAATAATTAAAAAAATTATCTACTGTTAGGATTAAAAATAAAAATTTTTTGTGGTGATTCAATTCTACATTTAGATATGTATTATAGACATTGTTTTTGTATATTCTGAATATATATAATAATTTGTTATGGATTTAGTTAAAAGAACACATTATAAGATCTTTAAATTTTATTTTTTTAATTATATCACTGTATTTTTTGGGAATTTAGGGATTGATTTCTTAAAATGCAAATTTTTTTGGTTGAACCGAAATCCGGTCCGAGTCACCGGTTCAACCCGATTTTTTTCGAATCAATCCGAGTTTTTACCCTTTTCGATTTTCATGTTGAATCGACTCAGATTGCTTGCCGAGTCACGGTTCAACCGGTCCGACCGCCCGAGTCAACCCGAGTTTAATAACCATGCTTATAAGATTTCTATTTATGTTTGTTTCTAATGTCCATAAACATTTTATCTAATTCACATAGGATATAAGGTCGGACTTTCATACAAAAGCAAAGAAATATTACCAAATTATTTAAAATTGAGCATATAGTTAAATTTGCTTATTTTTTTAAGTCTAAATCAACACATTTAAGATAATGTATATACATAATATTTTCGGCTGAAATTTGTCAACGGATAAGGATCCCCTCAAGTCTTCAGCCACTCATGGCAGTTTGTATTTATCTTTATAATCCGTATTTCATTGCTTCTTTGTATTTATCACATGTAACTACCTATTGTATATTTACTGAGCATCACTGCCACTGAAAGATAGAATCAATTATCACCAAATTCCTTTAACTTTACATGGTATCAGAGCCCTTCTAATGGCTTCAACAACACAATCACCACTTGTCCCTCCTACAACCTCTTCACACCACACATTCTCCATAAAACTCACCAGCAAAAACTACCTTTCCTGAAAAACCTAATTTTAACCTTTAATCAATTATCAAGGCCTTATGGGATTTGTTGATGGTACAAATCCAAAACCTGAAGCCACTATTGTAGATCCTAGCAAAACTACGGAACCAATACCCAATCCGACCTATGTCACTTGGTTCCAAAAGTACCAAATGTTATTATGTTGGTTGTTATCCTCTCTATCTGAAGAAGTCTTCCTATATATCATTGGCATGTCATCTTCCCAGGAAGTTTAGAATGCTCTAGCCAGTACCTTTGGCTTTATTTCCCACAACCAATAACTGCAGCTCCATATTGAGCTTCAAGAACTCAAGAAAAATGACATGTCTATCTCGGAATACCTACAACGTACGAAATCACTAGCTGATGAATTATCAGCTGCTGGTCATACCATGACCACTTCTGAGTTTAATGCCATTATCTATAGAAACATTGGCAGTGAGCATTATAATATTATCACTGCTCTTAATCTCATATCTGAGCTAGACTCTTTTAATGAATTGCATAGTCACTTATTTACTTATGAGATCCTTCTTAAAAACACTAATATCATACATGTTGCCAATATAGCTCAACGTCAAACTTCAGCTCCCCTAAACACCACTTTCTTGCCCTCCACACCTTCATAAAATACCAAATCCTTCAAAAAGAACCATGGCCTAAGTCAAATTTATGGGTTGTACAACCACACAGCTGATCATTATAGGCACAGGTATGAGCCTCGATAAAATTTTAGCACTTCAAACTATGGTGCACAAGCCAATCTCACTACCTATCAACCACCTAGCCATCCACCCCCTCATTCCTAAGCACCACCGTACCCCTGGATAATTGATTTAGGTACAAATTTTCATGCCACTCCAAATCTCACTTCCCTTCACACTTTCGCGACCTACAATGGGACTAATCAATTAAGGGTTGGTAATGGTCAAGGTTTGGATATTTCTCATGTTGGTAATGGCCATCTCATTTTCTCTCCCCATTCTTTTCAATTGCAAAATGTCTTACATGTTCCTAAATTATCGCAACGTTTACTTTCTATTCATCAGTTTTGTGTTGATAATAATTATTTCATTGAATTCTGGCCTAATTTCTACTTTATTAAGGACCAGGTGACCAAGGAAATCCTCTTCAAAGGATTGAATAAAGATGGACTCTACCTCATGTCACTTCAAGGGCGCAAGGCGACACATGTTGCTTCTCTGTCATTTGAAAATTGGCATAATAAATTGGGTCATCCTCATTCCAATATCGTGTCACAAGTGATTATTGAAAATAATTTAGAGTTAGCTACTTCGTCTGCAAGTTCTAAGTGCACTGCTTGCTGTATGGGAAAGCTTACATGCACCATTTTGGCGCCAGTTTCTCATCATAGTACAATGCTCTTAGAACTTGTATTTTCAGATGTCTGGGGTCCCTCTCCAACCATTTCTAATTTAGGTTTTAAATATTTTCTTATATTCATTAATGATTACACCCGATACTCTTGGGTTTATTTCTTAAAAAATAAAAGTGATGTTTTTAATTCCTTTCTTCTTTTTCAAACTATGGTTGAGAAACAATTTAATTATCCCATCAAAGCTTTTCAATCCGATTTTGTTGGGGAATTTCAAAAACTTGCACCTTATTTCCTTCAGCATGGGATTATTCATCGAATTGTCTGTCTCCATACACATGAACAAAATGGAGTAGCTGAACGTAAAATCTGACATATAGTTGACATTGGTTTAACTCTTTTGGCTCATAGTCATATCCCTTTTAAGTATTGGCCTTATACATTTGAGCATGCTATCCTCGCTATCGATTTATTACCCATTGCTATTTTAAATGGAACTAGTTCGTATCAAAAATTGTTTCATAAAACTTATGATTTCTAACACTTATATGTTTTTGGTTGTACTATTTTTTCCTTTATTAAGGCCATATAACAATCATAAATTTAGTTTTCAAAGTAAGCCATTTGACTATCTAGGAAATTCACTAAATCATTGTGGCTATCTTTGTTTAGACAAGGAAAATGGTAGATTGTATGTTGCACGGCATGCACAATTTAAAGAGAAGGAATTTTTATTCCACGCGATTTTAGGTCCACGTGCTCCTCCACGTGCCCTTGTACCGTCTCCATCCTTGCAACCATGGCTTGAGATATGGTCTTCTAATTTAGGTAAAACACTTAACCCAACTTCCCCTCATCTTATCTCACCTTCTACCACATCAAATAACTCCTATCCCTTCACTTATCTCTCTTTATCACCACATTTGTCTTTATCTCATCATTCAACTAATTCATCCTTATCTTCCTCATGTGATGATGATGCTAAAACCCACTCCACCCACCGACCTCACCTTTCCTCATACTTATCCCTTTCTATTGCTGCCCTATCCTTATCATCTCCCGCTATCTTCGACTCCCAAACCCAATCCTTATCTAACACCTCTTTTGGTCTCAATCTTTGTGTTGACCTCACTACTTATGATGCCAATATTGACCATATTGTTCAATGACCCTCCTCTTCACTTTGCCACCATGGAATGAATCTCCATCCCTCTACCTTGGCCAAATGATATGCTTATGTTCTCAGTCTTGCCCCTATTGCCAAACCCAAAATTGATTATCTTAATATAGAGCCCCTCACCTATACCCAAGCTAAAATATACAAGGAGTGGTAACATGCTATGCAATCTGAGATGGACGCCCTTAATGCCACTCACACGTGGACCCTTGTGCCTAAACCACCAAATGCAAATATAATTGGCAATAAGTGGGTCTATAGAATCAAATGTAGGCCCAATGGCCACATTGAACGGTACAAAGCGGGTTTAGTCGTGAAGGGCTATCACCAGCAATTCGGAGTTGATTTTAATGACTATATGGACAGTGCTCTCATATGTCACAACTCAAGGATGGCCATTTCGATAATTGGATGTGTCCAATGCATTCTTACATGAGTTTTTGGTCAAGACTATATATATGTCTCAACCATAGGACTTTATTGATGTAACCCATCCTAATTATGTGCGCAAGCTTGAAAGATCGTTGTATGGTCTTAAATAAACCCCTCATGCTTGGTTTGATTGGCTAAAAATTCATCTCTTAACCCTCGAATTTTATGCTTCCAAGGCTGATACTTCTCTTTTTATTTACACTTATGGTGCCACTAAAGTTTTTATCTTTGTTTATATAGATGATATTCTTATTACAGGATATTCTCTTGGCGCTGTTCAACACTTTATCCGTGCCTTACAAAAGGAGTTCTCAGTCAAAGATTTGGGTGATCTCTCATACTTTCTCGGTGTTGAAGTCATTTGCTCCTCTAATGACTTATTTTTGAGTCAACATAAATACATCCAAGATCTTTTGCATCATACAGGCATGACCAATGCCAAGAGTTGCAACACTCCTTTTGCTACTGCTGCACCCCTTTCCAAGCATAATGGTACTTTACTCATTGATCGAACATAATATCGATAAACTGTGGGGCACTTCAATATGCAACACTGACACGGCCTGACATAGCTTTCTCTGTTAACAAATTGTATCAATTCATGCATGCACCAAGTGATGTTCATTGGAAGGCAGTCAAATGGCTTTTTCGATATTTGGCATCTACAATTTCCTATGGTTTATTCTTTGTTGTGGACTCCTCTTGTATGTTACAGTGCTATATGGATAGTGATTGGGGTGGTTGCCAAGATAATATGTGCTCCACCAATGGTTTTGCGGTCTACCTTGGCAAGAATTTAATTTCCTGGGTTACCAAAAAGCAACCGACTATTGCTAGCTCCTCTACCGAAAGTAAATATAAAGCTCTAGCCAATGGCACTGCGAAACTCCTATGGATTCAAGCTCTTCTTCGTGAAATGGGTGTTTTCATGAGTTCTTCTCCAACTTTGTGGTGTGATAATATTGAAGCCATTTATGTTACTTCAAACACCATCTTTCATGCAAGGACAAAACACATAAAGTTCGGCTATCATTTTGTTTGTGAACACGTGGCCGTTGGACAACTTCAAATCAAATTTATTACCACTGAGGATCAAATTGTTGACATTTTTACCAATCCATTGCCTATTGCTCGATTTCTATTCCTTCGTAGCAAACTCTGGTTACTTTCTCGCCTAGCATTGACTTTACAGGGGGTGTCAACGGATAAGGATCCCTACAAATATTTATAATCTGTATTTCATTGCTTATTTGTATTTATCACATGTAACCACCTACTGTACATTTACTGAGCATTACTGTAATGGCCTCAACACCATATCAGCCGTGAACAGTGCTTCTCGAGGGTAAATAATAATTTTTGGGTCAGAAAGTACATCCAAAAGTCAAAAATATTTTATTAGATCATCAAAAATATTGGTCATAGTGAGTCTGAAGTTGAAATTTTAAGTAAAATTGAGGTCACATGGGCCTCGAAAAGTCAAAAATACGAAAAAGGTAGCGAGTCAATTTCCCTAGTAGAGAAGGTGACTTAGTTTTGCATAAATTATTAAAATTAGTAAATGAACTTCAAAAATTGCCATATTTTGTAGATCTTTATGAATTTTTATGTAAAAGATTTGGTAGTAAAAATTAAATTTTTCGGTGATACCAGCAGTTATCGAATCGGATCGATAAGTTTGAATCGAACCGATAACAGACTCCGGTTGAGCCAAAAATTTGCGTACTCCCTATTTTTGATATGATAAGAGTGATGGAATAATTTTTAGAGTAATTTGAAGGGTGAAAGAGAGAGAATTCGGATTTGGCTTAAATTGGCCTAAATTGGGCCTTAAAAATTAATTGGACTAAACCCATCTTTTTATCCCATTTTTGGACCCAATTGGAGGGTATTTAAGAGCTGGAAATATCTGAGAAACGCCCAAAAAATTCTAGCTCTCCTCTCCTTCTTAAAGTGGCTGAGACATCCTTACTCTCTCCCTCTCCTTGATTTCTTTCTCTTTTACTCCAAATATCTAATGGAATCCAACATAAAATTTGTTATTCCATCACTCTAGAACACAAATATAGCCTCAAGAATCTTACTTGCCCAAAGAAAGGAAAGATTTCAAGGTTACAAAGTTTAGGATTTTAAGGTAATATTTGGATAATTAGTATTTTTAATTAATTCTTTAGTGGTTTCCCATAATTTTTGAGGTGTAGATTATGAATATGAGCTTAATTTATGCATTTGAGAACAAAAAAATAAGAAATTCTAAGCTTAAGTGGCTGGCCATGTTAGGTGTGGAAGGAGAAGAAAGAGTTTCAAGGGAAAAGGGTAAAGGGAAGGAAGTCTAGACACCCATGAGCAAGAAAAATTGGTATGTGACTAATAAATTTTAATAATTTCTATTTTATTGAATTAATTTCCTTTATGTTTGATGAAATTGATATAGGAAAAATAAAATTGAAACATGTTTGATGCTATGTGAATGATTAAAAGGAAGAATAAAATTTTTAAGGCTATGTTAGGGTTATGACCGAAATTTCCCTTAGGGGAAAAATAATGATTTTTGCATGAAAATGATAATTAGTAGCCTAAATTAATTATAAATATCATAATTAACACTCATGAATTTTTGAATAATTTATGAAATTTATTAGAAATTTTTAAAGCTTTGTATTAGTGTATGTAAGTAGTAAAATCGATGATTTTTAATTACACTATAAGAATAAATGAGAAATAAAATATTAATTATGTTCAAGAAAAAATATTGAATTATTGGAAAATAATTCAATAAAATGAAGGAATAAGAATAATAAATGTGATAAGTGTGCATATAAATTTTTAAGAAATTTATATGCAATAATAAGATATTTTTGAAAATAAATTATCAAATTGTAAAAAAAAAAATTTAGTGAATTATGAAGAAATAATTCAATAAAGGGTAAAAAGTAGTAAATTATAATGAATTAATTTACTATGTCGGAAAAGATAGTAAAATGAGAATTTTTGGAAAATGAAAACGTTCATAAGAATTATGAATAGACTTAAGGTAAATAAAAGTATGTACAATAAGGCCTTTAGAAATAATCAGGCAGTAAAAACTAGCTCAGGATATAATTGGCTGGGCATAGGGATATCTCTGTACTGCGGTGCAAGTCATGGTGACTTATTATACTATGGATTGGATCTCTGATCACCATGGCTTCTCTATCTCTGTTCTCTGCTCTGTGAGAATTGGCCCTTTGGGGGTCATTTTTCTATCTCTGTTGTGGTTCTGTAGGGTCCACGTCCTGTGTATCCGGTTTGATATTTTCTGCCGGGTCTGAACTAGAGGCGTAATGAAAGTAAAATGTGAAAAATATGAAAAGAAAGTGAAAAATGTTAATTAAAAGTGAAAAAGGACTAATTTGAAAGGAAAAGAAAGTTTAGGGGCAAAATTATAATTTTTCCTAAAAGAATAAAAATTAAGCAAATTAACTAAGAACTGCTTAATTAAAGATAAAACAGTCAATAAATAGTTAAAATGTGTTAAAATGAAGTTTTATAGTCGATAAGGACTGAAATATAATTTTGCATAAAAATGTCTAACTAAGTATAAATTAAGGTTAAGTACCTTAATTAATAGCTTAAATGTCAAGGCTAAACTTGTAATTTAAAGATAAAAGGGACTAAATTGAAGAAAAGTAAAAGTTCTGAATTAAATATATAATTTGATAATAAATAAGTATTTGATAAATAAAAGTGTATTAAAATTTAAAATGTTATTTGAAAAGAAATGATTTATTTAAGTTTGCTTGAAAAGTTAAAGTTAAGAATTCTTGCATAAATGAACTACTTAAGTTAAGTATAGAAAATATTTAGATTGTTAGTCACCACTGGGCATATCAAGTGTTCGGCGCGTAGTTGTGACTACGTGCAGGTTCACAAGATCAGGAACAAGAGTATTCCTTGAAGGATATAGAGTTTTTAATCTTGTGGCATATATATATAAACATAATACTTATGGATCTATATATTGTAAATATGTATATAAGAATTGATATTTTTGGTTGTAATATGAAATGGTTTGTGATGTAAATTAAGATTTAGTAGATGTGGATGAATGTTTGTGTAATATTTAGATAAATGTGTTATGGAAAAGAAATGTAATTTGATGATATATGATTTTGTTGTGCCTCTGAGAGGTTGTGGGTATCATTTGCTTTTCAGGAGGGTAGTACAATATATAGCCGTTATATTGCCAAAATTTTATTAAGTGCATAGTAAATTAGACAATTATAGGTCGTCGACGAACCTTTATCGGATTAATGAATATAAGTTAACCTAAGAGTTTAAGAGCAAGGAAAATTGGTTATCAGAAATATTGTTGGAAAAAAAATTTTCTGGCCTATGACGTACCAGAACAATGATAGGTGTGATAAGAGTGTTACATTTAGTTGTATCAGAGTAATGGTTTAGACGGTTCTAAGATCGGAGTGGGTGTTAATGCTTGATTTAAGTATATATATATACATGCCAAATGTCATTTTAAAAAGATGTTTTGGAATTAATGTATTCTTGCTCCCTTTTGTTTTATAGTAAAAAGATGTTTGGAGAATAGAGCTGTGAGGTGGGAGATAACAGGAGTAAGGCCTCCAGTAATGTTGGGCAACAGGGGGTCCTACAGCAGGAAGTACCTCCACCAGTAGCGCCTTTTCCACCACCTCCTCCTCAGCTAGGCTTCCTCAATCTGATATCAGATTATATCCAGCAGAGAATTCAGACTGTCCAAGGCCAGGCACAGCCATCAGTAGTACAGATTCAGCCACCTGCTCCACCTAAAAGAAAACCTATTCTAGAGCATTTAAAAAGACTTAGGGTTGAAGATTTTTCAGGCCATGATCCTTTGACTCCAGCAGCTACAGAGGAGTGGTTATTTAAGATAAAGAGATTATTTGAGATTACCCACAGTCCCCTGCAGGATAAATTTGAAGGTATAGTTGCCTTACTTCAAGGTCCAACATTTGTATGGTGGGATTCAATCAGAAGGCATACACCAGCAGATCGTTTGAATTGAGAGTTCATTGTTGAATAATTTAAGAAGAAATACATCGGGTATGAGTATAAGATTGCTATGCATGATGCTTTCAGGAGATTGAGACAGAAAAACTGCACAGTGGTTGAGTATGACAGAGAGTTTGAGTGCCTGAGTGCCTACCTAGATAAGGGCCAGGCCATAGAAGAAAGATTATGTCAGCGATTTGAGAGAGGATTACACACTGAGCTGAGGCAGATTATTGGGGCCTAGCATTATCCTGATCTGCGGTCCATGATTGATGCGGCTCTCAAATTAGAAGCCACTCAAGCCGAGCAAGTTAAAGATTGTCCAGGTTTCAACAAAAGAGAAAGAAGGGACAAAGTAGTGGCAAGTCTGGATAGGGCAAGAAGCAGAAGGGTCAGCAGACACCTCAGGGCCACCCACCAGTAGGCAGGGGTTAAGGTAGTGCCTCCCGTGGTAAATCTACAGCCACTACAACTTCTATTGCACCCAGAGACAGAGATAGTGGGATACCAGTTTTGTGTGACCATTATTGCAAGACACATTATGGGGAGTGCAGATTGTTGACTGGAGCCTATTTTAGATGTGGGTCCCAAGATCATCATATCAGAGACTATCCTTTGCAACAGGCTACTCTAGCCGCCTCACCAGCATCTGGTACAGGGTTATCAGCTCCACGAGGATGTGGTAGGGGAACAACCCTTAATACTTCAAATTTCAGACTAGCTGGTCAGTCATCTCAGGGACAGAGGCGATCAGTGGGACAGACATATGCTGTCAGGGCTCGAGAAAAGGAGGATGCTCCCGATATGATTATGGGTAAGTTTTTTTTGTTATCCGATTCAGTATATGCTCTGATTAATCCTGGCTCCACACACTCTTACATTAGTACAGAACTGGCATTGGGTAAAGGGATGAAAGAGGCATGCTTGGACCAGGATATCTTGGTAAGTAATCATCTGGGGCATAGTATGGTAGTAAATAAGGTTTATAGACAGTGTCCTATCGGCATCCAGGGACATGTATTCCTGGAAAATCTGATCGAGTTGCCCTTTTGCGAGTTTGACTTGATTCTTGGAATGGACTGGCTATCCATCCATCAAGCGACTGTTGATTGTAAAAAGAAGAGTGACCGGTGTCTAGCAAGTGTACTAGATCGGCTAGTAATATAGGAAAATATAGATTAAGACCCCAAATATCGTACCCAAGGGAACATGGATTGCTAAGAATAATATCTATGTATGAATTAAATTAATTCGAGATTGTTTCCCAAATGTTTTTGATTTAGAAGCAAAAATTAAACAAAATAAACAATTAAACAAAACAAAAGCTAAAACATAAATTAAAAACAAAACAATAACTGGAATTCTCTTGCTAAGGAAACTATCCATCTTAACTTTCATTGTAATGACTTAAGTCCAATATAAACACCAGTGATTATGGAAAAACTAGTAATAAAGCCAGATATCTTTATTCAAGTCTATCATTCTTAGTATTAAACTCATAGACAAATCTAATAATTAGCATGCAAATCTAGTTTTAACTTCCTAAATATTCATTGAAGCCTTTCTCAAGTGATTCAATTCCAATTCATTCTTGATTCTTCCTCTCTTAGTATTAACCAATAAAATTCATACATAATCATCTCATATTTCGGATAATAATCATGCATAAACATTAAAGAGTTAACCCAAGAACATGCAAATCATTAACTATGTCAAAACCAATTCTTAGTTATTTATTCAATAAACCAACAACCAATCTCAACACAATCAAGGATAAGAATATGCTTAAAACCAAGAAATAATCAACCGATATTGAAATTAAGCTCAAAATAAAGTCATAACAATGAAAATATAAGATTTCAAGAATCCATTAGCAAAAGAAGAAAAAATACTTCTTAAACATAATTAAAAACTAAAACAAAGTTGAAGAACTAAAACAAAATCAAAAGAAAAACAAAAACAGAAAAACTAGAAAAAAAAAGTAAAACTAAAACTAAAGCAATTAATCTCTTCTAATCCTTAATTCCCCCTTTCTTTGGTGTTAGAGTTGTCTATTTATAGGCAAAATATGTTGTAGAAGCCTTCTAAACTTCCCAAATAGGAGTAGGAGAAGAATCCTTCTTGAATTGGAAAAATCGAAATCCTTCGCTTCATGGGAGTCTTCATCACGTGGCCATGTGTTCCCTAATGTTAATTCACACGTGGCCATATGTTGTTGTTTGAAGAAAATCACGTGGCCATGTGTTTTCTTCTTGCTCTTCTTTATTTTTTCTCACATGGCCACGTCTCTACTAGCTTTGTTCTTCACGTGGCCACGTGTGAGACTCTTCAATGAACTCACGTGGTCACGTCTTAGGGCTCTGGCCTGGACGTCAACTTGTCTTACATCAATTCTTCATATTTGTACTTTTGGCCCTAAACTTTGCCCTTTTTACATTTTAAGCCCTTTTATGTCAAATTAACCCTGAAAATCAACCAAAATTTACAATTAACTCTAAAAACACAAAATTAACAAATTAAACTCAAATTAAACCTAATTAACATAAAATTAACTTAATTAAATACCTAAAAACACACTAAAAACATCATATAAATGACTATTATCAAAGAGGATCACTTTACAGCTTCAGAATGGTGATGACATCACTATTGTAGGCGTGAGATCCGATTTTTTATCTGATGTGATATCAGCTACTGCTGCGAAAAGACTGATCAGGAAAGATTGTAAAGCTTATTTGTGTTATGCAGTTGAGGCGAAGAAAGATTGTTTACAGGTGTCAGATGTTCCTACTGTTAGCGAGTTCCGGGATGTGTTCCCAGATGAGCTTTCAGGTTTATCACCTGACAGAGAGGTGCAATTTTCCATTGATGTCGCTCCTGGTACTGCTCCCATTTCTATTGCTCCATGTAGAATAATACCTACAGAGTTGAAAGAATTAAAGATTCAGCTTCAAAAATTGTTTGACAAAAGGTTTATCAGACCCAGCACTTCTCCTTGGGGAGCACCTGTCTTATTTGTAAAGAAAAAGAATGGGACTCTCCGACTGTGCAGGCAGCTGAATAACGTGACTGATAAGTGTGAAATATATATAGCTTTTAATATGTTTTTAGTTAAGTTATTTAGTTATTTTGGTTTGATTTAGGTTAATTTAGAGTTAATTTATTAATATTTATGTTTTTGAGGTTAATTCTGTGTTTTGTTTGATTTTCAGGTTTAATTTGACATAAAAAGGCTTAAAGTGTAAAAAGGGCAAAGTTTAGGGCCAAAAGTGCAAATATGAAGAATTAATGCAAGACAAGTTGACGTCTAGTCCAGAGCCTTGAGCCGTGACCACGTGAGTTCATTGAAGGATTCATCACGTGGCCACGTGAAGAAGAAAAGCATGAGAAACGTGGCCATGTGAAGAAAATTGAAGAGCAAAGCTTGTTGAAGTCGTGGCCATGTGAAAGTGAAAACAAAGGCAACTATGAAGACCACGTGACCACGTGGATTCCCAGTGAAGGACCACACGTGGCCACGTGTGGAAGAAAAGGAAAATGGGACATGCCCAAGTGAAGAAGAAGGCATAGTGAGGCGTGGTCACGTGATCCAACTCTCCCATGTCGCGAAGGATTTACGAACTTCCTGTTTAGCAGGCTTTGATTCCTATTTTGGGACTAGAGTTTAACATGGATTCTATTACAACTCTTGCCCATAAATAGCAGTCCAAAAACACAGAAGATGATCAATCTTTGTCATCAAGCCTTAGAATTAAGCTTTCTTTGTTTTAGTTTTTACGTTCATTGTTTTTACAGTTTTTTCTTTTCAACTTTGTCTTTAGTTTTCAATTATGTTTAGGAAGTAGTTTTTCTTCTTTTGCTAATGGATTCTTGAAATCTTACATTTTCATTGTTATGACTTTATTTTGAGCTTAATTTCAATATCGGTTGATTATTTCTTGGTTTTAAGCATATTCTTATCTTTGATTAAGTTGAGATTGATTGTTGGTTTATTGAATAAATAACTAAAAATTGATTTTGACATAGTTAATGATTTGCATGTTCTTGGGTTAACTCTTTAATGTTTATACATGATTATTATCTGAAATATGAGATGATTATGTGTGAATTTTATTGGTTAATACTAAGAGAGGAAGAACTAAGAATAAATTGGAATTGAATCACTTGAGAAAGGCTTCAATGAATATTTAGGAAGTTAAAACTAGATTTGCATGCTAAGTATTAGATTTGTCTATGAGTTTAATACTAAGAATGATAGACTTGAATAAAGATATCTGGCTTTATTACTAGTTTTTCCATAATCACTGGTATTTCTATTGAACTTAAGTCATTACAATAAAAGTTAAGGTGGATTATTTCTTTAGCAAGAGAATTCCAGATATTGTTTTGTTTTTAATTTATGTTTTAGCTTTTGTTTTGTTTAATTGTTTCTTTTATTTACTTTTTGCTTTTGAAACAAAAACATTTGGGAAACAATATCGGATTAATTTAATTCATACACAGATATTATTCTTAACAATCCATGTTCCCTTGGGTACGATATTTGGGATCTTAATCTATATTTCCCTATATTACTAGCCGATCTAGTACACTTGCTGGACACCGGTCAATGACTATAAAGAACAAATATCCTCTCCCTCACATTGAAGACTTTTTTGACCAGCTAAAGGGAGCTGGTGTCTTTTTCAAAATCAATCTGAGGTTGGATTATTATCAGATGGGGGTTAAGGAAGCTGATGTGGCCAAGACTGCTTTTCTGACCAGGTATGGCCACTTTGAGTTCTTGGTCATGTCATTTGGACTTACAAACGCCCTAGCAGCCTTCATGGATCCAATGAACAGAGTTTTTCACCCTTACTTGGATCAGTTTATGGTGGTCTTTATCGACGACATTTTGGTGTATTCAAAGACACCAAAAGATCATGATAAACACTTGAGGATTATGCTACAAAATCTGAGAAAAAAGCAGCTGTATGCCAAATTTAGCAAATGTGCTTTTTGGCTGAATGAGATATCTTTTCTGGGTCATGTCATATCTGTAAAGGGCATCAAAGTGGATCCTTCAAAGATTAATGCAATCCTTCAGTGGAAGCCTCCCAAAAATGTGATTGAAGTAAGGAGTTTTCTGGGAATGGGCGGGTATTATAGGAGATTCATCAAGGGCTTCTCCACCATTGCAGTTCCATTGACACGACCACTACAAAAGAATGTTAAATTTGTGTGAACTGACAGGTGTCAAGAATGTTTTGAAAAGCTTAAAACTATGTTGATAGAAGCTCATATCCTTATGCAACCTGAGCCAGGTAAAGACTTTATGATCTATAATGATGCCTCTAAAAATGGTTTGGGCTGTGTTCTGATGCAGGAAGGCAAGGTGATTACTTATGCCTCCTGACAACTCGAAACTCATGAGAAAAACTGTCCTACTCATGATTTGGAGTTGGCAGCTATTATTTTTGCACTGAAGATTTGAGGCATTATCTGTATGGTGAGAGATGTTATATCTATTCGGATCATAAAAGTTTGAAATATCTGCTTACCCAGAAAGAACTCAACCTTAGACAAAGACACTAGATGGATTAAAGATTATGACTGTTACATCGACTACCATCCAGGGAAAGCGAATGTAGTAGTTGATGTACTTAGCAGGAAATTTATGTCAGGTAAGGTTAATATTTTTGAATGAATCTGTATAAGATATTGATAAGTGTAAATGATTAATAGTGATTTTTGCAGCTTTTCGGGTTATGAATGTCAGTCTGAGTTTGGCACCAGATGGAGCTGTAGTAGCCGAGCTACGAGTTAAACCAGACTTTGTACCGCAAGTAAAAGTGGCTTAGAAGGAAGATGATCGTTTAATGGTTATTGTGAATAAGCTACAACATAGTAGTGAAAGTGACTACTCTCTATCTAGTGATGGAAGTCTCTGTTATAAAGGAAGACTTTGTGTTCCCGCTTAGGAAGAATTGAAAAAGAATATACTGACAGAAGCACAACATAGTAGTTATGCCATGCACCCTGAAAGTAATAAAATGTACTAGGACTTGAAAGCCTACTATTGGTGGCCAGACATGAAACGTGATGTGACTGAATTTGTAAGTAAATGTCTAACATGTCAACAGGTAAAAGCAGAGCATCGGGTTCCTTCGGGATTACTACAACCACTTGTTATTCCAGGGTGAAAATGGGATAAAGTAACCATGGACTTTGTTACTAGCTTACCTGTAACTCAGAGGAAGCATGATGCTATCTAGGTAGTTGTTAACCGGCTCACTAAATCTGCTCATTTCTTGCCAGTACGGATATATTATTAATTGACTAGGCTGGCAGAGATCTATATCAGTGAGGTGGTTAGGTTACATGGAGTGCCTACATCGATTATTTTTGACAGAGATCCCAAGTTTACATCTCATTTCTGGAAGAGTTTTCAGGATGCTTTGGGTATTAGACTTCGCTTTAGCACAACATTTTATCCTTAGATTGATGGCCAATCCAAGCGGGTGATTCAGACATTAGAGGATATGCTTAGATGTTGTGTGCTTGAATTTGGCACCAACTAGGGAAAAGCATTTGCTCTTGGCCGAGTTTGCATACAACAATAGCTATCATTCCAGTTTGAAAATGGCGCCTTTTGAAGCTTTATATGGTAGGAAGTGTACAACTCCGCTATGCTGGACTGAACTGAGTGAGAAGAAGCTATTGGGTTTAAATTTGATTCGTGATTCTGAAGAGAAAGTTTAGATGATTAAAAGCCGATTGAAAGAAGCAACGGACCGACAAAAATCATATGCAGACCTAAAGAGAAGAGATATTGAGTTTCAGGTCGGAGACAAGGTTTTTCTGAAAGTATCTCCGTGGAAGAAAGTCCTGAGGTTTGACAAGAAGGGCAAGTTGAGCCATATATTCATAGGCCTATATGAGATACTTAACGAGTGGGTCTCGTAGCCTACAGATTGAAGCTACCACTTGCCTTAGAAAAGATACATGATGTTTTTCATGTATCTATGCTCCGTCGATACAGGTCGGATCCGAGCCATGTGATAACACCATATGAGATTTAGGTGCAGACTGATATGACTTATGAAGAAAAACCTATGAAAATCTTAGCTAGAGAAATCCGACAGCTCAAGAATAAGCAGATACCGTTGGTGAAGGTCCTATGGCATCACCATAATGTAGAGGAAGCTACATGAAAACCTGAGATGACCATGTGACAGCAGTATCCTCAGCACGGGGTCAGCCATGAACAATATTTTCCGATGATGAATAGTAATTTTCGGGTCGAAAAGTACATTAAGAAGTCAAAAATATTTTATTACACTATCAGAAAGTATTGTCATAGTGAGTCCGGGGTTAAAATTTTAAGTGAAATTGAGGTCAAATGGGTCTCGAAAGGTCAAAAATACAAAAAAGGTAGCGAGTCAATTTTTCTGGTAGGGAAGGTGACTTGATTTTGCATAAATTATTAAAAATAGTAAATAAACTTCAAAAATTGCTATATTTTGTAGATCTTTATGAATTTTTATGTAGAATATTTTGGTAGTAAAAATTGAATTTTTCGGTGATACCGGCAGTTGTCGAATCGGATCGATAAGTTTGAATCGGACCGATAACGGACTCCGATTGAACCAAAAATTTGCGTACTATCTACTTTTTATGTGATAAGAGTGATGAAGTAAGTTTTGGAGTGATTTGAAGGTTAAAAGAGAGAGAATTCAGATTGAGCTTAAATTGGCCTAAATTGGGCCTTATAAATTAATTGGACTAAGCCCATTTTTGGGTCCAATTGGAGGGTATTTAAGAGCTGAAAATATCTGAGAAACACCTAGAAAATTTCAGCTCTCATCTCCTTCTTGAAGTGGCCGAGACATCCTTACTCTCTCCCTCTCCTTGATTTCTTTCTCTTTTACTCCAAAATTCTAATGGAATCCAACATAAAATTTGTTATTCCATCACTCTAGAAAACAAATATAGCCTCAAGCATCTTATTTGCCAAAATAAAGGAAAGATTTCAAGGTTACAAAGTTTAGGATTTTAAGATAATATTTGGATAATTAGTATTTTTAATTAATTCTATCGTGGTTTCCTATAGTTTTTGAGGTGTAGATTATGAATATGAGCTTAATTTCTGCATTTGACAACAAAAAATAATAAATTCTAAGCTTAAGTGGCTGACCATGTTAGGTGTGGAAGGAGAAGAAAGAGTTTCAAGGGAAAAGGGCAAAGGAAAGGAAGTCTAGGCACCCTTAAGCAAGAGAAATTGGTATTTGACTAATAAATCTTAATATTTTTTTTATTTTTTTGAGTTAATTTCCTTTATGTATTTAGGAAAAAAATTGCTAAATTGCTTAATAAATGAAATTGATATAGAAAAAATAAAATTGAAAAATGTTTGATGCTACATGAATGATTAGAAGGAAGAATAAAATTTGTAAGGCTATGTTAGGGTTATGGCCGAAATTTCCCTTAGGGGAAAAATAATAATTTTTGCATGAAAATGATAATTAGTAGCCTAAATTAATTATAAATATCATAATTAACACCCATGAATTTTTGAATAATTTATGGAATTTATTAGAAATTCTTAAAGCTTTGTATTAGTGTATGTAAGTAGTGAAATAGATGATTTATAAAGAAATAAATCTTAAATTAAGTAAATACGGATAGTAAATGTGAAATAATATGTATATAAATTTTTAGAGAATTTATGTACATTATAAGAATAAATGAGAAATAAAATGTTAATTATGTTCAAGGAAAAATATTGAATTATTGGAAAATAATTCAATAAAATGAAGGAATAAGAATAATAAATGTGATAAGTGTGCATATAAATTTTTAAGAAATTTATATGCAATAATAAGGTATTTTTGAAAATAAATTATGAAATTGTAAAAAGAAAATTTAGTGAATTATGAAGAAATAATTCAATAAAGGGTAAAAAGTAGTAAATTATAATGGATTAATTTACTATGTCTGAAAATATAGTGAAATGAGAATTTTTGGGAAATGAAAAAGTTCATAAAAATTATGAACAGACTTAAGGTAAATAAAAATATGTACAATAATGCTCTTAGAAATAATCAGGTAGTAAAAACTAGCTCATGATATAATTGACTGGCCATAGAGATATCTCTGTACCGCGGTGCAAGTCATGGCGACCTGCTATGCTATGGATTGGATCTCTAATCACCATGACTTCTCTGTCTATATTCTCTGCTTTATGAGAATTGGCCATTTGTGGGTCATTTCTCTATCTCTGTTGTGGCCCTGTAGGATACACATCCCGTGTATCCGGCTTGAGGTTTTTTGCTGGGTCTGAACTAGGGGCATAATGAAAGTAAAATGTGAAAAATATGAAAAGAAAGTGAAAAATATTAATTAAAAGTGAAAAAATGACTAATTTGAAGAAAAAGAAAGTTTAGGGGCAAAATCGTAATTTTTTCTAAAAGAATAAAAATTAAGCAAATTAATTAAAAATTGCTTAATTTAGGATAAAACAGTCAATGAATGGTTAAAATGTGTTAAAATGAAATTTTATAGTCGACAAGGACTCAAATATAATTTTGCATAAAAATGTCTAACTAATTATAAATTAAGGTTAAGTACCTTAATTAATAGCTTAAATATAATAAAGAAGCATAAAAAGGCTAAACTCGTAATTTAATGATAAAAGAGACTAAATTGAATAAAAGTAAAAGTTCTGAATTAAATATATAATTTGATAATAAATAAGTATTTGATAAATAAAAGTGTATTAAAATTTAAAATTTTATTTGAAAAGAAATGATTTATTTAAGTTTGCTTAAAAAATTAAAGTTGCGAACTCTTGCATAAATGAACTACTTAAGTTAAGAATAGAAAATATTTAGATTATTAGTCACCATTGGGCATGTCAAGTACTCAACGCATAGTTGTGACTGCGTACAGGTTCTCAAGATCGGGAGCAAGAGTATTCCTTGAAGGATTTCTTTTGATGGATATAGAGTTTTGAATCTTGTGGCATGTATATATAAACATAATACTTATGAATCTGTATATTGTAAATATGTATATAAGAGTTGATATTTTGGGTTGTAATATGAAATGGTTTGTGATGTAAATTAAGATTTAGTAGATGTGGATGAATGTATGTGTAATATTTAGTTGAATGTGTTATGGAAAAGAAATGGATGATATGAGAATATATGATTTTGTTGTGCCTCTGAGAGGTTGTGGGTATTGTTTACTTTTCAGGGGGTTAGTGCAATATATAGCTATTATATTGTCAAAATTTTATTAAGTGCATAGTAAATTGGACAGTTATAGGTCATCGACAAATCTTTATCGGATTAATGAATATAAGTTAACCTAAGAGTTTAAGAGTAAGGAAAATTGGTTATAAGAAATATTGTTGAAAAAAAAAATTTCGGCCTATGACGTACCGGAACAGTGATAGGTGTGATAAGGGTGTTACAATCACTGTCATTGAAAGATAGAATCAATTATCACCAAATTCCTTTAACTTTACAATATTAACATTGTTTAGTTTAAGTAGTTGGACAATTGTATTTCATTTTACAAAAATAAGATTTTAGGTTCGAATTTTATTTATGGAGAAAATTGATGCTGAGAAATTTTTTCTCGTAACGATTCGAATTGATTTGAACTGAAATAATTGGATATATGTATTTTTGAATTCATTTGATTGATATTAACGATAAGAATGTCTAAAAAATTATGAAACTTTTTGGCGTAAAAAGAATTCATTGTCAAAGAAATGGATTTGGATATAAAGGAGAAAAATTTTTCAAACCATTATAACCAACACTTTATCATTATAATTAATTGACTAAAATACTTAACACAGCTATTGCATCCCTAACTATAGCTATAAATTCAAAACATTCTATCCCAGTCAAATACAAAAGTTGATTTCTGTATTTTTTTTAAGCATTCTTTGACACCTTTCACCCCAAAACCTCAATAATCTGCCAATATTGTTCGATCAAATTTATGAATTTCAATATAAATATAGTGAATTTTCTACAACTTCTACATCATGTATGATTTCTTGATTTTGTTTGAGTAGGTGGGAAAAGCTGACAATCACTGTAGTAGAAACAAGAATTTATTGGTCAATCAACCAGTTTCAGTTTTTTTTAATTGTTATTTTTAAAAATAATTTATGTGGAGACACAAATGCTTTTTAGGCCTATGGTGGGAATGGCATGAGGGAACTTTGACATATTAAAAATTCACTTTAATAATAATAATAATAATAATAATAATAATAATAATAATAATAATAAGAAGAAGAAGAAGAAGAAGAAGAAGAAGATAGAAAGGGACAAGGGTAGATGGCACATGAAGAGAAGAATGTGTTGGACAAGAAGATCCCTAACAGTAATATTTAATTAATAAGAGGAATATTGCTTGTTTTTATGCCCTTATTTACATGTCTATCTATAGCTTGAAGAAGAGCTTGGGCCATGCTTTCCACTTCTAGCCCTTCTTCTTCTTGTTCCTCTGGTACAACAATGGCTTCCATGGCAAAATAAAACTTGCATGACACCTTTGCATTCACCACAATTAAACCCATTTCTTCAAATAACTCTAATATTGGAACCAGACAATCTCTTCCATCCTCACATATCACCTTTACAACAAACCCTTTCCCAGCTTTCTCCACCTTCACATCCCTCTGAAATTAACACAAATTCGAAATAAGTTTTAGCTTAGTGGTACTGGTCCGCGCCGTGTCTAATTTAAATTTAAATAAATAAAATAATACAAATTTATGAGAGCAGATTACCTTAGATAACTGGATTTGCTTGATGAGGTTCAAGAATTCTGCTTTGATAGCATCATCTATGCTTGACAATTCTCTTTTAATTTCCTCTAACTTGAGTTTGAGCTTGTAAATATGAAGAATAGCATCTGCAATGATGCAGCTTCTTTTCACCTTCAAAAACAGTACAAAAGAATAAGCATCCATGAGCTTAAATCGAAACAAGAAAATATATATTTAAGTATATTATTACAGATTTGGAGTAGGTGAGAGTTCTTAGAATGTGAAGCTTCCTGCGCAAAGCTATTCTTGTTCGCAGCCCAGACACCATCTCTGTGTTTCTCTCTCTCTCTCTCTCTCTTTGTGTTTCTGTGTGTGCCTGGATGGTGTGTTAGTTTATTAAATGCTGAGTGAGATATAGAGAGAGGAGGGTGGGGTTTTATAGGAAGAGAATGGGAGAGATTAAGGGTATATCTTGGGATCTTATATTGCCAAAGCTGCTATCTTCTTGTCTTACATGAAATTGGGAACTTAAACTGGTTTACAAAAAGAACCCCTATTACAAATTTACTATCCCTATATATTGTTTCACCATTCATACCTTGAAATGACAATACATTAAGAATTTTAAATCCATTCGTTTTACAGCCAGAATGAAAACAGATTTCATTACTTTCAGGAAGTAAATTTAAAAGGGAATTTTTTAAAAATAGGGTGTTTTAAAAACTTATTTGGGTAAATGGTGTGTGTGTGAAAATATTTAGGAAAATGGAGTGGACAGACCTATTCCCGCAGCCTGTCATTGCGGGAATAGGACGAGGTACGATAGACGAAAATTATAGGGAATGAGGTGTGGGGTCCACTTTCTATTCCCGCAACCTGTCGTTGCGGGAATAGACATGGGCCCCACTCTCTCTCTCTCTCTCTCTCTCTCTCGTCCAACCACTCTCACACACACACACACCATCTCACCCACTCTCTCACTCTCCCTCTCTTAATATTTTTCAAAATATCATACTTAATTTTATAATTAATTATCTATACAATCCTACAAATAAATAAAAAATATTTTTAAAAATAATGTGAGGCAAAAATAAAAAATTTCAAGTAAAAATTATTTCAAAAATAAAATTTAAAATAACTCATGGTGAAAAAATGATGGTAAAAAATATTTATTAATGACAGTATTAATTTTACATACGGTATATAAAAAAGATTCATTAAATAAAAATTATTTTTATCATATTTTAACTTATTGTTAGATTTGAATTTTTGATAAAAAATACCAACTACTATACTCTTTTTTTTTTCTTACTATACTATCATTTTTTAACTATAAATTTATTTCAAATTTTATGTAACCACCGTATTTGGTATTTGGTAAGAATTTATTTCATTTTATTGGCACCAAATACCAAATACGGTGGTTAAATAAAATTTAAAATAAATTCATAGTTAAAAAATTATAGTATAGTAAGAAAAAAAAGAGTATAGTAGTTGGTATTTTTTATCAAAAATTCAAATCTAACAATAAGTTAAAATATGATAAAAATAATTTTTATTTAATGAATCTTTTTTATATACCATAAGTGAAATTAATATTGTCATTAATAAATATTTTTTACCATCATTTTTTCACCATGAGTTATTTTAAATTTTATTTTTGAAATAATGTTCACTTGAAATTTTTTTATTTTTGCCTCACATTATTTTTAAAAATATTTTTTATTTATTTGTAGGATTGTATAGATAATTAATTATAAAATTAAGTATGATATTTTGAAAAATATTAAGAGAGGGAGAGTGAGAGAGTGGGTGAGAGGGTGTGTGTGTGTGAGAGAGAGAGTGGTTGGACGAGAGAGAGAGAGAGAGAGAGAGTGGGGCCCATGTCTATTCCCGCAATGACAGGTTGCGGGAATAGAAAGTGGATCCCACACCTCATTCCCTGTAATTTTCGTCTACCGTGCCTCGTCCTATTCCCGCAATGACAGGCTGCGGGAATAGGTCTGTCTACCCCATTTTCCTAAATATTTTCACACACACACCATTTGCCCAAATAAGTTTTTAAAACACCCTATTTTTAAAAAAGTCCCAATTTAAAATTTATGATATATTTAAAGAGTTAAGATTTAATATTTTGAGTTCCCCGTATGATTTAAAAAAATTAATTTTATCGCAATTATAAACACTTCTTTATGTGTAATTATCTCTAACAAATTTCACATAAAATATATCATTGGTTTAGTTATTTTAATTTTTTGAAAAATTGAATAAATGCATGATTTGCCAAGTTTATTTTATACATTTACACACATTTTGCTGATTTGGCTTTCACTTGACATACTGCTTGAGCTATCAGAATTAATGTCACTTCAGCAAAATGCCTTATATATAAGTAACAATATTTACATATCATCTATATAACAATTTCAAAAAATCTGAATTTCGAACTAAATACATACAAAAAAAGAAAAAAAAGAATTGGGTGAGTTTTTAAAAAACTCCAATGATCAAGTCAGATGCTATGCGTTGAATAGGAAATGAGAAGATAGAAAAAATGATAAAAAACATATAAAAAAACTTGCATGTATTTAATAGATATATATTGATGCTTTATAATAAAAAAAACATATAGAAAACTTCCGTGTATTTAATAAGTATATATTAATGCTTTATATTATCTAGTTTAACAACTAATTATGAACTATTATAATTATTTGTAACGTCTATTCCTTTATATCCATTTAGTTAGCTCGGTTGACCCAAATTTAGTTTAGTTAATTAAGGTGTTTGAATAACTTCTGGTATGAGTTTAAGTGTGAAGTGATGCCTTTATAAAGTGAACAACAACAGTAATAAGGAGACAACTGATCACTAGCTTTAATGGAAAGGTGTAAGCTCCTATAATGGGTAGCAAACAAGAAAAACCAGTACATGAGATAAAAAAATAAAAAATAAAAAATTGAGGCAGATGAGTGATTAAGCAAAGGTAGATGATTGATAAGAGAAAAGTGGATTATGCAGTTGTCGTATTGGTATAATCTTTATGCATGGGAATGGATGTGGGAAATGGAGTCAGTTTTACATATACAAAATTAATGGAAAATTAAATTATTCATCACAGAGAGAAAGAGAGAGAATCAGAGTAATATTGGCATTTGCAGTGTTCACGGGCCTCTCGTTTGGTTTCACTTTGTCCCCCATGTTGCTAGTGGCCGTAGGTCACATGTTCTGACAATATTAAAGGAAAAAAAAAAAAAAAGAAACTTGTGTAAGTGTTTTTATTCTTTTATGATTGTTTTTCTACTTCTCCCCAAATTTTATATAATAATTTATATATCTTATATCCTTTCACTAACATCCTTTCCATTTCAGACAAATCCACCTGTTTTGCTCTTTGCTCTTTAGTTTTTTTTAACTTACTGCTCTCTTATCCGGACTGGTTTCTGCATCTTTTGGTAAAAAAAAAAATTTTTAATTGTTGAACGTTTCTTCTTGTAAGATTCAACCTCTTCTCTTTTCGTGACTTTCCCTTTGACCTGCATGTTTTCGGATTCTTTTAATGCGCATCATAACATACAAACTAATTTGATGTTTTTACAGATCTTGAATTCTGCCAATTTGTAACTATTTCTATATATATATTATTGTAATTTAAACGAAATGATTTATATCTTTCACGATATATAATACCTAGTCAAAACGAATCCACATGTGGTAATAAGATATTTTTTTAAGGAAAATTCTTCCAAACAAGGAGTATAGACTGATACGGTGCATTGCTATTTCTCCTTTTTTTTAAACCAATTTTAAATAAATAGCGATGTATTATTAGCTTGTTTGTGAAAACAATGATTTATTTGTTTATATTCATTTCATAATTTTATTTAAGAAACACTAAAATTATTGATATATTATATAATTCACAATACACGATATACAAAAATAATAAAAACTTAATTTGCATTCAAAATAAATAAATAATATCATCTGAATCTGGATAAAAAGTTTCCCTAGGATTAATATTCCACAAACATAATCCATAAGTCATTTAATCCTTAAATTGAAAATCTACCATGGATAAGTGTTAAATTTCAAATTTGCCTTTACAAAATTAAAAATGATATAAATACTTTAAAATTTATTTTTCTTTAAATATTTTTAAAATATTAAAAATGGTACAAATTTATTTTTACAAAATACTTTGAGAGCATATTTAGATCATTTTTTTATCAATAAAAATATACATATTTGCTCTCAAAGCATTGAAAATGGTCAATATTTGCCTTTATAAAGACAAATCTATATTATTTTTAATACTTCGAAATGCATTTTAAAAAATTAAAACTTCAAACTAAATTTGTACTAGGTAATTTGACCATTATCTTAATCTACAATCATGCACGGAAAAAAAAAAGATAATTATCATTTTGTCTTTTTTTTAAAAATAAAAAAATCTACCTCCTTGTTTCCTTATGGTTAATAAATGTGAATGATGCACTAGTGGGTCATATTGAAATTGAAATTACATTAAAGAAAGAATAGGAATGCAATTAATTGCTAAACTAATATTGTACGATCTTCTAAAGAGTAAACAAAAGATATTTGTTTGTCTCTGTACTAGTCAGTCATATTATTGGAAAATTTATGTTCGGATCTTATCTAGGCAAGATACATGAATTAAAATATGAATTAATTTTAATGGTGTGTTGATATTTATGAACGTTAATCATCTCTACACTAATTATTTCTACACTTTTTTTCTTAATTAACTTTGCACATACGTCATTTTATCATTAAATTTAGACAAGAAATTTTCCATATAATTATTATTAACGCATATAGAATATCTGTTTCTAATATCACCCTGAATAATCCACTCTTATTATTATTATTATTATTATTATTATTATTATTATTATTATTATTATTATTATTATTATTATTATTATTATTATTATTATTATTATTATTATTATTATTATTATTATGTTTCTAATTTGTCAATTCGTATTTTTTTAGGTAGAGTAGGTGAAATTTTGAATATGATATTATGATGAATATGATGACCTCCAAAGCTTTTAGGAGTCTTAATTTAGTTACACGTGGTTTTCTAAATTGTAGAATTAATGTCTTTTTCTATAGTTTTTTTTTCTTATTTTTACTCTTATAGTTTCAGAATAAAAAATCCCTTATAATAACCAAATACATATATAATGTCATGAATTTTTAATTTTAAGGGTAAAATATCTATATTTCGATAAATTCAACGACAAAATTTACTTATTTTTAAAAGTATAAAAGAAGAATCTATTTATTTTAAAAATT
The DNA here is from genome assembly GCA_037975025.1 of Excoecaria agallocha. Lineage (NCBI taxonomy): Eukaryota > Viridiplantae > Streptophyta > Magnoliopsida > Malpighiales > Euphorbiaceae > Excoecaria > Excoecaria agallocha. The sequence goes on along the minus strand of CM075810.1, from coordinate 35,998,975 downwards.
TAAATGTAAAAATAATAAAAATAGTGCACTCAATTTTTTACCCTCTTCGAAAAGTTAGATAACCTTAACTTATATCATAGTTGCTTTGTATATGGTGACTAAAATACAATTGTACAACTCAGTGAAAAATCACTTAATAATCCACGGCAAAACGGTTGGATACAAAAAGTGGTGATGTTAAGAAGAATTCAACCTCAATTGGAAAAAAATAAAATAAAATAAAATAAGAGAATAAAGAAGACAAGAGGAGCCCATTTCTCAAATTTTGCCAATTCTTTGGCAAGCATGCTTTGTATATGTAACACAATAATATATATAAAGGGCAATACATGTTGGATATTTAGGATTTATATATGTTATGTGTGCTTAGAGGACATTATTTTAGGCAGAAGGTCGCTGTCTTTGCCTCCAAAGCTTCTGATATTTCAATGTTGTAAGCCTTATCTATAATATCTAAATTTGTTTTTTTATTTGTCTATTTCTGCTTGACATTTCTCCATCTCAATTTCAGGATGCTTGCTGCCTCAGTTTCTTGTCTACTTGTTCCATGCTCTTTGCCTTTTATCTTCTCCTCTCTGGCTTCCTTGTTCACATGATCACTATATCCCACACTACCAGCTTATACAGTGAATATATTTTTACAAATGTAATAATAAAAAATTAAATCTAGAACAAAGTTGTAAATGAGACAATATTTTATAATTATAATAAATTTTTTTGAAATCAAACGGATATATATATCAATCAAAAGTATAAATATCCTTTTATTTTATTAATCCCAAAATAATTGATAATTACGTGGGCCATGGGCCGTTAGTTGATGGGTTCTAATGGGTCAACTTTGACCGTTATTTTTGTTTTCGTTGTACTCAATTTACGGAAAATGTAGGCTATATTGTTTGGAAAACTTTTTACTTATAAATTCTTTATAAATCAAATTAATAGTATATTATTTTGATGATTCTTTATGAATCAAATTAACACTATATTAATATGATAACCATCGTCTCATTTTCTATCTATTAATTTGTTTATGTAGTATTTTTACGTTAACAATTAACTCGAATAGTACTTGAATATTTGACAAGAAAGTACGACCCTAAAAGTTAAGAGGGTCACCAATGCTATAGTATTTTATTGACGAAAGTGATGCCATGGCTATTGAAATCAAGCATTCAAATAGGACAACAGGTTTAATATATGGCTTAAAAATATTATTGCAAAAAAAAAAAAAAATATATATATATATATATATGGTAAACTGAGATTTTATAATTATATCTTCTCTCAGTTTAGGATACTATAATCTGATTTAAAAAAAAAAAAACCAGAATATAAAACGTATAATCTTAAAGAGTATTGCAACAATTTCTCTTACATAAAAAAAAATAGAGAAAAAAAATAATTGTTGGCTCAAGAGTTAAAAAAAGTCAGATTTTCTTAAATTAAACCTTATGTTTAATTATTGTCACTGTGCGCCATTAAAATGGCTGTTCTATAAGTTCGATAGTACCGAATTCTAGATTAATCTAACATTTTTTGGCATGATGATGGAAGGACTTGCCCCCATATCTAACCTCCATGATCACCCAAGTAAGTCCCTTGTTAGTCAAGTGGATCAGCACCTATTATGGTCGATAATCTCCACCAACACCCGTAAAAGCTGGAGATAGAATGTAAGACATGGTGGTCAATCTGTCTCAGTTTTTTCTACAATCTTGTATTATGGTCATAAAAAGACTTTTATTATGGTCGACTAAAAAGATGTTCCATCCAAAAATTTTATCATGCAATGAAAATCTAATAATATTATTCTTAAATATTACGAAGAATTTGTTGCAAACCACTGCAAAATCTCGAATAAATTACTAAAACACATAAACTAGTCCAACTTGGACAAAGCTTAGCTGCTTGGGGAGTCAGCCTAATTGGATCGAGGCCATGACCAATAATCGACCAATTTGGAACACCACGGCAATTTTTGTCGGACCTCACTCGTTGGATAGATTTTAGATAGATTAAGCTATATCTAATAGAAGCAGTAAAAAAGCTGCATAAAAAAAAAAAAAGACCTACCAACAATAATAATATAATTTCTGTATAGAATGTGAGAGGAAGTTCTCAGTTTCTCCGATAGCCTTAGAAAACAGAATCCGAGCAAGAAACAATCCTTTATTAAAAAGACTCATAATCAAACTGGGATCCTTTCAAAATTATCCTTGATTTTTTCCGTATAAAAAAAAGGAAAAACGACCAAATTTTGCCTATCCACTATTTAAAATAGTATAAATTTGCTCTTAAATTATATATTTTGTTTCAAAAATATATTTATTGCTATTGAATTCGTTCATATTTGCAAATGTCGTTACTAAATTAGTTTATATTTATCCTTATTTGATATTAAAAAACAATTCATCTTTCCTCTCATAGCAATAGTAGAATATTTTTGAAAAAAATATTAAGGGCACATTTATACCATTTCCACATAGTTTAGAAGCAAATTCGACCCTTATTACTACAAATTAATATTGTAAGTTTATGTTGTTTTTAAGGAATAAATTGGCTAATATGATCTTATTTTTAATCAAAATAAAATGAAAATGCCACATGAAATAAATAATTAAAAAATTAGTGGGATGGTGGTTATAATTTATACGTATATGTGTAATTTCATCATGAAAAATTTTGCTTTTTTTAAACTTGTGAAGGCCCAAAAGACATAAAACACAAATCATGTTATGATGGCAATACTTTTGGTTGGGGCATTGGTGTCATAGTCAAAGATGTTTGTGAGATGGTCCAAAGATAAAAATGCAACATCTGCTTCAAGTTTCTGCATAAGCAAAATCAGTTTATTTTGGTGGTCCATTTATTCATTGGCTTTTGATTGCATGAAAGGGTCAATGAACTTAATTTCAAATAAAAGACTAACACATGTAAACCGAACATGCTTGGTATGATCCCTTTTTTTGTTCCTTTTTTTTTTCCTCTTCGATTTCCTCATAGTTACCTCATTCTAGAAAAGAAAAGAAAAAGCAATGCTTTTGAAGTGATTCGTCTTGTATATCATTTCATGTATACTACAAGTTACAACATGTTGTCAATTTAGATTTTTATTCCAGAAGTTATTGATTTTAATATGTTGCTTTTAATTAAGTCATTCATTATCTGAATATATTCGGTGATTTTAATATTATAATATATCGTAAAATGTTAATTCGGTACAATGAATATATTCAAAGATTTTAATATTGTAATATATTGTGAAATGTTAATGTGCACTATCTAATTAAAAAATAATTTATTTTTTTTATCTTTTTTATAATAGAGTAATACGTATCATAAAGTGTACTGGTGTACGATGCACCAAATTATCACATCTTTTTTTTTTTTTTGATCAGCCAAAAATAACAAGAAGATAGGATCCCATCCTAATATAACAACAAGAGTGCCAAGAATGCTAACTCAAGGCTAGGAGTAACCGGATATTTCCCCCAGAACCAAACAGACCCCATCCTAATCCACGCTGAAAACAACTAAACCAGCAAAATACCAAATTATCACATCTCATATTGAAATATAAACTCAACTTGAAATAATAAAATATGTACATATGTTTAATATATATAAAGCTTAATACATGTCAAAAAGGCTCTACCCTAGATCAAGAATATATTATATATAGGGAATAAAGTGGTGGAAAAAAACACCATAAAAATGAAAGAAATCAGAGGTTCAAGCACACACCATAGCTCTAACAATTGTCCAATGGTATATGCTACTTCTTGGATGCCATATATATGGAGGCAAGTTTCGAGGCTAATGATTGTGGGTTATGCGGTGGCATTACAGGGCAAATGCTCCATTGGTGCGACTGCTTTCTGAAACCCTATGACAGGACCATACTCCTTGGTAATTAATAATACACATTTGTTTTCCCTATCAACATGATTTACCTAACCTAACAACACATTATCGCTAGAAACCGAGGATTATTAGAAGAACAAAACATTGTGAACGGTATGCAAATTATAGTACAACACACCAACTATAGTCCAAGTACATCCAAAACCTCACATTGAAATCACATAGTAAGGTTATTTGAATAACGAGCTCTCATAAATATAAATGGTTTTTTTTTTCAAAATAAAATTGGACTCCCTCTTTTCCTAATTAAATTCTAGTCGAAAGAAATACATAGATTTGACCTAAACATAAAATTCTAAGTATGTATGAAGGCTTAATATGCTAAAGTTTAACCCAGATTACTCTTATAATTAACTATCATGGGCTTGGTTTTCTTCCATTTGATCTTTTTTCTTTTTCTTTTTTTTTTTTTCCAAAGGTTTCCTTCAATTTAATCTAATGCATGGGATATTCTGTACTGGAATTTCAGTTCGTACACTTGTACTGGAATTTTAGTTCGTACACTTACTTTCAAAGTGAATGGTGTGGCTCTTGGAGTCATGAAGAGTAGATACACATAAAATGTGGGTAAAGGCATACAAGTATAACAAGAACATGCTCCGTGTTCCATTTTAAAGTATCTTCTATAGCTTTCATTTGAAAGAAAATGCCTTTTTTTTTTCCCTTATTTTCTTTATTAGCGCCAAAATGAATTAAATCTGCATATATATATATATATATATAAAGCCTTAAAAAGACAAAATAGGCTCATATATACCCTTTTCAAGGGTGTATTTCACCCTTCAGATCTAAGCATAGGGACTCAATTTACCTTTAAAAAATTTTAGAAATAAATGTTAGATTATATTTCTATTTGAGACAGCACAAATCTTTGGCCATTCGGCATTAATTAATTAGTTTAATTAATCGAAAATATCTTAAGAAAGGAATCCGATTAAGAAAAAGTGACTATAAATAAACCTTCGATTTATGAGATTGGAATCGATTAATATAAATGTGTTTCAGAGTCAAAATCTTAGGGAATAAAGTGCAGGAACAAAAACTTCAACCACAGAGAATAGCATTGTCCGGTGATATATGCTCTTTGAGGATGGTGTAAATAATAGGGTGAATGAGTTGGGCAATCCAGGATTCAAAGAGTGACTCAGTAACTCAGTGAGTTGAAGTGCAGCTGCATTACAGGGCCATATCTCCATTGGCATGGAGCCACTAAATTGGCCAATCCCGGATTTCAATACATAGTGTGCACCCTGCCAAAGGAGATTTGCCCGGCAATGCTTTCTGCGGCACTTGATTATCTTTGGCTTATCAAACTGGAATTGATGTTTCGGATTCTTTTTCTGAAATCCACATGATATAAAAATTGCAACTCGATTTGGTCGTAATTTTACATATCATATATTTAAACCTAAAGTTAACAAGCACATTTCTAGTGGAATCTTGTCAGTAATAATAATAATAAAAATAATTTCTTTAAAGACATTACAATAGTAAAATCGATTATAATATATTAAAAGATTTTATCTTCCAGCTATTGTATTCTATTTCCCCTTATAAAAGAAGGAGAAGAAAAGGGTATAATCACTTTGTATGGTCCAATCTTTAAAGCACAAAAGGGACTGCAATTTTGGTCGTACTGATGCCTGAGGCCTTAGGTGTGGGCTGTCACTTCTCCGGCAAGAGACGATGCCCTTTATTTGGTTTTCGTCGGGAAAGGATAGTGTCGTTTATTTGTAGGCCATATACCATTCGATAGTCCCACTTTGCTTTCTGAATTTTTTGTATTTTGTCAATTAAGCTCATAATTTTTCTTTTATTTGGATTAACCGCATCATTTCAACTGTGATTTTGCTTCTATTCGAACTCTTAATTATTAGATAAACTGTTAAAATGAAATAAACTTAAGTTCATAGGCTAAATTTTGACAAGATAAACGTTGTAGGGCTTAAATTCAACAAATTCTAAGTTGGATGGATAAATTTTGACCACAACAAAAGTTGAAGCATTTAACCTGAATAACAAAACTTAAATGACTTGATGAATAAAGGTTTGATAGGCAATTTTGCTTTCCATCCACTTGAAATAGTTAAAATTTACTCCTAAATTCTTCTTTTTGGACCAAATATAGCCTTAAACTTTTCGTTTATTTCAAATATGCCTCCAGGCTTCTTTTTTAAATTCAAATATATCCTCTAAACAAGTATACCTCTGTCTGAAATAACATATTTATACCTCTGTTTAAAACAATTGATAGATATATTTGAACCAAAGTTCATTTTGCCTGCTAGTAGTCATACTTACACATGTACATTATTGGTGGCAAAATATGAATTAAATTAAATATGTTACATACAAGAAATTAAACAAGAGTAAATATAAATCATTTTCAATACTTTATGAGCAAATCTACGTTTTTTTGTTGACTGCAAATATAGAAAAATGTTCCATATTTGCCTTTAAAATATTAAAAATGGTCAATATTTACTCTACAACATATTAAATAAGGGCGAACATATATTATTTTTAATACTTTAAAGGTATATATATATTTTTTAAATAATAAACGTATATCATTTTGTATGCTTAGGGGACAAATTTTGCTCATATCCCACAAAACTACATGTTGAGCCCAAACCCTTAGGTGTATGGTTGTGTTAAATGAATGGCATATTCTCCAAAATCCGTACGTAGCTGTTTGCAATTGCCACTTCTAGTTTCTGCGTACAGCAAAGGGAGATTGCGATTCAATTGATGGCTCTTCAAATCTTGAACAGCGGGATAAAAATACATCTCTACAACTTGCTTTGGTATCTTTCAATTCAAAGCATCGTTTATAGCTGCCCACAATTGCCCCCTTTATTTCGGCTATCAAGAAAGCTTTCTAATACTTAAAAATTTCATAACATGAAATATACATATTTGGGACTACACTGTAAGGTGAGAAAAGAGATGGTAACTAAGAGTAGACATGTATACGGATTTGAGATTAATTTTAGTCCAATATATTTAGTATTAATTAAAATATTTGACGGTCAAATCTTAATTAGTAATACAGCAAAGAGAATGTCAGCTTTTGGTTGATAAGGAATAAAGAGCTGGAAATTGGAGAAAGGCTTCAACAAGGAGAAAAAGGGGTATTGTCCTACAGAATATGCTTGCCTTATAATGCTATAAATAACAGGCTTCAAAGTTCAAGACTCTGCAAGCTGATCAGGTGCAGCTGCATTACAGGGCAAATCTTCTTTGGCACGGACACACTATATCTTGGATCTAATCCAATCCAATTATCAGTGTTCGCCCTGCCAAAGGAGATTTGCCCGGCAATTCTTCTGCACAGTCTCTTATAATTTGCTCGCTGATATCTCAGAGCTTTATTACTCATTAATTTTGAGTATTTTCCATGAGGTCTGTATCATTAACTGTAAGCAAGTTATTTTAGTGGTTTTAATTTATCAATTAATTGCAATTTTACCACAGTTTTATCACAGTGCAGAATCAAAAAGATCATTTATTTTCTTCATAAATGCATAAGAAGACAGCCATGCAAAGATCTGCAGCTTCTCCATGAACTGAGAATAAGAAGAGAACTAAACTCAAATTACAGGTGATTATAAGTTCTGAGAATGCCTATCTGAAGTTTGAACCTACAATTATTGTATGGCTGCGGCATTTCACTTCAAGCTCAGACGTACCAAGCCTATTGGGAAAATGATCCTCTTATTGTAATTGGCTTTTTGCTGAGCAAGTTTTTCGTGATGATTTTATAATGACATTTCCGGAGTTTTCGTCTTCCTAAGGAAAAGGTGCAAGTGCTGGAATGAACGATATATAACCTTTGCCGCTAATTTAGTTTTAGGCCACCAATTCCATCAATCACTTGCCTAACATTTTGATATTGTTTTCCAATTTTCCAGCTATTTTGCTTCTTATGAATTACGGATGATACTTCGTTGATAGAATAACTTTATAACGCAGAAGAACAAGTCAATCATGAATTTGCGCCAAAGATATCATATAGAATGGCAAGATTCATTCTCCTTTAACTGGAATTTATGTTCTTGTTCTAAATATAAAGTATATTTAAATAGAGTAATTCTATTTTGCCATTTTATGTACTTGTTGGTGCAAATCTGAATTAATTCATATATAATTAATTATACCCAAAAAAAAAATGAACATGTTGCATATAAAACTTTCAGGAATCCAGAAGACTTTCCACATTTCTTTTTTTTTTTTTTTGGTGGGGGTTAGCTTGGTACAGCTTAGATTAAAAGAAGAGACTCTAATCAACGATTTCATCAGCTTATTACAATTAAGAACCAATATTCCGCAATTCGTACATGTGAATGGTAGAATTCACATTAATTCCAATTTCTGCTTCATATTTTGTATGCTCAAAAAAATCATTTGGCTTTTGATAGCCACAAAGTGTTGGAGAATGATTCAAAATTGTTTGAAAAAACTGGTCCTATTTTACTGCATGGTTTTTGGTCTCTTTGAATTCAAATTTTAACGGATTAGTGGATTAGTTTGTTAGCATCTTTTGCAGATTTTTTTGTTATTTACGTCATTATAAATGTAAGTTTGAGATTTAATAATATGATTAACATATCATTCTAGCTACCTCATTATTTCTATAAAAATTTGCTTTATCTCTTCTATTAAAAATCCAACATGGTATCAAAGTTTTTATTGGTAATAGGTCTGTGAGAAAAATGACAGGGGAGAAAACAAGTAAGATCTGGCCACATGTTTAATGGAGAAAATTATCAATCATGATCATATGAAACAAGATTTGAGGTTTACAAATGATCAAGCAAATTTGGCACAAGATGAAGAATCTCTTTCTTGAGAGTTGGAGACAAGTGCTCCAAAAGGAAAAAAAAAAATTAATAGCAGAAAATTGATGAAAAAATGCATCAAAAATTGAAATTTGATGAGAAAATACATTAAAGAAATGAATTTTTGGTGAGAAGTGCATCAAGAAGCAGTTTTTATGGAGAGAAGTGCTCCAACCATTGAAGGATGATGAGAAGTACATCATCGGTCACAAGAATTCTTACAACTTTGAATCAAGAGGAAATTTTGGAGAATGATTCAAAATTGTTTAAAAAAACTGATCCTATTTTATTGTATGTTTTTAGATCTCCTTGAATTCAAATTTTAATGAATTAGTGGATTAGTTTGTTAGCATCTTTTGCAAAAAAAATTTTTTTATTATAAATGTAAGTTTGAGAATTAATAATATGATAAACATATCGTTGTATTTACCTCCTCTTTTCTATAAAAATTTCTCTTCTATTAAAAATCCAACACACAGGGCAACTTATTTCCAGAAGAAGATATATGGAGAACATGTCCTGTATCTCCCTGTCTTAAGCTATCTTTCCACAGACTATTCCTTTTTATCCTTTTTTTTTCAGTAATTTCATTATATTGAAAGCAACACTTTTGAAGAGAGATTCTCAGTGAAAACAACAGTCCTTGTACGTACAATTGAGTCAAGAATTCTTCCACAGCATATGCTTCCTCTAAGATAGCATAAATAAGAGACCTTCAAGCCACGACATTGGCAAATGTCCTTTGGCATGCAGTCACTGTGTACAATGTGCTTTGCAAGTTTTGCATCTTTACTATAGCGTGTAGCCTGCCAAAGGAGATTTGCTCTGCAATATTTCTGCAACTGTGAATAAGTTAACTCCAAATTAAGTAGAACAATGACAAACCCACATTCTTCAAATCCACACAATTTTTACATCATGCTATCTTCTATTTTTTTTTTTCAGTTATGAATAATGATGATTACACTTTTAATTATTCCCTAGCTAGAGCAGAATAAGCTCAAAATTTTCTTTCTGAGTCATATTCTATATGTGTTCCGCAATTTGTATTTGAATTGTTTTTCTGTCGTTTTTTCTTAATTTCAAGATGATTACCTATGTTATGCTGTCTTCTATGCAGTTAGAAGTAATTTTTTCGCTTCTTCCTTTTCAAATTTCACCCATTTTTTCACCAAGAAACCACAACATATAATAGTTTGGCTAAATGTCTTGGTTCTTTGAAATAAGATTACAAGTAATGGCTATTCATTGGGTAAAACCAGACAGCCGATATAGATTGAGATGATATGTTCAACCAACCAAAAGCAGAAAATTTTTTTTTAGTGAATATTATCCATCTGTTGCTATATTAAACGAATAAGATACATAAAGGAGGTATTGTAAGTTATATTTATACATAAGAGCTATGTCTGCTTGTACATAAAAATTGAATAGATTGAACTAACAAAATATTTGAGAGTCGTTGTTGGTTGCAGGTTTATTAAAGCATAAAAGGAGCAGAAAATAAGTGTCAGAAAAGTAATGGGTTAATTTGTGAACGCAAGTTGTGTTGATGATACGTGACTATCTATTCTTGAATAACTGTTGTTACGTAGAAGACAAAAAGGCAAGTCGTGGGCACATTTCAGAGATTAATACTGACGACAAAGTACGAAAAGATTTCAAGTTCGAATTCTCACTATCTTTTTCCTCTATAAGAAAAGGAAGTTCCAGCGTTTGTAGTGCTGAGGAAGGCAATTAGATGGCATCTTATTGATTAGATTGTGACTTTTTATTTAGTATTGAAACAAAACATGTGTACTTAATAATTCAAAGGAAATAATAAACAAGTAAAGACAGAGAGAGAGAGAGAGAGAGAGAGACTTTCCCTTTAACTTGATTCTCGACACCAATTATAGTCTGACTCTTAGTTTTTGAGAATTATCATTTGAGAGATTTTGTCCCCCAATACTTCATCAAATGAAAATTTGATAGAAGAGAAAAGACTAAATATTGCCTTGGTGAAATATTAGATTGAAAATTCTTTTCCAAAACATTGTGAAGCTTATTCTGAAAAATTACAGCGCCATCTATTAGTTTAAACCCTAATAGGAATCATCTTAATTCAGAATGATGAAATATATATACATATGAATTTGAAGAAGTAGAGCAATGAAATTGGTTTGGCAAAGAATTGCAGTGTAGTTGAATAACAAGGCAAGTCTCCTTTGGCAGTATTGAGAATAAGAGTTGACAAACACTCAAATTCCTGCCAAAGGAGAATTGCACTTATATTCTCCACTATTTAACTTCAATATCTGCTGCTGTCTGTTAGAGATAATGCAGAAATCTCTTAAGCTATTATTTTATTGCTTACATGTCTAGTGGTTTGTTTACTTGGTCAATAAATTAGCTGTTAGAGTCCTAGTCTAACTAGTCTGTTAGTAGTTGTCATATTTTCAGGAAAGTTTTTATGATCATGGATTTGTTCCTACTTTTAAGTATTTTTAGTTATTTTTCAATTGTATTTAAGAGACTTTCAGCTCAATAAAAATCATCCAAGTTCATCGTTAAGTTGCTGCATATTTCTATTCTTGCCTTTGTTTTCTATTATAAACTCTTTTATCTTTAACATCTGGTATCAGAGTCCGGTACTGAGGCCTGAGTTTTTCTTTGTGATGGCAAGCACTAACACATCGAATGGAGTGAATATTGCACAACCAGCAATACCAATTTTTCAGGGTAGCAACTATGATGTCTGGAGCACAAAGATGAAAACTCTCTTCATCTCTCAAGACTTATCACTACAAGAAAATCTGAAAATAACAACGAAAAAATAGCAATGAAAATGATTTAGCAACGGAAAATCAATTCAAAATATTTTTCGTTGCTAAAATCGGTTAAACTTTGTAGATTTAGCAACGGAAAAATATTTGGCTATCTTCCGTTCCTAAAAATGAAGGAAATTTTTGGTGCCAAAATTTAGCAACAGGAATTAGCAACGGAATCAGTATTTCGTTGCTATTTAAGGCGCCAATATATGGCAAAAAATATTTGGAACAAAAAATAGCAACAGAAAATAATTTTCGTTGCTAAATTAAATACCATTGCTAAAATAGCAAAGGAAGATAATTCGGTTCGGTTGCTAAAATAGCAACGGTATTTATATTCGGTTGCTAAAATAGCAACCGAAATATAATTCTGTTGCTAAATAGCAACCAAATTTTTTCGGTTGCTAAAATAGCAACAAAATTTAAATTCCGTTGCTAAATAGCAACCGAAATAGGATTTCGTTGCTATTTTTTATTGCAATCGAATTTATTTTCGGTTGCTAAAATAGCAACGGAATTGAAATTCCGTTGGTAAATGAGGGGCATTTTAGTATTTTTAATGTTTGTTAGAAATATAAAATAGAAAAACCCTAGGCATACATATTGCCTCTTTCCTTCTTTGAACCTCCTCCGCCCACTCTTCTCCCACCCCCATAGTCAGCGCCGCTCATGAGAAAAACCCTAGGCATACACATACACATTTTAGTATTTTTATTTCTTTTTTGGTCTTAACCTAGATGGAGGTAGAAGGTGTGGAATTGGTTTTATGAATCCCCTCCAACATAGGATTTTCCGTTTACATTTATAGGAACTGTGGATTTGATTCTCCTGACATGGGGCGCTATTCTCATGCTAGTCACCTTGTAGTTGAATTTGCAGAGGTAATTAACTAATCTTTCTTATTAATCTAAAATGGTCTTTAAATTTTTAGCCTCAAAGCTTAATAAAATATTTTACTTTTCTAGATCATCCCTCAAGCACCGTATGCGCGACATGGATTGAGTCTTGGTGCAAATTTCACTCCCTTGATTTGACATCTTTTGCTATTCTTCTACCCTGTAGCATACTCGATTTGCAAGGTAGGTTCATTTCCAAGCTAATTTAGAAGAGTAAATCTCTTTACCTGTACAATGAAAAATCCCCAGGTATGTAATTTCTCAAACAGTTCTCTGGTTCAACAATCTTTTTACCTGGATAATGAAAAATCCCCAGGTATGTAACTTCTTTTTGCTTCGAATTATTTTTTTTTGGTTGTTAGACTTCCAATGTCATCTTAATTTATTAAATTTATTTCTGTTTTTGTTGTTGACAGATCTTGAAATGGAATATGGAAAAATGTGGACTTTATACAACCTTTTTTGTCCTTTGAAGAAAATGATGCTGGTAATGTGGCAGTTTCATTTTCTTTAATTTGTTTTAATCATAACTTCCAACCCCTCTGACTTTGTTCTCAATGACTACTCTTTGACTGTGTTGATCTTTTATTAATTTTTTTTCCTGGTACATTTGCTCTTTCTTATATATGTATGCTGGTATTCTTAAAGGATCCAAACACAAACTTAGCACAGTTGAATGTTTGAATGCTGCAGAGGATTTTTCTGTTTCAATCTTTGTGTTTTAGTGAATTGCAAGTGACGGAGTTGAGTGTTTGAATATGTAGGAGAAGTAATATAAGAAGCATATGCACTTGAATATGGGAATGATTATCTTGAGATACATTTGGTGTTAACAGACTGTGTTATCGGATTGCTCCAATTTAAGAATTACGATTAATATGGGCCCATATCTCATATTAATAACTTTAAGTCTTAATATATTTTCGTCATAATTGAATTGCTAATACTTTTATTATTTTTAATCGAAAGCATGCCTTTGAATTATCTATGAAGCAGGTGCAGCAATACTTTTTATATATAATATACAGAATAGAATAAAAATTAAATCTTAATCAATTAAGAAAATTGTCGAATTCTTAAATGAATTTTCTGATGCAGCAACACTCTATTAGTATCACAAAGACAGATATTTTTTATGAGACCTACTTATTGCTACGTTAATTATTTCAATTTAAATAAAATAAAAAAATATAGAGGTTTAATTGAAAGAAACAAAATATTAGATGTCTAATCTTAACAAAAAGTAGTTTGCGAGGTCAATTGTTAAAAAAATAGTATGTATATTAGAGGTTAAATTATATTTGTCTCTATAATTGATAAGGTTGAACACCAAACCTGAGATAAAGACAAAAGGTTTGTTGACTGAGATTCAATTCAATTGCGTAAATTATATTTACAGCTGTGGTCTATTTGCTTCCAGCTGGCCAACTCACATCAAGGAGGTTCCTGCGAGTCTTTCAATACTAGTGACAAAGTGGTCCTTTTCTTCTCCATAAATGGCTACTAAATTTAACAAAAATAATCACGTATAGTTTCAATGATGGTTTTTTGATTCCAATTAACTCTAGCTAGTTGGTTTTTATTTCATCCCACAAAAATTCAAACTGCACGTCGATTGTTTCTCCATTGGCAGGAGCTATGTAGCTGCTAGATAGGAGACGGGAGACATGAAATGCATCAATTATTGGTTCTATTAGGTAGAAGATGGGAAGGATCCCAGGAATTTGGTTGTGTTAGGTCCCATCAAATTTATATAATAATAGAATGAATAATTCATCTCTTTGAGAAGGGCTGCACCATCAATCTTTATCTATCAGTGCATGATAAATTGACCACTGCCAATATTGATTTTATCTTATGATATAAATATAATTCTTTGGTCTGACCACTCAATTCCAAACTAATTACTAGTACACTGTCGGTGCAATGGCATACAATATCAGTTTTTGTGGGCATTTCTGGAATGATAGACAGAATTGCTGGCACTTTTGCTAAAAGAGGTTACAAAATTGAGTCCCTTGCTTATTAAGCTAACAAATATTAATTTAGAGGCCTTGAATGGCTACTGCATCTTTATAGGGTCTTTAAAGGTACCTTTTTTGTTCTTGACAAATGGTGAGTTACTTAAATGATTCAATTTTTTATTTATCTAAAGAAAACATGAGCAGGAAAGAATAACTGTTTCTGTTGATTGTATACGTATGCATGCACAATAACATGTGAATATTACCAACTATATGAATATATGAATGTAAACATATCTACTTATTTTTGTACTTTTATTTCAATTGCAGATGTGTATTCACATAGCTTTTCCTTTTTTTTTTTATCTAACTTAATGATTCATAAAATTGATGTTATTTCAGCTGCCACAATTGCAGATGTGTAGATCATAGCTGGATTTTGAATTCTTAGTTGACTTGTCTGTTCCACCTTCAGGGCTTACCCTTGTTCACATTGAAATTAACAAAATTGAAAAGAAAAGGCAGATCTGATGACTATAAAAAGACACAGTAGAAGACAAAATTTTGGCTCTCCAGGTATCATTCTATAAATTGTACGGGGATGTGAATCTTTTATTTTTTTTGAACACAAATATCAATTTTTGTTTTTAAGTCTTTTTGTGCGAGAGTTTATCCAAGCATGGCAAAACTTTTCCTTTAATTTTATTTGCTCTTCACTTTTATTTGCAGGAGGAAAAGAGAAAAATGGTAGCATCTGCATTTGGGGAAGATCCAAGTGGGGGCTCGGCTACTTGCTTGACAGTTGAAGATCTCAAATATCTATTTATGGGGAGAAGTGTTACAAGAAAAGCTGCTCATTTCTCTGTGTTGTTTCATTCATTTTTCTGACTAAATATATTGTTAAAATTCTTAATTATCGTCTAGGTGAGCTGAAGCTGTAAGTATTCTTAATTATGGTTGTAGTGAGTACTACAAGATTCCATCCTCTTCAAGGGTCAAGAAAGAGAGTGGGAGTTGTATTTTTTCAATCTTTAACTGCACCCACATTTCCATCAAAGAGAGCCAAAGGTAATTAGGTTCTTTTCTTGATGTTTATATCAGATAAACAATAAAGTAATCTTGATATTTATACATGCCAAGCAAATATTGGATGCACACAGCACTTTTTAACAATGGAAGATATTTTTTACTCGGAAAATGAGATATGAAATCTTGCCTTTAAAAAAAAGTGCAAACTCTTTAGATATTTCTTCACGGGATTTCTCATTTTCATATTCTATTCTCCATTCTTACTTTTAATCTTTTGCTGAAAGGTGGAGATAATGATTTAATTATGACAAATTCCATATTTTCATATTCTATTCTCCATTCTTTCATATTACCTTTTGGCCTGTAAATTCTTGTTATTCAACTTTCTTGCTTTTTTTAAGTGGTTGGTTATTGATAGCACAGGTGAAGAGTAGATTTGATCCAAAAACTGGAGGAGCAGACCCAAATACGTTTTCAAAAGCTATAACTGATCTTGGATTTACGCCAATGGTCAAGGTTATAAATATAATTGAATATTCTCCCTATTTGATCCAATAATTATTTCTATCTTGCTACTGATACAAATTATGTGCAGGACTTATCAAATAAAATGTTTATTTTATTATACTTCCAAAAGGTGTGTTGGTTTTGTAGATTAAATATTACTTTCTGATATTTATCATTTCATTTATGTGTTCTTAGAAAGTTGAGTAGTTCTTGTGTTTTTTAGGAGAAGCAAAGTTCAAAGAAAAAAGCAATTGAATGGCCTGAGTTGAAACCTTGTTTATATAAGCACATATGAAAATCAAAGAAGATTCTCTGCTGTGATACTACAACTTAAAAGAAACATAGAGACCCATGGTTGTACACATTGTAATAGTTGAGTAGGTAAAATTTTTTGCTTTATTATTCTCTTCATCCAAGATGCACTCTGTTGTAGATCATACATTTTTTTAATTGACTACAATCTCTTAGACACATTGGAGCTCCAATTATGTTAATATTTGCATTGTGTTTTCAATTATGTAAATAAAAAATATTGGCAACAACCTTTGTAACATTGTTGGTAGGGTTATAATGTTTATTGTGGTCTCTGATTTTTTTCTTTGAAATTGTTTTGGTAGTTATGATGAGAAGAGTCCTTGTATCAAATCTAAAGGTATTGTGGTTAAGTAATTCATACTTCATTTTAATTGGTATAACTTTATTTTTCTTGTCTGATGGCAATGCTGCTCTTTGGTTGAACATATCTGCTACTTGTTTGACAAGAATTGCCAAAAGGGAAGTGGTTTTATTGTGCAGATTGTGGTAATATATATTCTACTGTGCAGAAGCTGCTAGTTTAGTCAAATCATTACTTTGCACTAGAATTGGACTAAGGTCCTTTTCTAACTTCTTTTAGGTAACAAGTATTTGTTTTGTTTTTGGTGTATTGGATACGAAACTTTATAGTTATCTAGACCCAAATCATCATATATATATTTTTTCCAGTTCACTTTTATTGTTCCTAGGATGAACTTTAATCATGTTACCTGTAGGTTTTTGCATAAATTTTATGTAAAAAATCAATAATAATTTAGTGACGGAATAGCGACGATAATTTCATCGTAATTTTTTTATAATACCAACTGAATTTAATAATGAAAACTTTAATTCGGTTGCTAGAAACAGCAACAGAAATTGATTTTGGCTGCTATAAATAGCAACGAAATTTCTATTCGGTTGCTAAATATAGCAACGAAAATTCTAATTCCATTGGTAAAAATAGCAAAGAAAATTGAAATCCGTTGCTAAATTTAGCAACGGAAAACAATTTCCGTTACAAAAAATACCAACCGTCAAATTTACAACCGAATGTTCCGTTGCTACTTTTCGTTGCTAATTTTTAATAGCAATGGAAATTCAACAAATTCGGTTGCTAATTTTCATTGCTATTTGCTAATTTTCTTGTAGTGTATGGGAGTTGGTAGAGAAAGGCTACAATGAAGAAGGTGCAACAGCTGATACTTTGAAGGATTTATGAAAAAAGGATGCTAAAGCTCTCTTCTTCATTCAACAAGGTGTAGATGATGCTGTGTTATCCTCCCAAATTTCAACTACAACAAAAGCAAAAGAAACATGGGTTGTTCTCATGAATGGGTATCAAGGCATAGCAAAGGTACTTACTATCAAGCTTTAAACACTTCGTAGAAAGTTTGAAAGCTTCCAAATGAAAGATGGAGAAACCATAGATGAGTGTTCCAACAATCTTATGGCTATAGTCAATCAAATAAGGAAGTATGGAGAGAAGATGATCGATCAAAAGGTTGTTGAGAAATTGTTGTGAAGTTTGACACGAAAGTATGATTCAGCTGTATCGGCGATAGAAAAATCCAGAGACTTGACAGTCTTGATAATTGATGAACTATTGGGTTCTTTGCAATCTCATGAAGATCGGTACAAAAGCTATGAGGAGAGCTCTTTTGAGAAGGCATTCTAGACTAAGATACGATTTTCAAATAATGACAATGACAATGGGGGTAGTAACAGCAACACAAATCATGGAGGTTATTCATCTCGAGGAAAAAGAGAAGGCAGAGGTACTAGAGGAGGTGGACGATCAAGTGAAGGTGAAACTCAAAAGCATAAGTTCAGGTGTTATTATTGTAACAAAATTGGTCATATTGGGAAGTATTGTCATTTGAAAGAAAGAGATGAAAAGCAAGCAAACTTTGTTGAAGAAAATGATGAGGATGAGTTTGAATGTTTGTTTATTGCTTGCTATACTACTAATGTTTGCTTTTCAAATGTGTGGCATATGGATAGTGGTAGTAGCAGCCATAAGACAACAAATTTGGCAGCATTTGTTAGCTTGGACAGTTCGGTTAGACCAAGTGTGAAGATGGCTAATGGAACGATACGTAAAACAAAAGGAAAAGGAGTGGTGAAACTGAATTCTTGCAGAGGCAGCTGCATCAAGAATGTTCTTTATGTTCCGAATTTGGACTCAAACTTACTGAGTGTTGGGCAATTCTTAAGAGAAGGCTACTCATTGCTCTTTGAAGATTTATCATGTTCTGTTTTTATTGATAAAAGTAAGGAGAAGTTGCTGCTCAAGGTTGCCATGGTGAAGAATAATATGTTTCCCGTCACTTCAAGTGATGAGAATCAAGCCTTTGCTGCCTCTATAGACAATGACAATTGGATGTGGCACCACAAGTATGGCCACTTGAATTTCAAAAGCTTGCAATTGATGTCTGATCAAGATTTAGTGTATGGATTACCTTCCATTTAACAAGAAAATGATGTATGTGAAAGTTGTGCACTTGGAAAACAGCATAGGGACTCTTTTCCAAAAGGGCATGCGAGGAGAGCAATAGAACCTCTTGAGCTGGTTCATGCTGGTGTTTGCGGCCCAATGCAAACTCCCTCTCTGGATAATAACTTATAGTATCTTATGTTTGTTGATGATTATAGCAGGATGACGTATGTATATTTCCTTAAGCATAAATTAGATGTGATGTCCACCTTCAAGAAATTTTAGCTTTTTGTTGAAAAACAAAGCAGGTATAAATTGAAGACTATACGAACAGATCATGGTAGAGAATTTATGTCCAATGCATTTGAAAATATTTGTGAAGACTGTGGAATTTGTAGACAACTGACAGCAAGCTACACACCCCAACAAAGTGGAGTGGCGGAAAGGAAGAACAGAAGTCTTGTTGAGATGGCAAAATGCATACTTAAAGTAAAAAATCTTCCGAAGCACTTATAGGCTGAAGCAGTGCACATAACAGCTTATATTTTAAATCGAAGTCCTACAATGACATTGCACAATCAAACACCATTCGAAGCATGGAATGGATGGAAGCCTAAGGTAACCCATTTTAAAGTTTTTGGATGCATTTCTTATGTTCATACTCCATCACAGCAATGAAGTAAGCTTGATGATAATAGTATTAAATACATCTTTATGGGTTATAGTGTTAATATTAAAAGCTATCATTTTTATGATCCAATTGCTAAAAAGCTTATCATTAGTCGTGATGCTTTGTTTGATGAGGAAAATGAATGGAATTGGGATGAGAAACAGGGGTGTCAAGAATTCTTTCACATAGAGGAAGCAAGTATTGAAGAAATTCGTGGTGATCAAAATTCATGTTCTTCGACTTCAACAAACCAATCCAGCCCTATGGATTCACCTGCAGTACCAACGAATTCTTCTAATCTTTCAAGTGGTGCATCATCAAGTGGATCTTTTACACCTTCAAGAAAATAGGGTTCGTTGCTGGAAACTTATCAAAGAACAGAAAGATGTCAACTTGCTCAGATTGAAGAGCCAAACTACTTTGAAGATGCAGTGATTTCAAAGGAATGGCTTGCTGCGATGGATGTGAAAATGCAATCTTTGGAAAGAAATCAAATGTGGGAGCTGGTTGAACTACCTAAAGGCAAAAAAGTGGTTGGGTTGATATGGATCTATAAACTCAAATTCAAACCTGATGGCTCAATTTAGAAACATAAAGCAAGATTGGTGGCTCGTGGATACATGCAAAAAAAGGGATTGATTTCGAAGAAACATTTTCATCGGTAGCTAGATTTGATACAATTAGAACAATTTTTGCTATAGCTGCTCATTACAAATGGAACGTGTATCACTTTGATGTGAAATAAGCCTTTTTGAATGGTATTTTGGATGAGGAAGTGTTTGTGGAACAGCCAACAGGGTATGAAGCTAAAGGTGAAGAAAAGAAAGTCTATCGCCTTAAAAAAGCTTTATACGGGCTCAAGCAAGCTCCAAGGGCCTAGTACGCAAGAATTGATGGGTATTTCACTAAAAATGACTTTGAAAGAAATACAAGTGAGCCGATTTTGTATGTAAAGAGAAAGGGGCTGGTGAGTTACTTATTGTTTGTCTTTACGTAGATGACTTAGTCTATACTAGTAATAGTGATAACTTGATTGCTGAATTCAAAAAGCTTATTTGGTGAGTTTGATATGACTGATATGGGATTGATGAGTTATTTTTTGGGGTTGGAAATACAACAATGTGCTGCTAGAATTTTTGTTTGTCAGCAGAAATATGTAAGAGATCTCCTTGAGAAGTTCAAACTACAAGATTGCAATCATGTGAAGACTCCCATGGCGACAAACCAAAAGTTTAGCATTAAAGATGGAGAAGAAAAGGTTGATGCAAGTGTGTGTCATAGCTTAATTGGTAGCTTGCTTTATCTCACCAACACCCGACTTTACATTCTAAAAGCAACAAGTCTGCTGTCAAGATTTATGCAAACTCCAAGTAAGGTGCACTATGGGGCTGCAAAAAGAATTCTACGTTACTTGAAGGGAACAAGTTCTTATGGTCTTTGGTACAACAGTGATAATTTACACCTGTGTGGTTTCTCGGATAGCGATTGGGCAGGTTCGGTCGATGATTGCAGAAGTACTATAGGCTACATCTTTAGTCTTGGGTCAAGTGCAATATCATGGAGTTCAAGGAAGCAAACTTCTACAGCTAGCTCTTTCGTCATCAGAAGTTGAGTATATGACTGTAACTTCAGTGGCATGTCAACCGGTATGGTTGCAACGAATTCTGAATGATGTGAAGCAACAACAGAATGTGACTACAATTTATTGCGAAAATCAATCCACTATTGCTATGACGAAGAATCCCGTTTTTCATAGTCGTACAAGGCATATTGAAACGCGTCATCACTTCATTAGAGAATTGGTAGCAAAAGGAAGCAATGAGATTGCTTATTGCAACACAGATGAGCAGCAAGCTGATATGTTCACGAAGCCTCTTCCTTGACAAAGTTCGAGTATTTTAGGGATTTAATTGATGTTGTGGATTTCTGCATTAAAGGTGTATGTTAGAGATAATGCAGAAATCTCTTAAGCTATTATTTTATTGCTTATGTGTCTAGAGGTTTATTTACTTGGTCAATAAATTAGCTGTTAGAGTCCTAATCTAACTGGTTTGTTAGTAGTTGTCATATTTTCAAGAAAGCTTTTCTGGTTGTGGATTTATTCCTACTTTTAAGTATTTTTAGTTATGTTTTCAGTTGAATTTAAGAGAATTTCAGCTCAATAAAAATCATCCAAGTTCATCGTTAAGTTGCTGCATATTTCTGTTCTTGCCTTTGTTTTCTATTATAAACTCTTTTATCTTTAACACTGTCTTCTGAGGATCCATGGCTTCTTTTTATCAATGGTAGATTCGCACATTGAGATCGGATATTCGATTACCAAAATCAAAACTGGAATTATCCATCGGATCATTCCTTCCGATGAGCTTCTTCTTTCACCTTTCCATCAAATTAATGGTCCCCTTTTTATTGGATAGGATTCCTTTGTTCTACCTTTTTTCATGCATTTTCACGTAGCTGCATATATTCACATATATATTATTAAATTAATGTACAATGATGACATCTCCTGTACATCTCCTGGAAAATTCTCTTCTTTCATAAAAGGATGACACGATTAAGCCATTTCATTAAATATCAGATCGCCTTTTGGAAAGTCAGGACTGTTGGAACCAAAGAATTGATGACAATAAAATTTTTATATAAGGAGAAATAAATTTAACACTCACAAGAAAATTACAAGCAAATAAACCTCACAAATAAAAAATCTCTCTTTAATAAGCTATTGCAATAGCTTTGCAAAGGAAAAGAAAATTTCAAAATGAAATACACTACTTCTCTTCTTATATTTGAAGACAAAGATTGCCTTGGTATTTATAGGCATATTGATGATGAGAAAGTCAACAAAAATGGCCATAAATTCTTCAATTCACATTCTTGCCCAACTATTCATTTTGCATGCTACTCCAATTCACATTCTTGCCCAACTATTCATTTTGCATGCTACTTCAATTCACATTCAAAGTCCACACCTACCATTGATCCATTTTCCATGTCTCCACCAACAATTTCAAAAATCACAACTAAATTTATGACTTTCAACAGCCTCCCTTAAATTTAGTTTGGGATTCTGGTAATTCCAAGCATTGCTTTTAGCTTGTCGAACGAATCTGCCTTCAGTGGTTTTGTCAGAATGTCCGCAATTTGATCTTCAGATTTACAAAAATTTAGCTCAATCTCTTCATCCTTGATCAATGTCCTGATATAGTGATACTTAATATCAATGTGCTTGCTTCTCCCGTGAAAAACTGGATTTTTCGATAATGCGATAGCGGACTTGTTATCACACATAATCCGTGTAGGATTTGACTGTTGATGCCTCAATTCATAAAGCATTTTCCGCAGCCATACTGCTTGACATGCTGCTGACGTCGCTGCCATGTATTCTGCTTCAGCTGTTGAGAGCGCAACTACTTGTTGCTTCTTTGAGGACCATGAAATCACTCCATTTCCAAGAAAGAATGCATATCCTGAAGTGCTCTTCCGACTTTCAGTGTCTCCTGCCCAATCACTATCTGTGTACCCCACTAGATTGAAATCATTAGTATGAGTATATAAAATTCCATGTCCACGAGTACCGCTGACATACCGTAAAATTCTCTTTGCTGCCTGCAAATGTGATTGGTAAGGTTTCTCCATGAATCGGCTGATGATTCCCACACCATAAGTAATATCTGGCCTAGTCGATGCCAAGTATCGTAAGCTTCCTACAATACTTTTGAAATATGTTGGATTTACTAGCTCACCGGTTCCTTCTTTCTTCAATTCCAGTCTCTCGGCTACAGGGTTTCGAATTGGTTTAAGTGACTCCATCTTCAACCGCTTCAATATATCATTAGCATATTTCTGTTGTGAAATAAATATGCCATCATTGGTCTGCTTCACTTCAATTCCAAGAAAGTAAGACATCAATCCCAGATCTGTCATCTCAAATTGACTAGTCATAGCCTCCCTGAATTCTGCAAACATCTTCTCAGAGTTTCCTGTAAATATCAAGTCATCAACATATAGACACATAATTAATATATCGCCATCATCATTTGACTTGATATACAAGGTGTGTTCATATGGACATTTCTGGAATCCATTCTCCAACAGGTATGTATCGATGCGAGTATACCAAGCTCGAGGTGCTTGTTTCAACCCGTATAATGCTTTCTCCAGCTTGTAGACTTGATCTTCATGCCCTTGCATCACATATCCTTGTGGTTGCTCCACATAAACTTCCTCTTCAAGAAAGCCATTGAGGAATGCAGACTTAACATCCATCTGATGAATTTTCCATAAATTTTGAGCCGCCAAAGCTAAAATCATCCGGATTGTGTCCATTCGAGCCACTGGTGCAAACACTTCAAAATAGTCAATACCTGGCTTTTGCTTGTAGCCTTTCACCACTAGTCTGGCTTTATAACGGTCCACCTGACCATCTGGCCTGTACTTTGTCTTGTACACCCATTTGACTCCGATGGGCTTCTTGCCATTTGGTAAAGAAGTTAACTCCCAAGTATCATTTTTCTCAATGGAGTTAATTTCTTCATCCATCGCTTTGACCCATTTCTCATCTACTGCTGCATCATCGTACGAAATAGGATCACAATCAGCAAATAAACAAAAAATTCACCATGGTTTCATCAGTGACTTCATCAGTAACACTGTTATTTCTCCGTTCAACAACATAATCCCTGTATTTTGCTGGCATTTCACGAACTCTCTGTGATCGTCGTAGTTCTAGTTCTTCAGTTAGTGATTCTGATGAACTAGCAGGTGAATTTGGAACTTCTTTATTGTGGGATTCTTCTTCCTTCAATGGTTCTCCTTCAATGTTGATTCTTCTTTCATCAACTATTTGATTCCAGTCCCAAGCTTCTTCTTCAAGAAATTGAACATCTCTGCTGATAATCACCTTCTCCGTGATAGGATTATAAAGCTTATAACCCTTCGTAGCATCATTATATCCAATAAAAATGCACTTTTGGCTTTTATCATCCAGCTTTTTTCTGTCTTGATCTGGTATAAGGGGATATGCAGCACACCCAAATACTCGTAGGTATGAAGCGTCTGGCTTATGACAGCTCCATGCTTCTTCTGGAGTTCTTCCAAGAACACTTCTTGTGGGACATCTATTCAACAAGAATACTGCACATGCAACAGCTTCCGCCCAGAATGGTTTTGGTAACTTCTTGGCTTTCAACATGCTCCTTGCCATCTCAAAAATCGTTCGGTTCTTCCTTTCAGCTACACCATTTTGTTGAGGAGTGTAACTAGTAGTCAACTGACGTTTGATTCCATGAGTTTTGCAAAAATCATAGAATTCATTTGATGTGAATTCTCCACCGCGATCGGATCTCAAAATCTTCAGATTAAAGCCACTCTGCTTTTCAACAAATGCTTTAAATTCTCTGAACTTGCCAAAAGCTTCTGATTTTTGGCACAAGAAATATACCCAAGTTTTTCTGGTAAAATCATCCACAAAAACTAGGATGTATCTCTTTTTCCCCATCGATTCTACCTCCACAGGACCACAGATGTCTGTATGTACTAACTCCAGTGGTTGCTTTGCTCTCCTTGCTTTTCCAATCGGAAATGGATTATGATGTTGCTTTCCCAAAAGACATCCTTCACACGGTTGATCTGGACAATCTATCACTGGTAGTCCAGTCACCATCTTTTTCTGAGCTAACAACTTTAGCCCACGAAAATTCAAATGACCAAATCGAAGATGCCACAACCAATTTTTGTCTTTCAATATGGCTTGAAAACTTGAAATGGTATTTGTCTGCAACGTCAATGGAAACATCCGATTTCTCGTCATTTGCACTGCTGAGATCAACTTGTTGTTCGGACTATGAATGGTACAAACTTTATTTTGGATATTTACTTTGTGTCCTTTTTCGGAAAGTTGCCCAACACTTAGCAAATTCCAAAAAAGTCCAGGAACAAAATAAACATCTGCAATAGTAACATCAGTACCATCTTTGGAATTGATACTAATGTTCCCCATTCCCATCACAGGAATTTTTGACTTATTACCAAAATTAACTTCTCCACGAACAGTCTCGTCTAACTGTGAGAAAAATTCCTTTTTGCCTGTCATGTGATTACTGCATCCAGTATCCAAATACCATATATTGGCATCCATAGTGCTAGGATCATCCTTCTTGCATGCTAGCACCATATTTCCATTAGCATCAGCTGCGTGCGCTTGTTCTCCCTGTTCTCTCGGTGCCTTTGATCGACATTCGGAACTGTAATGTCCGAATTTGTTGCAACTAAAACACTTGACTTTAGACTTGTCTCGTGTTCTTCCAGTGGAATTTGAGTTTCCACCTCTACCTCGCCAGGCTCCTCGTCCAGGATTTTGCCACGATCCACCACCTTGATTTTGCCAAGATCCACGACCTTGTCCTCGTTGGTAACCTCCACGATTTGTTTGAGCTCTACTTTGCAAAGCTTGCTCAGAATTTAAGGTCTGAAATTTTTGGTTCATTCGCTGCTCATGCGATTGCAACGAACCCATCAATCTTTCTATTGTCATAGTAGCAGGATCATGTACTTCCTCAATTGTTGTCACAACATAATTGAATCTGTCTGTCAAAGATCGTAAAATTTTCTCGATGATTCGAGAATCTGTGAGTAGTTCACCGTTAACTTTTAATTGGTTAACAATAGACTGTACACGATCAAAATATCCAGCAATTGACTCTGACTCATTCATGCGTAATGATTCAAAATCTCCTCGTAGTGTTTGGAGTCGCACCCGTCTGACACGATCATCTCCTTGGTAGGATTTTTGCAAAATATCCCACTCCGCCTTTGAGGTTTCCGCACTCGATATTTTGTCAAATATCGATTCTTCAATTGCCTGGAAAATAGCATATAATGCTTTTTGATCTTTCTTGCGGTTCTCGACCAATAATTTTTTCTCCTCCTCCGGTAAAGCTTCAAACATCGTTTGATCAGTTACTTCGGTGTAACCTCTCTCCACAAGATGCCATAATTCTTGTGACTTGAAAAATACCTTCATTTGGACAACCCAATTGTTGTAATTCCTTCCATTTAATTTTGGAAGTTGCAGCGGAATAGAATTATTGGAGGCCATTGAAATCAAGCTCTGATACCAAATGTTGGAACCAAAGAATTGATGACAATAAAATTTTTATATAAGGAGAAATAAATTTAACACTCACAAGAAAATTACAAGCAAATAAACCTCACAAATAAAAAATCTCTCTTTAATAAGCTATTGCAATAGCTTTGCAAAGGAAAAGAAAATTTCAAAATGAAATACACTACTTCTCTTCTTATATTTGAAGACAAAGATTGCCTTGGTATTTATAGGCATATTGATGATGAGAAAGTCAACAAAAATGGCCATAAATTCTTCAATTCACATTCTTGCCCAACTATTCATTTTGCATGCTACTCCAATTCACATTCTTGCCCAACTATTCATTTTGCATGCTACTTCAATTCACATTCAAAGTCCACACCTACCATTGATCCATTTTCCATGTCTCCACCAACAATTTCAAAAATCACAACTAAATTTATGACTTTCAACAAGGACCACGTATCTGAACAATATCTCAAGAATTTTTACTTGTCTCATTTCATTTCTCTGTCTACACAGTTCACATTTCTGGACTGCATAATCACTCCATCATGCTTCCAAGTTATAATGCTTTCTTTTCTTTCTTTTTTTTTTCTTTACTATAGAAATATAATATCTAATTACAAAAATATAATTAAAAAAATTGAACTCAAAATTTACCTCATGTTTGTTTTATTAGTACGGATCACCAAACTAACTCATGGTGGTTGCTTTTTTTTTTTTTTGATAGATTTGACTGTAGTCAGATATAATTTGACAAAGAGCAGTAAATACTAATTAAAAGAAATTGAAAGGTTTGAGTTATAACCAACTATTAAGAAAATTCGGGAGCTATAGAAGTTTGATTAAAGAGTCTATGCTGACTTAACCATACCTAGGAGGAGAGGCTATTGTTTGGTTCTTAATTGCAATTTAGTGATTTATTTTATGAGTGAAATATAGAGAAAAGAAATAAAAAGAAATTTAATTTCTCTTAATGTGTTTAGTTGTAATAAAATAAAAGAAATAATATTTTAAAGTTTTATTTAGTCTTTCTCTCTCGTTTTTCTTTATTTTTCCACTTTTTCCATATATTCAGTGGGAAATTATTTTGGAGGTTAAGAGAGAATTGAGAAATATAAACTTCTATGAAAAATTAGAATTCTCTCCTAATTACTTTAATGTCCAAACAATAAATAAAAAAAAAATATATTTTTTTAATTCATTTCTTTTCCGACCAATCTATCAAAACAAACAAGTTAGAATTTTCTATATTCGGGAAAATTATAAAAGAAATGTAAAGGAACACAGTCACTGCAGTCAGTGGGCTCCATTGATCCACTCAAGTAAAAAAAAATTATGTATATAAATAAAAATTCTAAACATTTTATATATATTGTGAAGTTTAAGCGAGTTTCTATTATTTTAGTGTAAAATTTGATTCCCTTGAAATAAACTCACACAAACTTTAAGTGAGTTTCTATAATTCTAAAATATACATCAATGTATAAGTATTTTTAGGAAGTGGGATGTTAGAAACCGGCTTACATGTATGCCGGAATCTGACGAGATGGGCTCCACTTGATTGACCACATTAGGTGTTGAAAACCAACTGTACTTATTGCTGGAATCCGACCGATGGGTCTCACAAGGAGAGATAATCTAGCTTGAACTAGTGCCGGTATTGAGCGCCTCTATCGTCCTCCACACCAACTCTGATTTTCTTTTTTTTTTTAAATGTGCTCAACCCCGGCCTTCACTTTTCTGCTCACACTACAAAGAAATGACGATACAATGGTCTTTCTCGTGATCAAAGACCAAATAGTAATTAAAGATCAATTATTAGGAATCTCATATATAAGGGAGAAGGTTGTATGCACTCTCATCCATTTCATTTTTCTTTCTTCCTATCACACTTGTTTTTTTGCTTTCATAGTTCACTCTTTCTTTGCTGCTTCTCATTTTTAAAGTTTCTTGCGTTAATTTATATAATTACTTTAATTATAATTAAATTAATTAGTGTTGTAAATAATATTTTGAATTTTATTTGAAGGTAAGATATTAACTTCTAATATTATTGTAATACACAGTTTAAATTTGTTAATTAAAATCTATATTATTATTAATTTCATTTTCATGTTTAATTTGTAAGTGGTAATAATTTTGAAGGTTATTTAATTTCAAGATTGAAGGTAAGATATTTACTTTTTTTTAATCAAATATATATATATATTAAGAAATTTTAAAAATTAAAAAAAAATAACTCACAAGGAAATAATAAAATTAATTGTTTAGCATGATATTTGTTTTGAATTAATTAAGTTGTGAATTAATTATTTAGCATGCTATTTGAAACTATTGATCGCTTAATAATTTGTAGTGTATAAAATTAATTTAATTGATTGATAAATATTAATTGGTTAAAAAAATGCATTGATAAATGACCAAATTTTGAAGTGTGCTATATGTCAAAATTAAAAATTTATCTTTGCATGCTTAAAACTTGAAATGAAAATTTATATTTATATTTTAAAATTTAAAATTTAAAATTTAAATAAATTATATATATATATATATATATATATATATATATATAATGTGATAAATATTAGTTTTATAAAATTTTATGATTAAAACAAAGATAATGTACGTAAAGTTTAATAATAATAATAATAATAATAATGTATCTATGGAGGAAGACAAATAATCTTCATGAGTTTGAATCAATCAATCTATAATTAACAGAAAATAAAATAAAGTATTAAAAGATATAATAAAAACAAAGGCCCCAATACTGGCACAAAATCAATCCAGATTTCAAATGGACGTGGGACCCAAAAGTCGGGTACCAGCATGTGCTTTGGCCGATTTCAAGCACACCATCTAGTTAAGTATGCGGGGCCCGCCATGTCAGATTTCAGCACATCTTTGTGTCGATTTTCAGTATCCTAGTTTTATAAATATATTACTGCATATTTTGAAATTTTTTTAAAATTTATCCTATTTTCAAAAAAAATCCCTTTTAGGAATATTGATGACTGCTACATCCAATGGCTGATCTAAAAAGGAAAACATACCGACTGGATTGAATGGAAATTGTAACGGTTAAATCAAAATTTAGAAGAAAAATAGAGAGAATAGTATTTAAACTTAGAGTTTCTAGGCCATGAGAAATTTGGAGAGTTTGTATAGTACATGAGTGAGATGCATTAAATGTATTAGGCCATTAACAGTTTAACAGCCTATCATTGAATGGTAATTACTTTTTTTTTTTTGATAATTACATGTTTCGGATAGAGAAAATGGAATACAAAATCTAATCAATTAGAAAATCAGATAAATTTTTAATTGTTTAAACTACTGATAATTTTCAGCAACTTCTGTTGATTGTAAACGATTTCTTATTTATTGTAAAATTCAAACAAAAATTTAACTCAATTCAAACTTATAGAGGTCCAAGTATAACACAGTTCGATTATCAAATACTCAAATACTATGAATTGGGCTTAAATTTAATTTCCTGATATCACAGTTTATGATAAATGAACTAATATTATGTGAATAAACCTCTCCCCACATTTTTCACAAGATCCTCAATTGAAATTTTCGCACGAGGATGCCTTGAGGATAAGGGAATAAACACTGAAATTCTATCTGTAAAAATAAATCTTAATTATTTACCTGAAGGCGAGGCATCTCTGTGATATAAATACCACGATCTTGATCGTTACTCCATAAAATTTGACATATACTGCAGCAAAATTATTGAACAAATCTTCTTTGGCAGACGCTCCACCAAGCAATATGCATAAGTGGTTTGTATGCCAAAGGAGATTTGCTCACCAATTGCACTGCAACACTCTTATTCTCATTCTCATTCCAATATTCACTATTATTGCTTGGGATTTCGTCCTGCGAATCTTAACTTAATTACTTTCCAATTGCATTTAAGCTTCTTTTAATTTTCTTCCCAATCAAGTTTTATTTTAATATAACCTGCAGGTTTTTCTTTTTTCATGTTATATTTTAGCATTAACAGAAAATGTCAATGCCAAATATATATATATATATATATATGTGTGTGTGTGTGTGTGTGTGGTGTTTAAAATTAGTTTTTTTCTTTCAGGAAAAGAAAATAGTTTTATTTGTTTTGCATGTGTTATCTTATATTGAAGAGTAGTAGTGGCGAAAGACTTTCTTGTGGTCCGAATGAGATACCCAAATAGGATGAAGTCGGAAAATGGGTTCAAATCACCCGAAAACACCATAAAAGTTTTTCCTGATCGGAGTTTATCGGGATGAACACTCCAATAGTGAAACAAGAGTATTAATGATGAGAGAGAAAGTTTAAAGAGAAAATCTCTTACTATAGAGCCTATGTATAGGCTTTGGTTGAAAGGATGACTATGGGCTAATCATCGTTTGCCATAACAGAATTTTCACCTTAGTTAAGTTGATATTTTCTCCATAACTATTAGAGTTAATTGGGCTTTTGGACGGGCTAAGTCTTAATTAATGCCCACTAATAGAGGTTAATAAAACAGGCCACCACGCCATGTACATATACTATTTCCTTTTTATTATGGAATTTCTACACAAATGCTCCAAGGAAGTAAACAGCTTTCAAAGCTGCTATCAGAGGCTCAAGTAGATGTGTAAGCCACTCATAAAATAGTATACAATTATAGAATAGAAAATATAATTCTACACTAAATGGAAAATTAATATAAAATATATTTCTATATTTCAATAATACTTTTCTAACATAATCATTTTATTCTTTTCATTATCGTTCGAACTCGCACATAATACCTATGTGTCATGGCATGCAACGTATATATACCTTGTAAATCAGCAGTCGAAAATAGGGAAAGTTTCAGTGAAAAGGAAGAGAAAAGAGGATATGCTGAAGAAGTAGCAGCATATGCTGGGAGCTGAAGGTTCTCCTTTCTCAATCATGGAATTGTGGTCCTAATTTTTCTCACCATCAATCCAAAGCCCAAACAACCTTCAAAATGTTTTCTTTGTTTCAATCAGATTTTATAACAGTAATTGTATATGGACTACCGTGTTCATAGCTTATTAACAGCTAATTGCTGTAGGGCAACTTATTATCATGTTTAGAGAATCAGATTTCGTCCATAAAATGAAAAAGTAAAAGAAAAATGGGACGAAATAGGTGGCTACGTACATTCATCTCCAATTACAGAATGTTTTATTGGACACGACATTTCGAAAAACTCATAAATTTTGATGAAATTTTGTCCAAAGTAAATTGAGATTTACAGGGGAAGATTTTCATAGACTTTTATTTTATTAGAAAAATAAATAAATGAACTTTTTAATAGATATTAATGATTTAGTTTACCTCAAAAAAAAAATCGATAATACGAATCCTTGAAAAATAAGCAGGGTCATAAATCGACAAAAAAAAATATGAATCATAAATGGACAGATTATAAATGGATTTGATGAATTTAGGCCGACCTATGGGTTAAGCTCACATTTCATTGGAGCAAACTCATGACCAGAATCATAATATTAAGCAAATATACAGAAATTAACCAAGTTTGAAAAAACTCTAGTCTACTGACTTTAGTTATGAGATACATATCAATTTTTGAACTCTTCAATAACCCAAACAAAAGAGAGAAGCAAAAATAAATATAACATTCTTACTATAACAAAGTAATGGCGATTTAAACGATTACCAAGAATTTTTTTTTTCAAAATCTTATATTAAACCATAAATAATATTCACTGACTACAAGCTTTTTTAATTATTGTTGACTATGATTATACTTGTTGATTGACCTATAACTGTTCAATTTACTATTCATTAATAAAAATTTCAGTAATATAACAGTTTAAAAACTTGTCTACCCAACCTGTAAAGCAAACAATACCACAGCCTCTTAGGGGTACAAAAATTCATGAGCGATATACGCATTCATCCATCAGACTCATTTTGTTGCCACTTCATATCACAAGTCATATATACATATACATAATTATATTGTTCATATACAAGCCAACTTTAACTTTCATAATTAGGCTATATATATACATGCCATGCAAAAAGAGTTTCTAGCTATTTTTTCTTCTTTAAAATTAAGCTACAGTGTATGTACTTTACTCCACTTAGATGCCTGAATCTATATGCATGAAACACTACGCGCTGAGCATTAAATATGTTCAGTGATGACTATAAATCCATTAATCTCCAGAATATGCACAAATGCATTATACATGCAAAATTTCTTAATTATTCAATAAAACACAATTATCACGTCACTTAACATTTTATGCTATTAAATACCATTTTAGTCCCTAATTTTTTTCAATTAATTACAAATTTGCCTTTTTTACAACTTATTTACAATTTTGTCGTTAGTTCACTTATTTTCACTCTAAATTTGACATACAAATTACTAATTAGTCCTTATTTCATCATTTTCATGTCAAATTAGATTTTGATCCTCCAAAACTACAAGAGTTCAATTTTAAGCCATTCATTCACTTCTGTATTATTTTTACTTGTTCATTCACTATTTTATCATTTTTACCCGTTAAACTTATTATTTAGATAAATTACCATCTTGATCCTAAACTTTTCATTTTCTTTCATATAGGTCCTTTTTTACTCTAATTCTCATTTTCACTTCACTTTTTACACTTTTAACTTATTTTTTTACCATTATGCCCCTAGTATAATTCCGATAGAAATCTTCAAATCGGATATACGGGATGTGAATTCCACAGGTCCACAGCACTGCACTAAGGAATGATCCCAAAAGATCACTAAATCACTTTCACTTAACACTTCACCGAACTATGAAAGATCATTACGAACTTGCCATAGTAAAGCAAGTCGTCGTGACTTGCACCACGATATGGATATTCCTATGGCTAGCAAAATATATTATGAACTAGATTTAAATCGTCTGACCACTACTAAAGGCAAAATTACTTACTTATCTTAAATTCACTTTTCACATTTTAACTCTTTCACTTACATTTGCATTTCAATATACTAGTTACTTAAATTTTTCATCACTTTTGCACATTTTATGAATTATCTCATTATAATTGATCACTTTCACTTATTTCATGAATTATTTCATCATAATTCAATATTTTCACCTTGAACATAATGCAAATTCACTCTCTAAAATATTCATACAAATTTCATAAATTCTAAATAAATTCATGGACACTTCTTTTCATGTCTAAATTCATTTTATGCCATTACACATCATATATACACAATAAAATATCCTAGTATACACTAAGGTTCTATTCGGAAAATGTAGGTTTCACACACTACCAACTCTTTTAATTCCATTTAAGGTCATTTTCAAGGTTTTTAATCACTTTTCTAAGCTTATATTTAATTTAAGAATGCATTTAACATAAATTCACTTAGGTTACCTAATGTAAACACATTCAAAATTGAAGGAAATTGATAGATTTTATAGTCACAAACCTTATACACTTGCTTAAGCTCCCCTTGACTTCCTTTTTCTTACCTTTTCTCTTGGAAGGTTGCACACCACTTTGATTTTCTAAAAGGGCTGAATTTTTTAATCAATAAAACACTAAGATTTTGATCTTTTTTGCTCAAAATAACCTTCTAAATGAATTCTAGGTACCCAAAAATATTTTTAGGCACCTTAAAACCAAATTTAAAGCTTAAATTTCACTTACCCAATTTTAAGCTTTTCACTTTGTCACTTGATTTCACCCACTATTCTTACTCAAATCAAAGAATAGGGACCTTGAGAAACTTATAAGAAGGCTGAATCATACTTGGGATGCTTTGATTAGGTGAGAAACTAAGAGAAAGATTGAAAAAATTTGAAAGAGAAAGAATAATGGGGTATTCGGCCAAGCTAGGGAGAGAAGAGGGCTGAAAGAGATAAGGATCACACTCAAAAAAATTTTCTCCTCTTGTCTTATATAATGGCTCAAATAAATTGGGCATTGATCCAACCCAAAGCCCATTCTCACAAGCCCAAAAGCCCTTTTTTAAGCCCAATAAGCATTTTTTTCTGTGGTTTTCTCACTTTTCAAACCAATTCATCCCAAATTTGATTTCAGAATTCATATCATGAATAAAATAGGATGTACACAAAATTTTAAGTCAATCAGAGTTCATTTTTTATCCAATTCAATCAGATTTGTCTGATTTGACAATTACTGGGGCTACTAAAAAATTATATTTTTGCAGTCAATTAATATTTTAAATATCATTTTAAGTAAAACTGCAATTTTTAAAAATTTTTAAAGCTCATATACTATTTTTAAGGGCTCGATCAGACTTTAGTTAACCTAGTTACTATTTAAACTAAACTGCGACCTTATTCATATTTTCGATTTTTGGAGGCTTATTTGATCTCAATTGCACTTCAAATTTTAATTTTGCACTAACCATGAGCAATATTTTTTTATGATTAAATAAAATATTTTTACCTCCGAATGTATTTTTTCACCTCTGGAAGAATATGCACAAATTACAGAATGTTTTATTGGACACGACATTTCGAAAAATTCATAAATTTTGATGAAATTTTGTCCAAAGTAAATTGAGATTTACAGGGGAAGATTTTCATAGACTTTTATTTTATTAGAAAAATAAATAAATGAAATTTTTAATAGATATTAATGATTTAGTTTACCTCAAAAAAAAATCGATAATACGAATCCTTGAAAAATAAGCAGGGTCATAAATCGACAGAAAAAAAATATGAATCATAAATGGACAGATTATAAATGGATTTGATGAATTTAGGCCGACCTATGGGTTAAGATCATAAATGAGCAATATTTTTTTATGATTAAATAAAATATTTTTACCTCCGAATATATTTTTTCACCTCTGGAAGAACTATTTATTATCAGGAAATATTATTCACTACTAACCGATATAGAGACCATTGCAATTCTCCCCTACTAAAAGAAATTCGATCCTCGAATTTTATCTATATCGAAGAGCAGAGGATACTGTTGCCTCATTGTAGTTTATGGCTCCCATGTAGCCTCCTCCACATTATGATGGGTCCAAAATATTTTCACTAGTGAAATCTGCTTGTTTCTAAGCTATCTGATCTCTCTGGCTAAGATCTCCATTGGTTTTTACTCATAGGTCATATCAACCTACACTTGAATCTTTTTTGGAGTGATCACATGGCTAAGATTAAATCTATACCTTCGGAGCATTGACACATGTAACACATTATGAATCTTTTCTAACTTCGTTGGCAACTTCAATCGGTAAGCTACAGGACCTACTCATTAAAGTATCTCATACGGGCTAATAAATTTCGAACTCAGCTTGTCTTTTTTACCGAATTTCAGAACTTTCTTCCAGGGAGATACCTTCAACTTGGAATTCTATATCTTTCCTGTTCAGATCTGCATAAGACTTTTGACGATCCATAGCTTCTTTTAATCTATCTTTGATGACTCGTATTTTTTTCTCTGTGTCAGGAATTAGATCAAATCCTACCAACTTTCTTTCACTCAATTCTGTCTAGCACAAAGAAGTTCTACACTTCCTTCCATAAAGTGCCTTATAAGGTTCCATCTTAATGCTAGACTTATAGCTATTATTATAAGCAAACTCTACCAAAGACAAGTATTTCTCCCAA
Source organism: Excoecaria agallocha (assembly GCA_037975025.1). Lineage (NCBI taxonomy): Eukaryota > Viridiplantae > Streptophyta > Magnoliopsida > Malpighiales > Euphorbiaceae > Excoecaria > Excoecaria agallocha. The sequence goes on along the minus strand of CM075810.1, from coordinate 35,962,860 downwards.
CTGCTACCAAACTCTAGTACACAACATCGTAACATATCTTCAAATATTTAAATCATCCACTCTAACTAACCATTTGTCTAAGGGTAAAATATTTTGCTAAAGTGGAGTATAAAATCCAAAGCTTCTTGTAACTTTTTCCAAAAATGTGGGGTGAATTGAGATCCCTGCCAGAAATAATAGATGAGGGCACTCCATGCAATCTCACTATCTCATTGATATAGATCTCTGCCATCTTGGTCAAAGGAAAATCAATCCAAACTGGGAAGAAATGAGCGAATTTGATGAGTTTATCAATTATCACCCATATAACATCATGCTTCTTTGGAGTACAGCAATCCGATAACAAAATCCATGGTCACTCTATTTCATTTCCATTCCGGTATCAAAATAGGATAAAGCAAACCCGATGGAACTCGGTGCTCTGCTTTTGCTTGCTAACATATTAAACACTTGGCCATAAACTCTGTCACATCCCGCTTCATGCCTAGCCATCAATAAAAGGATTTCAAATCCTGGTACATCTTATTACATCCAGGATGCATTGTATAGCTAATGTGATAAGTTTCAATAAGGATGTTTTTCTTTAGTTCCTCCTGATTTGGAACACAAAGCCGCTTCTTGTAGTAGAGGCTACCATCATCACTTAAAGAATAATCCATACCAGTACTATCTTTAACCTTGTTTACAATGGTCACTAATCGATCATCTTGCTTTTGGGCTGCCTTCACTTGTTGCACAAAGTCAGGTTTCACTTGCATTTTAACTATCAGTGCTCCATTTTAGGCCAAGCTGAAACTGACATGCATAACCCAAAAAGTTACAAACACTACTATTAGTCATTTAAACTTAATAATCACTTAAACACATTCATTGAGAACATTCAAATTACCTAACATAAACTTTCTGCTGAGTGCATCAGCCACTACATTTACTTTTCTTGGATGGTAGTCAATGAAACAATCATAATCTTTAATCAACTCTAACCAACATCTCCATCTAAGATTAAGCTCTTTCTAAGTGAGCAAATATTTCAAACTCTTATTATCTATGTAGATGTAATATTTTTTTTCTATACAGATAATGCCTCCAAATCTTCAAAGTGAAAGCAATGGCTACAAACTCCAAATCATGAGTAGGATAGTTCTTTTCATGAGTTTTAAGTTATCGGAAGGCATAAGCAATCACCTTACCTTCCTATATCAATACAAGTTTAAATCATTTTTGGAGGCATCACTGTAGATCATAAATTCCTTGCCTGACTCTGGTTGAGTGAGTATAGGAGCTTCTGTTAGCATACTTTTAAGTCTCTAAAAACTTTTTTTGGCATTTGCCAATCTATTCAAATTTGGTGTGCTTCTTTAGTAGTCAAGTTAGATGAACTGTAATGGTAGAGAAACCATTTATAAATCTCTTATAGTATCCGATCAAACCCAGGAAAGTTCTGACTTATATAACATTCTTAGGTGATTTCCACTAAAAAACCGCTTTAATTTTTGCAGGATCCACTTTTATACCCTTAACAAACACTACATGACCCAAAAGGATACTTTATTTAGCCAAAAATCGCACTTGCTAAACTTGGCATACAATTACTTTTTCCTCAAGGTTTGTAGAATAATCCTCAAATGCTTATCATGACCTTCTAGTGTCTTTGAGTATACTAGAATATCATAAATGAAGACTACCACAAATTGATCTAAATAAAGGTGAAAAATCATATTCATTAAATCCATAAAGCCTGCTGGTGCATTTGTGAGCCCAAATGGCATGACTAGAAATTCACTAGGTCTAATGACATCTAATAATATCTCGATCTCAAGTCAATCTTTGAAAATAAACTCGTTCCTTTCAATTGATCAAACAAATCTTCTATACGAGGAATTGTGTATTTATTTTTAATAGTTACCTTATTTAACTGTCTATAGTCTATGCATAATCTAAGTTTTCCATCCTTTTTCTTCACAAACAATACTAGTGCTCCCTAGAGTGACACACTGGGTCTAATGAACCCCTTGTCAAGTAACTCTTATAACTGTATTTTTAATTCTTTTAATTCTGTAGGTACCATTCTGTAAAGAGCAATGGAGATTGGTGTAGTGCCTGGAGCAATATCAATGGAGAATTTAACTTCCCTATTAGGTAGCAAGCCTGATAGTTTATCAGGGAATACATCAAGAAACTCTATGATAGTAGATACTTGTGATACCTTTGGACCTTTCCTTTTTTCCTCCACTACATAACACAAATAAGCAATGCATCTTTTTCTAATCAATCTCTTAGCAGTTATGGTAGAAATTGCATCCGATAAGAAGTTGATTCTCACACCTATAACCGTGATCTCCCAACCCTCTTTAGGTTTCAAAGTAACTCTCTTTCATTTGCAATCCATTGTCGCTTGGTGGGCGGATAACCAATCCATCCCTAAAAACACGTCAAACTAATGGAACGAAAGTTCAATCAGATTTGCTAGGACACACATAACCCTAAACACTAATAGGGCACTCTCCGTACACTTTATTCACTACTACACTCTGTCCAAAGGGATTGCTCATAAGATTATCTTGATTTAAACATACATCTCTCATCCCTTTTTGTGCTAGCTCAGTATTAATATAGGAATGAGTAAATTCAAGATCAATAAGAGCAAGTACTGAATCAAATAGTAACAAGAATTTACCTACTATCACATTAAGAGCATCTTCTTCTTCTCTAGCCCAACTGTATAAGTTTGACTTGCAGCATGCCTTTATCCCTGAGATGACTGCCCAGCTAGTCCAGATGCTGATGTAATGGGGGTGGCGCCCCTACCATGGCCTCCATTTACAGAAGATCCAAAACTAGGTACTAGTGATGTAACTATAGCAGTCTGTACTAAAGGACAACCTTTATTCTGATGATCTTTTAAACCACATTTAAAATAAGCTCCAGTCAGTAATCGACATTACCCTGAATGAACTTTACAACAATGATCATATGTCAATACTATCCCACTGTCTTTATCTCGAGGTGTACTGGCTATAGATGCATTTAGCGCATTACCATGAGATGCACCACCCTAACCTCAGCCTGAAGTAGCCGGTGTATGGCTCTATGATGCTGGACATCCCCTAGATTTCTTACCCTGATCTCCCTTACCACTAAACTGTCCTTGCTTCCTTTTCTGTTAATACCGAAATTGTCTGCCGGCCTCTTCTATCTGTATGGTTTCTAATTTGAGAGCAGCCTTAACAAGTGATCTCAAGTTGGGATATCTCTGCATCCCTACAATCTATCTGAGTTCACTATGTAATTCTCTCTCAAATCTCTGACATAACTTTTCTTCTGTAGACTGACTTTCATCCAAATAAGCACACAACTGCTCAAACTCGTGCTTATATTTTGACACTATCTTATTACCTTGCTTCAGCCTCCAGAACACATCATGCATAGTTGCTCTACACTAGTGCTCCCAATGCACTTTTTTTCAAACTATGTCACAAAGAAATTCCAATTCAACTGATCCATTAGGGTGTGCCTTCGAACTGAATCCCATCATATAAATGTTGGTCCATGTAGTAGAGTCATAATACCCTCAAATTTTTTTTTCTAGTGGGCTACTGGTGATTTCAAACAATCTTTTAATTTTAAATAGCCACTCCTCTGCCTGAGCAGGTGTCAAAGGGTCACTCCAATGAAAATCTTCAGCTCCCAATCTCTTTAACTGTTCTAAAATTGGCTTTCTTTTTGGTGCAGCTGGCGGCTATACTTGTATTGCTACCTATGGCGATTGTGCCTAACCCACCTGCAACCTTTGATGTATATAATCAGCTATCAAATTAAGGAAGTCTGGCTGTGGGGGTGGAGGTGGCACCACTGGTGATGAAGCTTGCGGTTGTAGGGCCTCATGTTTCCCAATACCAAATGATGCCTCACTCTCACCATCCCCTACTTCACGACCTTGGTCGGATGACATCTTTCACTATAAAACAAAAAGGAGCAAGCATAAATTAGATTTATACCACTTTTCCACTGATATTTGGTATGTATATACATATAAGCCAATCACTTAATCTCACTCAGATCTTAGAATCATCTAAACCTTTGCTCTGTACCACAAAATGCAACACCCTTACTATAATAAAGTCATGTCGATTTAAGCAATTACCAATTTTTTTTTCAAAATCTTATACTAAACTATAAATAATATCCACTGACTACAAGCCTTTTCAATTACTGTTGACTACGATTATATTTGCCGACTGACCTATAACTGTTTAATTTACTATTCTTTAATAAAAATTTTAGCAATATAACAGCTTAAAAACTTATCTACCCAACTTGTAAGGCAAAAAATTTCACAGTCCCTCAAGGGCACAACAATTCATAAGCAATATACGCATTCATCCATCACACTCATTCTATTGCCACTTCATATCACAAGTCATATATACATATACATAATTATATTGTTCATATACAATCTAACTTTAACTTTCAGAATTAGGCTATCTATATACATGCCATACAAATAAAGTTTTCAACTATTCTTTCTTCTTCAAAATTAAGTTCCATTGTGTGTACTTTGCTCCACTCAGATGCCTAAACCTATAAACAGTAAACACTAAACGCTGAGCATCAAATATGCTCAGTGGTGATTATAAATCCATAAATCTCCAGAATATGCACAAATGCATCATACATGCAAAATTTCTTAATTATTCAATAAAACACAATTATTACGCCACTTAACATTTTATGCTATTAAATACCATTTCAATCCCTAATTTTTTTCAATTAATTACAAAATTGCCATTTTTACACCCTATTTACAATTTTGCCACTAGTTCACTTATTTTCACTCTAAATCTATTATTTGACGTACAAATTATTAATTAATCCCTATTTCATCATTTTCATATCAAATTACGTTTTGGTCCTCCAAAAATACAAGAGTTCAATTTTAAGCCATTAATTCACAACTTTATTATTTTTACTTGTTCATTCATTATTTTATTATTTTTATCCGTTAAACTTATCATTTAGGTAAATTACCATCTTGACCCTTTTCACTCTAATTCTTATTTTTGCTTAACTTTTTGCACTTTTAACTCTCTTTTTTTACCATTATACTCTTAGTATAATCCCGACATAAATCTTCAGATCGGATATATGGGATGTTGATCCCATAAATCCACAATACTGTACTAAGAAATGATCCCGAAGGATCACTCCATCACTTTCACTGAACACTTAACACTTCACTAAATAATAGAAGATCATTACGTACATGCCATAGTAAAAAATATTGCCATAACTTACACCACAGTATAGGTATCCCTATGGCTAGTCAAATATATCATAAACTAGATTTAAACCGTCTGGCCACTACTAAGGATAAAATTACTGACTTATCTTAAATTAACTTTTCACATTTTAACTCTTTAACTTACATTTGTATTTTAATACACTAGTTACTCAACTTTTCATCACTTTTGCACATTTTATGAATTATCTCATTATAATTCATCACTTTTACTTATTTCATGAATTATTTCATCATAATTCAACATTTTTACCTTGAACATAATGCAAATTCACTCTTCAAAATATTCATACAAATTCCATAAATTCTAAATAAATTCATGAACATTTCTTTTCATGTCTAAATTTATTTTATGCCATTACACATCATATATACATTAAAAATATCCTAGTATACAATAAGATTCCATTCAGCCAGGGTAGGTTTCACACCCTACTAACTTTTTTAATTTCATTTAAGCATTCTAAAGGTCGTTATCAAGGCTCTTAATCACTTTTCTAAGCTTATATTCAATTTAAGCATGCATTTAACACAAGTTCACTTAGGTTACCTAATATAAATACATTCAAAATTGAAGAAAATTGATAGATTTTATAGTCACAAACCTTATATACTTGCTTAAACTTCCCCAGACTTCCTTTTTCTTGCCTTTGCTCTTGGAAGCTTGTGCACCACTTTGATTTTCTACAAAGGGCCGAATTTCATAATCAATAAAACACTAAGATTTTGATCTCTTTTACTCAAAATAACCTCATAAATAAATTATATTTACCCAAAAATATCTCCAGGTATCCTAAAACTAAATTTAAAGCTTAAATTTCACTTACCTAATTTTAAGCTTTTCACTTTGCCCCTTGATTTTATCCACTATTTTTACTCAAATCAAAGAGTATGGATCTTAAAAACCTTATAGGGAGGCTGAATCACATTTGGGAGGCTTGGATTAGGTGAGAAATTAGGAGAAAGATTGAAAAAATTTGAGAGAGAAAAAAGAATGGGGTATTCGGTCAACCTAGGGAGAGAAGAGGGCTGAAAGAGATAAGGATCACACTCAAAAAAATCTTCTCCTCTTGACTTATGTAGTGGCTCAAATAGGTTGGGCCTTGGTCCAACCCAAAGCTGACTCGTACAAGCCTAAAATCCCTTTTTAAAGCCCAATATGCAATTTTTATGTGGTTTTCTCACTTTTCAAATCTAATTAATCTCAAATTTGATTTCATAGTTCATAACATGTATAAATTAGACTGTACAAATTTTTAACTCAATTGAAATCCATTTTTTATCTAATTCAATCATATCAATCCGATTTGACAATAACGGAGGTTACTAAAAAGTTACATTTTTATACTCAAAATATTCTAAATATCATTTTAAGCAAACATGCAATTTTTAGTATTTTTAGAGTTCATATACTATTTTTAAGAGTTCGGTCAAACTTTAGTCAACCTAGTTACTATTTAAATCGAACCGCGACCTTTTTCATATTTTCAACTTTTTGAGGTCTATTTGACATCGATTTCACTCTAAAATTTTATCCCAGACTAACCTGAGCAATACTTTCTGATGGCCAAATAAAATATTTTTTACCTCCATACGTACTTTTTCATCCTCGAAAGTACTATTAACAATCAAAAATACTATTCAAGGCTTATCTGGTATTGAGACTATTATAATAAATACGTACCAAAATAGAATTTAAGGTCATTGGCGACAGAGGCTGTGAATGATGGACGATAATGACTTGATGGTAGATAGGGACAGAGGGTGGAAAGGGCGAATGAGAGAATTAGACATAGAGAAAGAGAGAGAGCCAAAACAGAAAGAATCACGATTATGTCCATCCATAAGTGGATTTAGTGGCAGGGGTCCATTAAGCATTTTTAACAGACCCATTTAGGTCAATTTTATATGGGCAATTTTTGGGTTTGGCCCAATTTATATTTTCTAGATTTTGATTGGATTTTGATTAATTTTTTTGGGTGAAATTTGGGAGGAATTTTGAGTTTAGACCAATTTTGTTAGGTCTAGGGAAAAACATAGATCTATGTTTACTAAAACACAATCCGCTCAAGACTATCCTCTTTTACCTTTAAGTTTCGATTTTATTTTTTCAAAAAAAAATAATTTATATCTAAAATTTTCGTATTTGATTTATGTTTCGTTAATATATATATATATATATATATATATATATATATATATATATATATATATATATATATATATATATATATATATATATATATATATATATATATATATATATTCAAAATATTTTATTTTTAAAATTTCTTATTAACAAGGAAAGTATCCATATTATTGGAAGAATACATATGTGTTATGCACCATCCAATGAATGACCAATGCATTCAATTTATTTTGATCATCCAATCGAATGATATATAATGCACACATCTATGTATTATATATCAAATTAATACTCATAGCATTCTATTCACTTAAAAAATCAATAAATTTGAATTGTAAGAATAAAAATAAATTGATTAATGAAATTAATAAGAAAACATCATATAAGATCAGTGGTAAGATGAGGAAGTCTTTATATAAGAAGAGAGGGAGAGCTTGTTGGAGTCATTTTCGATCGATTGTTGAATTCCTGCAATAAGGGAAGCCCGATCGGATCAGGCATAAGTACTCTAAAATTTAAGTCAGTAGCTTTCTAGAGAAAGAATTCTTAGAAAGAAAGTCTCAAAGATTCAATAGTTGGAGCCACTATGCATTGGGCTATTTATAGGAGATAAGGGAGGTGCATTTGAGTGCTTGTGACCTGATAATTGGCTATCAGAACAGGCAAGCGATGGAGTGATAAGGAGCAAGTAAAGGATATGGGCTCTACATTGTATTAGTGAACTGATTGAGACTGATGTCCCATCAGTCCGATCAGATATCACGTGAACTATTTCTTGGCTTATGGCTCACATTTTATGCTATTTTGTTGATGGGCTTTAGGCCCTATCAGGTGTAATGGATCGATTGTTTGGGTCTTAGAGTATGATATTTTCATAGTTATCACTTATCCCCTTTAAAAGGGTCCGATCGAGTGAGTTTTACTCTAAGGTACTCCGATCGGAGAGTGGCTGACTGGTCCAAGCTGATTGGAAGAGCGTAATCAGTCGGTCATCTCTGGCATAAGTTTAAAACCAGACTTAGAAGCTTAGGCACGTCATCCAATTGGAATGCATGATCGATTGGCCATATGAACGCCAAGTGTAGCGGATGACCTTTAGGCCTTGCATTTACTTGGGATTTTCAGGACAATTTCACACGTCGAGTTAGTATTTTAACTTGCATTTTGATTTGTAATCGTTGCATAACACTTAACTTAGGAGAAACTATTAATTTAATTTGGCCTACAAATAAATGGACTCTAACTTTCGCATTTTTGACTTGGGATAAGCGTTGAGCCTAGTGGATAAGTTGTACCAAACATACCTCAGCAAAAATTTAACCTGTAAATAAATGAACTCCAACTTTTGCATTTTTGGCTAGGAATAAGCATTGAGCCTAGCAGATAAGTTAATTAGGATTTTCGTTGGTTGAAATTAATTGTGTTGATCGAGATTTTCTTTAATTGGAATAAAATAGATCGTCAATCAGGATTTCAACGATTGGAATTGATTGTATCGACCAAAATTTTCTTCGATTGGAATAAAATAGATCGTCAATTAGGATTTTCAACGATTGGAATTGATTGTATTAACCAAAATTTTCTTCAATTGGAATAAAATAAATCATCAATCGAGATTTTTATCGATTTGAATTAATTACATCGACCAGGATTTTCTTCGATTGGAATAAAATAGATCGTCAATCGAGATTTTCATCAGTTGAAATTAATTACATTGATCGAAATTTTCTTTGATTGGAATAAAACAGATCGTCAATCGGGATGAGTGTCGAGCCTAGCGGATAAGTTGTACCAAACATACCTTGGCATAGGCATCTTCTCTCCTTTCTTCTATTAGGTCTAAATCTCGATGTCTTTCCTGGATGTTCATCTGATTGGAGTAGAATGTTGATCGATAGAAAGGGACACCAACCTCTATTGGTATCATTGTCTCGAAATCATAGACAAGAGAGAATGATATTTAGTGAGTGCCTGCCCTTGGGGAAGTTCTGTAAGATAATAGGATACTCTGCAGTTCTTCAGTCTAGTTGCCTTTTACTTAACCCTTCTAGGATTGTTCAATTAGAGACTTCGATCATCTTATTGCTTTATGGATGGATAACTGAAGTGAATTTGAGGCTGATGTTCAGGCCTTGGCAAAATTTTCTGAAGATTGAGCCATCGAACTACTTGTAATTATCTGTAATAAATATTTTGGATAAGCCATACCTGCAAATAATATCCTTCGAAGCAAAGTTTCTGACCCTTTCTTCCGTGATTGTCGCTAGAGGTTTTGCCTCGATCCATTTGGAGAAGTAGTTAATGGCTACAATAAGAAATTTTATTTGCCTTTTGCCTTGAGAAAAGGATCCTAGAATGTCCAAGCCCCATTGGTCGAACAACTAGGCGATCCCAATTAGCTGTTAATCTGCTGCTGGTTATCTTATGATCCTTTCATGAATCTGGCATTATCGGCATCTTCTCGCTTTCTTCTGAGTATCTTTGAAAATGCTTGGCTAGAAGTATCCGTTCTAGAGTACTTTTCTTGCCATGGCCCTATTGGCTTTATGTGCCCCACAAATGCTTTCATGGACTCTTACCTTTACTTCTTTGATGGGATCTATTCTTGGCCTTCCTGCCAGCTCGGATTGCTCCAGACCCAGCTTTACAATCATGACTTCTCTTTGCTGCTTGATCATGGTGACATACACTTTTTGGAATGCCTTCTGATCACCTCTAAGGATGGCAATACCTCATTTGGTGGGGATTTTCATCAACATATATCGTATGCTAATGACAACTCCGGTCTGAAAGAGTATAGGCTTTCCAAAAATGGCATTATAGGCAAGAATCATATCAATGATCATAAAGGTTACCTTGTAGATGTAGGCGAGTGCCTCTTGGCCAAGTTTAACGAACAGCTCAACGAATCCCGTAACTAGGACTGTAGCATTGCCTAGCCTGATCAGCTCCTCGATCGACAGTCCCATAGCTCTGTAAGCTTGCAACGAAAGCATATTTATGACGTTGCCATTAACCACCAAAATCCTTTTCACATCAAAATTGTTGATTCGAACCCTAACGACTAAAGCATCCTTATGGGGAAACATTACATCTCGGGCATCTTCACTGGTTATGGTAATTGGAGCACATCGTTCAGCTTGATGGGAGAGATAAATGCTTTTCCCTTTTTTTCTTAGGGAGGTCTTCTCCATATGATGATCCTCCAGTAATCATGTTTATGAACCCAACATACGGCTTACGTGGGTCTTAATTCTTTGGATTTTTGTGCCTGTCATCATCATCTGAGCTAGAATCATCTCTCTTAGCTTCGGGCTATCTATAGGGACTTTTTCCTTTAGTCGGACCTACAAATTTCTTGAGGGACCTTCTTTGTAGAAATCGTTCGATCTCCTTCTTTAACGAGTAACACTCATCAGTTGTATGATCGACGTCTTTGTGAAACTTATAGTATTTATTGTGATCACTCTTATTTCTTGACCGTTCGGATAGCTTTTTGGGCCAATTGACTTTCTTATGTTTTTCTTTAATCTACATTAATACCTGGACAGGGTTGGTATTGAGTGGGATAAAGGTCCGGCTTGATTAGTTGTTAGATCGATCGCATCTGCCCTGTTCGATCTCCTTTGGCTTACCCAAATTTTTTAAAGTGGTGGCCTTGTCGGGGCTCCTCGTTATCCACTAAGACACATGAGTTTTGTTGAATAATTACCCATCCGAATACTGCAATCTGTCCATGATGTTGATCCTTCTTCCCCTGTTAGACCTCAGAGCGCCATCCAGCTAGATGTGTTGTCTAGCTCTTTCCCTTAGATCGAAGAAGCTGACTAACGGATTTATAGTTATTGATTCAAATAATGGATGATCGATGATACCTTCAACCAAGATGGTTGTTGCCATTTTCACACTTACCTTCCTCACCTCGAATATCATGGCTTGAAATCTTTCGATGTAGTTTCTAAAACTTTCATCGGTCCTTTAGTAGAGGTTGCACAGGTCGTTCACCGACTTAGGCATTCACGTTTGCATAATAAACCATGTGATTAATAGCTCATTGAGTTGTCTAAAGAAGGTTATTGATTCTTGAGGCAGCTCATGGAACCAATTTAGAGCATTTCCTCCTAAAGTAGTGGGAGAGATTCTGTAGACGATCCTCTCTTCATAGGTGTAAACCTGTACCTTGGTTAAATATTCTGCCAAATGGATGACAGGGTCCATTTTACCTATATATTTATCCATCACTATGTATCTCCATCTGGGAGGCAATCCGAACTCCGTTATTTCCCTGCAAAATAGAGAGACAGTATTTTTACATGTGTTCCCCTCAAACATACCTTTCTTGGGGTTTGTCAAGTCAAACTGCCTGAGCTTTTACTTGAGCCATTTATTCTCCTTACTCATGGCTGTGGAGGTAAACTCATCTTTTGATCTTTTGGAACTGCTGCGACTAGGCAAGCACATGAAAGATAGGTCATCTCTAATGGACACGGTGGAAGACCTACTAAGGCAGTAGGTGGAGTTTCTGCTTGAGGACATTATCCCTTTGCCTTTATCATATTTGTCTGGGATTCTAACACCCATTCTTCCACTGTCATGAGCTCGTGGCTCATTAACGAAGATTCCCTAATTTCTTCTCCTTCTGAAGTCTTCATCCACGAAGTCTTCTTCATGGTCTTTTTCAGAAGTTCTAGGCATTTTGTCTTTTTTGATTGCCCGGACAATGCTATTAATAAAATCACTAAGGAGAGCGTGCATCTCCTTGACCGTGATAAGGGTGTTTTCTATATGTCGTAGGATGGCATCATCAAACTTCGAAAGAAGGTTACCCCTAGTTAGGGATCTATGAGATCTCTCTCTTCTCCCTTTGGGCCTATATCTGCCCTTACCATTGTTATTGCAGTCATGCTCTTCGAAAACTATGTGCTTCGTGGATCTTGAACCAACCATGGCTCACAATGAAAGCACCAAGTGATAAGACAAGGAAGTCTTTATCCAAGAAGAGAGGGAGAGCTAGTTGGAGTCGTTCCCGATCGGCTGTGGAATTCCTGCAATAAGGGAAGTCCGATCGGACCAGACATAAGCATTTTAAAGCTTAAGTCAGTAGTTTTCTAGAGAGAGAATTCTTAGAGAGAGAGAGTCTCAGAGATTCAATACCTGTAGCCACTGTGTATTGGGCTATTTATAGGAGATAAAGGGGTTCACTTGAGTGTTTGTGACGTGATAATTGGCTGTCAGAGTAAGCAAATGGCGGAGTAACAAGGAGCAGGTGAAAGGCATGGGCTATGCATTGTGTCAGTAGACTGATTGAGATGTGATATCACATCATTCTGATCGGACATCACGTGGCCTTTTTTTTGGCTTGTGACTTACGCTTAATGCTCTTTTGCTGATGGGCTTTGGATCTTGTCAGATATAATGGATCGATTGTTTGGACCTTAAAGTATGACATTTACATAGTTATTAATAAGAGTTAAAAAAATTTATAGATAGCGATTATTAATTTTACATATGTCAATATATTAATATATTATTAATTTAGTTAAAAAAAAATCATACACAATTCTAAACAATACGTTTCTAAAACAATTTTTTATTGCTCGGCCCACCATGAAGCTGGGCTTCCAGATGAGTTTTTTTCTATTTTAATTACCTTGTTCGTACATGTGGACTTGGGAAGTTGAGCTAATTAATAGTTTAAAAATGGACTTGTTAATTTTTGACTCAATTTAAAAATTCAATTTCATTCCGTTCGTAAATAATAATTTGAATTAGAATTCAAATTCAGAAGAATTGAATTGCCTGAATCCTAATAACCTAAAAAATTTAGGGTGGAATCTGACTCCAATCCAAAATCTAAAAATCTATCCAAAAATATATGAATTTAACTAAATTTTATTTTATCATATTTATTTATAAATTATAGTGTTTTATATATATATTAACAATATACTATTTTATTAATATTTCCGTCCTAATTTTTATATAAAAATTAAATTTAATTGAAATAAAATATAAATACCTAATTATTTAAATTTTAAACTGTAAATAAAAATAAAAGAAAAAAAAATTCAAGTGGAAATTGACCGATATTAAGTGCAATGTCATTTTGGTGTGCGTGTGTGTGTGTGTATATATATATATATATATATATATATATTTAAATTTCTAACTTCTTGATTTTTTTCTCTTCTTTATTGTTCAACTTCTCATTACTCTGCTTTCTTTATCTCACTTTAATTTTAATTGCTAATAGTTTAGCTAGTAAGATTTTAACAATTTTTTGATATTAAAAATTAAACTAATATAATCGAATTTTTAATTTAAAATTGAACCACATATATCAATTTATTTTCAATTTAGTTCAATTTTTGGTCTGATTCAATTTATTTATTTATTTTTTTATTATAATCGTGATACGAGACCCTATACGAATCAGCTAGAAAAAAAAAAGAAGACACAATTTTTTTCAAAAATAATCATAAAATATTTGAAATCGAAAAAACTGATTTAAAATGATTCTGATTTAAATTCATCATATCTGCCCTGATTGGCTGATGTATGTGAAAGTCTATTGTTTTCTCCAAATCTAAAAAGTTTAAAGTTGTCATTGTCAATTTCTCTTTTAAAAGTTTTGGATATAGACTTTGACTTCTATTTCCGTACCCCATATGTGTATACGTAGATAAAAAAATACGATAGAATAATAATGATAGTTATTGGTAAAAGGTTCTTAGAAATTAATAATAGGTAAAAAGGTAATTTAGCTTCTTTTCTTTCTTTTTCCTTGTTCCTCCAATTTTTTTATGTCATTTTATTAGGTACTTCAATACTAATTTTGCTTTAGATTGGGCATTATAAAAAGCGATAGTTTAATTATTTAATGTATGCTTTTATATTTATTGATAAAATATAATTATATTTATTAATATAATATAATATAATATAATATAATATAATATAATATAATATAAGTTAAAGAATTTGTATTTTTTTTTTGGATAAACGAAAAATTTGTAATTAGAAACTAATGATTACATTTTCCCAAAGTAATAATAAAAAAGAAACAAAAAATACATAACATATCTACATAGGTAGCGTAGATAATACAAAGCAAAGAAAAGCATGAATACACGTAAAAACATGCAGCAATATATTAAAGAGAAAAAAAATATATAGTAGAAGAACAAGAACATGCTATTGGATCTTCCTTCTTCAAATATGTTCTTTCAGCTTTTCTATCCTTTATTTATTTATTTATTTCTAACTTTTCTGAAAAAAAAATAAAAAAGGAAGTGATGCCCTTATATATACTGATGATATGTCCTTTTCAAGTAATTCCTTTATTATGACACTTTGAAGAGTGAGAAGGCCTCCATGGAAAAATCTGAAAACCATATTGGCATGTAACTAATGTTTCAGAATATTAATTAATTAAGTCAATACCTAAACAAAAGTTCCTTTACTATGAAAAAATCACTAGAAGAAATAATATTTTAAATTATATATGAATCATGATATTGATACAAGTGACTATTTAATCGATATATAAAGATTTAATATATATGAAAATACTCAAATTTGACTCTATAATTCATTTAAACACTTTAACTTTAACAATAACTTATTGAACATGTATACTGTCAATTTTGTAAATAATAAATACATATTAATACTAATTTCGAAATATTAGAGCATGGGACACTCAGTTGCTATAAAGTAACATTTGATTTGAATCATTGTAACGAAAGACATATATTATGCATGCATAAATTCTATTTTTTCTCCTATTTGCTACGGGGACGAAGAGATGTGATGCAAAATGAATATTGATTTATCCTTGATCGGAGATTTTTCTATGAAAAATATGAATTGTAGCAAAATTGACAAAAATTAAAAACGGAATAAATTGATTTTGTTATATATTTTAATGAATATTTTTTGTTGGTTTTTATATTGTGTGATGGCAAGCAGTTTAATTGAGTGTCACAAGTTTTAATTTTTCAAATTCAGCGTGATTTCATGTTTGTTATTTATAAAATGGACAAATACAAATACTCAATAGGTTACTGTTAAAATTTAGGTGTTCAAATGAATTGTTGAGTCAAGTTCATATACCTATATATGTATTAAACTATACATAAATATTACACATCATTATGTGTAGAGCATTCCAAACGAATATTACTAAATACCGACGGAAATTCCTACAAATTCCTATTTTATTATTTATTGATGAAGCTTTGACGTTAGGGTTCCCCAAAGTAGAAACTAAGTTTGTGCACTAAAACTGTTAGAAAAAGTCATACCTTACCATAACAATAAGATGTGGTAAATGTTAATTCAACTATACATAGATTCAATACACTTCATCCATAAAATTGTAACTTAAATTCAATTTAATTTTTCAATCAACTATTTATAATTCGATGGTATCCAACTCGTTATATAATCAATATGACTCGATTTATTTATGATTTATTTATATTATTTTAATTAATTTATTTGTAATTTTATAATTTTTATACAACGTGAATATAAAAAAAATATGTATATATAAATATTTTTTTTTCTTTAATGAAAAAATTTTTAAAAATAATGTCATAAAATTTATTTTATTTTATAACACAACTTATTTATTTTCCGTTTAACGATAATATATTAGAATCATGATACCGTTCGGTCTCATCCAATTCATGTATGACTCACAAAATTTTGGTCTACAAAGTGACCGGAAATACATATATTTAAAATTCTTTCAGTAATTAAGTAATGGATTGTCCTTAGAATATCCCTTTGGAAGGGAAAATGCCATACGCTGAAAACCAACTATAAATTACGTTAGAAATCGGAAACTGTTCATCAAATCAGCGGAAAATACAAAGCATACCTGCGTATATGTATAGATATGGATAGGAATTACCGGGCACATCTTGCTTTGGCAGTTGGTAATTCTCAAACTGCATTTTTATTAATTATTTTCATAATTAATTAAGCAGGCAGAGTATTATAGCCTTACTGCCTAAGAAGATTTGCCCCGCAATTCTAACCATACAATTCTCCATTCCTTTCTTCGCTCAAAAACTGCCTCATTTTGGTAAGTTTCAATTGACTGATTGTCTTTATAAGGCTTTTTTAATTCTGTACATTAAGTAAATTAAAAATTTATAAGCAACAGCACAACACAAATGCACCTTTAATTTTCAGCTTATCTTAAATTTTATACTCTCTTTGTCCTATAAATATGTTGACGTTTTTGTTATAGTTAATTTTGCAATTTTATGATATATCCTTGTTTAATTTTTCTTATAATTACAAATATGAAAAGTCATTTCTTAATTTTTAAATATGTAACTAATTAGTTCAGGGGTATGGTAAAAATGCACGTAAAATTTCAAGCACTGGTCATATTATTTAATTTTTCTCAACTTATGAAAATAGAGCTGAGACTATCTTTGTAAAACTAATGCATTACAATATTAATTTATTTTATTACAAAAAAAGAAATCAGAAATTAACGGAATACTCACTTTTTTTTTTCTTTCAGTATGCAAAACAGTTTAAGTATCATATATCATCAGTTGATTGTAAAAATATAACACGGTTTATAATAGTTTAAACAATTCTTAGCTCATAAGTCAGTTTTCAGAGTTAAATTAAACTCAAATCCATTTTTTTGACATGGTATCAACCCCATTAGTTCTGCAATTTTTGTTTTAATAAGCCAAGATCTTAAAAAAAAAAAAGCAGAAAGAGTACAGCATTTAGGAGCAAGACTCAGGTTCCAGGAGAGATGCACACTCTGCAGAAACAAATCAGATCTGCTTTCTAAAGCCATGCAAGGAAATCTGACCTTTTTGAAGCACCTTGCTTGGCCAGACAATCAGCAACATGATTACAACCTGTAGGTCTCTGTTGGAAGGAAATTATCAATTCTATTACAGATGGCTGTGTGCTTCCAAGGCCTGTACTGCGGATGTTTTTAGGCGTACTGTATATTATGGTGCTGATCCATGCAACAAAACGATTTTATAATCAAAATGTAATTGAATTTATAGAATCAACATCTCATGAACTGAAAATTAAAATAAATAAAGATAAAAAAAAAAAAGAACAGTGTTACAGAATTAGCTGTGTAAATTAGCTATATTTTATTTTCGTTCCTCTTATTTTCTTTCCTTGTACAGAATATGAAGTTTTCTAATTATGGTTTCTACACTTGTATAAATTCTGTATTATTCATTCAATTCAATACACATAAAATAATTCTCCAATCTATTATCTTACATGGTATCAGAGCCTTCTAGGCTCTATTTGGGATATTTTCTGGGTTTCTTTTGGGTTGGGTAACTTGTTCCAGTCGTTGGGTTACTGTTTGGGGTTAGGGTTACCGTTTGGATTGGGTACCTGTTTTTTGGTGACTATCTTGTCTTACCGCCGGCATCAGAAGAAGCGCAAGGCGATTTTCAGCCGTTCCCCAAAATCCGGTGTTCTTCCGACCGGCGAGTGGTCCTCACGCGCCACCACAAGCTCACGCGCCGGTGCGTGGAGGCGTGTGACCTGACCTCCAGCCTTCCGATTTTGTCTCCGACGTTGCCTGAAGATTTTCGGTCAGATTTCGGTATTGTCTTGGCTTGATTTCCTCTTCTGCTCGTACTTTTGTCTCCCATAAGGTGCTGTCCTTCTTTGTTATATGTTCTTTAGTCTGTTAAGATCTTGTTGGTCATTTGGATTTTTTTTTGGCTGGGTATTCTGAGTTTATATTGGCTATTTTGATTGATTTTATTCTGTGCGGATATTATGGTTGACAATAAAAGAGGAGTGAGAAAAACTACTAATGAAATTATTCATTTATTTAACATTACAGAAGAAAAATTAGATGGATCTAATTATCTTGATTGGAGTAGAATGATTAGAATCTATCTTTGTAGTATATAAAGATGACCATTTAACTGATGACCCTCCTACTGATAAAATTGAAAAGGAGATTTGGATGAGAGATGATTCTCAGTTACTTTTACATATTCGAAATTCAATTGAAAGAAATGTGATTGGCTTAATTTCTCATTGTGAGCATGTAAAAGAGTTAATGGATTATTTGACTTTTTTATATTCTAAAAAAAGAAATGAATCTTGTATTTATGATGTTTGTAAAGTCTTTTATTGTGCTGAGAAGAAAGCAAAATCACTCACTACTTACTTTATGAAGTTTAAAAAAATTTATGAAGAATTGAACATGCTTCTACATTTTAGTGTGGATATTAGAGAGCAACAGGCTCAGAGAGAAAAAATGGCAGTAATGAGTTTTCTAGCTGGTTTGCCATCTAAATTTGAGACAGCCAAATCTCAAATTCTTTCTGGTTCTGAAATTCTTACTCTTGAAGATGTGTTTAGTAGGTTATTGTGTGCTGATAATGCTTCCTCTAGTCAGCTCAATAGTGTTTTTATTGCCAGAGAAAGTGGAGGTAATAATGGTAAAAGAAATCTATGGAAGGGGGAAAATAGATATAATGATAATCGGAATACTGATGTTGTTTGCTATTATTGTAAAGAACCAAGTCATATAAAGCGCTACCGCAAGAAATTGCAGAGTCGCAAGAGGGCACAAATTGCTAATGTTGCTACTTCTGGTTCATCATCTGAGAATAATGTCACTATCTCTATCGAGGAGTATGCTAAGTACCGGGAATTGTTAAAGAGATCTTCACTTCTGTTACTACTGAAGCAGGTAACACATGTCTTATCTCCTCTAGTAACAATTGGGTCATTGATTCTGGTGCCACAAATTACATGGCAGGTAATCCTGATACTTTCTTTAATTTTCAATCCCATAAAACTCCTTTACCTGTTACTATTGCTGATGGGACACCATACAACATTGTGAGGTCTGGAACTGTCAAACCCACTTCTTCTATTACTTTACCCTCTGTTCTAAATCTGCCTAACCTAGCTTTTAATTTGATATCTGTGAGTAAACTTACCAAAGAACTCAATTATTGTGTTTCATTTTTTCCTGATCATTTTCTTTTTCAGGATCTTATAACGAAGTAGATTTTTGGTAAGAGACATATATCTGGTAGTCTATACATCCTGGATTCTTGGGTACCACGACCTATTGCTTGTTCCAGTGTAGTGTCTCCTTTTGAAGCACATTATCGATTGGGGCATCCTTCTCTACCTAAAGTTATGTCCGCAGTTTTATGATATATCTTCTTTAGATTGTGATTCTTGTCATTTTTTTAAACATCATTGTAGCTTGTCGGGTCCTAGAATTAATAAATGAGCTGAGTTTTTTTTTTCAACTTGTTCATTCGGATGTTTGGAGTCTTTGTCCTGTTATGTCCAAAACTGGATACATATATTTTGTTACTTTTGGGGATGATTTTTCCCGTATAACTTGGATTTATTTTACGAAGAATCGTTCTGAAGTTTTTTCTCATTTTTCTGCCTTTTGTGCTGAAGTTAAAACCTAATTTAATACTTCTATGAATATATTGCGAAGTGATAATACTAAGAAATATATGTCAGATTCTTTTCAACGGTATATGTCTCAACAGGGTATCCTTCACCAGTCCTCTTGTGTTGATACTCCTTCTCAAAATGGAGTTGCTGAAAGAAAGAACAGACATTTACTTGAGACAGCTATAGCTTTATTGTTTCAAATGAATGTTCCTAAGTATTTTTGGGTTGATGCTATTTCTACAGCTTGTTTTCTGATCAATCGGATGCCCTCTACGGTGTTAAATGGTGATGTCCCTTATAGTGTGTTGTTTCCAAATAAAATATTATTTTCAGTGGAACCACGAATTTTTGGCAGTACTTATTATGTTCAAGATGTACATCTTCATGTTACCAAACTTGATCCTAAGGCATTGAAGTGTGTGTTCTTGGGATACTCACGTCTCTAAAAGGGATATAGATGTTACTCTCCTGATCTGAAGCGGCATTTGGTTTTCGCTAATGTGGTATTTTCAGAAGATAAACCTTTCTTTTCATCTCCATCCAATCTTTCAAGTCAGGGAGAGAAAGATGAGTGGTTCATTTATAAGGTGACATCTTCTCGAGAATCAGTTGATGTGTCTACTGCATCTTCTTATACTGAGCAGATAGCAAGTGATGATCCTTCAATATCAATAAGATCACAGATTGTTCAGGTCTACTCTAGAAGAAGAGACACCAATGATACATGTCCCGCACCAGCACCTTCGTCATCTGATCCTGCTCCTACTGATTCCGATCTTTCCATTGCTCTTCGTAAAGGTACACGTAATTATAAATTCACTTATTTCATTATTAATTTTGTTTCCTATGATCACCTGTCTCCCTCAACATGTTCTTTAATTGCATCTTTAGATTCTATATCTATCCCCAAAACAGTTAAAGATGCTTTGAGTCATCCTGGATGGTATGATGCTATTATTGAGGAGATGAATGCCTTGGATTCAAATCATACTTAGGAGTTGGTGCATTTACCAGAGGAAAAGAAGGTTGTGGGTTGCAAATGGGTGTTTATAGTCAAAGTTAATTCGGATGGTTTTGTGGCTCGGCTGAAAGCTCGACTTGTTGTTAAAGGATACGCACAGATTTATGGTGTGGATTATTTTGATACTTTCTCTCCAGTCACCAAATTGAGTTTTGTTCATCTTTTCATATCTTTGGCAGCTTCTCATCATTGGCCCTTACATCAACTTGACATTAAAAATGCTTTCCTTCATGGAGATCTTTAAGAGGAAGTCTATATGGAGCAACCACCTGGTTTTGTCGTTTAGGGAGAGTATGAAAAAGTTTGTCGTCTGAAAAAGTCTTTGTATGGATTGAAGTAGAGTCCCCGTGCCTGGTTTAGTAAGTTCAGTGAAGTTGTCCAAGAGTTTGGGCTAAAGAAGAGTTAGTGCGACCACTCTATTTTCTATAGACAATCTAAAATGGCATTATTCTTCTTGTGGTTTATGTTGATGATATTGTGATTACAGGGAGTGATTTTGCAGGTATCTTTTCACTTAAGTCTTTCTTGCATGGTAGATTTCATACTAAATACTTCGGTCAGTTGAAATATTTCTTGGGAGTGGAAGTGACGAGAAGTAAGAAGGGAATTCTTCTATCCCAAAGAAAATATGTTCTTGACTTACTTGCAAAAACTGGAAAGTTAAGAGTTAAGCTATGTAATACTCCTATGGTTCCCAATAT
Organism: Excoecaria agallocha; assembly: GCA_037975025.1. NCBI lineage: Eukaryota > Viridiplantae > Streptophyta > Magnoliopsida > Malpighiales > Euphorbiaceae > Excoecaria > Excoecaria agallocha. Next base: position 35,941,228 of record CM075810.1, on the reverse strand, counting down.
ATAACTTACAAAAGATGATGGTGATCCTTTTGCTGATCCAGAGAGATACCGAATGTTAGTTGAAAAATTGAATTATCTCACTGTAACTCGTCCAGATATTGCATTTGCAGTATGCATTGTCAGTCAATTTATGGTTGCTCCTATGATTAAACATTGGAAAACTCTAGAGCATATTTTATGTTATTTAAAAAGGGCTCTTGGACTAGGTATACTGTAGAGTGATCATGGGCATGCTCACATTGGGTACTTTACAGATGCTGATTAGGCAGGTTCTAAGAATGATAGGAGATCAACAACAGGCTATTATATTTTTGTTGGAGGAAATTTAATGTCCTGGCGAAGTAAGAAGCAGACTGTAGTATCCAGATCTAGTGTAGAATTCGAATATAGAGCTATGTCACAGTCTGCATGTGAAATTTTGTGGATCCATCATTTGCTTATTGAAATTGGTATGAACCCCTCGTTTCCAGCAAAACTTTGGTATGATAATCAAGCTGCTCTTCATGTTACTTCTAATTCAGTGTATCATGAACGGACCAAACATATTGAAGTTGATTAATCGTGAGAAGATTCAAGATAACGTTATCTCAACAGGATATGTGAAGACGGGAGAATAGTTGGGTGATTTATTTAAAAAAGCCTTTAATGGCTCTCGAGTTGATTATTTATGTAACAAGTTAGGCATGATTAATATCTATGATTCAGTTTGAGGGGGAGTGTTACATAATTAGCTGCTGTAAATTAGCTATATTTTATTTTCTTTCCTTGTACAGAATAGGAAGTTTCCTAGTTAGTGTTTCTACACTTGTATAAATTCTGTATTATTTCTTCAATTCAGTACACAAAAAATTATTCTCCAATCTATTATCTTACAAACAGTGAATATTAGAAAAATTAATAATTATATTCTGTCTTGCACTAAATATTATAGACAAAGTGTATTTTTGGATCACATACTCTTTAACAATTTAAATGGATATTATTGATTTACGTTTGGTCCATCATAATCACAGATTGGATTATAATTAACTCAATATATCTATATGTTAGATAATCTTATTATATGGATTAGCTTACATCCTACTCTCGGAATGGAATGCATCAGTCATTTTCCTTAACGGTCCGCTAATTAATTATGTTACATCCGGCAGATGAAATGGACAATTCAGTAAGTAATCATTTCAAATCCATGGCAGGAAAACATAATATGCCAATGATTAAATCCTAACGCTTATCCAAATAATTTGAACACAATCATCACCTGCTAGTTTTATCCTAAGATACTGAACGCATTACGTCATGCCATAAGATCATCAACACTAAATTGCTAGATTATTTTTTTTAATAATTGTACTTTTCTTGGGATGAAGTGAGCCTCAAACATTTTAATCATAATTTAAACAACTACAAAAGCTAAGGATATTTTTGAAAGAACAGCGTAAGATATATGAAGAAAAATAGGATACAAGAAGCCTGGAGTACATTGCAACATAACAAGAGACAAAACCAAGAAATCTTAATTTGTATTAGGCCAACTGCAAGTGCAGTATACATGTATATATATTCAATTTAGCTTCGAAGATATATTGAGCTTTTATCATCCTTATCAAGTCTTCATAAGCTTGAGAATCCACTAGTACCCCATTGATCCTCTAAATACGTAAAGACCTGCAAGAAAACGAAGGCCAAAAAAAAACCACATTATTTGTCATAAAGGTATAGATAAAGAAACTAATTGAAATTTTAATTCAAATTTCAGTCGGACTCCTTGTAAGTTGTTGTGAATTAGCAGTAATGGTTAGTGAGTGAATGGCAGGGCAATTCTCCTTTGGCAAAACAAAAATATGCAATTGCATGAATGTTTGCCAAGGGTGAATTGCCTGTCATTCCTCAACCATGCATTTCCACAGTTACTAGATGTTGCTGGAGTTGTGGAGTCAAGTGATGAAATCAGTAGCCTTTTTAAGCAACAGTATTCGCACCTGAGATTGGGATATGCTTGTAAGAATTTACAAAGGAACAAGTTACAAGGATATGCCGGTACAATTCCTGTCCGAAAAGCTATCTTTCTCATTCATGGTTTTATGGTCCCTAATTCTATGCAATCTTCACCATCCACGCACTCAAGGACCACTCTCCATCTTCACTTTGTGTCTTTCGATCGTCTATGCAATTTGATATTATAGGTTAGACTCTTCTTTTCTTTTTCTTTTTTTTCCTAAGAAGCTGACTTAGTTTGAATTTGCTAAACTCAATCTAAAGTTTATTCGTACATAATAGGTTAATTTGATTTATACTGGGTTATACTGTTTATGATTTCACTCTTTATATTTTTCATATATATTTAATTTTAAAAGTAAATGAATATATTATCAACTTATAAATTAATTTTTAGAATTAAAACATATTGTTTTATTTAATCTAAATTTTGAACAATGTAGAAATTATTGAAACTAATAAATAGTGAACGAACATGTGAGATTGAGGGGCTTTTTCTCCTAAAAATGTATTATTTATGAGAAATACTAAATACATTCTCTTTACTACCTTTTCTTTTATAATTTTCATTCATTCCATGACAACAAGTATACATGTACGCAAATAGATTAAAATAAATAATTTTATAATTTATAAAATAGATACGCATGATGTAAATACTAGAAAAGATAATAATACATAGAATATATATATATATTTAGCACTTTTCATTTATTTTCTAAGTTTTGAGGTTAATTAGTTTTACATTTTCAATATGACGTCAGCATTAAAGGATCGTATACTAATTGAGATTACTTTTGAATGTACAAATGGAAACAACTTTAAAGTAGTAATAACTCTATATATATTTATTATGAATTTTAAAAATTATGAGAATAACAAATTCTCAAATTAATTAGAATATTTTGCAGTGAGGTGATGATACAGTATGTTGGACATACTTTACTATATGTCAGCAAATTTAAACAATTAAATAAACAATAAAAAATATTATGATTTAATCAAACATTTCATATTTTCTAATTTACGATGGATTAAAGCGTTACATACTTCTGTTTTAAGAAATAGAGAACTACTTTGTTATGCAATTTACAGCTGTTGAGCCTCTTGACATAGAAGTGACGTGCAGTGCAAGCTTCATCTGCATGTTTTTCCCAATTCCACGAAAAAAAAAAAAGCAACTATCTTAGGTCAAAAATGAAGATAAAAGAATGACCACTTGTAAGTCAAATTAAAATAACATGAAAAAAATTTGTAATTTACATAATTTATCCTTTTTTCCAGGCCAAAACTTATAATTTTGCAGGAATTTCAACGATTAAATTATAATATTAAAAAATATGATAAATAAATATATAGATATATATAAGAGAGCCTAAAATTCAGCTTATCTAGTATAACTAAAAGTACTTATATAGTATATAGTCACACTGCATTAATGAATTAAGTCATTAATACTAAATAATAAATAGTACCGGATGGTCATTAATAAAATAATACATATTAAATACACTGATTTTCTAAAAGTTTATAGCATATTAAACGATTATCAAGTTATATCCCTCATTATATTATTAGTTCCATTCATTGAAAATTAAAATTAATTAATCAGATATAAATTGATTTCGAAACTTAGGTAAAAGTTTAAAATTAATTAGATATAAATTGATTTCGAAAATTAGGTAAAAGTGGTGATAGAAAGAAGAAAATCCAGAACAAAAGGAGGGGCTAATAAAATCTAAATAGGACCACTTAGGGTTGAGTTTTTAGGCAGTGACAAATGAGCGGATGTGCTTAGAATATGCGATAATCGCACGGCGAAGAATAATACACATTTCTCATCATCTATAAATATGGAATCCTTTGAAAAATGTTCATCAAATAAATAATTAATTAAGTGTATGGATGCATATAATTACAGGGCAATTACTCCTTTGGCAGTTGGCCATATAATCTTAATTAGCGAAGTAAAGCTGACTGCCAAAGGAGATTTGCCCCGCAATATTCATCCATATTTCCACAATCTTCCACTCTAATTCATGTCTCCCTGTATTAATTATATTAATTATGTATATAACATTAATTTTGGTAATTACTTTGTTTATTTACTGATACATGCCAATGCACGTACCTACTGTATTACTAATTTACTTCATTTTCATTTTCATTTTGTTATCATTTATAATTATTTGCTAGAATAGGTGTTTCACATATAAACGACGTTGGTTATTATTATTATTTTTTTTTAAAAAGAAGAAGATGAAGGGAGAATTACACAATTCCTCTAGAGGAACCATGAGAATACATATTAAATGCATCATATATACTGAATGTTAGTGAGTATGGGCCATTAGATGAAAAAAAATTATTTAAGAGTTTATATTCGATATATTGTAATATATTAGATGTACCCAATAATCTCTTTAATCACGAACAGCCTTTTCAAATATTTTGCAAAATTCATTTTTCACCATAAGTTGCTCTTCATAAAACTAAAAATAGTTACAAATCAAATCTTAGTAGTATTCATATATTTAATAAGGCCCTTACAAGTGAGAAAAGTGATTAATATAATGTACCTTTGTCATATTGGAATATATAATTGTAGTACAAAAATGTTATAAGAAGAAATTAAATTCGAAATTTTTCGTATTTTTTATCGAGTGCTGATCACCAATCAACTTCTGATAGTTTAAAATGATGATCTAAAAGTGAAAAGAAGTAATATAAAATATTGTCTCGCATTATTTTATTTTATTTTATCTCCAATTAGTTATATCTGCTGATCTTTTTGTTAATCGTTGGTCATTTGTTCTATTTTATTTGGTGGCATTAACTCAATGTCGATCCTCATTCTTTTCACCTTAGTAGAAAGGAGAAGAGCGAAATTAACTTCACATTGGGCCTAACCGAAGGCAAAACATTAGGTTTGCGGGCTGATTCGTACTTCTTTGCATTGTGGCCCAACAGTCTTTAATTAAATTTAGCTCATCATTTTCTGGGTATTCATATTAGCTTAGCAAGTGATTTTGACATCAAAATTGAATTAAAAATAATGTGAGTATTTAAATGTATTTAAAAATAAGTGAGTATTTAAATGTATTTAGAAAAAATATGCATGTCTGTTTTTCATTGAGATAAAAATTCCATGAAAAAAAAGGATTCGGAGATCTATTTGAAAATTAAAATTTAAAGAGTTCAATAGTTTTTTTCAAAAAAAATTAGGAAGTGAAATAATCGATATAAAGATCGAAAGAGCTGCTTATGCATTGATTGTTACTATTATACTTTGTGTTTATTGCTGCGCTACATCATTGATAAACGTGAAATTCATAGGAATAAGCTCAAGTCTCCTAGTTCTAGTCATACTGAGAGCGGAAGAGGGAATGTACACAGAAGATCAAACCAAATTCATCCCTATCCGTCAGCTCTCTTAGTCTAAACATTGTAGACCTTAATTTCTATATCTATCATGTTAAATGATTTGGAAATCACCCTTCATTCACTGATCTTTCTGTTATTGAAGTAAGTAATTGAGTGTTAAATGATTAGGAAATTATTTTTATGAATAGTAAATTTTATATTTGAAATTAAACAAAATAAATCAGTCAATAACTAATATTTTTTTTATAAAATTAAAATTTTTATTTAATTTTCGTGTCGAGGTAAAAGTAACTATTCAAAGGGAGATGCAGAGAAATAGTTTATTACTTTATCATAGGAGGTCTGCCCGTGACAGAACACTCTAAATTAATAATTAAGAAATATTATAAGAGTAGATATTTTGTTGGTTTTTGGGTACTGATGAGGTTAAACAAGAAACGAAGAAAGGGGAAATCCAGGTTAAAAGTGAAACTATAAAATATAAACCGACAAAATCACAATTACAAATGATAAAAGACGTAAGTGGACACGTGCATAAGGTCAAAAACTATATAATTTTAAAAGAGAGTGTGATTAAATAAAAATAATGATATATCTTTTTTTTTAATGCAAATAATGATATATCTTAACAGCAAATTAAACACAACACTAAATAATGATATAAATTTAAAAATTGATAAAGTTTATTCCTCAAAGTGCCGCAAAAGGATGCTGTACTGGGTCCTTCACTCTTTCGACTTGGAAATGCTTGTGTTCATATGCCCTTAATAGAGGATACGAATAAGGGACGTCAGGTTCTCTTTAGTTAGGACTTTTCATGTACAGCTGTGATGGACACTCCTAATAGGACTGTACCCCTGTTGTATATTTATATACTGTTAATGTCAATATACATGCAGGTCTGCTTATTATTCACATGGTATCAGAGCCTTCACAGGTTTAAACACCATACTTGTTAGATAACTTAAACAGCTTGCTGTTTGTTTGTGTTAGATACAGTTGATAGTTTGTCCTTAAATAGCTTGCTGTTTGCTTGTATTTCAGGGCAGTTAAATACCAAACATGTCCACTGAAAGCTCCACAACTTCAACTCTCTCCTCTTCTTCTTTAATGACGTCAGTACCTTCCTTCTCTTCAAATCTATCCCATAATCTCTCCATAAAACTCAATCCTACCAACTTCTTACTCTGGAAAACACAATTGACACTTGCTTTAAAAGGTTGTCGACTCTTTTCTCATGTGGAAAGTGCTGCACCTGCTGCGGATAGTGCAGAGTTCAGCCAATGGGAACAACAAGACCATCAGGTGCTCTCTTGGATTTTCTCTTCTATATCTGAGAGTATGTTACCACAAATCATAGATGCTGCAACGGCAAAACAAGCATGGGATAAAGTACATGCTGCCTATTCAGTGGGATCTCAACCTCAGGTTCGCAACTTTAGACAATAATTGCTGACTCTTAAATGTGAGAATGATAGTATCACAGATTATATGCAACGAGCCAAGAACTTATATGATCAGCTAGCTGCCCTGCAAAGTCCCATGGCTGATGAGGACTTCATTGACTGTGTTATGGCTGGCTTGGGGTCTGCTTATAGACCATTTATGCGTGCTCTGGAGGCGCGTCTGGAAACTATCCATTTTGATGACTTGTATGGTTTACTGTTAATTGAAGAAGCTCAGTTGGCTCGGGATACAACTAGTGACAGCTTCTCTCCTACTGCTCACTATGCCAACAGGAACTTCAACAATCACAAAGGTCGTGGTAGGAACAACAGGGGTGGCCGATCATCTAGTCAATCTTCTCCTCACCCATCTCCATCCAATACTCCAGGAACTGTTTCTGCTTCTTTGGACACCAGCTCCATCATTTGCCACAATTGCAAGGGTCAAGGACACATCTCACGTGTCTGCCTTTCCCCAAAATTCAACAAGACTAATCAACATGCTCCACCGTCCACATCCTACCTTGCTTCCACATCTACCACTCAACCTTGGATTATGGATACCGGAGCTACACATCACTTAACCTCCAATATGGAAAATCTGGCTTTTCATTCTGAATATAATGGTCCCGAGGAAGTCACCATAGGTAATGGATCTAAACTCCCTATTCATTTTACTGGCTCATTCCACTGTTACCTTAACAGTAAATCTTTTGTCTTCAAAGATGTTTTGTATGTTCCTTCTTCTTCTCAAAATTTAGTTTTTGTTCGTTCTTTGACAGCTTCAAATAAAGTTTCTGTTGAATTTTTTGCTGACTCTTTTTTTATCAAGGATTTGGCAACGGAGGAAACTTTGCTATAAGGCCAGAGTAAAGATGGGTTGTACCACCTTCCACTGTTCACTTCACCACTTGTTCAATTTCATTTAGCTTCTGTCTCTACATGGCATGCTCGTTTGGGGCATGCTTCTTTTCCTACTGTTAGAAAATTGTTAGCCTCTAATTTAATTGTTGTTTCAAATAAGACATCTCCTTCTATTTGTCATTCATGTTCAGTTAGTAAAAGTCATAAATTACCATTTTCTCGTTCTATTTTTTCTGCTTCTCAGCCACTTGAATTGGTTTGTTCTGATGTATGGGGTCCTGCACGAATTCAATCCCATGATGGTTATTCATATTATGTGCTCTTTTTTTATCATTACAACAAATATACTTGGATATATTTTATTAAAAATAAATCTGATGTTATGTCCACCTTTATTAAGTTCCGGTTTGTTGTTAAAAAATTTTTTTGTCTCCCCATTAAATCTTTCCAAGCAGATTAGGGTGGTGAATATCGTGTACTTACCAAATATTTTGTTGACAATGGCATTACACAACGCTCATCATGTCTATATACACCTTAACATAATTCATGTGTTGAGCGCAAATATCGCCATATAGTTGAATCCGGTCTTGCCATGTTAACTTGTGCAAAATTACCTGCTGCATTTTGGACATATGTATTTGACATAGTTATTTATGTCATTAATCGGACCCCTACATCCTCTCTTGATTTTGATGTCCCATACAACAAACTTTTCGGTCAAATGCTAGATTACACACAACTTCGTACTTTTGGTTGTCTTTGTTATCCTTGGCTTCAACCTTATGCTACTCATAAGTTATCTCCTCGTTCTACCAAGTGTGTATTTTTGGGGTATAGTCGTATTCATAAAGGGTATAAATGCTATGATCCTATTTCTTACAAATTATTTATCTCGCGACATGTTATTTTTTCTGAACAGGATTTTTCGTTTGAAGGTTTGAATCAGCTCACTTATGGTATCCAATCTAAGGGTCCACCTCTCTTTCAAACCCCCACTTTCACATTTCAACTTCTCACACCGCCACCTCAAACTTGTGTATCCCCACCACCAGCCACTTCCCCTCCTCCACCTGTATCCCACTCACCATTTTGTCCATCATCTCCCACCGACCCTCCACCACCTGCACCAATTTCTGCTTCTAATACTGAGCGGGTCCACATCCCATTAAATACATCATGTCCCCCTTTGCCACTTACTATTGATCTTACCCAGTTTAGGCCTCTCCCTCCAGCTACTACCACTAATGTGGCATCTAACAAGTCCCATTTAGCAACATCTGCTCCCCTTCCCTCAAGAATGGTCACGCGTTCTCAAACTGGTACTTTAAAACCACGGGCTCTTATCTCTTCGGGTCCACCACCAGAACCAACCACTTTTGGGCAGGTGTCTAAACATGATTGTTGGCATCAAGCAATGGCAGCTAAGTACCATGCATTGATCACCAATGGCACATGAAAATTGGTTTCACCTCCTCCATCTGCCAATATTATGGGTTGTAAATGGGTATTTAAAACAAAGACCTTACCTGATGGTTTAATTGATCGTTACAAAGCCAGGTTAGTGGTAAAAGGGTTTCATCAATATCCAGGTCTTGATTTTACAGAGAAATTTAGTCCAGTTGTGAAGCCAACTACCATTCGCCTTATTCTCACCTTGGCGATCTCTCTTCAGTGGCGTGTGCTTCAACTGGATGTGTCCAATGCCTTTTTGCATGGTGATTTGCATGAGGATGTTTATATGCAATAGCCCCTTGGATTTGAGGATCCTTTGTGTCCTCGGTTTGTTTGTAAACTGCAGAAGTCCCTTTATGGTCTTAAACAGACTCCTCGGATGTGGCATGAAAAATTGACTTCGACCCTGCTCTCCTTTGGTTTTTATGGTTCAAAGACAGATTGTTCTCTTTATTACTATACTTCAGGCACTGCATGCCTTTACTGCCTTATATATGTTGATGATATTCTCTTGACAGGGAATGACACGTCCCTTCTCAACAAACTGGTATCTTTTCTTGAACATCAGTTTGCTATATGGAACCTAGGCCAACTGTCCTATTTCTTGGGTATTGAGGCCCTTTGGACTACCAATAGTCTTCTTCTCACACATTCCAAATACACGAAAGCTATTTTGGCTAAAGCAAAAATGGTGGACTGCAAGTTAATTTCTTCCGCGGCTACTACAACTGATAAGTTACATCTTACTGATAATGACCCGTGTCCTGATCCTAGTCATTACAGAAGCATCGTTGGAAGCCTTCAATATCTTACCTTCACAAGGCCTGAAATTTCATTTGCTATTAACAGAGTATCTCAATTTATGCATGCACCCACAATCTTGCGATATTTACATGGAACTCTCAATCATGGCCTCTTCATTTCACCCACTGATTTGACTCAACTTCATTGCTTTACAGATGCGGATTGGGGTGGTTGCTTTGATGATAGAAAATCAACTTCGGGTTATGTTATTTTTCTTGGCTCATATGCTTGGTTTCCTGGTCTTCTCGCAAATAAAGGACTGTGTCTCGATCTTCTACAGAAACGGAGTATCGGGCTCTTGCCTCCGTTACATCTGAAGCTAGCTGGGTGAGTATGGTGCTTCATGAGATTGGGTTTCCACTCTCCAAACCCCCTGTTCTCTGGTGCGATAATTTAAGGGTAATCTATCTCACTGCCAATCCAGTTTTTCACAATCATAGCAAATATTTAGAAATTGATTTCCATTTTGTTCGTGACAAGGTTTGGAACAAAACTCTGATTGTCTGGTATATATCTACTGTTGATCAGATTGCAGACATTTTCACAAAGGCACTGACAAAGGGTCGATTTCAGTTCCTTCAGGACAAGCTGCGAGTTCGTGTCCCACCTCTTCAGCTTAAGGGGGAGTAATAGAGGATAGGATAAGGGATGTCAGGTTCTCTTTAGTTAGGACTCTTCATGTACAGCTGTGATGGACACTCCTAATAGGACTGTACCTCCGTTTCCTCTGTTGTATATTTATATACTGTTAATGTCAATATACACGTAGGTCTGCTTATTATTCACAGCCTCACTAAATCATGAACGTACCTCTCATGTTGAAGAACGGGTCTGGGTAGAGGAGTTTCCTCATATACTATCTAATCTTGTACCTAAGTATTTTTGTTTCTTCTTGATCAATGGAAGCTCATTATTTATCCCAAGAAAAAAAAATGTAAAGTATATAATTAATTACATTTTCCCTTTAGCTTGATTCCGGACACCAATTATAGCCTGACTCTAAGTTTTTGAGAAGTATCATTTGAGAGATTTTGCCCCCCAATACTTCATCAAATGAAAATTTGATAGAAGAGAAAAGGCTCGAACTTATTACTTCAACCCACGTTTATATACACAGCAATTAATGGAAAATCTCACAAGTTCAGCAAATAACTTATGCTTGTCAACTAACCTTAAAACTAGGACAATTACTTGACTTATTCATACTACTTTTTCTACATTAAATTCTATGATTGCCTTAGTTTTTGGGGAAAAAAAATCATGACAAGTATTTCCTTTCATTAAAGTAATTATACACATTGTATTTCAAAACCTTTTTTGGTTTATCTCTCAAGTACTTATTATAGTTACTCAAACAAAGAAAACCAAAGTAAGGAATCTGAATTGATAGATATGAAAATTATGTGTTTATCTTTTTAGGGCTAAATATTGCCTTGGTGCAATATTAGATTGAAAATTCTTTTCCAAAAAACATTGGAGCTTATTCTGAAATATTACAGCGCCATCTATTAGTTTAAACCCTAAAAGGAATCATCTTAATTCAAAATGATGAAATATATATACATATGTATTTGAAGAAGTGGAGCAATGAAATAGATTTGGCAAATAATTGCAGCGTAGTTGAATAACAGGGCAAGTCTCCTTTGGCAGTATAGAGAATTAGAGTTGACAAACACTCAAATTCCTGCCAAAGGAGAATTGCACTGATATTCTCCACTGCTTAACTTCAATTGCTGCTGCTGTCTTCTGAGGATCCATGGCTTCTTTTTATCAATGGTAGATTCGCACATTGAGATCGGATATTCGATTACCAAAATCAAAACTGGAATTATCCATCGGATCATTCCATCCGATGAGCTTCTTCTTTCACCTTTCCATCAAATTAATGGTCCCCTTTTTATTGAATAAGATTCCTTTCTTCTACCTTTTTCATGCATTTTCACTTAGCTGCATATATGCACATATATTATTAAATTAATATACACATGATGACATCTCCTGGAAAATTCTCTTCTTTCATAAAAGGATGACACGATTAAGCCATTTCATTAAATATTAGATTGCCTTTTAGAAAGTCAGGACCACGAATCTGAACAATATCTCAAGAATTTTTACATGTCTCATTTCATTTCTTTGTCTCCAAAGTTTGCATTTCTGGACTGCATAATCACTCCATCAGGCTTCCAAGTTATAATGCTTTCTTTTCTTTTTTTTCTTTTTTTCGTTACTATAGAAATATAATATCTAATTAGCAAAATATAATTAAAAAAATCGAACTCAAAATTTACCGCATGTTTGTTTTATTAGTACGGATCACCAAACTAACTCACAGTGGTTGCTTTTTTTTATTTGATGGATTTGACTGTAGTCAGATATAATTTGACGAAGAGCAGTAAATACTAATTAAAAAAAATTGAAAGGTTTGAGTTATAACCAACTATTAAGAAAAATTCGGGAGCTATAGAAGTTTGATTAAAGTGTGTATGCTGACTTAACCTTATACAAGGAGGAGAGGCTATTGTTTGGTTCTTAATTGCAAGTTAGTGATTTACTTTATGGGAGAAATATAGAGAAAAGAAATAAAAAGAATTTTAATTTCTCTTATTGTGTTTAGTTGTAATAAAATAAAAGAAATAATATTTTAAATTTTTATGTAGTCTTTCTCTCTCGTTTTTCTTTATTTCCCACTTTTTCCATCTATTCGGTGGGAAATTATTTTGGAGGTTAAGAGAGAATTGAGAAATATAAATTTCTATGAAAAATTAGAATTCTCTCCTAATTACTTTAATGTCCAAACAATAAATAAAAAATATATTTTTTAATTCTTTTCTTTTCCGCCCAATTCCATCAAAATAAACAAATTAGAATTTTCTATATTCGAGAAAATTATAAAAGAAATATAAAGGAACACAGTCACTGCAGTGAGTGGGCTCCATTGATGCACTCAAGTAGAAAAAATATGTATATAAATAAAAATTTAAAACATTTTATAAATATATATTGTGAAATTTAAGTGAGTTTCTATTATTTTAGGGTAAACTTTGATTCCCTTAAAATTTACTCACACAAACTTTAAGTGAGTTTCTATAATTCTAAAATATACACCAATGCATAAGTATTTTTAGCAATAAATGGCCTGCTATATCCAATCACTACAAAAAAAAAAAAAAAAAAAAAAAGTGCATCAAAAATTAGCGACGGACATGTTTGCGTCGCTAAATAGAGAGATTAGCGACTGTTTCCAACATCAGCCGTGAAAATTTATATTTTCAGTTTGGGGTAAAGTTTAGCGACTAATGAAAGAAAAATCGCTATATATTGGCGCCAAATAATGGAGCGTTTGCTACGACGAAATACAGCGACGCTTTTGGTCGCTAAACATTGTTCAATTTTTTTATTTTGGAAAAAAAAATGTTGCGACTGATTTTGAGTGGCTAAATAGAGTGAAAATTTAGTGACGCGATAGTGACAAAAATATTTGTCGCTGATTTTGGAGATAAAATTTGGCTGCTTTTTTAGCAACTAATTTAAGTTGTCGCTATTTGGAAAATATTATAATTAATTTTTTAGATTATAAAATACATATTTTGTCAAAAGTTTTTTAAAATCCCAAATCGTGGAATATAAAACCCCTCAAACAAGAAAACCCCATTTTCAGATCTCCCAAAAACCCGATCACCATGCCCGCTCCTCCATTGCCGCTGTCAACGTAGCCGCCGCCCCTCTACCTGCAATCTCGAAGCTTCAAAACCACCGTTGTCCCTCCTTTGCTTCACCACTCCTCCTTTTCAAATCAAGATTTCTTTCTTCCCTCAACTCGAAGACTTTCCGTTCTATTTTTGGCCAGGTCTGGTGTCGAATGGCAACATGAACCACACCGACGAGCTCCTGAAGGTGAGGCACACCTTTCGATGCTCTTCTTTTCTTCCCGCTCACCAACAATAAGTAGATCGAAGATGGGCCTGCCGAGGTATTCCAGTTCATCTCTTTCTTTATCCGTCTTAAACATTTCCAGGTTCTTGATGTCTTCTTCATTTTTTTCTCTTTAGATCTTTATCTCTACTGATTTACTAGGGTTTTGTGTTCGATTTTCCTCAAAGTTGAAGCAAAATTACTCTTATTACTGTGGTTTAAATGAGTATTGGATACTCACTGATTGTTATCTAAAATATTCATTGAATAATCCAATAGCTAATTGGAACTGTAATCAACTTAATCTTATTTTTTTTATTGGTAAATTGAGTTGTTTGAATTTAATTATTATCGTTGGAGAAGGGATTGTGTGCTTAAGTTTGTGAATTTTTATATGCACTTGAGGCCAGCAAATTATCTTCAGATATGAAATTTTTGACCAGCATATCTAGGGATCGGATATACTTGCAGAGCTGCTAAATTTTTAGGCCAATTTTAGGGATTAGGAAGTTAAGCAATATTAAATTATTACTTAATATTTTAATTTTAATAAGCATGGGGCAGGCTATTTTATAGGCTATGATCAGCACCCAAAGTGCAAGTGAAGAGGTTGTATGGAAATGATGATGAAGAGGAAACTTCTCAAAAAAGATCTGTGGAGGAACCAAAACTGCTTGGTGTTCATCCGGTTACTAATGAAAAGGTTTTATGTGAGCCCAAGTCTATATATTTGTTTTTCTACAGACTTGCCAAAAAGAGCCTCTGTTTCTCATGCATATAAAGTTCTCATTTCAATGTTATACTTATAGTTATTTGAGTTGATACATCCTGTGATATAAAAGATTGCAAAAGTGTTACACTGGAGAAAGGATTGGGGTTTTTATCAAGTGATGGCATGAGGAATTGTGGTCGACCTAAGAAGGACTGACAGCTTGAAGCAATTGAAGCTATGTAGCCTTGTGAAACACTAATTGCATGCCAAGCATTCAAACTAATAGTAAGTGTACTTAAATTCCATTGTTCGAACAGGACAGATAAAGCCTATTTTAATTTTAATAGTTTAGAATCTTTCTTTTTTGTTCTTTTTTAAATTTGTGATTTATTGAAAAGGAAGAATTGATATGGATCATAAGACTGAGCAAACTTTCGTTAAGATCAGCAAAAATCAATGCATTTTATATAAAAGCGATGGCTTCAGATGTTTTTTTCTGTAAATGGAAGCCATCTGCAGATGTGGTTACATATTTTATTTAACGCCTACTATACCATTTTAGAGCTTTGCCTCACATTACTAATGAAGTTGATTTGCAGCTATGCTAAAGGAATTTTTTTTTTCTTTTTGTAGACAATGATGGTATATTTATTATAGGTATTTATAACTTATTTCCTTTCTATTTTCTTATTTGCAAGGTATTGGATAGTGGCATTTTTACATAATCCATTATTATAGGTATTTATTGACTTATTACCTTTTGTTTAATTCTTATCTTATTAGATAGTGGCAGTTCTGTTACTTTCTTGCCTTTATGGTCTAATTATTGAGGATTTATTTAAATGATTAGAGGAGCTCTTCAGTTTTATACCAATTTCCAATCTGCTAGGCATTTTTACTTTGCTGCAATTGAATTTATTATATTATCATGCTATTATTTTGATAGGATTAGACACTTGTCCTTTGTTGGTGGGTTTATCTTTGTTAATAAATCAAATTGATTAGTCTTGCTGCATTATAAGAATTGCCCTTACACAATACCATTAAATTTGATGAATCAAATGAAAGAAGATAAGTTTTTCCAAGAAGCAGCCAAGAACTTTGATGAACTTTTGACATGCTTGACAATTAAACAACCATGAGTGTGTAAAAATGGGTTTTGAGGTATTCTCAACAACCAATTGATACATAATTTAATTTTGCAGAACAATTCATGGAACCCACAGAGTAATTTGTGGTTGGGTCTAGGTAAATGATTAATTAATTTATGGAACTATTGTAGTATTAGTTAATTAATTAATTAGTATCATGTGTATGTACGAAAATGGTACTTAGTTATTAATTAGATAAAATAAAATGGTTGTATTGATATGTTATTTGTAGCACATGCATGCACATGTTATATGTATAAAAGTGAAAAGACTAATCTTTGTGTGTGTTGTATGAGAAAAGAGATGAGTCATATTTTAATAAATGCAGGGAAATGTGGAATGTGTAGTCGTCTTCAGAATTTGATAATAAAGCACAGTGAGGTTTTTAAAGTTTTTAAACAGAGCCACTTATTTCTATATTTTTTTATTGATTTTTTTCTTAAAATTATTTTTATTGACAATTCACGGCATTATATATATGTAATTGATTGTCGAATGAGATAAAAATATAGTTGCTCTGTTCTGAATATTTCAGGAGAAAAAATCAACAAAAAATTTTGAAATAAAATCACTCTATGCAAGCTTGGTTTTCCGAAACATAAGGTAAGCTTTATTAATTGCTGAATGCATTTTCTCCTTTTAACTAGTGAGATCATACATCTAGATTGGTTTAACTACCTGCTTATTGAGAATGGATCTTGAATTTGGTTATATAGTTAACTGTAGAAATAAAATTTGTTTTTGAGTTTTGCTGTAGCAATTTTTGTCTTTAGGGTGAGTTTTTGTTTAGCCTTAGCTCTGTTCTCAGTGCTGCTGTTTGATCTTTATTTTCAATAAAATCTCGAATATGAGAACAAGCCCATATACCTTTTTATCCAACGAACTAGCATGTATTTGATGTGCTAAGTAGTGTTGTCTTTTTACTTGTTATCTCTTTGTAATGGTAAAAAGGGCAAAAATACTTGCCTCTAATTTATTATGATGCATTCAGGTCTAGTGGAACAGTTGAATTTTCAAATGGGAACAATAAGAACACGAAGGCAAGTGCATTGGTTGCTATTTGTAAGGAACGATGAAGACCGTAAAGTTTTTATTTTTGGCAACGTATTGTGTAAAATTTTGTTAGTACCAATATTTAGTTTGAATTATTTTTTTCTAAGTACATATTTTTTAAATTAATAATATTGAACAATTTTATTTATATAAATTAAATTATAGATATTATTATACTGCTACTAATAATAATAATAATAATAATAATTAATTCTACAATATGATTAGTGAGGGAATAGCGACTAAATTTGTCGCTAATATAAAAATGACAGCGTTTTGCCAATGATTATATAATTTAGCGACGAACATCGGTCGCTAATTTTTTGTTCTAAGGGCGACTATTTTAGGTCTTAATTAGCGACCGCATTTTTATTGTAGCGACAGATTTCGTCGCTATTTAGCCACTGTTTTGATGTTCTCGCAAAAAATTCCAACTACAGAAAAATAGCGACGATTGGTCAGTTAGTCACTAAATTTATTTAGCGACGGATCCATCATTTAGCGACGAATCTGTCGCTAAATCCTTTTTTTTTATAGTGAATAGCTGATCTAAAAAGGAAAATATACCGACTGGATTGAATGGAAATTGTAACGGTTAAATCAAAATTTAGAAAAAAAAATAAAGAGTATGTATTCAAACTTAGAATTTATAGGCCATGAGGAATTTGGAGTGCTTGTATAGTACATGAGTTAGATGCATTTAAATGTATTAGGCCATTAACAGTTTAACAGCCTATCATTAAATAGTAATTACTATTTTTTTTATATAATTACATGTTTGGGATAGAGAAAATGGAATACAAAATCTGGTTAATTAGAAAAATAGTTAAATTTTTAATCGTATAAACTACTGATAATTTTCAGTAACTTTTATTAATTTTAAGTGAATTCTTATTCATATTAAAATTCAGACAAAAATTTAACTCAATTCAAACTTATAGAGGTTCAAATATAACACAGTTCGATTATCAAATACAATGAATTGGGCTTAAATTTAATTTCCTGATATCACAGTTTATGATAAATGAACTAATATTATGTGAATAAACCTCTCCCCACATTTTTCAAAAGATCCTCAATTGAAATTTTCGTACGAGGATGCCTTGAGGATAAGGGAATAAACACTGAAATTCTCTCTGTAAAAATAAATCATAACCATTTACCTGAAGGCGAGGCATCTCTGTAATATAAATACCACGATCTTGATCGTTACTCCATAAAAGTTGACATATACTGCAGCAAAATTACTGAACAAATCTTCTTTGGCAGACGCTCCACCAAGCAATATGCATGAGTGGTTTGTATGCCAAAGGAGATTTGCTCACCAGTTGCACTGCAACACTCTTCTTCTCATTCTCATTCCATTATTCACTATCATTGCTTGGGATTTCGTCCTGCGAATCTCAACTTAATTACTTTCCAATTGCATTTAAGCTTCTTTTAATTTTCTTCCCAATCAAGTTTTATTTTAATATGATCTGCAGGTTTTTCTTTTTCCTGTTACATTTTAGCATTAGCGGAAAATGGGTTCGAATCACTTGAAAACACCATAAAAGTTTTTCCTGATCGGAGGTCATCGGGATGAGCACTCTAGTAGTTGAATGGGAGTATTAATGATGAGAGAGAAAGTTTAGAGAGAAAATCTCTTACTATAGAGCCTATAAAATAGGCTTTGGTTGCTTGGATGACTATTAGAGGTTAATAAAACAGGCCACCACGCCATGTATATATACTATTTCCTTTTTATTATGGAATTTCTACACAAATGCTCCAAGGAAGTAAACAGCTTTCAGAGCTGCTATCAGAGGCTCAAGTGGATGTGTAAGCCACTTATTAAATAGTATACAATTATAGAATAAAAAATATAATTCTACACTAAGTGGAAAATTAATATAAAATATATTTCTATATTTCAATAATATAATAAAAAATATAATTCTACACTAAGTGGAAAATTAATATAAAATATATTTCTATATTTCAATAATACTTTTCTAACAAAATCATTTTATTCTTTTCATTATTGTTCGAACTGGCACATAATACCTGTGTCATGGCATGCAATGTATATATACCTTGTAAATCAGCAGTCGAAAATAGGGAAAGTTTCAGTGAAAAGGAAGAGAAAAGAGGATATGCTGAAGAAGTAGCAGCGTATGCTGGGAGCTGAAGGTTCTCCTTTCTCAATCATGGAATTGTGGTCCTAATTTTTCTCACCATCAATCCAAAGCTCAAACAACCTTCAAAATGTTTTCTTTGTTTCAGTCAGATTTTATAACAGTAATTGTATATGGACCACCGTGTTCATAGCTTATTAACAGCTAATTGCTGTAGGGCAACTTATTATCATGTTTAGAGAATCAGATTTCGTCCATAAAATGAAAAAGTAAAAGAAAAATGGGACGAAATAGGTGGCTACGAACATTTATCTCCAATTACAGAATGTTTTATTGGACACGATATTTCGAAAAACTCATAAATTTTGATGAAATTTTGTCCAAAGTAAATTGAGATTTACAGGGGAAGATTTTCATAGACTTTTATTTTATTAGAAAAATAAATAAATAAATAAATGAACTTTTTTAATAGATATTAATGATTTAGTTTACCTCAAAAATTGATAATGCGAATCCTTGAAAAGTAAGCATATCATAAATGAATTAAAAAAATATGGATCATAAATAGACGGATTATAAATGTATCTGATGGATTTAGACCAATCCATAGGTTGAGTTCGTATTTCTTTGAAGCAAACTTATGACCAGAACCATAATATTAAGCAAATATGCAGAAATTAACTTAGTCTGAAACTCTAGTGTACTGATTTTAGTTATGAGATGCAGATCAGTTTTTGAACTCTTCAATAACCCAAATAAAAGACAGAAGCGAAAATAAATATAACATTCTTACTATAACAAAGTCTTGTCGATTTAAACGATTACCAAAAAATTTTTTTTTTCAAAATCTTATACTAAATCATAAGTAATATCCATTGACTAGAAGCCTTTTCAATCAATGTTGACTACGATTATATTTGCCGATTGACCTATAACTGTTCAATTTACTATTTATTAATAAAAATTTCAACAGTATAATGGTTTAAAAACTTGCCTAACCAACCTGTAAGGTAAATAATTTCACAGCTCTTCAAGGGTACAACAATTCATGAGCGATATACGTATTCATCAATCACATTCATTCTATTGCCACTTCATATCACAAGTCATTTATACATATAAATAATTATATTGCTTATATACAATCCAACTTTAACTTTCAGAATTAGGCTGTATATATGCATGCCATACAAAAAGACTTTCCAATTATTCTTTCTTCTTCAAATTAAGTTCCAGCGTGTGTACTTTGCTCCACTCAGATGCCTAAACTTATACGCAGTAAACATTACGTGCTGAGCATTAAATATACTCAGTAGTGACTAGGGGTGTACACGGATTTGGATCTTCCTGTATCGAATCGAAGAACCGAAGAAAAAGATCCATAACCAAACTGTACCGTTGACTTTTTTACTAGAACCGAACCGAATTGTACTGTTGACTTTATTTGAAACGAATCTGGATATTTAACCGAGAACCGGACCGAGAACCGTATTGAACTGTACTGAATTGTCTTGTACCGAATTGTACCGAAAGAACCGATATTTATTAATTATTATATATAATACTAGTAATTTATATATAAATATTACTTATAATTTTTATTCTATATGTACTACATAAATTTAAGTTCATAATTATTTAAGTTATATATTTTAATACACAAAATGAAGATAATAATTAGTTAATAAATTAAACTAAATAATTTAATTATTAAGAAAATAAATTTAATTATTATAATAATCATTCTATATATAAATATGAATATGAATATATAACTAAAATAATTTGTATTTAATTTAATCTATCTTTAATATCACTCAACTACTATTTTATTTTCTTTATAAATTTTTATATAAATATTTAAGTTAATCAATTTATCATATAAGTATTTTATCAATTAATTTCATTTACTGTGAGTATCAATTAACTAATACTCATATATTTTTAGGACAATAAATTCATGAATATCTAAATTAATAATATGATTAAATATATTTATTATATATAATGAAATATTACCAATTATTATATTATATAAGTGTATAATTATTTTACCAATTAATTTCATTTATTTTTAGTGTCATTCAACTAATATGTATATATTTTCGTACAATACCTATAGTAATAATGAAGTTGTAAATCAATAATGTGATTATATATAGTTATTGTATATAAAAATTTTATCAATTAATATAATTATTTGAGTATGTAATTATCTTATCAATTAACTTTATTTATCTTTATATCATGAATGATTAAATATACTTATATGAGTACATATACTTTCAGTATCACTTAACTAACATTCATTAATTTTTTCACAATATCTATATGAGTAATTAAGTATTTAAATTAACAATACAATTATATACAATTATTATATTAATAAAATTTTACTAATTTGTGTAAAATTATTTACTACATAAATTTAATCTCATAATTATTTATATTATATATTTTAATACATAAAATTAAGATAATAATTAGTTAATAAGTTAAACTAAATATTTTAATTATTGAAAACAGAAATTTAATTATTATAATAATTATTCTATATATATGAATATGAATGCATAATTAAAATAATTTGCATTTAATTTAATATATCTTTAATATCATTCAATAACTATTTTATTTTCTTTATAAATAATATTTATTAAATATCTATATAGATATGTAAGTTAAGCAATTTATCACATAAAATACTTTATCAATTAATTCCATTTACTTTGAATATCAATTAACCAATACTCATCTATTTTAGAGCAATACCTATATGAATATTTAAATTCGTAATGTAATTAAATATATTTATTATATATAATGAAATATTACCAATTAATGTATTTATATATGAGTGTATAATTATTTTATCAATTAATTTTATTTATTTTTAGTGTCATTCAATTAGTATGTATATATTTTCGTATAATACCTATATATATATTAGTAATGGAGTTGTAAATCAATAAAATGATTACATATAGTTATTATATATAATAAATTTTATCTATTAATATAATTATATGATTATATGAATATGTAATTATTTTATCAATTAACTTTATTTACTTTTATATCATGAATGATTGAATGTACTTATATGAGTACATATACTTTCAATATCACTTAACTAACATTCATTTATTTTTGCACAATACTTAGATGAGTAATTGAGTATTTAAATTAACAATACAATTATATACAATTATTATATTAATGAAATTTTATCAATTAGTGTAATTATATATGTATATAATTACCTTAACAATTAATTTTATTTTCTTTTAGTATCACTCAACTAGTATTAATCTATTTTTGCATAATATCTATATGAGTAATTTAGTATGCAAATTAATAATATAATTATATATAATTATTACATTAATGAAATTTTTTACCAATTAGTATAATTATATGAGTATATAATCACGTGAACAATTAATTTTATTTTTTTCAGTATCACTCAACTAACATTTATCTATTTTTGCACAATATATATATATATATATATATATATATATATATATATATATATATATATATATATATATATATATATGAACAATTGGGTATTTAAATTCATAATATAATTGTATACAATTATTTTATTAACAAAATTTTAGCAATTAATGTAATTATATATGTATATAATCAACTTAGCAACTAATTTTATTTTCTTTTAGTATCAACTAAATTAATAATATAATTATATACAATTATTATATCAATAAAATTTTATCAATTAATTTAATTATATGAGTATATAATTACATTAATAATTTAACTGTGCCAATAGAATGATTAGAGTACCAATTTAAAATATTTGATAAACAATTTAAATATTAAGAAATATATATAAACAAAGACAAAGATTTATTCATTTTATAAATTATTTAATTAATAATATTAATTTAATAGTTATTTAAAAAATACTTTATACTTACTCTTATTTTTATAAATAATGGTAAATATAAATGATTTTTTAAATGGTAAAAACCTGAATTTAAAAATAAAAATCAAATTTATAATTTTTTAAGAGGGAATTTTTTTTTATTTTGAAATTTTGGAGGGAGTAAAAAATTTAATTAAATTTAAGGGGGAAAATTAATTTTTTTCTAATGGTATATATATATATATATAACAAAAACCTATCTCATTTTCTTCTGCAAAATCCCTAGCGGCAGCCGTTTAGCTCCACAGATCCCTCACTTCTAAGGGAACCAACTTCACCTTCAGCTATGGTGATAAAGCAATAAAGAGATTTCATGTGAGGAACATCGTCGAGCAAGCTGCAGTTAGGGATGTTCAGGATGCTTGCGTGGTTAGGGTTCGTTCTCACACTGAACACAGGAACCGTGAGCCACCACAGCGCTTCCTCAGGCGCAGGGTATTCTCTTCTTCTCCTCTTTGTTTCTTGTTTATTTTTGTCTTTATTCACAAAATCTTTAGCTGGGGAGTTTGCTTACAGATTGATTGATAGAGGTGAAGAGAAATAAAAGAATTAGAGCATGCTTGTGATTTAGCTACATGGGATACGAAACCTGTTTGAGATCAAGTGGCTGATATGTGTATGAATTAGCTATTTGATCATTAGATTTCTGTTGTCCATAATTCACATCACGAGTTGTGATGTTATTCTTGGTTTATCTGAATAGCTTGTGAAAAAGTTATTTAGCTTACTACAAGATGATGTTTCTTTTTTGGGAAAAAAAAATTGGAAGTTCCCAGTGCTACTATACTGTATCTTATATGAAAAAATAAATTATGTTTAGTGTGATCAGTTGAATAACTTTCCTGGTTTATGGAATCTATTAAGATGCACCAACAAAGATAATTGTCTTATTTATTTCATGTTTTCATCTGACCTTAGTTGTCTTGCCAAGGGTGACTTGTTTATTTGTTTGAGATTTTTTTGAGACATGGAAATGATCTTGATATGTTAGTTATGCCCGTGTAATTGGTTTTGTATTATTTAGGAGTTTATATATTTGATTTCTGGTTTTATATATAACCCTTCTATGCATTTATGTACAATTTCTGGACCCTATAGGGCAATTCAAGTATGTCTGCATTATAATTTGTTTGGATAATTGGGTTGAGAAAGCATCCTAGTGAATATGCAGTAATCTGGGTCGTTGAGTAGGCTATCTGTTTAATCTTTCCTTGCCCTTAAACCAAATCAATTATATGACTATGCCTGTATTGATTTGATCTTAGTTTTAGCATTGTATAAACCAATCCCAAGTTGGGCAGGGAAGGTCATGACTGAGCAGGGGAAATTTTCATCTATAATTTTTGGCAGCGCATTCTATTGGATGACTTTTCCCATACTACTGAATGTCAGTCCTTGAAATGTAGAACATGATATCAAGATCATAATTGTTGTGTACTTCTCATAATCTTTTCAGAAGAAATAATGACGTGTTTTTGCTGCTTGCTAGACTGTGCATGAGGGGCATATCTACAATTTTCTTCACTATGTATCCAGCCTCTGTTTATTTTATTATTATTTGAATTATGTATAGTTGAAATCATTAAAATGATTATACTACTATGAAATCTATACTGATTGTTAAACTTCTGCATTTTAAATAATGTGATTTAATGTGCATGCAAAATTTTAAAAATATCGAATTATCCGAAATACTGGATTGTATTGTATTGTATTATTTTGTACCAAAAGAACCGAAGAACCGTACCGAATTGTATCAAATTTTTGTAGAACCGTACTGAATTGTTCCGAATTTTCAAGACAGTTACAATACTTAATTTTTAAAATCCCCGAAATTTCAAGACAATAAGGAGATTTGTAAATTCCCGAATTGTATCGTACCATGTACACTCCTAGTAGTGACTATAAATTAGTGAATCTACAGAATATGCACAAATACATTACACATGCAAAATTTCTTAATTATTCAATAAAACACAATTATCACGCCACTTAATATTTTATGCTATTAAATACCATTTTAATCCCTAATTTTTTTTCAAGTAATTACAAAATTGCCACTTTTACGCCTTATTTACAATTTTGCCACTTGTTCATTTATTTTCACTCTAAATTCATTATTTGACATACAAATTACTAATTAGTCCCTATTTCATCATGTTCATGTCAAATTATATTTTTGGTCCTCCCAAACTATAAGAGTTCAATTTTAAGCTATTCATTCACTACTTTATCATTTTTACTTGTTCATTCACCATTTTATAATTTTTACACGTTAAACTTATTATTTAAGTAAATTATCACATTGACCCTAAACTTTTCATTTTCTTTCATATAGGTCCTTTTTTACTCTTATTCTCGTTTTTACTTCACTTTTTGCACTTTTAACTTATTTTTTTTACCATTATGCCATTAGTATAATACCAGCAGAAATCTTCACGTCAGATATACAGGATATAGATCCCATAAGTCCACAGCACTGCACTAAGGAATGATCCCGAAGGATCATTCCATGACTTTCACTGAACACTTAATACTTCACTAAACTATTGGAGATTATTATGAACCTGCCATAGTAAAGTAAGTCATCATGACTTGCACCGCATAATGTATATCCCTATGGCTAGCCAAACATATTCTAAACTAGATTTAAATCGTCTAACCACTACTAAGGGCAAAATTACTTACTTATCTTAAATTCACTTTTCACATTTTAACTCCTTCACTTACATTTGCATTTCAATATACTAGTTACTCAATTTTTTCATCACTTTTGCATATTTTATGAATTATCTCATTATAATTCATCACTTTCACTTATTTCATGAATTATTTCATCATAATTCAATATTTTCACATTGAATATAATGCAAATTCACTCTCTAAAATATTCATACTAATTTCATAAATTCTAAATAAATTCATGAACATTTATTTTCATGTCTAAATTCTTTTTATGACATTACACATCATATATACATAAAAAAATACCCTAGTATACACTAAGGTTCCATTTGGCCAATGTAGGTTTCACACCCTACCAACTCTTTTAATTCCATTTAAGCATTTTAAAGGTCATTTTCAAGGATCTTAATCACTTTTCTAAGCTTATATTCAATTTAAGCATGCATTTAACACAAGTTCACTTAGGTTATCTAATGTAAACACATTCAAAATTGAAGAAAATTGATAGATTTTATAGTCACAAACTTTATACACTTGCTTAAACTTCCCTAGACTTCTTTTTTCTTACCTTTTCTCTTGGAAGCTTGCACACCACTTTGATTTTCTACAAAGGGCTAAATTTCTTAATCAATAAAACACTAAGATTTTGATCTCTTTTGCTCAAAATATTCTCATAAATGAATTTTAGATACCCAAAAATATCTCCAGACACCTTAAAATTAAATTTAAAGCTTAAATTTTACTTATCCAATTTTAAGCTTTTTACTTTATCTCTTGATTACATCCACTATTCTTACTCAAATCAAAGAATATGGATCTTGAAAACCTTGTAGAGAGGCTGAATCACACTTGAGATGCTTGGATTAGGTGAAAAATCAAGAGCAGGATTGAAGAAATTTTAGAGAAAGAAGAATGGGGTATTCAGCCAAGCTAGGGAGAGAAGAAGGATGAAAGAGATAAGGATCACGCTCAAAAAAATCTTTCCATATTGGCTTATATAGTGGCTCAAATGGGTTGGGCAGGCCCAACCCAAAGCCCATTCTCACAAGCCCAAAAACCCCCTTTTTAAGCCCAATATGCAATTTTTCTGTGATTTTCTCACTTTTCAAATCCAATTCATCCCAAATTTGATTGCATAGTTTATAACATGCATAAATTAAGCTGTACACAAAATTTTAACTCAATCAAAGTCCATTTTTTTATTCAATTCAATCATATCAATCCGATTTGACAATTATTAGGGTTATTGAAAAATTATTTTTTTACAGCAAAATTATTTTAAATATCATTTTAAGCAAAATGGCAATTTTTGGTGATTTTTAGAGCTCATATACTATTTTTAAGGGCATGATCAAACTTTAGTTAACCTATTTACTATTTAAACTGAACAACGACCTTATTTGATTTCGATTTCACTTCAAATTTTAACCCTGAACTAACCATGAGCAATATTTTTTTATGGTCAAATAAAATATTTTTCACCTCCGGATGTACTTTTTAATCTTTAAAAGTATTATTCACTATCAAAAATACTATTCACGGTCGATCCAGTATTAAGGCCATTACAATAAATGCATACCAAAATAAAACTGGAGGCCATTGGCGACAAAGGTTGTGAACAACGGATGATAACAACTTGACGGTAGATAGGGACAAAGGGGTGGAAGGGGGCGGATGGGAGGACTGGACATGGAGAAAAAGAAAGGGTGAAAACAGAGAGAATTGTGATTATGTCTGTGCATAAGTGGATTTAAAGGTAGAGGCCCATTGGGCATTTTTAACAGATCTATTTAGGTCAATTTTATATGTGCAATTTTTTGGTTTGGCCTAATGGATATTTTTTAGATTTGGATTGGATTTTGATCGATTTTTTTGGGTGAAATTTTGAGATTAGATTAATTGTGCCAGGTCAAAGGAAAAACAAAGATCTATGTTCACTAAAACACGATCCACTCAAGACTATCCTCTTTTACCTTTAAGTTTCAATTTTCTTTTTCCAAAAAAAATTATTTATATCTAAAATTTCCGTATTCGATTTATCTTTCATTAAATATATAACCTTATGTGTTATGCACCATCCAATAAATATATATTTTTCTAATTATTCAAAAATGTTTTATTTTTAAAATATAAATTTAAAATTTCTTATTAACAAGGAAAGTATCCATATTATTGGAAGACTACTCGTGTGCTATGCACCATCCAATAAATGACCAATGCATTCAATTTATTTTGATCATCCAATTGAATGATATATAATGCACACATATATGCATTATATATCAAATTAATACTCATAGCATTCTATTCACTTAAAAAAATAAATAAATTCGAATTGTAAGAATAAAAATAAATTGATTGATGAAATTAATAAGAAATCATCATATAAGATAAGAGTTAAAAAAAAATTTATAGATAGTGATTATTAATTTTACATATGTCAATATATCAATATATTATTAATTTATTTTATAAAAAATTCATACACAAATCTAAACAATACTTTTCTATAACAATTTTTTATTGCTCGGCCCACCATGAAGCTGAGCTTCTAGATAAGTTTTTTTCTATTTTAATTACCTTGTTCGTACATGTGGACTTGAGAAATTGAGCTAATTAATAGTTTAAAAATAGACTTGTTAATTTTTGACTCAATTTAAAAATTCAATTTCAATCTAATTTCAATCCATTCATAAATAATAATTCGAATTAGAATTCAAATTCAGAAGAAACTTGAATTGTCTGAATCCTAATAACCTAAGAAACTTAGGGTCAAATCTGACTCCAATCCGAAATCTAAAAATCTATCTTAAAATATTTGAAACCCAACCTAATCCAATCCGAATATTTTTAACTAAATTTTATTGTAATGACTATACTAGATAATCCTGATTACTGTTATTAATTACGTTCATTAATTCGATAAATCCTGTGAGTTATCTGTTATCGATGCATATATGAGTATACATATATTCATACTATACAAGTCATATCAGATTGAGGGTTATACTTTATCATGCTGTTAGGTATTATTTACATAACTTAATAATTACATGACTTTAAATCGAAATATATACATCATTTAACCAAAAGTATACAAAAGCAAGCTCATACATCAAGAAGATCTTTCTATTCTGATGTTGGCTTTGGAAACTGTTGGCTTTATCCCTGGACAAAAGGTCTAACATGCGAACCTACACGGATAAACACCTGTGCTAAGCTACAAAGCTTAGTGGGAAACAAACTAACAACATAACCACTCACAGTGGTTATCACCAAGCATGCAATAATGGTACAAAAATAAATTGCATAGATTTCATTAATAAAGTAATAAAGTAGTAATACATAAATATATATGCAATATTAAAAGGAATAACTGTTTCATTACATCATATAATGAAAGATTGTAAACTATATGTGCATATTGTTCATCTTATAAATTATGCCTGCTTCATTTTCTGTGGGAGTGGATAACGGGTTCTGTGGATACCATAATATATCGAGTTTATAAATACTCGAAGGTATTAATACTGTGGATACCCGAAGGTATCAAATCTGTGGACCCATTAGGCTAAAACTATGGTCTCATGTAGAGACAAACTATAGACTCATAAGAGTTAGACTATAGCAGCTGCAACTATAACCCTATAGGCATGCCTATCTATCCACAATCAAGTCTTTATGTGCAGGCATTACTCAATTCATATACCATTATATCGATTCTGGGATTGAGTTATCATATTTATCATCTATAAAGACCACTCATATAAATATACATTATAGTCAGGACAGTCTACTTTAATCCAATAGCATATTACTTCAATAAGGTGAATATATATATATATATATGGATACATAAACATAAGCACTATTCATAGAAAAGCAAGGGTATGCATCAATAATTATGATACAATAGCATACCTGCTCAATCTTTAAAGTAACACATTCGGGTGTAGTTTATTATAATGGAAAATAAATAAAAGAAAATAGGAAACACATCCTTATTGTCGTGCTCGTGACAGTAATCGCGCTCGCAACACTTATCGCACCCGCGGTATTACTCACGCTCACGACAGCAAGCAATGGCCAATATGAACATTCCTCGATGTCGCGCTCGTGACACAAGGCAATGGTTTGATGTTGCACTCGCGACATAAGTCATGCTCGCGACACAAAGCAACGGTTCAAAAGCTTCAACGTTCATTGCTCAAAAATCCTGTAAGTTAATTTCAAAACTCAAATTGCATCTCAATTTCAACATGCCAAACGGCTTTTCTGAAAATACTATCTTCTACAAAGTTTTAGGCCTATATTTCTAGTTTCTAAAACATCAAAAATCTCCTCAATAGGACCTGTACATCTTTAGATATTCCAGAAAAACTACAGACTGTTCATGAAGACAAAATAACAATCACAATCATATTTCAATACCGATTTTCACTATCAAGCAGTAAAAATTAGGTTTCAGTTTCTTCTAACAAAATCAAGGTTTATAAGTCTAGTTTCTATACCACTAAAATTTCATCATTTGGACAACTATAGCTCAACAAAATCAAGGTTTATAAGTCTAGTTTCTATACCACTAAAATTTCATCATTTGGACAACTATAGCTCAAGATATGAGCAAAAATATGCATACTGGTCAAGTGATCCTTAAAACAGATTTTCATGTTTTTCAACCAAAACTTGTATATTTTCAACTCTAAACCCTTCTAAGCTTGAAATCATCCATAAAATATATGAGAGAGACATTCAAGGTCTCCCTCTCTCATGACCAAAACATCAAACATACACAAAAACCTAAGTTCCCATACTTTTTTAAGCTCCAAGTTCTTCAACCTTGGAGAGCCTCCTTCTCCTTTCTCTTGCTTGATTCTCCTTTTATAATATAAGACACTTTCATGAATATTTCTCAAGCTAGTCAAAGAAAAACACATAATAAAGAAGAATCAAGGTTACCTTAAGATTAAACTAAGTAAATCCTTGTTCCTTTGATCAAAACCCCAAGAACTCTAGAGAGAGAAAATGAGAGAGAGAGTTTAGGGTGAGAGAGAGAGGTTGAAGATGAAGAGTGAAGACCAAGGGTTGGCCGGCCACCTCTTCATCAAAATATCTCCCTCCCTTTCTCATTTAATTGGCCCAAATGTCATATAATTAGAATTCTTGCTATTTGGTCCTTTAACTTTTCTTTATTTCTAATTCTACCCTAAAACTTACCCTTTAGCTTTTTAATTAGGTCCTTCTATAAGTATTTACTCATAATTAAACATGGACACTAATAATTAATTAATTAGTGATTATTCTCTTAGGGTATAATGAGGGGCATTACAACTCTTTCCCCCTAAAATAATTTCGTCCTCGAAATTCATACATGTATTGAAGAGCTGAGGGTATCGAGCCCGCATAGCTGCTTCAGGTTCCTAAGTCGCTTCTTGTACACCATGGTATTGCCATAACACTTTGACTAGAGGAATTTTCTTGTTCCTCAACTGTTTAACTTTTCTAGCCAAGATCTGTTTAGGCTCTTCATCATATGTATAATCAGATCTGACACTGATATCTTATACCGGTATGATGTGTGACTCATCAGATCGATATTTTGCCGGAGCATAGAAACATGAAAAACATCTTGCAACTTTGATAATTCACTGGAAAGATCCAATCGGTATGCTACTGTTCCAATCCGTTCCAGAATTCTATAAGGACCTATAAACCTGGGACTTAGTTTCCCCTTATTTCCGAACCGTAGTACTTTCCTCCATGGGGACACCTTCAAGAACACTTCATCGCCAACCTGATATTCAATGTCCTTTCTTTTCAAATTCGCATATGACTTTTGCCTATCACTGGCTTCCTTTAATCTTTGCTTGACAAGCTGAATCTTTTCTTCGGTATCTTTACCAATGTCAGGGCCTGTCAATTTACTTTCAGCTAACTTTATCTAACAGGAGAGAGCTCTACATTTTCGACCATAGAGGGCTTCATAAGGTGGCATACCAATGCTAGTTTGATAGCCATTGTTGAATGCAAATTCCATCAAAGTCACATATTTATCCCAGCTCCCAGGAAAATCTAAAATACAATCTCTCAACATGTCCTCTAGCACCTGTATGATCCTTTTCGATTGCCCGTCAGTTTGAGGATGAAAGGCAGTACTAAGGAGAAACTTTGTACCTAAAGCTTGTTATAAACTTTTCCAAAATCTGGAAGTAAATCTTGGATCCCGATCTAAAATGATTGATATTGGTACCCATGCAATCTCACAATCTGGTCTATATATAACTCAGCCAAATTATCCATTGAGTAAGTAGTTCGGATCGGTATAAAGTGAGCCACCTTTATCAATCTGTCTACTATGACCCACACTGCATCATGCTTCTTTTGAGTAGTGGGTAAACCTATAACAAAGTCCATAATGACATTGTCCCACTTTCACTGAGGAATGGAAAGAGGATTTAACAGTCCTGAAGGAAGTTGATGGTCTGCTTTTACTTGCTGACATGTCAGACATCTGGAAACATACTCAATCACATCTCTTTTCATTCCTGGCCACCAGTAAAACTGTTTCAAAACTCTATACATTTTGTTGCCGTCGAGATGCATGGTGAATACTGTGTTATGGGCTTCTTGCAATAAAGCTCTCTTCAATTCTTTAACATCTGGCACACACAATCGATTCCGATAATAGAAACCACTATCAATCCCAATAAAATATTCTATCGGACCTCCTGCATGAACTGATTGAGCCAATTGTTGCAGCTTTACATCATATGTCTGTGCATCAATTACTGCCTGCCTTAGATTAGGGCGAGCTCGAAATTGAGCTAACAAAGCCCCATCAGATGCAAACTTTCATTTACAATCTTGTAGTAACAAGGTTGCCATCATTTTCCGACTTAAAGCATCAGCCACCACGTTTGCTTTTCCTAGGTGATAATCAACTATACAATCGTAGTCTTTGAACAATTCTAGCCATCTGCGCTGTCTTAAGTTGAGATCTCGCTGAGTAAGCAAGTATTTAAGACTCTTGTGATTTGTATAGATTTTGCACTTCTCACCATAAAGGTAATGCCACCATATCTTTAAAGCAAACATAATTGCGGCCAATTCTAAATCATGAGTCAGATAATTCTGTTCATGAGGTTTCAACTGCCTTGATGCATAAGCCATTACTTTACCCTCTTGCATCAACACACACCCTAATCCATTTCTCGATGCATCACTATACATAGCATATTCTTTACCCGCTATGGACTGGGTAAGAACGGGAGCCTCCGTTAACATCTTCTTTAGCTGTTCAAAGTTGGCTTGGCAATGATTTGTCCATTCGAATCTGGCTTTTTCTTGAAGTAACTTAGTGAGCGGGGAGGCAATAACTGAAAAGCCTCCTACAAATCTTCTATAATAACTAGCTAGGCCCAAGAAACTTTGGACTTCTGGAACATTGCGAGGCAGCTTCCAGTTTACAATAGCTTCAATCTTTTTAGGGTCCACCCTGATGCCTTCTGAAGACACCACGTGCCCAAGGAAAGAAACTTCTTTAAGCCAAAACTCACAATTACTTAGCTTTGCATATAACTGTTGTTCTCGCAAAATCTGTAATACTATTCTCAAATGTTCTACATGCTCTGCTTCATCACAAGAATAGACCAGGATGTCATCTATAAACACCACGACAAATTGGTCTAAATAGGGTCTGAACACCCTATTCATCAGATCCATGAAGGCTGCGAGTGCATTAGTCAACCCGAAAGGCATTACTAAGAATTCATAATGACCATATCGAGTCCTAAAAGTAGTCTTCTGCACATCTATATCCTTAACCCAAAGTTGATAGTATCCTGACCTCAGATCAATTTTAGAAAACACTCCAGCACCTCGTAACTGATCAAAAAGATCCTCAATCTGAGGTAAAGGATACTTGTTCTTCATAGTTACCCTGTTGAGTTGTCTGTAGTCTATACACATTCTCAAAGTGCCATCTTTCTTCTTGACAAACAATACCGGAGCGCCCCAGGGTGATACACTAGGCTTGATAAAGCCTTTATCCAATAGCTCTTATAATTGAATCTTTAACTCCTTCAGTTCTGTTGGTGCCATTCTGTAAGGTGCTCTGGAGATAGAAGCAGTTCCAAGCAAAGTTTCAATAGACAACTCCACTTCTCTCTTTGGTGGCAAACCCGAAAGTTCCTCGAGAAAACATCAAGAAACTTATTGATCACTGGAATATCCTGAAGATTAACTGTCTCTCTCTTAAAATCAAGAACCAAAGCCAAATATGCTTCACATTCTTTTCTAAGGAATCTTTTCGCTTTCATAGCAGAGATAACATTGATTAAGGGTTTAGACTTAATACCCTGAATCAATGTCTCTACGTCCCCATCATTCTTTACTACTATTTTAGCTTTACAGTTCACTATAGCTTGGTATTTAGACAACCAATCCATACCCATGATTACATCAAATTCATGGAAAGGCAAAATAATTAGGTCAGCTGGGAACTCTCTCTCTTGAATTCTAATAGGGAAATTTCTATAAACCTCATTTACATGTATACTATGGCCCAAATGACTGATCACACATATATCATAATTCAGATGATCAACAATAGATACATTTCTACCCAGCTCCCCATTACAAATATATGAATGTGTAGATCTCGGGTCTATAAGCACATGCACATCAATATCAAAGAGGAAGAATGTACCAACTACGACCTCAGGAGCATCAGCATCTTCTCGACCTTTCATAGCATAAGCTCTGACAGAAGGGGTAGGAGCGAATGGTCGGTCCACTATCTCAGAAACATTCCTGGACTGGGCTCTAAACTGGCCCGATCCACCTCTGCCTCTACCACGACCTCTACCTGAAGAGGGTGCATTTGAAGCTCCTCTATTACTTTGTTGACTGGAAGCTTGTTCTTGCGCCATAGGACAATTTTCCATAAAATGCTCCATGCTGCCACATCTGAAGCAAGCACCCATGAGCATTCTACAAGTGCCCCAATGTCGCTTAAAACAATAGGTATATTCTGAGCTTGACCTCTGCCCTGTCCCGATGCAATACCTCTACCAAATTCGGTTGGAGTAAAAGTCCCCTGTCATCCACCTCTAGACACAGAACGAGTACTAGACTCCATTAGTTGTTCACCTGGAGTCATTCTTGGTTTTTTTCCTGATGAAGAACCATCCCGAGAAAAGCTTCTTCTTCTTTGTTCTCTTTCTCTTTTTGCATTTTCTTCTTTCTCTACTCGGATAGCTACTTGAACTAACTGATGGTAATCCATAGGATGCAAAGACATAGGTCCTATCAAATGCTCTCAAATCTGATCATTCAATCCATCTTCAAACAGGCGACACGTGAAAGTCCCAGTCGGCATAGGTTTTGGTACAAATTTGCTCAGACGGCTGAATTCTGCTTCATATGCAGCCACTGACATACCTCTCTGCTTTAAATTCAAAAACTGCTTCAACCTTTCATCCTTATATGCTTCAGTCACATACCTCTTTTTAAACTCCGCTACAAAGAACTCCCAGGTGAGGGAATCAGGTAGTTGAGGTTGTGTCTGAACTAGCTTCCAACTATCATAGGCTACTCCCTGAAGCAAAGACATAGCACAGGTCACCTTTTGACTAGCTGGACATTGAACTTCTGTAAAAACCCGCTCCAACCTTTCAAGCCACAACTCGGCTTTCTCAGACTCTTCCCAAGTAGAGCCTAAAAATTCTTCTGCACTATGCTTTCTAATCTTAGAAATAGGGGCCTTTGGTACAGTCATCCTTTGTAAAATCTGAGCCATGTCGTGGGAAATTTCCAATAATGCTTCACCAGACTCGGTAGCAGCTGCACCACCTCTAGTGGATGCAGAAGATTCAGGCTGAGAAGGAATCAATTAACCCTATAAGTTGCTCTCAGCCGATTCATCTATCACTTCATGATGTCCTTCCATCTTTAACTATATCAAAAGAAACACAGGGACAACCACATTAGCCAACATTGATAGAAATTCTATATCTATGACCCTTGAAATTCCTATCGGCCAGAACCGCCTAAACCAAGGCGCTCTGATACCAAAAATGTAATGACTATATTAGATAATCTTGATTATTGTTATTAATTACGTTCATTAATCCTGTAAATCCTTTGAGTTATCTGTTATCGATGCATATATGAGTATACATATATTCATAATATACAATTCATATCAGATTGAGGGTTATACTTTATCATGTTGTTAGGTATTATTTACATAACTTAATAATTATATGACTTTAAAGCGAAATATATACATCATTTAACCAAAAGTATACAAAAGCAAGCTCATACATCAAGAAGATCTTTCTATTCTGATATTGGCTTTGGAAACTGTTGGCTTTGTCCCTGGACAAAAGGTCTAACCTGTGAACCTACACGGATAAACACCCGTCCTAAGCTACAAAGCTTAGTGGGGAACAAACTAACAACATAACCACTCACAGTGGTTATCACCAAGCATGCAATAATGGTACAAAAATAAATTACATAGATTTCATTATTAAAGTAATAAAGTAGTAATACATAAATATATATGCAATATTAAAAGGAATAATTGTTTCATTACATCATATAATGAAAGATTATAAACTATATGTGCATATTATTCATCTTATAAATTGTGCCTGCTTCATTTCCTGTGGGTGTGGATAACGGGTGCTGTGGATACCATAAGGTATCGAGTTTACAAATACTCGAAGGTATTAATACTGTGGATACCCAAAGGTATCAAATTTGTGGACCCATTGGGCCAAAACTATGGTCTCATGTAGAGATAAACTATGGACTCATAAAAGTCAGACTATAGCAGCTGCAACTATAACCCTATAGGCATGCCTATCTATCCACAACCAAGTCTTTATGTGCAGGCATTACTCAATTCATATACCATTATATCGATTCTGGGATTGAGTGATCATATTTATCATCTATAAAGACCACTCATATAAATATACATTATAGTCAGGACAGTCTACTTTAATCCAATAGCATATTACTTCAATGAGGTGAATATATATATATATATATATATATGGATACATAAACATAAACATAAGCATCAATAATTATGATACAATAGCATACCTGCTCAATCTTTAAAGTAACACATTCGGGCGTAGTTTATTATATTGGAAAATAAATAAAAGAAAATAAGAAACACATGCTTATTGTCGTGCTCGCGACAGTAATCGCGCTCGCGACACTTGTCGCGCCCGCAGTATTGCTCACACTCGCGACAGCAAGCAATGGCCGATATGAACATTCCCTGATGTCGCGCTCGCGACACAAGGTGATGGTTTGATGTTGCGCTTGCGACATAAGTTGTGCTCGCTACACAAAGCGACGGTTCAAAAGCTTCAACGTTCATTGCTCAAAAATCTTGTAAGTTAATTTCAAAACTCAAATTGCATCTCAATTTCAACATGCCAAACGGATTTTTTTGAAAACACTATCTCTACAAAGTTTTAGGCCTATATTTCTAGTTTCTAAAACATCAAAAATCTCCTCAATAGGTCCTATAAATCTTTAGATATTCCAGAAAAACTACAGACTATTCATGAAGACAAAATAACAATCACAATCATATTTCAATACCGATTTTCACTATTAAGCAGTGAAAATCAGGTTTTGGTTTCTTCTAACAAAATCAAGGTTTATAAGTCTAGTTTCTATAAAAACTAGAATTTCATCATTTGGACAACTATAGCTCAAGATATGAGCAAAAATATGCAGACTGGTCAAGTGATCCTTAAAACAGATTTCCATGTTTTTCAACCAAAGATTGTATATTTTCAACTCTAAACCCTTCTAAGCTTGAAATCATCCATAAAATATATGAGAGAGACATTCAAGGTCTCCCTCTCTCATGACCAAAACATCAAACATACACAAAAATCTAAGTTCCCATACCTTGTTAAGCTCCAAGTTCTTCAACCTTGGAGAGCCTCCTTCCCCTTTCTCTTGCTTGATTCTTCTTCTATAATATAAGAAACTTTCATGAATATTTCTCAAGCTAGTCAAAGAACAACACATAATAAAGAAGAATCAAGGTTACCTTAAGATTAAACTAAGTAAATCCTTATTCCTTTGATCAAAACCCCAAGAACTCTAGAGAGAGAAAATGAGAGAGAGAGTTTAGGGTGAGAGAGAGAGGTTGAAGATGAAGAGTGAAGACCAAGGGTTGGCCGGCCACCTCTTCATCAAAATATCTCCCTCCCTTTCTTATTTGATTGGCCTAAATGTCATATAACTGGAATTCTTGCTATTTGGTCCTTTAACTTTTCTTTATTTCTAATTCTACACCAAAACTTACCCTTTAGCTTTTTAATTAGGTCCTTCTATAAGTATTTACTCACAATTAAACATGGACACTAATAATTAATTAGTGATTATTCTCCTAGGGTATAATGAGGGGCATTACATTTATTTTATCTTATTTATTTATAAATTATAGTGTTATATATATATATATATATATATATATATATATATATATATATATATATATATATATATATATATATATATATATATATATATATATATATAAACAATATATTATTTTATTAATATTTTCATCCTAATTTTTATATAAAATTTAAATTTAATTGAAATAAAATATAAATATCTAACTATTTAAATTTTAAACGGTAAATAAAAATAAAACAAAAAATCAAAAATTTCAAGTAAAAGTTGACCGATATTAAGTAGGGATGAGCATGGACCGGTTAATCGGTCCATTAAAAATTTTCTTAAATCAGTCCATTACCATCAGTTAACCGCTATATCGGTTTCGATTTTTAACTCGATTTTTCGGATCAATTTATCGGTTAACCACTAAAAAATTTTAATATATAAATTTATTAAATTATACAATTTATAATATTATTTTTAATAGTTAAAAATGCTTTAAAAATAAAAAAAATACTAATTAAATACAATATCCATTAAAATAATCAATATAAAAATAAAATTTCAATAATTAATTATAAAAATTAAAAATATTCAATATAAAACTAACAACAGAACGCTAATTATGCACATAATTTTAATATTTATTTACTAAAAATATATATTTTATAAAATTATATATCATAATATTTATAAATTACACAAAAAT
This sequence comes from Excoecaria agallocha, assembly GCA_037975025.1. Taxonomy (NCBI): domain Eukaryota; kingdom Viridiplantae; phylum Streptophyta; class Magnoliopsida; order Malpighiales; family Euphorbiaceae; genus Excoecaria; species Excoecaria agallocha. The sequence goes on along the minus strand of CM075810.1, from coordinate 35,902,540 downwards.
TAAAAAATATAAGTGTAAAATTTAAAATATAATTCATAAAATATATAAATATTCGGTTTCGGATAGGTTAACCACCAGTTTTTAAAGTAAAAATCATAAACCTAAAATTTCGGTTTGATTAACCTAAAAATCGGTTCGATTTCGAACCAATTTTTCTGTTAACCGAATTTTCGATTAACCATGCTCATCCCTAATATTAAGTGCAATGTCGTTTTGGTGTGTGTGTTTATTAAAAGGGATATAGTTCTTATCAGATTATAACTCTAGCTACCCATATCTTAGTTTACGTGTGTGTGAGTCCTACTTGGTTTTTACTACTTGTACAGGCTACTGTTGTGTTATACTCTGCTTCTATTGCTTGTAACACTAGTGTATATATATTCATTGACCAATAACAAAGATGTGTGGCATTATTCTCATATGGTATCTGAGCCCGATAGGTTTAAACACCAATCTTAACATGTCTACCACCATAGTCGATATCTCAACCTCCTCCACTTCAATGTCGTTTATGTCTATGCCCACAATTTCTTCAAACCTCTTTCATCACCTCTCTATTAAACTCAATTCAACAAATTTTTTGTTATGGAAAACACAGCTCACTTTGGTTCTTAAAGGCTATTGTTTATTTTCTCATGTTGACAATGGTGATGCCCCTCCTCTTGGTAGTGATGAATTTAAAATTTGGGAGCAGCAAGATAATCAAATTTTGTCTTGGATTTTTTCTTCCATTTCGGAAAACATGTTGTCCAAAATTATTAGAGCTACAAAAGCTAAACAAGCTTGGGATAAGCTTCATGCCGCTCACTCAATTGGTTCTAGACCACAAGTTCACAACTTTCGATAGCAGCTCTTGACTTTCAGGCATGAGAATGATAGTATCATGACTTATATGCAGCGGGCTAAGCATCTATTCGATCAACTAGCCGCCTTACAACATCCTATGGCTAATGATGACTTCATTGATTGCGTTTTGGTAGGTTTAGGACCTACTTATAGGCTTTTTGTTCATGCCTTGGAGGCACGCTTGGAGTCCATCAACTTTGACAATCTCCTTGGGTTGTTACTTATTGAAGAATCGCAGTTGGCTCGGGACAATCCAGCTGATGACTTTCACCCTACAGCTCATTATACTAGCCGCGACTCCAATCGGGGTAGAGGACGTGGGAGGCAAAATCGTGGTGGTCGTTCCTCTTTTTTCTAGTACAATGTCTAATCCACCATCTACCTTCTCTTCTTCACCTGCTCCATTGGACACAAGTTCTGTTATATGTCACAACTGCAAGGGACAAGGTCACTTCTCCCATGTTTGCCCCTCACCCAAGCTCCCTAAAGATCACCGCAACCCACCTAAATTGGCCTTTCACCTTACCACTGCCTCATCTTCCTCACATCAACCGTGGGTTATGGATACTGGGGCTACAAATCATCTCACCTCAAATTTGGAAAATCTTGTTGTTCACTCTGAGTATCAAGGGCCTGAAGAAGTCACTTTAGGTAATGGGTCTACTATTCCTATTCACTCTACTGGTTCCTTTAATTGTCACATTAATGGTACCACTCTTTCTTTTCATGATGTTTTATTTATACCTTCAGCTTCTCAAAATCTCATTTTTGTTCATTCTCTCACTGCTTCTAACAATATTTCCATTAAATTTTTTGCTGATCATTTTTTGATAAAGGATTTGGCAACGAAAGCAACATTGCTACGCGGCCGGAGTAAGGACGGATTTTACTACCTTCCGCTCTCTCATTCCTCACCTATTCAAGCTCACCTTCCATCAGTGAATACTTGGCATGCTCGACTTGGACATGCTGCTGTTCCTGTAGTCAAGAAATTACCAGCTTCAAATTCTATTGTTGCTTCCTTTGATAAACTTAATAATGGTTTATGTCATGCTTGTTCGGTTAGCAAGATTCATAAATTGCCATTTTCTTGTTCTATTTTTTTGGCTAAACAACCCCTTAAAATCATTTGTTTAGATGTATGGGGTCTAGCCCAAATTAAATCTATTGATGGTTTCTCTTATTATGTTATTTTTTTATCACTTTAGCAAATATACTTGGATTTATTTTCTTAAACACAAATTTGAGGTGCTCAGCACATTTGTTAAATTTCGTTCAGTGGTTGAAAAATTTTTTGGTCTCCCTATTATGTCATTCCAGGCTGATTAGGGTGGGGAGTTTCTTGCTCTTCCTAACTACCTCATTCAACATGGGATTACTCAACGTTTTTCTTATCCCTATACTCCTAAACAAAATGGTTGTGTTGAACATAAGCATCACCATATTGTTGAGTCGGCTCTTGCTATGCTAAATCATGCTAAATTACCTATTGCTTTTTGGTCATATGCATTTGATGCTGCGGTTTATCTTATAAATCACACCCCAGCTTCCACCATTTATTTTGATGTTTCGTACAATAAATTGTTTGCTCATATGCCTGATTACAGTCAATTATGAATTTTTGGTTGTCTCTGTTATCAGTGGCTTCGTCTTTATAGTTCTCATAAACTTGATTCACGTTCGACTAAGTGTATTTTTTTGGGTTATAGCAAATTACACAAAGGATATAAATGTTATAATCCTCTGAATCACAAACTCTTTATCTTACGCCATGTGTTATTTTGTGAACAGGATTTTCCTTTTGAGGCTCTCCATCGTCAAGCCCTCAGTCTTCATGACTCATCCCCACCTCTATTGCCCACTCCATCAGTCACCTTTCAGCTACATGCCCAGCCTTCTCCTTCTGCCTTGCATCCACCTACGTGTCCCCTAACAAATAACCAAGCACCGCCCATTAGTTCCTCGCCCTCCTTTATTCCACCTGTACCTGTTGTTCCCACTGTTCAGCCCGCATTACATCAGCATCCACCGCCCTCTTTCCAGCCTGCTACTCGATCATGTTCCACTGACCATCCCGCTGTGCCTTTAATAGTTGATCTCTAACATTTTGGTCCTTTAGCTTCTTCAATTGGTGCGTTAAACCCAACACCTTTTTCCACTGCTGAACCCAATGCTACTGCTTCTTCAGTGTCTCGGATGACCACTAGATCTCAAACTGGTTCCTTAAAACCCAAAGAACTTATTTCTCACAAGCTAAAGGATGATCTAACTATATATTTACAGGCCTCTAAGCATGATTGTTGGCAGCAAGCTATGGTGGCTGAGCATCATGCCTTGCTTTCTAATGACACTTGGGACTTGGTCGCACCCCCTCCTGGTGCTAACATTGTGGGTTATAAGTGGGTTTTCAAGACTAAAACATTGCAGGACAAGTCGGTTGAATGCCGCAAAGCCAAACTTGTGGCCAAAGATTTTTATCAACGTCCAGGCTTGGAGTTTACCGATACCTTCAATCCTGTTGTGAAGCCCACCATAATTCAGTTGATCCTCACGTTAGCAGTTTCTCTTGGCTGGAAGGTTTTACAGTTGGATGTATCCAATGCCTTCTTACATGGTGATCTTAATGAGGTAGTTTATATGGAGCAGCCCAAAGGGTTTGAGGATCCTTCTTACCCTCACTATGTTTGCCGATTGAAAAAATCACTGTACGGTTTGAAGCAGGCTCCACGGATGTGGCATGAGAAGCTTACTACTGCCCTTCAGTCTTTTGGTTTTGTGGGTTCTAAAATAGATTGCTCTCTGTATTATTTGATCTCTGGTGCTGCTAGATTATACTTTCTTATTTATGTGGATGATCTCCTTCTCACTGGTAACGATTCTACGCTTATGGATCAATTACTGGCATTTCTTGAACAAAAAGTTGTCATTCGTAATTTAGGCAAACTCTTATATTTTTTGGGCATTGAATCTGTTTGGTCCGATGATAGTGTGCTTCTCACTCAGTCTAAGTATACTAAAGCTAGCTAAGTCCAATATGTTGGCTAGCAAACTCATTTCTTCTCCAACTAATCCAACGAATAAATTGGCTCTTACAGATGGTGATCCTTTCTCTAATCCTAGTTCTTGCCGCAATATTGTGGGTAGTCTCCAATATCTCACATTCACAAGACTCGACATTGCCTTTACTATTAACAAAGTATCTCAGTTTATACATGCTCCCACTGCTCGTCATTGGAGTGCTGTTAAACGTATTTTAAGGTATCTAAAGGGCACTCTTGATTATGGTTTGTTCATCTCTAAAACAAACATTTCTCAGTTACACTGCTTCTCTGATTCAAAAAAACTGATTTAAAATGATTCGAATTTAAATTCATCATATGTGCCCTGATTGGCTGGTGTATTTGAAAGTCTATTGCTTTCTCAAAATCTAAAAAGTTTAAAGTTGTCATTGTCAATTTCTCTTTTAAAAGTTTTGGATATAGACTTTGACTTCTATTTCCGTACCCAATATGTGTATACGTAGATAAAAAAAATACGATAGAATAATAATGATAGTTATTGGTAAAATGTTCTTAGAAATTAATAATAGGTAAAAAGGTGCTTTAGCTTCTTTCCTTTCTTTTTTCTTATTCCTCCAATTTTTTTATGTCATATTATTAGGTACTTCAATACTAATTTTGCTTTAGATTGGGCATTATAAAAAGCGATAGTTTATTAATTTAATGGATGCTTTATATTTATTGATAAAATATAATTATATTTATTGATATAATATAATAAAAGTTCAAGAATTTGTATTTTTTTTATAAATGAAAGAATTTGTAATTAGAAACTAATGATTACATTTTCCCAAATTAATAATAAAAATGAAACAAAAAATGCATAACATATCTACATAGATAGTGATAACTACGGAAAAAACATTTTCTAAGGTTCAATCAAGTTGGTCCAATAGCACTTGGTAGAGTCCAAAGTCCATTAACAATGAGAGCCAAGCGTGAACTGGAAGATAGGTCAGAGGCGCACAATTTCCGATCGAACTGATGAGACAGCAAGTCCTACAATCCACTAATATAATTTAGTGTCCATACCTTTTATCCGTTCATTATCATTTCGCCGCTAATCTGCTCCAACTATCAGTGATCACATCCAAAGTACTCGAGTACTCCTCTTTTATCTCCTATAAATAGCTTAAAACACAATAACTTCAGGTACTAAATATTTGAGACTCTCTCTTTAAGTACTATCTTTCTAGAAAGCTACTAACTTAAGTTTTGGAGTGTTTACGCCTGATCCGACCGGACACTCTTTCTTGCAGGACTCTACCAACTGATCGAAAGCTACGACTATCAATTCTTTTTTCTTAGATAAAGATATTTTACGCTTTATCAGGTAGCGTAAATAATACAAAGCAAATAAATTCACGAATACACGTAAAAACACACAGCAATATATTAAAGCGAAAAACAAAATAGTAGAAGAACAAGAACATGCTATTGGATCTTCCTTCTTCAAATATGTTCTTTCGGCCTTGCTATCCTTTATTTATTTATTTATTTTTAAATTTTCTGAAAAAAAAAAGAAGTGATGCCCTTTTATATACTGATGATATGTCCTTTTCAAGTAATTGCTTTATTATGACACTTTGAAGAGTGAGAAGGCCTCCATGGAAAAATCTGACAACGATATTGGCATGTAACTAATGTTTCAGAATATTAATTAATTAAGTCAATAACTAAACAAAAGTTCCGTTACTATGAAAAAATCACTAGAAGAAAGAATATTTTAAATTATATATGAATCATGATATTGATACAACTGACTATTTAATCGATATATAAAGATTTAATATATATGAAAATACTTAAATTTGACTCTGTAATTCATTTAAATATTTAAATAATAAATACATATTAATACTAATTTTGAAATATTAGAGCATGTAACACTCAGTTGCTATAAAGTAACATTTGATTTGAATCATTATAATGAAGACATATATTCTGCATGCATAAATTCTATTTTTTTTCTCCTTTTTGCTATGGGGATGAAGAGATGTGATGCAAAATGAATCTTGTTTTATCCTTGATCAAAGATTTTTTTTATGAAAAATACAAATTGTAATAAAACTAACAAAAATTAAAAACTGAATAAATTGATTTTGTTATATATTTTAATGAATTTGTTTTTGTTGGTTTTTATATTGTGTGATGGCAAGCAGTTTAATTGAGTGTCACGAGTTTTAATTTTTCAAATTCAATGTAATTTTATATTTGTTATTTATAAAGTAGGCAAATACAAATACTCAATAAGTAGACATATATTCTACAGTAACATTTGATTTGAATCACTATAACGAAGACATATATTCTGCATGCATAAATTCTATTTTTCCTCCTATTTGCTACGGGGATGTAGAGATGTGATACAAAATGAATCTTGTTTTATCCTTGATCGGAGATTTTTCTATAAAAAATACGAATTGTAGTAAAATTGACAAAAATTAAAAACGGAATAAATTGATTTTGTTATATATTTTAATGGATTTTTTTGTTGATTTTTATATTGTATGATGGCAATAAGTTTAATTGAGTGTCACAAGTTTTAATTTTTCAAATTCTGCGCGATTTCATGTTTGTTATTTATAAAATGGACAAATAAAAATACTCAATATATAGGTTACTGTTAAAATTTAGGTGTTACAATGAATTGTTGAGTCAAGTTCAGATACCCATATATGTATTAAACTATACATAAATATTACACATCATTATGTTTAGAGCATTCCAAACGAATATTACTAAATACCGAAGGAAATTCCTACAAAGTCCTAATTTATTATTTATTGATGAAGCTTTGACGCTAGGGTTCCCCAAAGTAGAAACTAAGTTTGTGGACTAAAACTGTTAGAAAAAGTCATACCTTACCATAACAATTAGATGTGGTAAATGTTAATTCAACTATACATAGATTCAATACACTTCATCCATAAAATTGTAACTTAAATTCAATTTAATTTTTCAATCAACTATTTATAATTCGATTGTATCCAACTCGTTATATAATCCATATGACTCGATTTATTTATGATTTATTTATATTATTTTAATTAATTTATTTGTAATTTTATAATTTTTTATATAATATGAATATAAAAAAAATATGTATATATATATACAAAATTTTTATCTTTAATGAAACAATTTTTAAAAATAATCTCGTAAAATTCAATTTATTTTATAACCCAACTTATTTATTACCCATTTAACGATAATATACTTAAAATTCTTTTAGTAATTAAGTAATGGATTGTCCTTAGAATATCCCTTTGGAAGGGAAAATGCCATACGCTGAAAACCAACTATAAATTACGTTAGAAATCGGAACTGTTCATCAAATCAGCGGAAAATACAAAGCATACCTGCGTATATGTATAGATATGTATAGGAATTACCGGGCACATCTTGCTTTGGCAGTTGGTAATTCTCAAACTGCATTTTTATTAATTATTTTCATAATTAATTAAGCAGGCAGAGTATTATAGCCTTACTGCCAAAGAAGATTTGCCCCGCAATTCTAACCATACAATTCTCCATTCCTTTCTTCGCTCAAAAACTGCCTCATTTTGGTAAGTTTCAATTGACTGATTGTCTTTATAAGGCTTTTTTTTTTTTTAAATCTGTGTATTAAGTAAATTAAAAATTTATAAGCAACAGCACAACACAAATGCACCTTTAATTTTCAGTTTATATTAAATTTTAACTCTCAATGTCCAATAAATATGTAGACGTTTTTGTTATAGTTAATTTTGCAATTTTATGATATATCCTTGTTTAATTTTTCTTATAATTACAAATATGAAAAGTCATTTCTTAATTTTTAAATATGTAACTAATTAAGTTCAGGGGTATGGTAAAAATGCAAGTAAAATTTCAAGCACTGGTCATATTATTTAATTTTTCTCAACTTATGAAAAATAGAGCTGAGACTATCTTTGTAAAACTAATGCATTAAAATATTAATTTATTTTATTACAAAAAAAAAACAGAAATTAACGGAATACTCACTTTTTTTTTCTTTCAGTATGCAAAACAGTTAAGTATCATATATCATCAGTTGATTGTAAAAATATAACACGGTTTATAATAGTTTAAACAATTCTCAGCTTATAAGTCAATTTTTAGAGTTAAATTAAACTCAAAGTCATTTTTTTTTTTTTGACATGGTATCAAACCCATTAGTTCTGCAATTTTTGGTTGTCAATAGATGTTTAGTCCTATAAACATTACATTTCAGATTTTTTACATGTGTCCGGTTCTAATTAAACGTGAGAAGTTTTGTGCATATATTTAGTTTTGAACGTAAAAAATTATTAAGTATCTAAATTAAATTGATTAGTTATAAGAACATAATACTTTTTATAATGAATTAACTTTCGTGCTTAAAAAATTTAGAGACTTTTTTTAGACTGACTATTTTTTTTTCCTTTTATCTAAAAGTTCAGACTATGTAATCAAAATATAATGCTGAAAAAATGAAATTTTTATATTTGGATATTAATGTGCCGTCAATCCTAAATTTAATTTAGGTTTTCAAGATTTTTTTTTTTTCCGTCATTCAGCTTGATCTAAATCAAATTAGGGATTGGAATGGACTTTCACTCCAACTTGAGGCAGTTCTTTGAATTTTTTATGTACGAGGTAAAGGGGCCCTAGACGCTTTAGACTTGGCGAAGCCTTTTTTTTTTTTCCCAAGAAGGACCTCGTCAATGTTTTTTTTTTTAATTAAGGTACATACGTTTGTGTTTTTGTTTCATAATAAGTTCTTTTAATTAAAAAACATGGTGAAGGTGCAAATTGATTCATGTATTCTTATAAAAATATGCAACCATAGTTAGGTGTGATGTTATCTTAATTTTTAAAATTGATTCACCATCCAGGCACTCAAGGACCACTCTCCATCTTCACTTTGTGTCTTTCTTCTATGCAATTTGATATTATAGGTTATACTTATCTTTACTTTTTTTTTTTTTTTATCATAAGAAGCCAGACTTAGTTTGAGCCTCAATAAAAAAAGAGACCCATGGTAGTTGCGAGAGTCGCCGTCGGTGGTGATGTAGCCTACATGGATATTGACTAAGGTAGCTCCTCTCCTTCCTCCGTTTTCTTTTCTTTTTTTTCTTCTTAATTTTTGAAATTGGATAGTTTTTAAATAAACATATTCAAATAAATGAAATTGGGTATTTTTGAAAGTTAAAAATACAATTATAAAACTGTAAAAAATATATAAAGCAATTTTGAAAACAAAACAAAAAAGTAAAATAAATGGTGTAATTTTCTTAATTTTTTATGTACGAGGTAAAGGGGCCCGGACTTGGTGAAGCCAATTTTTTTCCCGAAATAACCTCTTCAAATTTTTTTTTTAATAAATTAAGTTAGATACATTTGCGTTTTTATTTCATAATAAGTTCTTTTGATTAAGAAACATGGTGAATGTGCTAATTGATTCATCTATTCTTATAAAAATATGCAATATAGCTAGGTTTTATGTTATCTTAATTTTTAAAATTAGAGCAATTGACCTTAATATATATATACATGGCAATAACTTATTAATGAATGCCACATAGTAAATGATGTGGCCTCCACATTTTTCTATATAAAGTTTATATGAAATCATAATTGAATGTATATCTCTCGTAAATTTACAAGTGTCACTTGGCGACCCCAAGCAATAGAAAACAGAATAGATTTATATAATAAGGTTTGACATTTGTCATTTGCTACCAACACAAATTTTCATTCCAATCGCACTGCAAGATTTTTTTCATTCGTTGCAAACTTGCAATTCAAACCTATAAAAATTCGGGACACAAGTTTAACATTTTCATCTAGGAAAAATGGTAACTCCTTATAATTCTGTATTTGAAAGAAATCTTCATATAAATTTTGTTTCAATTATTTTTGCCGTAGATAATAATTAAGCCGATGTTTATATACGTACTATATATAATGATGTTGATCCATGCAACAAAACGATTTTATAATCAAAATGTGATTGAATTTATAGAGTCAACATCTCATGAACTGAAAATTAAAATAAATAAATATAAAAAAGAATAATAAATGTCAGAAAAATTAATAATTTTTTAAATGGATATTATTGATTTACGTTTGGTCCATCATAATCATAGATTGGATTATAACTCAACAAATCTATATATTAGATAATCTTATTAATTATATGGATTAGCTGACATCCTACTCTTGGAGTGAAATGCATCGGTCATGTTCCTTAACAGTCCACTAATTAATTAAGTTACATCCGGTTGATGAAATGGACAATTGAGTAAGTAATCATTTCAAATCCATGGCAGGAAAAAAATAATATGCCAATATCCCAACACTCATCCAAATAATTTGAACACAATCATCACCTGCTAGTTTTATCCTAAGCTATTGAACACATTACGGCATGCCATAAGATCAGTAACACTAAATTACTAGATTATTTTTTTAATAATTGTACTTTTCTTGGTATGAAGTTAGCCTCAAACATTTTAACCATAATTTAAACAACTACAAAAGCTTAGGATATTTTTGAAAGAACAACGTAAGATATATTGAGAGAAATGGGATACAAGAAGCTTCGAGTACATTGCAACATAACAAGAGACAAAACCAAGAAATCTTAATTTGTATTAGGCCAACTGCAAGTGCAGTATATATGTATATATATTCAATTTAGCTTCAAATATATATAGAGCTTTTATCATCCTTATCATGTCTTCATAAGCTTGAGAATCCACTATTGACCCATTGATCCTCTAAATACGTAAAGACCTGCAAGAAAACGAAGGCCAAAAAAAAAAAAACAAATATATGCAATTGCATGAATTTCTGTTGTAAGTTGTGAATTAGCAGTAATGGTTAGTGAGTGAATGGCAGGGCAATTCTCCTTTGGCAAAACAAAAATATGCAATTGCATGAATGTTTGCCAAGGGAGAATTGCCTGTCATTCCTCAACCATGCATTTCCACAGTTGCTAGATGTTGCTGGAGTTGTGGAGTCAAGTGATGAAATCAGTAGCCTTTTAAAGCAACAGTATTCGCACCTGAGATTGGGATATGCTTGTAAGAATTTACAAAGGAACAAGTTACAAGGATATGCCGGTACAATTCCTGTCCAAAAAGTTATCTTTCATTCTTTCTCATTCATGGTTTTATGGTCCCTAACTCTCTGCAATCTTCACCATCCACGCACTCAAGGACCACTCTCCATCTTCACTTTGTGTCTTTCCATCGTCTATGCAATTTGATATTATAGGTTAGACTCTTCTTTTCTTTTCTTTTCTTTTTTTATCATAAGAAGCGACTTAGTTTGAATTTGGTAAACTCAATCTAAAGTTTATTCATACAGAATAGGTTAATTTGATTTATGTCGGGTCAAAACCAATTTTATTTTATTTAAGTTTTATACTGTTTATAAGTATACGTTTTAAATTTTCTGTACGTGTTTAATTAATTTTAAAAATAAATGGAATATATTATCAACTTATGAGTTAATTTTTATGATTAAAACGTATCATTTTATATAATCTGAATTTTGAACAATGTAGAAATTATTGGAACTAATAAATAGTGAACAAACATATGAGATTGAGGAGCTTTTTCTCCTAGAAACGAATTATTTAAGAGAACTACTAAATACATTCTCGTTACTACCTTTTCTTTTATAATTTTCATTCAAGTATACATGTACGCAAATAAATTAAAATAAATAATTATATAATTTATGAAATATACCAAGTCATGCCAATACTAAAAAAAATAAAAATATATATAATAAATAGAATGCATTTAGCACTTTTTATTAATTTTCTAAGTTTTGAGGTTAATTAGTTTTAAATTTTGTAATATGACGTCAGAATTATATGATCATACACTAATTGAAATTACTTTTGATTTTCCAAATGGAAACAACTTTAAAGTAGTAATAACACTATATAAATTTATTATACATGTTAAGAATTATGGGAATATATAACAAATTCTCAAATTAGAGTATTTTGCAGTGAGGTGATGATACAGTATATATGTTGGACATGCTTTACTATATATCAGCAAATTTAAACAATTAAATAAACAATAAAAAAATATTATCATTTTATCAAACATTACTATAGATCTGACCTATAGAATATATACTGATTAAAGCGTTACATAATTCTATTTTGAGAATTAGAGAACTACTTTGTTATGAAATTTACAGTTGTTGAGCCTCTTGACATAGAAGTGAATGCGTGCAGTGCAAGCTTCATCTTCATCTTTTTCAGAATTCCAAAAAGAAAGGGAAAAAAAGCCAACTATCTAAGGTCAAAAATGAAGATAAACTGATGACTACCTGTAAGTCAAATTAAAGTAATATGTACAAAAAAAAAGTTTTAATTTACATAATTTATCCATTTTTTTCAGGCAAAAACTTATAATTTGAAAGAATTGCAACGATTAAATTATATTATTAAAAATATGATAGAAAAAAAAATATATGTTATAAGTATATAGTCACACTGCATTAATGAATCAAGTTATTAATTAATAAAATAATACATGCTAAATACAATCTACTGATTCTCTAATCATATCAAATGATTATCAAATCATATCCCTTATTATATTATTAGTTCCATTCATTAAAAAATTAAAATTGATTAATTAGATATAAATTGATTTCGAAAATTAGGTAAAAGTGGTGATAGAAAGAAGAAAATCCAGAACAAAAGGAGGGGCTAATAAAATCTAAATAGGACCACTTAGGGTTGAGTTTTTGGGCAGTGACAGATGAATGGATGTGCTTGGAATATACGACTACTGCATGGAGAAGAATACTACACTTTTCTCATCATCTATAAATATAGAATCCTTTGAAAAATGTTCATCAAATAAATAATTAATTATTAAGTGTATGGATGCATATAATTACAGGGCAATTACTCCTTTGGCAGTTGGCTATATAATCTTAATTAGCGAAGTAAAGCTGACTGCCAAAGGAGATTTGCCCCGCAATATTCATCCATATTTCCACAATCTTCCACTCTAATTCAGGCCTGGCCATATTAATTACATTAAGACATGGTTATGTATATGACATTAATTTTGGTAATTACTTTGTTTATTTACTGATACATGCCAATGCACGCACCTCCTGTATTACTAATTTACTTCATTTTCATTTTGTTATCATTTATAAATATTTGCTAGAATAGGTGTTTCGCATATAAACGATGTTGGTTACTATTATTTAAAGAAAAAAAAAGATAAAGGGAGAATTACACAATTCCACTAGATGAACCATGAGAATACATATTAAATGCATCATATATACTGAATGTTAGTGAGTATGGGCCATTAGATGAAAAAAAGTTATTTAAGAGTTTATATTCGATATATTGTAATATATTAGATGTGCCCAATAATCTCTTTAATCACGAGCAGCCTTTTCAAATATTTTGCAAAATTCATTTTTTACCATAAGCTGTTCTTCATAAAACTAAAAATAGTTACAAATCCTTTAAAGCTTAGTAGTATTCATATATTTAATAGTGCCCTTACAAGTGAGAAAAGTGATTAATATAATGTACC